>CM049318.1:44269571-44940129 GCA_026874595.1 Sipunculus nudus | reverse complement strand
AAGATCGTGTTTTGTGCAAAAATGGCCGATTTAAATTGCGAAAGAAGCGTTTTAGAAGCTTCATTAGGCCATTTAGACCCTGTTACAAACGTGGTTTTCGCCGAAATCAGCTCGGTTTTCGCGTAATACAAGATCGTGTTTTGAGCAAAAATGGCCGATTTAAATTGCGAAAGAAGCGTTTTAGAAGCTTCATTAGGCCATTAAGACCCTGTTACAAACGTCGTTTTCGCCGAAATCAGCTCGGTTTTCGCGTAATACAAGATCTCGTTTTGTGCAAAAATGGCCGATTTAAATTGCGAAAGAAGCGTTTTAGAAGCTTCATTAGGCCATTTAGACCCTGTTACAAACGTCGTTTTCGCCGAAATCAGCTCGGTTTTCGCGTAATACAAGATCGTGTTTTGTGCAAAAATGGCCGATTTAAATTGCGAAAGAAGCGTTTTAGAAGCTTCATTAGGCCATTAAGACCCTGTTACAAACGTCGTTTTCGCCGAAATCAGCTCGGTTTTCGCGTAATACAAGATCTTGTTTTGTGCAAAAATGGCCGATTTAAATTGCGAAAGAAGCGTTTTAGAAGCTTCATTAGGCCATTTAGACCCTGTTACAAACGTCGTTTTCGCCGAAATCAGCTCGGTTTTCGCGTAATACAAGATCGTGTTTTGTGCAAAAATGGCCGATTTAAATTGCGAAAGAAGCGTTTTAGAAGCTTCATTATGCCATTTAGACCCTGTTACAAACGTCGTTTTCGCCGAAATCAGCTCGGTTTCGCGTAATACAAGATCGTGTTTTGTGCAAAAATGGCCGATTTAAATTGCGAAAGAAGCGTTTTAGAAACTTCATTAGGCCATTTAGACCCTGTTACAAAGGTCGTTTTCGCCGAAATCAGCTCGGTTTCGCGTAATACAAGATCGTGTTTTGTGCAAAAATGGCCGATTTAAATTGCGAAAGAAGCGTTTTAGAAGCTTCATTAGGCAATTTAGACCCTGTTACAAACGTCGTTTTCGCCGAAATCAGCTCGGTTTTCGCGTAATACAAGATCGTGTTTTGTGCAAAAATGGCCGATTTAAATTGCGAAAGAAGCGTTTTAGAAGCTTCATTAGGCCATTTAGACCCTGTTACAAACGTCGTTTTCGCCGAAATCAGCTCGGTTTTCGCGTAATACAAGATCTTGTTTTGTGCAAAAATGGCCGATTTAAATTGCGAAAGAAGCGTTTTAGAAGCTTCATTAGGCCATTTAGACCCTGTTACAAACGTCGTTTTCGCCGAAATCAGCTCGGTTTTCGCGTAATACAAGATCGTGTTTTGTGCAAAAATGGCCGATTTAAATTGCGAAAGAAGCGTTTTAGAAGCTTCATTAGGCCATTTAGACCCTGTAACAAACGTGGTTTTCGCCGAAATCAGCTCGGTTTTCGCGTAATACAAGATCGTGTTTTGTGCAAAAATGGCCGATTTAAATTGCGAAAGAAGCGTTTTAGAAGCTTCATTAGGCCATTTAGACCCTGTTACAAACGTCGTTTTCGCCGAAATCAGCTCGGTTTTCGCGTAATACAAGATCGTGTTTTGTGCAAAAATGGCCGATTTAAATTGCGAAAGAAGCGTTTTAGAAGCTTCATTATGCCATTTAGACCCTGTTACAAACGTCGTTTTCGCCGAAATCAGCTCGGTTTTCGCGTAATACAAGATCGTGTTTTGTGCAAAAATGGCCGATTTAAATAGCGAAAGAAGCGTTTTAGAAGCTTCATTAGGCCATTAAGACCCTGTTACAAACGTCGTTTTCGCCGAAATCAGCTCGGTTTTCGCGTAATACAAGATCTTGTTTTGTGCAAAAATGGCCGATTTAAATTGCGAAAGAAGCGTTTTAGAAGCTTCATTAGGCCATTTAGACCCTGTTACAAACGTCGTTTTCGCCAAAATCAGCTCGGTTTTCGCGTAATACAAGATCGTGTTTTCTGCAAAAATGGCCGATTTAAATTGCGAAAGAAGCGTTTTAGAAGCTTCAAAAGGCCATTTAGACCCTGTTACAAACGTCGTTTTCGCCGAAATCAGCTCGGTTTTCGCGTAATACAAGATCGTGTTTTGTGCAAAAATGGCCGATTTAAATTGCGAAAGAAGCGTTTTAGAAGCTTCATTAGGCCATTTAGACCCTGTTACAAACGTGGTTTTCGCCGAAATCAGCTCGGTTTTCGCGTAATACAAGATCGTGTTTTGAGCAAAAATGGCCGATTTAAATTGCGAAAGAAGCGTTTTAGAAGCTTCATTAGGCCATTAAGACCCTGTTACAAACGTCGTTTTCGCCGAAATCAGCTCGGTTTTCGCGTAATACAAGATCTCGTTTTGTGCAAAAATGGCCGATTTAAATTGCGAAAGAAGCGTTTTAGAAGCTTCATTAGGCCATTTAGACCCTGTTACAAACGTCGTTTTCGCCGAAATCAGCTCGGTTTTCGCGTAATACAAGATCGTGTTTTGTGCAAAAATGGCCGATTTAAATTGCGAAAGAAGCGTTTTAGAAGCTTCATTAGGCCATTAAGACCCTGTTACAAACGTCGTTTTCGCCGAAATCAGCTCGGTTTTCGCGTAATACAAGATCTTGTTTTGTGCAAAAATGGCCGATTTAAATTGCGAAAGAAGCGTTTTAGAAGCTTCATTAGGCCATTTAGACCCTGTTACAAACGTCGTTTTCGCCGAAATCAGCTCGGTTTTCGCGTAATACAAGATCGTGTTTTGTGCAAAAATGGCCGATTTAAATTGCGAAAGAAGCGTTTTAGAAGCTTCATTATGCCATTTAGACCCTGTTACAAACGTCGTTTTCGCCGAAATCAGCTCGGTTTTCGCGTAATACAAGATCGTGTTTTGTGCAAAAATGGCCGATTTAAATTGCGAAAGAAGCGTTTTAGAAACTTCATTAGGCCATTTAGACCCTGTTACAAAGGTCGTTTTCGCCGAAATCAGCTCGGTTTTCGCGTAATACAAGATCGTGTTTTGTGCAAAAATGGCCGATTTAAATTGCGAAAGAAGCGTTTTAGAAGCTTCATTAGGCAATTTAGACCCTGTTACAAACGTCGTTTTCGCCGAAATCAGCTCGGTTTTCGCGTAATACAAGATCGTGTTTTGTGCAAAAATGGCCGATTTAAATTGCGAAAGAAGCGTTTTAGAAGCTTCATTAGGCCATTTAGACCCTGTTACAAACGTCGTTTTCGCCGAAATCAGCTCGGTTTTCGCGTAATACAAGATCGTGTTTTGTGCAAAAATGGCCGATTTAAATTGCGAAAGAAGCGTTTTAGAAGCTTCATTCGGCCATTTAGACCCTGTTACAAACGTCGTTTTCGCCGAAATCAGCTCGGTTTTCGCGTAATACAAGATCGTGTTTTGTGCAAAAATGGCCGATTTAAATTGCGAAAGAAGCGTTTTAGAAGCTTCATTAGGCCATTTAGACCCTGTTACAAACGTCGTTTTCGCCGAAATCAGCTCGGTTTTCGCGTAATACAAGATCGTGTTTTGTGCAAAAATGGCCGATTTAAATTGCGAAAGAAGCGTTTTAGAAGCTTCATTAGGCCATTTAGACCCTGTTACAAACGTCGTTTTCGCCGAAATCAGCTCGGTTTTCGCGTAATACAAGATCGTGTTTTGTGCAAAAATGGCCGATTTAAATTGCGAAAGAAGCGTTTTAGAAGCTTCATTCGGCCATTTAGACCCTGTTACAAACGTCGTTTTCGCCGAAATCAGCTCGGTTTTCGCGTAATACAAGATCGTGTTTTGTGCAAAAATGGCCGATTTAAATTGCGAAAGAAGCGTTTTAGAAGCTTCATTAGGCCATTTAGACCCTGTTACAACAAGTCGGTTTTCGCGTAATACAAGATCGTGTTTTGTGCAAAAATGGCCGATTTAAATTGCGAAAGAAGCGTTTTAGAAGCTTCATTAGGCCCATTTAGACCCTGTTACAAACGTCGTTTTCGCCGAAATCAGCTCGGTTTTCGCGTAATACAAGATCGTGTTTTGTGCAAAAATGGCCGATTTAAATTGCGAAAGAAGCGTTTTAGAAGCTTCATTAGGCCATTTAGACCCTGTTACAAACGTCGTTTTCGCCGAAATCAGCTCGGTTTTCGCGTAATACAAGATCGTGTTTTGTGCAAAAATGGCCGATTTAAATTGCGAAAGAAGCGTTTTAGAAGCTTCATTAGGCCATTTAGACCCTGTAACAAACGTGGTTTTCGCCGAAATCAGCTCGGTTTTCGCGTAATACAAGATCGTGTTTTGTGCAAAAATGGCCGATTTAAATTGCGAAAGAAGCGTTTTAGAAGCTTCATTAGGCCATTTAGACCCTGTTACAAACGTCGTTTTCGCCGAAATCAGCTCGGTTTTCGCGTAATACAAGATCGTGTTTTGTGCAAAAAATGGCCGATTTAAATTGCGAAAGAAGCGTTTTAGAAGCTTCATTATGCCATTTAGACCCTGTTACAAACGTCGTTTTCGCCGAAATCAGCTCGGTTTTCGCGTAATACAAGATCGTGTTTTGTGCAAAAATGGCCGATTTAAATAGCGAAAGATGCGTTTTAGAAGCTTCATTAGGCCATTAAGACCCTGTTACAAACTTCGTTTTCGCCGAAATCAGCTCGGTTTTCGCGTAATACAAGATCTTGTTTTGTGCAAAAATGGCCGATTTAAATTGCGAAAGAAGCGTTTTAGAAGCTTCATTAGGCCATTTAGACCCTGTTACAAACGTCGTTTTCGCCAAAATCAGCTCGGTTTTCGCGTAATACAAGATCGTGTTTTGTGCAAAAATGGCCGATTTAAATTGCGAAAGAAGCGTTTTAGAAGCTTCAAAAGGCCATTTAGACCCTGTTACAAACGTCGTTTTCGCCGAAATCAGCTCGGTTTTCGCGTAATACAAGATCGTGTTTTGTGCAAAAATGGCCGATTTAAATTGCGAAAGAAGCGTTTTAGAAGCTTCATTAGGCCATTTAGACCCTGTTACAAACGTGGTTTTCGCCGAAATCAGCTCGGTTTTCGCGTAATACAAGATCGTGTTTTGAGCAAAAATGGCCGATTTAAATTGCGAAAGAAGCGTTTTAGAAGCTTCATTAGGCCATTAAGACCCTGTTACAAACGTCGTTTTCGCCGAAATCAGCTCGGTTTTCGCGTAATACAAGATCTCGTTTTGTGCAAAAATGGCCGATTTAAATTGCGAAAGAAGCGTTTTAGAAGCTTCATTAGGCCATTTAGACCCTGTTACAAACGTCGTTTTCGCCGAAATCAGCTCGGTTTTCGCGTAATACAAGATCGTGTTTTGTGCAAAAATGGCCGATTTAAATTGCGAAAGAAGCGTTTTAGAAGCTTCATTAGGCCATTAAGACCCTGTTACAAACGTCGTTTTCGCCGAAATCAGCTCGGTTTTCGCGTAATACAAGATCTTGTTTTGTGCAAAAATGGCCGATTTAAATTGCGAAAGAAGCGTTTTAGAAGCTTCATTAGGCCATTTAGACCCTGTTACAAACGTCGTTTTCGCCGAAATCAGCTCGGTTTTCGCGTAATACAAGATCGTGTTTTGTGCAAAAATGGCCGATTTAAATTGCGAAAGAAGCGTTTTAGAAGCTTCATTATGCCATTTAGACCCCTGTTACAAACGTCGTTTTCGCCGAAATCAGCTCGGTTTTCGCGTAATACAAGATCGTGTTTTGTGCAAAAATGGCCGATTTAAATTGCGAAAGAAGCGTTTTAGAAACTTCATTAGGCCATTTAGACCCTGTTACAAAGGTCGTTTTCGCCGAAATCAGCTCGGTTTTCGCGTAATACAAGATCGTGTTTTGTGCAAAAATGGCCGATTTAAATTGCGAAAGAAGCGTTTTAGAAGCTTCATTAGGCAATTTAGACCCTGTTACAAAACGTCGTTTTCGCCGAAATCAGCTCGGTTTTCGCGTAATACAAGATCGTGTTTTGTGCAAAAATGGCCGATTTAAATTGCGAAAGAAGCGTTTTAGAAGCTTCATTAGGCCATTTAGACCCTGTTACAAACGTCGTTTTCGCCGAAATCAGCTCGGTTTTCGCGTAATACAAGATCGTGTTTTGTGCAAAAATGGCCGATTTAAATTGCGAAAGAAGCGTTTTAGAAGCTTCATTCGGCCATTTAGACCCTGTTACAAACGTCGTTTTCGCCGAAATCAGCTCGGTTTTCGCGTAATACAAGATCGTGTTTTGTGCAAAAATGGCCGATTTAAATTGCGAAAGAAGCGTTTTAGAAGCTTCATTAGGCCATTTAGACCCTGTTACAAACGTCGTTTTCGCCGAAATCAGCTCGGTTTTCGCGTAATACAAGATCGTGTTTTGTGCAAAAATGGCCGATTTAAATTGCGAAAGAAGCGTTTTAGAAGCTTCATTAGGCCATTTAGACCCTGTTACAAACGTCGTTTTCGCCGAAATCAGCTCGGTTTTCGCGTAATACAAGATCGTGTTTTGTGCAAAAATGGCCGATTTAAATTGCGAAAGAAGCGTTTTAGAAGCTTCATTCGGCCATTTAGACCCTGTTACAAACGTCGTTTTCGCCGAAATCAGCTCGGTTTTCGCGTAATACAAGATCGTGTTTTGTGCAAAAATGGCCGATTTAAATTGCGAAAGAAGCGTTTTAGAAGCTTCATTAGGCCATTTAGACCCTGTTACAAACGTCGTTTTCGCCGAAATCAGCTCGGTTTTTCGCGTAATACAAGATCGTGTTTTGTGCAAAAATGGCCGATTTAAATTGCGAAAGAAGCGTTTTAGAAGCTTCATTAGGCCATTTAGACCCTGTTACAAACGTCGTTTTCGCCGAAATCAGCTCGGTTTTCGCGTAATACAAGATCGTGTTTTGTGCAAAAATGGCCGATTTAAATTGCGAAAGAAGCGTTTTAGAAGCTTCATTAGGCCATTAAGACCCTGTTACAAACGTCGTTTTCCGCCGAAATCAGCTCGGTTTTCGCGTAATACAAGATCGTGTTTTGTGCAAAAATGGCCGATTTAAATTGCGAAAGAAGCGTTTTAGAAGCTTCATTAGGCCACTTAGACCCTGTTACAAACGTCGTTTTCGCCGAAATCAGCTCGGTTTTCGCGTAATACAAGATCGTGTTTTGTGCAAAAATGGCCGATTTAAATTGCGAAAGAAGCGTTTTAGAAGCTTCATTAGGCCATTTAGACCCTGTTACAAACGTCGTTTTCGCCGAAATCAGCTCGGTTTTCGCGTAATACAAGATCGTGTTTTGTGCAAAAATGGCCGATTTAAATTGCGAAAGAAGCGTTTTAGAAGCTTCATTAGGCCATTTAGACCCTGTTACAAACGTCGTTTTCGCCGAAATCAGCTCGGTTTTCGCGTAATACAAGATCGTGTTTTGTGCAAAAATGGCCGATTTAAATTGCGAAAGAAGCGTTTTAGAAGCTTCATTAGGCCATTTAGACCCTGTTACAAACGTCGTTTTCGTCGAAATCAGCTCGGTTTTCGCGTAATACAAGATCGTGTTTTGTGCAAAAATGGCCGATTTAAATTGCGAAAGAAGCGTTTTAGAAGCTTCATTAGGCCATTTAGACCCTGTTACAAACGTTGTTTTCGCCGAAATCAGCTCGGTTTTCGCGTAATACAAGATCGTGTTTTGTGCAAAAATGGCCGATTTAAATTGCGAAAGAAGCGTTTTAGAAGCTTCATTAGGCCATTTAGACCCTGTTACAAACGTCGTTTTCGCCGAAATCAGCTCGGTTTTCGCGTAATACAAGATCGTGTTTTGTGCAAAAATGGCCGATTTAAATTGCGAAAGAAGCGTTTTAGAAGCTTCATTAGGCCATTTAGATCCTGTTACAAAACGTCGTTTTCGCCGAAATCAGCTCGGTTTTCGCGTAATACAAGATCGTGTTTTGTGCAAAAATGGCCGATTTAAATTGCGAAAGAAGCGTTTTAGAAGCTTCATTAGGCCATTAAGACCCTGTTACAAACGTCGTTTTCGCCGAAATCAGCTCGGTTTTCGCGTAATACAAGATCTTGTTTTGTGCAAAAAATGGCCGATTTAAATTGCGAAAGAAGCGTTTTAGAAGCTTCATTAGGCCATTTAGACCCTGTTACAAACGTCGTTTTCGCCGAAATCAGCTCGGTTTTCGCGTAATACAAGATCGTGTTTTTGTGCAAAAATGGCCGATTTAAATTGCGAAAGAAGCGTTTTAGAAGCTTCATTAGGCCATTTAGACCCTGTTACAAAAGTCGTTTTCGCCGAAATCAGCTCGGTTTTCGCGTAATACAAGATCGTGTTTTGTGCAAAAATGGCCGATTTAAATTGCGAAAGAAGCGTTTTAGAAGCTTCATTAGGCCATTAAGACCCTGTTACAAACGTCGTTTTCGCCCGAAATCAGCTCGGTTTTCGCGTAATACAAGATCGTGTTTTGTGCAAAAATGGCCGATTTAAATTGCGAAAGAAGCGTTTTAGAAGCTTCATTAGGCCATTAAGACCCTGTTACAAACGTCGTTTTCGCCGAAATCAGCTCGGTTTTCGCGTAATACAAGATCGTGTTTTGTGCAAAAATGGCCGATTTAAATTGCGAAAGAAGCGTTTTAGAAGCTTCATTAGGCCATTTAGACCCTGTTACAAACGTCGTTTTCGCCGAAATCAGCTCGGTTTTCGCGTAATACAAGATCGTGTTTTGTGCAAAAATGGCCGATTTAAATTGCGAAAGAAGCGTTTTAGAAGCTTCATTAGGCCATTTAGACCCTGTTACAAACGTCGTTTTCGCCGAAATCAGCTCGGTTTTCGCGTAATACAAGATCTTGTTTTGTGCAAAAATGGCCGATTTAAATTGCGAAAGAAGCGTTTTAGAAGCTTCATTAGGCCATTTAGACCCTGTTACAAACGTCGTATTCGCCAAAATCAGCTCGGTTTTCGCGTAATACAAGATCGTGTTTTTTGTGCAAAAATGGCCGATTTTAAATTGCGAAAGAAGCGTTTTAGAAGCTTCATTAGGCCATTAAGACCCTGTTACAAACGTCGTTTTCGCCGAAATCAGCTCGGTTTTCGCGTAATACAAGATCTTGTTTTGTGCAAAAATGGCCGATTTAAATTGCGAAAGAAGCGTTTTAGAAGCTTCATTAGGCCATTTAGACCCTGTAACAAACGTGGTTTTCGCCGAAATCAGCACGGTTTTCGCGTAATACAAGATCGTGTTTTGTGCAAAAATGGCCGATTTAAATTGCGAAAGAAGCGTTTTAGAAGCTTCATTAGGCCATTAAGACCCTGTTACAAACGTCGTTTTCGCCGAAATCAGCTCGGTTTTCGCGTAATACAAGATCTTGTTTTGTGCAAAAATGGCCGATTTAAATTGCGAAAGAAGCGTTTTAGAAGCTTCATTAGGCCATTTAGACCCTGTTACAAACGTCGTTTTCGCCGAAATCAGCTCGGTTTTCGCGTAATACAAGATCGTGTTTTGTGCAAATATGGCCGATTTAAATTGCGAAAGAAGCGTTTTAGAAGCTTCATTAGGCCATTAAGACCCTGTTACAAACGTCGTTTTCGCCGAAATCAGCTCGGTTTTCGCGTAATACAAGATCTTGTTTTGTGCAAAAATGGCCTATTTAAATTGCGAAAGAAGCGTTTTAGAAGCTTCATTAGGCCATTTAGACCCTGTTACAAACGTTGTTTTCGCCGAAATCAGCTCGGTTTTCGCGTAATACAAGATCGTGTTTTGTGCAAAAATGGCCGATTTAAATTGCGAAAGAAGCGTTTTAGAAGCTTCATTAGGCCATTTAGACCCTGTTACAAACGTCGTTTTCGCCGAAATCAGCTCGGTTTTCGCGTAATACAAGATCGTGTTTTGTGCAAAAATGGCCGATTTAAATTGCGAAAGAAGCGTTTTAGAAGCTTCATTAGGCCATTTAGACCCTGTTACAAACGTCGTTTTCGCCGAAATCAGCTCGGTTTTCGCGTAATACAAGATCGTGTTTTGTGCAAAAATGGCCGATTTAAATTGCGAAAGAAGCGTTTTAGAAGCTTCATTAGGCCATTTAGACCCTGTTACAAACGTCGTTTTCGCCGAAATCAGCTCGGTTTTCGCGTAATACAAGATCGTGTTTTGTGCAAAAATGGCCGATTTAAATTGCGAAAGAAGCGTTTTAGAAGCTTCATTAGGCCATTTAGACCCTGTTACAAACGTCGTTTTCGCCGAAATCAGCTCGGTTTTCGCGTAATACAAGATCGTGTTTTGTGCAAAAATGGCCGATTTAAATTGCGAAAGAAGCGTTTTAGAAGCTTCATTAGGCCATTTAGACCCTGTTACAAACGTCGTTTTCGCCGAAATCAGCTCGGTTTTCGCGTAATACAAGATCGTGTTTTGTGCAAAAATGGCCGATTTAAATTGCGAAAGAAGCGTTTTAGAAGCTTCATTAGGCCATTAAGACCCTGTTACAAACGTCGTTTTCGCCGAAATCAGCTCGGTTTTCGCGTAATACAAGATCTTGTTTTGTGCAAAAATGGCCGATTTAAATTGCGAAAGAAGCGTTTTAGAAGCTTCATTAGGCCATTTAGACCCTGTTACAAACGTCGTTTTCGCCGAAATCAGCTCGGTTTTCGCGTAATACAAGATCGTGTTTTGTGCAAAAATGGCCGATTTAAATTGCGAAAGAAGCGTTTTAGAAGCTTCATTAGGCCATTTAGACCCTGTTACAAACGTCGTTTTCGCCGAAATCAGCTCGGTTTTCGCGTAATACAAGATCGTGTTTTGTGCAAAAATGGCCGATTTAAATTGCGAAAGAAGCGTTTTAGAAGCTTCATTAGGCCATTTAGACCCTGTTACAAACGTCGTTTTCGCCGAAATCAGCTCGGTTTTCGCGTAATACAAGATCGTGTTTTGTGCAAAAAATGGCCGATTTAAATTGCGAAAGAAGCGTTTTAGAAGCTTCATTAGGCCATTTAGACCCTGTTACAAACGTCGTTTTCGCCGAAATCAGCTCGGTTTTCGCGTAATACAAGATCGTGTTTTGTGCAAAAAATGGCCGATTTAAATTGCGAAAGAAGCGTTTTAGAAGCTTCATTAGGCCATTAAGACCCTGTTACAAACGTCGTTTTCGCCGAAATCAGCTCGGTTTTCGCGTAATACAAGATCTTGTTTTGTGCAAAAATGGCCGATTTAAATTGCGAAAGAAGCGTTTTAGAAGCTTCATTAGGCCATTTAGACCCTGTTACAAACGTCGTTTTCGCCGAAATCAGCTCGGTTTTCGCGTAATACAAGATCGTGTTTTGTGCAAAAATGGCCGATTTAAATTGCGAAAGAAGCGTTTTAGAAGCTTCATTAGGCCATTTAGACCCTGTTACAAACGTCGTTTTCGCCGAAATCAGCTCGGTTTTCGCGTAATACAAGATCGTGTTTTGTGCAAAAATGGCCGATTTAAATTGCGAAAGAAGCGTTTTAGAAGCTTCATTAGGCCATTTAGACCCTGTTACAAACGTCGTTTTCGCCGAAATCAGCTCGGTTTTCGCGTAATACAAGATCGTGGTTTTGTGCAAAAATGGCCGATTTAAATTGCGAAAGAAGCGTTTTAGAAGCTTCATTAGGCCATTTAGACCCTGGTACAAACGTCGTTTTCGCCGAAATCAGCTCCGTTTTCGCGTAATACAGGATTGTGTTTTGTGCAAAAATGGCCGATTTAAATTGCGAAAGAAGCGTTTTAGAAGCTTCATTAGGCCATTTAGACCCTGGTACAAACGTCGTTTTCGCCGAAATCAGCTCGGTTTTCGCGTAATACAAGATCGTGTTTTGTGCAAAAATGGCCGATTTAAATTGCGAAAGAAGCGTTTTAGAAGCTTCATTAGGCCATTTAGACCCTGTTACAAACGTCGTTTTTGCCGAAATCAGCTCGGTTTTCGCGTAATACAAGATCGTGTTTTGTGCAAAAACGGCTGTTTTCTGATGTAATAGAAGCCTTTTAGGATCTTCATTACCCGATTTAGTCCTGTTACAAACGTCGTTTTCGCCGAAATCAGCTCGGTTTTCGCGTAATACAAGATCGTGTTTTGTGCAGAAATGGCCGATTTAAATTGCAAAAGAAGCGTTTTAGAAGCTTCATTAGGCCATTTAGACCCCTGTTACAAACGTCGTTTTCGCCGAAATCAGCTCGGTTTTCGCGTAATACCAGATCGTGTTTTGTGCAAAAATGGCCGATTTAAATTGCGAAAGAAGCGTTTTAGAAGCTTCATTAGGCCATTTAGACCCTGTTACAAACGTCGTTTTTGCCGAAATCAGCTCGGTTTTTGAGTAATACAAGATCGTGTTTTGTGCAAAAATGGCCGATTTAAATTGCGAAAGAAGCCTTTTAGAAGCTTCATTAGGCCATTTAGACCCTGTTACAAACGTCGTTTTCGCCGAAATCAGCTCGGTTTTCGCGTAATACAAGATCGTGTTTTGTGCAAAAATGGCCGATTTAAATTGCGAAAGAAGCGTTTTAGAAGCTTCATTAGGCCATTTAGACCCTGTTACAAACGTCGTTTTCGCCGAAATCAGCTCGGTTTTCGCGTAATACAAGATCGTGTTTTGTGCAAAAATGGCCGATTTAAATTGCGAAAGAAGCGTTTTAGAAGCTTCATTAGGCCATTTAGACCCTGTTACAAACGTCGTTTTCGCCGAAATCAGCTCGGTTTTCGCGTAATACAAGATCGTGTTTTGTGCAAAAATGGCCGATTTAAATTGCGAAAGAAGCGTTTTAGAAGCTTCATAAGGCCATTTAGACCCTGTTACAAACGTCGTTTTCGCCGAAATCAGCTCGGTTTTCGCGTAATACAAGATCGTGTTTTGTGCAAAAATGGCCGATTTATATTGCGAAAGAAGCGTTTTAGAAGCTTCATTAGGCCATTTAGTCCCCTGTTACAAGCGTTGTTTTCGCCGAAATCAGCTCGATTTTCGCGTTATACAAGATCGTGTTTTGTGCAAAACTGGCCGATTTAAATTGCGAAAGAAGCGTTTTAGAAGCTTCATTAGGCCATTTAGACCCTGTTACAAACGTCGTTTTTTGCCGAAATCAGCTCGGTTTTCGCGTAATACAAGATCGTGTTTTGTGCAAAAATGGCCGATTTAAATTGCGAAAGAAGCGTTTTAGAAGCTTCATTAGGCCATTTAGACCCTGTTACAAACGTCGTTTTCCGCCGAAATCAGCTCGGTTTTCGCGTAATACAAGATCGTGTTTTGTGCAAAAATGCCGATTTAAATTGCGAAAGAAGCGTTTTAGAAGCTTCATTAGGCCATTTAGACCCTGTTACAAACGTCGTTTTCGCCGAAATCAGCTCGGTTTTCGCGTAATACAAGATCGTGTTTTGTGCAAAAATGGCCGATTTAAATTGCGAAAGAAGCGTTTTAGAAGCTTCATTAGGCCATTTAGGACCCTGTTACAAACGTCGTTTTCGCCGAAATCAGCTCGGTTTTCGCGTAATACAAGATCGTGTTTTGTGCAAAAATGGCCGATTTAAATTGCGAAAGAAGCGTTTTAGAAGCTTCATTAGGCCATTTAGACCCTGTTACAAACGTCGTTTTCGCCGAAATCAGCTCGGTTTTTCGCGTAATACAAGATCGTGTTTTGTGCAAAAATGGCCGATTTATATTGCGAAAGAAGCGTTTTAGAAGCTTCATTAGGCCATTTAGTCCCCTGTTACAAGCGTTGTTTTCGCCGAAATCAGCTCGATTTTCGCGTTATACAAGATCGTGTTTTGTGCAAAACTGGCCGATTTAAATTGCGAAAGAAGCGTTTTAGAAGCTTCATTAGGCCATTTAGACCCTGTTACAAACGTCGATTTCGCCGAAATCAGCTCGGTTTTCGCGTAATACAAGATCGTGTTTTGTGTAAAAATGGCCGATTTAAATTGCGAAAGAAGCGTTTTAGAAGCTTCATTAGGCCATTTAGAACCTTTTACAAACGTCGTTTTCGCCGAAATCAGCTCGGTTTTCGCGTTATACAAGATCTTGTTTTGTGCAAAAATGGCTGATTTAAATTGCGAAAGAAGCGTTTTAGAAGCTTCATTAGGCCATTTAGACTCTTTTACAAACGTCGTTTTCGCCGAAATCAGCTCGGTTTTCGCGTAATACAAGATCGTGTTTTGTGCAAAAATGGCCGATTTAAATTGCGAAAGAAGCGTTTTAGAAGCTTTATTAGGCCATTTAGACCCTGTTACAAACGTCGTTTTCGCCGAAATCAGCTCGGTTTTCGCGTAATACTATATCGTGTTTTGTGCAAAAATGGCCGATTTAAATTGCGAAAGAAGCGTTTTAGAAGCTTCATTACCCGATTTAGACCCTGTTACAAACGTCGTTTTCGCCGAAATCAGCTCGGTTTTCGCGTAATACAAGATCATGTTTTGTGCAAAAATGGCCGATTTAAATTGCGAAAGAAGCGTTTTAGAAGCTTCATTAGGCCATTTAGACCCTGTTACAAACGTCGTTTCGCCGAAATCAGCTCAGTTTTCGCGAAATACAAGATAGTGTTTTGTGCAAAAAAGGCCGATTTAAATTGCGAAAGAAGCGTTTTAGAAGCTTCATTAGGCCATTTAGACCCTGTTACAAACGTCGTTTTCGCCGAAATCAGCTCGGTTTTCGCGTAATACAAGATCGTGTTTTGTGCAAAAATGGCCGATTTAAATTGCGAAAGAAGCGTTTTAGAAGCTTCATTAGGCCATTTAGACCCTGTTACAAACGTCGTTTTCGCCGAAATCAGCTCGGTTTTCGCGTAATACAAGATCGTGTTTTGTGCAAAAATGGCCGATTTGAATTGCGAAAGAAGCGTTTTAGAAGCTTCATTAGGCCATTTAGACCCTGTTACAAACGTCGTTTTCGCCGAAATCAGCTCGGTTTTCGCGTAATACAAGATCGTGTTTTGTGCAAAAATGGCCGATTTATATTGCGAAAGAAGCGTTTTAGAAGCTTCATTAGGCCATTTAGTCCCTGTTACAAGCGTTGTTTTCGCCGAAATCAGCTCGATTTTCGCGTTATACAAGATCCTGTTTTGTGCAAAACTGGCCGATTTAAATTGCGAAAGAAGCGTTTTAGAAGCTTCATTAGGCCATTTAGACCCTGTTACAAACGTCGTTTTCGCCGAAATCAGCTCAGTTTTCGCGTAATACAAGATCGTGTTTTGTGCAAAAAAGGCCGATTTAAATTGCGAAAGAAGCGTTTTAGAAGCTTCATTAGGCCATTTAGACCCTGTTACAAACGTCGTTTTCGCCGAAATCAGCTCGGTTTTCGCGTAATACAAGATCGTGTTTTGTGCAAAAATGGCCGATTTAAATTGCGAAAGAAGCGTTTTAGAAGCTTCATTAGGCCATTTAGACCCTGTTACAAACGTCGTTTTCGCCGAAACAGCTCGGTTTTCGCGTAATACAAGATCGTGTTTTGTGCAAAAATGGCCGATTTGAATTGCGAAAGAAGCGTTTTAGAAGCTTCATTAGGCCATTTAGACCCTATTACAAGTTCGTTTTCGCCGAAATCAGCTCGGTTTTCGCGTTATACAAGATCGTGTTTTGTGCAAAAAATGGCCGATTTAAATTGCGAAAGAAGCGTTTTAGTAGAAGCTTTATTAGCCCATTTAGCGCCTGTTACAAACGTCGTTTCCCCCGAATTCAGCTCGGTTTTTGCGTAATATAAGATCGTGTTTTGTGCAAAAATGGCCGATTTAAATTGCGAAAGAAGTGTTTAAGAAGCTTCATTAGCCTATTTAGCACATGTTATAAACGTCGTTTTCGCCGAAATCAGCTCAGTTTTCGCGTAATACAAGATCGTGTTTTGTGGAACAATGGCCGATTGAAATTCCGAAAGAGGCGTTTTAGAAGCTTCATTAGCCCATTTAGAAACTGTTACAAACGTCGTTTTCGCCGAAATCAGCTTGCTTTTCGCGTAATACAAGATCGTGTTTTTGCAAAAATGGCCGATTTAAATTGCGAAAGAAGCGTTTTAGAAGCTTCATTAGGCCATTTAGACCCTGTTACAAACGTCGTTTTCGCCGAAATCAGCTCGGTTTTCGCGTAATACAAGATCGTGTTTTGTGCAAAAATGGCCGATTTAAATTGCGAAAGAAGCGTTTTAGAAGCTTCATTAGGCCATTTAGACCCTGTTACAAACGTCGTTTTCGCCGAAATCAGCTCGGTTTTCGCGTAATACAAGATCGTGTTTTGTGCAAAAATGGCCGATTTGAATTGCGAAAGAAGCGTTTTAGAAGCTTCATTAGGCCATTTAGACCCTGTTACAAACGTCGTTTTCGCCGAAATCAGCTCGGTTTTCGCGTAATACAAGATCGTGTTTTGTGCAAAAATGGCCGATTTATATTGCGAAAGAAGCGTTTTAGAAGCTTCATTAGGCCATTTAGTCCCTGTTACAAGCGTTGTTTTCGCCGAAATCAGCTCGATTTTCGCGTTATACAAGATCCTGTTTTGTGCAAAACTGGCCGATTTAAATTGCGAAAGAAGCGTTTTAGAAGCTTCATTAGGCCATTTAGACCCTGTTACAAACGTCGTTTTCGCCGAAATCAGCTCAGTTTTCGCGTAATACAAGATCGTGTTTTGTGCAAAAAAGGCCGATTTAAATTGCGAAAGAAGCGTTTTAGAAGCTTCATTAGGCCATTTAGACCCTGTTACAAACGTCGTTTTCGCCGAAATCAGCTCGGTTTTCGCGTAATACAAGATCGTGTTTTGTGCAAAAATGGCCGATTTAAATTGCGAAAGAAGCGTTTTAGAAGCTTCATTAGGCCATTTAGACCCTGTTACAAACGTCGTTTTCGCCGAAACAGCTCGGTTTTCGCGTAATACAAGATCGTGTTTTGTGCAAAAATGGCCGATTTGAATTGCGAAAGAAGCGTTTTAGAAGCTTCATTAGGCCATTTAGACCCTATTACAAGTTCGTTTTCGCCGAAATCAGCTCGGTTTTCGCGTTATACAAGATCGTGTTTTGTGCAAAAATGGCCGATTTAAATTGCGAAAGAAGCGTTTTAGTAGAAGCTTTATTAGCCCATTTAGCGCCTGTTACAAACGTCGTTTCCCCCGAATTCAGCTCAGTTTTTGCGTAATATAAGATCGTGTTTTGTGCAAAAATGGCCGATTTAAATTGCGAAAGAAGTGTTTAAGAAGCTTCATTAGCCTATTTAGCACATGTTATAAACGTCGTTTTCGCCGAAATCAGCTCAGTTTTCGCGTAATACAAGATCGTGTTTTGTGGAACAATGGCCGATTGAAATTCCGAAAGAGGCGTTTTAGAAGCTTCATTAGCCCATTTAGAAACTGTTACAAACGTCGTTTTCGCCGAAATCAGCTTGCTTTTCGCGTAATACAAGATCGTGTTTTTGCAAAAATGGCCGATTTAAATTGCGAAAGAAGCGTTTTAGAAGCTTCATTAGGCCATTTAGACCCTGTTACAAACGTCGTTTTCGCCGAAATCAGCTCGGTTTTCGCGTAATACAAGATCGTGTTTTGTGCAAAAATGGCCGATTTGAATTGCGAAAGAAGCGTTTTAGAAGCTTCATTAGGCCATTTAGACCCTGTTACAAACGTCGTTTTCGCCGAAATCAGCTCGGTTTGCGCGTAATACAAGATCGTGTTTTGTGCAAAAATGGCCGATTTATATTGCGAAAGAAGCGTTTTAGAAGCTTCATTAGGCCATTTAGTCCCTGTTACAAGCGTTGTTTTCGCCGAAATCAGCTCGATTTTCGCGTTATACAAGATCGTGTTTTGTGCAAAACTGGCCGATTTAAATTGCGAAAGAAGCGTTTTAGAAGCTTCATTAGGCCATTTAGACCCTGTTACAAACGTCGTTTTCGCCGAAATCAGCTCAGTTTTCGCGTAATACAAGATCGTGTTTTGTGCAAAAAAGGCCGATTTAAATTGCGAAAGAAGCGTTTTAGAAGCTTCATTAGGCCATTTAGACCCTGTTACAAACGTCGTTTTTGCCGAAATCAGCTCGGTTTTCGCGTAATACAAGATCGTGTTTTGTGCAAAAATGGCCGATTTAAATTGCGAAAGAAGCGTTTTAGTAGAAGCTTTATTAGCCCATTTAGCGCCTGTTACAAACGTCGTTTCCCCCGAATTCAGCTCAGTTTTTGCGTAATATAAGATCGTGTTTTGTGCAAAAATGGCCGATTTAAATTGCGAAAGAAGTGTTTAAGAAGCTTCATTAGCCTATTTAGCACATGTTATAAACGTCGTTTTCGCCGAAATCAGCTCAGTTTTCGCGTAATACAAGATCGTGTTTTGTGGAACAATGGCCGATTGAAATTCCGAAAGAGGCGTTTTAGAAGCTTCATTAGCCCATTTAGAAACTGTTACAAACGTCGTTTTCGCCGAAATCAGCTTGCTTTTCGCGTAATACAAGATCGTGTTTTTGCAAAAATGGCCGATTTAAATTGCGAAAGAAGCGTTTTAGAAGCTTCATTAGGCCATTTAGACCCTGTTACAAACGTCGTTTTCGCCGAAATCAGCTCGGTTTTCGCGTAATACAAGATCGTGTTTTGTGCAAAAATGGCCGATTTGAATTGCGAAAGAAGCGTTTTAGAAGCTTCATTAGGCCATTTAGACCCTGTTACAAACGTCGTTTTCGCCGAAATCAGCTCGGTTTTCGCGTAATACAAGATCGTGTTTTGTGCAAAAATGGCCGATTTATATTGCGAAAGAAGCGTTTTAGAAGCTTCATTAGGCCATTTAGACCCTGTTACAAACGTCGTTTTCGCCGAAATCAGCTCGGTTTTCGCGTAATACAAGATCGTGTTTTGTGCAAAAATGGCCGATTTGAATTGCGAAAGAAGCGTTTTAGAAGCTTCATAAGGCCATTTAGACCCTATTACAAGTTCGTTTTCGCCGAAATCAGCTCGGTTTTCGCGTAATATAAGATCGTGTTTTGTGCAAAAATGGCCGATTTATATTGCGAAAGAAGCGTTTTAGAAGCTTCATTAGGCCATTTAGACCCTGTTACAAGCGTTGTTTTCGCCGAAATCAGCTGGATTTTCGCGTTATACAAGATCGTGTTTTGTGCAAAACTGGCCGTTTTAAATTGCGAAAGAAGCGTTTTAGAAGCTTCATTAGGCCATTTAGACCGTGTAACAAAGGTCGATTTTGCCGAAATCAGCTCGGTTTTCGCGTAATACAAGATCGTGTTTTGTGCAAAAATGGCCGATTTAAATTGCGAAAGAAGCGTTTAAGAAGCTTCATTAGCCCATTTAGACCCTGTTACAAACGTCGTTTTCGCCGAAATCATCTCGGTTTTCGCGTAATACAAGATCTTGTTTTGTGCAAAAATGGCCGATTTATATTGCGAAAGAAGCGTTTTAGAAGCTTCATTAGGCCATTTAGTCCCTGTTACAAGCGTTGTTTTCGCCGAAATCAGCTCGATTTTCGCGTTATACAAGATCGTGTTTTGTGCAAAACTGGCCGATTTAAATTGCGAAAGAAGCGTTTTAGAAGCTTCATTAGGCCATTTAGACCCTGTTACAAACGTCGTTTTCGCCGAAATCAGCTCAGTTTTCGCGTAATACAAGATCGTGTTTTGTGCAAAAAAGGCCGATTTAAATTGCGAAAGAAGCGTTTTAGAAGCTTCATTAGGCCATTTAGACCCTGTTACAAACGTCGTTTTTGCCGAAATCAGCTCGGTTTTCGCGTAATACAAGATCGTGTTTTGTGCAAAAATGGCCGATTTAAATTGCGAAAGAAGCGTTTTAGTAGAAGCTTTATTAGCCCATTTAGCGCCTGTTACAAACGTCGTTTCCCCCGAATTCAGCTCAGTTTTTGCGTAATATAAGATCGTGTTTTGTGCAAAAATGGCCGATTTAAATTGCGAAAGAAGTGTTTAAGAAGCTTCATTAGCCTATTTAGCACATGTTATAAACGTCGTTTTCGCCGAAATCAGCTCAGTTTTCGCGTAATACAAGATCGTGTTTTGTGGAACAATGGCCGATTGAAATTCCGAAAGAGGCGTTTTAGAAGCTTCATTAGCCCATTTAGAAACTGTTACAAACGTCGTTTTCGCCGAAATCAGCTTGCTTTTCGCGTAATACAAGATCGTGTTTTTGCAAAAATGGCCGATTTAAATTGCGAAAGAAGCGTTTTAGAAGCTTCATTAGGCCATTTAGACCCTGTTACAAACGTCGTTTTCGCCGAAATCAGCTCGGTTTTCGCGTAATACAAGATCGTGTTTTGTGCAAAAATGGCCGATTTGAATTGCGAAAGAAGCGTTTTAGAAGCTTCATTAGGCCATTTAGACCCTGTTACAAACGTCGTTTTCGCCGAAATCAGCTCGGTTTTCGCGTAATACAAGATCGTGTTTTGTGCAAAAATGGCCGATTTATATTGCGAAAGAAGCGTTTTAGAAGCTTCATTAGGCCATTTAGACCCTGTTACAAACGTCGTTTTCGCCGAAATCAGCTCGGTTTTCGCGTAATACAAGATCGTGTTTTGTGCAAAAATGGCCGATTTATATTGCGAAAGAAGCGTTTTAGAAGCTTCATTAGGCCATTTAGTCCCTGTTACAAGCGTTGTTTTCGCCGAAATCAGCTCGATTTTCGCGTTATACAAGATCGTGTTTTGTGCAAAACTGGCCGATTTAAATTGCGAAAGAAGCGTTTTAGAAGCTTCATTAGGCCATTTAGACCCTGTTACAAACGTCGTTTTCGCCGAAATCAGCTCAGTTTTCGCGTAATACAAGATCGTGTTTTGTGCAAAAAAGGCCGATTTAAATTGCGAAAGAAGCGTTTTAGAAGCTTCATTAGGCCATTTAGACCCTGTTACAAACGTCGTTTTCGCCGAAATCAGCTCGCTTTTCGCGTAATACAAGATCGTGTTTTGTGCAAAAATGGCCGATTTGAATTGCGAAAGAAGCGTTTTAGAAGCTTCATAAGGCCATTTAGACCCTATTACAAGTTCGTTTTCGCCGAAATCAGCTCGGTTTTCGCGTAATATAAGATCGTGTTTTGTGCAAAAATGGCCGATTTATATTGCGAAAGAAGCGTTTTAAAAGCTTCATTAGGCCATTTAGACCCTGTTACAAGCGTTGTTTTCGCCGAAATCAGCTGGATTTTCGCGTTATACAAGATCGTGTTTTGTGCAAAACTGGCCGTTTTAAATTGCGAAAGAAGCGTTTTAGAAGCTTCATTAGGCCATTTAGACCGTGTAACAAAGGTCGATTTTGCCGAAATCAGCTCGGTTTTCGCGTAATACAAGATCGTGTTTTGTGCAAAAATGGCCGATTTAAATTGCGAAAGAAGCGTTTAAGAAGCTTCATTAGCCCATTTAGACCCTGTTACAAACGTCGTTTTCGCCGAAATCATCTCGGTTTTCGCGTAATACAAGATCTTGTTTTGTGCAAAAATGGCTGATTTAAATTGCGAAAGAAGCGTTTTAGAAGCTTCATTAGACCATTTAGACCCTGTTACAAGCGTTGTTTTCGCCGAAATCAGCTCGATTTTCGCGTTATACAAGATCGTGTTTTGTGCAAAACTGGCCGTTTTAAATTGCGAAAGAAGCGTTTTAGAAGCTTCATTAGGCCATTTAGACCGTGTTACAAAGGTCGATTTCGCCGAAATCAGCTCGGTTTTCGCGTAATACAAGATCGTGTTTTGTGCAAAAATGGCCGATTTAAATTGCGAAAGAAGCGTTTTAGAAGCTTCATTAGGCCATTTAGACCCTGTTACAAACGTCGTTTTCGCCGAAATCAGCTCGGTTTTCGCGTAATACAAGATCGTGTTTTGTGCAAAAATGGCTGATTTAAATTGCGAAAGAAGCGTTTTAGAAGCTTCATTAGGCCATTTAGACCCTGTTACGAACGTCGTTTTCGCCGAAATCAGCTCGGTTTTCGCGTAATACAAGATCGTGTTTTGTGCAAAAATGGCCGATTTAAATTGCGAAAGAAGCATTTTAGAAGCTTCATTAGGCCATTTAGACCCTGTTACAAACGTCGTTTTCGCCGAAATCAGCTCGGTTTTCGCGTAATACAAGATCGTGTTTTGTGCAAAAATGGCCGATTTAAATTGCGAAAGAAGCGTTTTAGAAGCTTCATTAGGCCATTTAGACCCTGTTACAAACGTCGTTTTCGCCGAAATCAGCTCGGTTTTCGCGTAATACAAGATCGTGTTTTGTGCAAAAAATGCCGATTTAAATTGCGAAAGAAGCGTTTTAGGAGCTTCATTAGGCCATTTAGACCCTGTTACAAACGTCGTTTTCGCCGAAATCAGCTCGGTTTTCGCGTAATACAAGATCGTGTTTTGTGCAAAAACGGCTGTTGTCTGATGCGATAGAAGCCTTTTAGGATCTATATTACCCGATTTAGAACCAGTTTCAAACGTGGTTTTCACCTAAATCAGCTCGGTTTTCGCGTTATACAAGATCGTGTTTTGTGCAAAAATGGCCGATTTAAATTGCGAAAGAAGCGTTTTAGTAGAAGCTTTATTAGCCCATTTAGCGCCTGTTACAAACGTCGTTTCCCCCTAATTCAGCTCAGTTTTCGCGTTATATAAGATCGTGTTTTGTGCAAAAATGGCCGATTCAAATTGCGAAAGAAGTGTTTAAGAAGCTTCATTAGCCTATTTAGCACATGTTATAAACGTCGTTTTCGCCGAAATCAGCTCAGTTTTCGCGTAATACAAGATCGTGTTTTGTGGAAAAATGGCCGATTGAAATTCCGAAAGAGGCGTTTTAGAAGCTTCATTAGCCCATTTAGAAACTGTTACAAACGTCGTTTTCGCCGAAATCAGCTTGCTTTTCGCGTAATACAAGATCGTGTTTTGTGCAAAAATGGCCGATTGAAATTGCGAAAAAAGCGGTTTAGAAGCTTCATTAGCCCATTTAGAACCTGTTACACACGTCGTTTTCACCGAAATCAGCTCAGTTTTAGCGTAATACAAGATCGTGATTTGTGCAAAAATGGCCGACTGAAATTGCAAAAGAAGCGTATTATAAGCTTCATTAGCCCATTTAGAAACTGTTACAAACGTCGTTTTCGCCGAAATCAGCTCGGTTTTCGCATAATACAAGATCGTGTTTTGTGCAAAAATGGCCGATTGAAATTGCGAAAAAATCGTTTAAGAAGCTTCTTTAGCCCATTTAGAACCTGTGACACACGTCGTTTTCGCCGAAATCAGCTCAGTTTTCGCGTAATACAAGATCGTGTTTTGTGGAAAAATGGCCGATTGAAATTGCGAAAGAAGCGCTTAAGAAGCTTCATTAGCCCATTTAGAACCTTTTACAAACGTCTTTTTCGCCGAAATCAGCTCAGTTTTGGCGTAATGCAAGATCGTGTTTTGTGCAAAAAAGTGCCGATTGAAATTGCGAAAGAAGCGTTTTAGAAGTTTCATTAGCCCATTTAGAACCTGTTACAAACGTCGTTTTCGCCGAAATCAGCTCAGTTTTGGCGTAATGCAAGATCGTGTTTTGTGGAAAAATGACCGATTGAAATTCCAAAAGGAGCATTTTAGAAGGTTCATTAGCCCATTTAGAACCTGTTACAAACGTCGCTTTCGCCGATGTCAGCTCGGTTTTGGCGTAATACAAGATGTGTTTTGTGCAGAAATCGAAGATTTAAATTGCGAAACAAGCGTTTTTGAAGCTTCATTAGGCCATTTAGAACCAGTTACAAACATCGTTTTCGCCGAAATCAGCTCGATTTTCGCGTAATACAAGATCGTGTGTTGTGCAAAAACGGGCGATTTAAACTGCGAAACAAGCCTTTTATAAGCTTCATTAGGCCATTTAGATCAAGTTACAAACGTCGTTTTCGCCGAAATCAGCTCGGTTTTCGCGTAATACAAGATCGTGTGTTGTGCTAAAATGGCCGAGTTAAACTGCTAAAGAAGCGTTTTAGAAGCTTTATTATGCTTTTAGAACCAGTCACAAACGTCGTTTTTGCCGAAATAAGCTCGGTTTTCGCGTAATACAAGATCGTGTTTTGTGCGAAAATGGCCGATTTAAATTGCGAATAAAGCGTTTTAGAAGCTTCATTTGGGCCCTTTATCACCTGTTACAAACGTCGTTTTCGCCGAAATCAGCTGTTTTTGCGTAATACAAGATACAAGATATTTGCCTCACAAGTATACTGACAGTTGAGCGAGTAGAAACCCTTGCGGTTAATGAACCGTGCTGAGTCTTCGCCACCTGGGTTTGCTTTCTTTATATGTGTGCAGTCAATGGCAGCTATGACTGTTGGAAGTTCAGCAATTTGATGAAATTGTTGCATGACAAGTTGTGCATTTTCTCTATCAGGAAACTTTATGAATGTCGACCTTTTTCTCGCCAAAGCAGTCGAAACACGCTTAACGATTCTGCTTACAGTTGTCTGATGAATCCTGACTAAATCAATCACCAACCGTATCTGAAAACAACCTGTTGCATAATATTAAACTGCTATCAACACCTGTAATTAAGGCGGGATGTCTTGGCATTTGGTTGATTTACCGGCGACATCAAAATATATTATATTAATCGACTCAATTACACTTTGTTTTGACAGACGAAATCCTCTGATAAATTCAAGATCCCTGAACAATTCAAAAGGATTTACCTGATCATGGATAACACGTTCTGGTCCAGCCAGTATTTCGTGATCATCGAGGACTTCCTGCAGGGATCTGTATTGATATATCACATCCATTACTGATTACACAGACTTTGTAATCATTACAACATAAATGGCATATCTGCCTGAAGAAAACAATATCTAAGTAAAATGCAAATAACAACATAAAAATTACAAGTGCGGGTCTTAGATGCTTACTGGTAATAAGTGCAATATCTCAAAAGCAAAGGAACTGTGTTATCATGAGATTTGAAATGTCTAGCAATCCTTCTGTCGCAGATCATAAAATATGACAAACTTTAACCTGTCACAATAAACCAAATGAATTAAGATACGTGGTGGATCTTATTCAACAAACTGTATATGAAAACATAAATTTATGAACTGTTAAAAAGTAAACGTTCATATATCTTAAAGTACGAAAACAACAGCTTTCATTTGATTTAATAAGCTAAACTGGTATGTACTTTGTTACTCGCCAAAAGCAACCCATGAAGGAAACTAGTTAGACCTAGATAAAACGCCGTTAACCACATAACCGCAATTAGTATTTATATCAAAATTACTCTCACGCATATCAAAGAAAATCACATAACTAAATTCTTGTCAAGTTAAACAGCAAGAATAACAAAGAAAAATAAAATGTCAACCGAACCAGAAAGGAGAATAGGTTACACCTGATTAATTCTAAAACAAAAATTGTACAATTGTACAGTTGTCTTTAACTTAATGTTGTGTATAAGAAACATAATCATCCTCTTGGCTGTAATCAGTTCGAAATTTACGCAATTTTTCTTCTGCCAACTACCTCTCTAGCTCCAAGATTTGTAGTTTAGCATCATGTATTTCTTTCATCTGAGAAAGTTCAATGTTAAGTTTTTCCCTCTGCATTTGCAGGAAATAGGCCTAAAAGTCTACCCGCTGTTTTCTGCTGGAGGTAGCTTCTTGATTCGAAGTCCTACAAATAAAAGATAAAATAGTTGTTAAACAAAATCTACACCATATTGTGAAGTATAATTATAATCAATAAATCAATTATGAACCATATTTGCACCAATTTGAAATCCCTGGTACAAATAAATACATTGTGGGCCAAAACGGCATGAGATCTACCTCTGGATTCAGTATACATTTCTGTCTATACTTCCGTCGATTTCTTTGAACGGTCGTATACTTTCTAAATTAGATATAAATGAATGAAAACATTTTTTAGCAAATGAAAACATATTTTAGCAAACTGATGTTAAACTGTTAAAACTTTAGCTTGTGTCATCTTTGTAACTGTTAATTTAGTCAATATATCTAGGTATATTACGCTGGAAACCTTTTTAGCGCTTGACAGGTGCTACTGAGGGTTTGTGATGCGCTTTGTGTTGCCGGGATGTTCTTGGCGTAATTGTCAAAGAACTACTGCAATGTCCACCTTCAGCAATAGTTTTGGAAATACTTGTGCATCTTTGGGTGGGAGAAGGAAGCTGATTAAAGATGCTGCTTGATGGTGACCTTATAGATCCGCTGTTTATTTCACTGTTGATGCTCACTGGATCCTGGAATTCAGCTTCATCCTCTTGTTGTGTGTCAGCTCCGGTATCATTTGCATCATCATCGTAGGGATTGTTGATTTCCGAAAATTCCTTTGGAAGTAGATCTTTAATTTTTATTGTCATGTCATCAGGCGATTTAGGTGGAGGTCCACCTCCTGTCAGTTTTACTTGTTTGCTGTGACTGCTAAAAATATTTTTAGCTTTTGTTTTCATTCGTTTCCATTGTTCTCGTATTTCCTTAATGTCTCTTCGGCACCCAATGCTGACACTGCAAAAGCTTGCATGAATCTCACCTCAGCCACCAGCCTTTTTCTTGTAAGAAGATGCGTCAAAATTTCTGCTTTCGATTATCAACACTTTCTCTTAAACTAAATTGTATAGCAATTCTTTTTCTTCAAGACGCCAATTAGATGCTCTTGACACAGAGGCAGGTTGTGTTTTTTTCTCATGTTTTTTGGCATGTTAACACTATGTAGAAAATGTAGTTATACCAATGTTTTAAACTTTGTTCCAAAAGCTGACTAAGATATGAAATAAGTTAGTTTCCTACCTCAAAATCAGATTCCACAGGTGGGACAGCAATAAGGTTGCTCTATAAAATATAACACGTCGTCTGTGGTAATATTTCGCGATAAAGCACAGTGCAGATGCATACACTGTCTGTATGATTGACAGATGATGAATAAAGTACTGTCATCAAAGAATATTGTCTCTTCTGAATTATTTTGAACATCAAATAGACTTTCGCAATTTGTAACACTCAGGTAACACACAATGCATGAAAAAGAATCTAATACAATTGTTTCCGTAGTGTCGTCAAGCGTTGTGCTGTCACATTCTTCTGACATGCTCCTGCAATAAAAGAGAAATATAAATTTGCATTGTGTAATAATTCATGACTACTATGTGTATATTATAATATACAAATTTATAATATATGAAGCTGTAATGAGGCTGACGAGAAGTTTGTATCCTTGGAATAACAGACATTGGATTGTGATGATAATAATAATGAATATATATATATATATATATATAATTATATTATTGTTATATATTACATATATCATATATTATATGTCATATGTTGTACATGTTATATGTACTATATATGTTGTGATAATTATGAATATATATATATATTTAGGGTCCTATTACAGGTAGGTATTGGCTTAAGACCAGGAGAGTGTTCACAGGTAAGTAGAAGCAGAGGGCTGAAAGAGGTTGAAAATAACAATTAGATGCTGGGGAAGAAATGATACTGATAAGCTGCGTCAAGAAAAAGATATGTATAATAATTATGAATATACAAGCAACAGGAGGCGGGATAGGCCTACCATTTGACAGACAGGTATTATGATTATTGTTGTTTTATCATATGAAGGGTCTAAAGATTGACCGGTAAAGCTAAATGGTAATGGGGTCATGGATAATTACAGGAACCACTGTGAGGGCAGAGTGGGCAATGGGTGGTCACAATTATAGGCCGGACCTTGTTCCATTTTGAATAAGCGCCATATAAACA
Source organism: Sipunculus nudus (assembly GCA_026874595.1). Lineage (NCBI taxonomy): Eukaryota > Metazoa > Annelida > Sipuncula > Golfingiida > Sipunculidae > Sipunculus > Sipunculus nudus. The sequence continues at coordinate 44,912,553 of CM049318.1, read as the reverse complement.
ATATGGTTAGCGTAAGGTCAGCGAGTATTTTTTCCGAGCAAATGTTACTGTTTACAATCCATATTTTTGGTTATGAAACGTTGATCAGGCTAATTTTACTTACTTTCGATCAGTCGTTGCAGTGCGCCACTCTTGTTTTCCGGGAAACTCTTACCTGCCGTGTACATAAGCGCATGTCAACACTATTTTTAGCTCTGAGGGACGGTGAACTTCATTGACCTTCTTCATTAATATGCATATATCCAGTTAGTCCGCGGTTTAACTTGTATGGCTTTAAACCGACGCTGAGCATACCACCGAAAGGTAGTCCACAAAACCCCGACTTACTAAACCGCCGTTTAAGCTTAACAGCGTACTTATTTCACGACGGGCCTTGAACTTAACTATGTTTGAGGATGGACATTTTACCGTGAACCACTGGCACTCGTTTCCAGCACTAAAATTGCTTAGAAACCGTAAGCACGTTGAGTATGCGCGATATACCAGTTAGAAACTGACTGGTATATCGCGCATACGTGAACGGCTCATACGCAGCCCCAGGGGCCGTACCTGCACTCGCACTCGAATTATGTGATTTATTGTATCCGCCAAAACGAAGTTTTGCGGATACTCTGTTTTTGACCGGGTTCCGCCGCCGCCGCCACCGCCGCCACCGCCGCCGCCGCCACCGCGTTCGTTTCCGGAGAACTCCTCTGAGACTACTGGGCGGATTTTTCCGAAACTTACAACAATTATCGGGTTACATGTGAACTGGTGCCTAACCAATTGGCCTTGACCTCTGACCTTTCGTCTCTGCCCAGCGTCCGTTTGAGCGTCTGTTTCCACACATAAACCCACCGTTCCCACGGGAACCGTTTGGCCGACCAGGAAAATTTTTTTACACAAATGTAGCCCTTGGATAGCTTTATAACATACACAAAAAATGGTGGCGCAACCTGCAGCCATTTTGCACAGTGTCCATCTGTTCATCTGCCTTGGGTTAAAATCACTCATATCTCTGCAGTGGTTTGACTAATTCACCTGAAATTCGGCATGCGTATACATCATAGATAGCTTTCTAGATTTTATGACAGGTGGCGCCACCTACATTCAAGTTCATGCTGCAGACACCCAAGCTCATATCTCGGGAACCGTTCGACCAGTCAGGAAAAAAATTTACACAAATGTAGCCCATGGATAGCTTTATAACATACACAAAAATGGTGGCGCCACTTGCATCCATTTTTGCACAGCGTCCATCTGTTTGTCTGCCTTGGGTTAAAATCACTCATATCTCTGCAGTGGTTTGGCCAAATTACTTGAAATTCGGCCTGCGTATACATCCCGCATAGCTTTCTTGATTTTATGACAGGTGGCGCCACCTACATTCACGTTCACGCTGTAGACATCGTTGCTTATATCTCCGGACTCGTTCGACCAATCAGGAATTTTTTTACACAAATATAGCCCTTGGATAGCTTTATAACATACACAAAAATGGTGGCTCCACCTGCAGCCATTTTTGCACGGCGTCCATCTGTTTGTCTGCTGAGGGATAAAATCACTCATATCTCTGCAGTGGTTTGACGTTTCAACCTGAAATTTTGCATATGTATACATCTTGGATAATTTCTCGTTCAAATAACAGGTGGCGCCACCTACAATCATGTTTACATGGCAGACATCCATTCTAATATGTAACACACGTAACTCTATTTCCCCTTGCCTATCAATCCATGCCTCACTTAACCCGTCCTACTCTGATATTGGCGGATGCACGTAGTCGCTTGTCGACTACCCGTATTCTAGTTTAATTTGGAGACACACCTACTTCACTTCTTAAAATGGGTGTCTTACTTGGACAGACTTTTAGGTGAACCAAAAACATTTTTTCTTGTATAAATTGTATGTAATGATTTGTTTATTATAAATATTATCATTTAGAGTCTTTCTTCAGATGAGTTGGTTGGGTGTGGAAGCCGGATGAAAGTTTTTAGTTACACATAACATATTAATGGGGGCTCGTCTCTTTGCTTTTCTCTTTGGCTCGTTTTTCAGGGGTATGAATTGAGGTCAGGTCAGTCATATCTGGTATTTTCATAATTGTTTTGTATTATACTGTGTATGGGTTCACTATAATTTTTGGAAATACGAAAGACTCGCTGTATAGTGTCAATGTTATGTATTTAGTGGGATAGGAGAACTGTGTAGGGGTATATTTATAAGGTCTTTGTCACTTGAATGTTGTCTTTCAAAATGGATATTGACTAATTCATAGAGAATCCTACCACTAAGGCCTTAGACCAAATGAAACAAAGGTTGATTCATTAGAAACTTGTGGAAAACTAGAGATAGAAGGTAAACAGTCTATGAGAAAAGCAGAATTGAAAAGAAATATTGTGTATTCTTTTGTGGATAATGATATACTTGACCCTTCTGTTCTGGATTTATATCCATATGAAACCTTAAAGGTGCTGACTCTAAACAATTAGAATATCAGCTGAAATTGAAAGAACTAGAATTAAGAGAAACTAGAGAGTTATCGTCTATTTTGATACAAAGTGTACTAACGGGAAAAGCTCAAGAGGTATATTCGGCAATGACTAAAGAGGATTGTTCAAATTATGATATTCTGAAATCTGCTGTACTTCATGCGTATGAATTAGTACCGGAAGGTTACAGACAGAAGTTTCGAAATTCGAGAAAACATTGGAGTTAAACACCTGTTTAATTTGCTCATGATAAAGAGGTGCTTTTTGAGAAATGGTGTAACTCAAAAGAAGTGAATTCAAATTATGAAAAACTTAAGCACTTGATATTAGTTGAAGAATTTAAGAAATGTGTTAGAGATGATATTAAGACATATTTAGCTGAGAAGGAAGTAGTTTGCTGATGAGTTTGCTTTAAATCATAAACACAAATTTGATAGACCTAGAAAAGTGGGTTTTATTAAACTAAGAAATGTAAATGGCAGTGACAAAAAGGGGAGTCCACCTCGAACCAGGAAAGAGTATTGTCTTGAGAATAAATGGGTAGAAAGGCCTCAAAATAGGCAGGGACCCATCTGCTATTATTGTAAAAAAAACAGGGCATATTATGTCCAAGTGTTTCGAACTCAAAAGGAGTAAAGAAGCATTGTCTAAAAAAGCGTCGCTTAATACGCTTGTGTGTTCGCACAAGAGCTTGTTTTGTGAACCTCCGTGGGGGAGAGTAGGATTACAGGATCCTGTCTTTGTGGGAAAAAATTATGACTCTAGGGCCATTCTTAAAGAGTTTTTTTGTGCCAGAAGCTGTCGTGTCCTTAGTAGGAGACAGTATTGACCCAGTTCCGTTAAAAATTCTGAGGAATTCTGGTGCGTCTCAGTCCTTGTTAATGAAAAGTGAATTGCCTTTTTCGGAAGAGACTGCTACCGGAGAAATAGTATTAGCTCAGGGTATTAGATAGGGAAGATTATATTGTTCATGTACCTCTGCACAACGTCCTGTTGGAGTCAGAGTTGGTGTCAGGTCCTGTTACTGTGGGAATTATGCCCAGATTACCTGTAAAAGGTGTTTTATTGTTATTGGGGAATTATTTGGCGGAAGTTAGGGTGACAGCTTATCCTTGCATGGTGTCTAAACCTAGGGCTAGCGATGTTAGTGAGGCGGAAACAAGGGGTTGTTTCCAGCCTATGCAGTCACTCGGGCAATGGCTAAAAGAGGCAATAATGTTACAGTGAACAAGAGTGCAACTGATAAGGCCGGTATGGCTGTGGGCCAAATTTCTACCGATGATAAAGCCGGTACGGCTATGGTCTATAGGACCGCTGGTGATAATGCAGATAGGGGTACTGTTGATGATGATGACATAATAGATTTGTCACAAACATTCATGAATTTCACCGATCATTGTAATGACCAATCAGCGTTTCTTTTTTCTCAGAACGAGAAAAGAGCTGAGAAATCACCGGATGAGACATTTCGGAATAGAAATAGTTTATTGAAAGAACAAAAGAAAGATCTTAATACATCAGTACGATTTGATTTTGTCAACCGAGGAATTAGAAAAGGTGTCATCAGGTTATTATATACAAAATGATGTATTAATGAGAAAAAAGAAACCAAGAGATATTCTAGCAACAGAGGACTGGGCTACATTAAATCAATTGTAGTTCCTAAAGTTTATAGGTCAGAAATTATAAAGGTAGCCCATGAATCGCCTTTGGCAGGACATTTAGGTGTAAACAAAACCAAAGAAATAATCATGAGACATTTCTTTTGGCCTAAGATGAATCAAGATGTAACGCAGTTTTGTAAAACTTGTCATACTTGCCAGATGATAGGAAAATACAGTCATGATTCGCTAAAAGCTCCATTACAACCCATTCCAGTCATGAAAGAACCTCTAAGTCGTGTCCTTATAGATTGTTTGGGTCCAATGCCCAGAACATAGAATGGAAACCAGTATTTGTTCACTATAATGTGTACCACAACAAGATTTCCAGAGGCCATTCCTCTGAGGAATATAAAAGCGCGGACTATCGCAAAGGCTTTGATCAAATTCTTTACAATGTTTAGAATGCCTAAAGAAATACAATCAGATCAGGGTACAAATTTTACTTCTGGGTTGTTCCAACAGCTAACCAATGATTTGGGTGTGCATCAAATTATTTCATATGCCTATCATTCACAATCCAAAGGTGCTTTAGAGAGATTCCATTCCAATGAAAAGTTTCAATGTTAAAAAACCTACTGTTTTCATAACAAGCAGGACTGGGACGAAGGCGTTCCGCTATTGTTATTTGCGGTCAGAGATTCTGTTCTAGAATCGCTTGGGTTCACTTCGTTTGAACTTGTGTTTGGCCACACAATAAGGGGTCCTTTAAAAGTGATTAAAGATCAATGGGTCAATAAACAGAGTACAAAAAGGAACGTTTTGGACTGTATGGTCAAATTCAATGAAAGGTTAAACGAAGCATGTGACCTAGCTAGAAAAAACTTGGCAAAAGCACGGACTAAAATAAAAACAAGGTATGACAAAAAGGCTAGAGATCAAGAATTCAGGGTTGGAGATAAAGTATTGGCATTGTTACCATGTGGAGACGGTCCATTGCAAGCACGGTATCATGGACCCTATGAAATTCACAGAAAAACCAGTAATGTCGATTGCGTAATCAAAACTCCAGGCAGGCGTAAAGAAAACTCAGTTATGACATGTAAACATGCTCAAACCATATTTCGATAGAGATGACACACAGGTGAATCCAGCTTGTTTAGTATCTATTGATGATGAAACAAAAGAAAATGACAATAGGTTTAAAGATTTTGATAAAAGTAAAGACATGAATGAAATACCAAAATTGGGTAATTCAGAGATTCTGGCAAATTTGGATGAAAAATTAAGGCATCTTTCGTCTAAAGAATCACGAGAGTTATCAGAACTGATGAGGAAATATAAACACATCTTTCCTGATGTGCCTAGCAGAACTAAAGTTTTATGCCATGATGTGGATGTCGGCGATGCAAAGTGAATAAAACAACATCCGTATAGAGTTAACCCTGAAACTCTCGCAAACTTAAGAAAAGAAGTAGAATACATGTTTAAAAATAATATCATTAGGGAAAGTCAAAGTGAATTGAGTTCTCCATGTTTATTTGTACCAAAACCAGATAAAATCATAGATTTTGTACTGATTTTAGAAAAGTAAATGCTGTAACCAAAACAGATACATATCCTATACCAAGAGTAGATGGCTGCATTGATAGAATAGGCAAAGCCAAACATGTGACTTGTTAAAAGGTTATTGGGGTGTTCCTCTAACCGAGAGAGCGAGGAAAATCTCAGCTTTTGTAATTCCTGATGGATTATTTGAATACAATGTTATGCCATTCGGAATAAGGAAGCAGGGGCCTCGTTCCAACGCCTCATCAATATCTGTATAAACAATCTTGAACGTGTTGAGGCATATATAGATGACAATAAAATTAGCAAAGAGTGATTTCGGGAAAGCAAAGGTCATTTATTTAGGTCATGTCATAGGACAAGGTGATGTAGAACCAGTCCATGTCAAAATCGAGGCTATATTGAATATTCAAAGGCCTTCATCTAAAAAGGGTTTCCAAAGGTTTATGGGGCATGCAAGGTACTATAGAAAGTTCTGTAAGAATTTCGATGAGATAACTGCCCCGCTTACAAATCTGTTAAAGAAAAAAAGAGGTATTTCTTTGGACAGATGAATGCGAAGCAGCTTTTGAGAATTTGAAGTCAATGATGGTCAATACACCTGTACTGAAAGCACCTGACTTTGACAAAATTTTAAATTATGTGCACATGCTAGTTAGCAGGCTGCCGGTGCTATATTGGTACAGAAGATGAACAAGGGATTGATTAAAGAAATTCAAAGACTATCAGAGAAACTATTCGACCATTGAAAAATAATTATTGACACTTATCTTAGCGTTACAATACTTCGAGGTTTACGTAAGGTCAGTTTCACATCCGTTAGTGATTAATACCGATCACAATCCAAAGGTGTTCCTGGACAAAACGAAAAACAATAACAGACGCTTGTTAAAAATGGAGTCTGCTCTTACAAGAGTATGATATCATTGTAAAACACATTAGAGGCAGATATAATGTCTTAGCTGATATGTTATTAATTGATGTGAATTGGTATGAATATTTGATGAATTTAATTGTCTGAGATGGATATTGAAAAGTATTTTCAAATATGTGCAGTAGCTATAGTGCGCTGAAAGATATTGATTTGAATTATGCAGTAATTTTCGTCAATCACAGGATAAGGAAATGATTGTGAATAATGTCTTTTGTTACGAAACTTAATATAAACAGATCACGTATGCGTGATGAACACAAATTTTGTCAAGGAGATAAAAAAAATCAGATTCTGTAACACTAGGCAGCGTGAAATGTCTAGGGGAATGAATAAAGAAGTCCTTGGTTTTTTGTTAAGAAATAACTGTAATTTATTCTTAAAACAACCCTAACATCACAATACACTAAATCAATTCTGTAAAACAGTGGCATAACAACTAATCAATACAATCACATAGTAAAATAAAAAATGTGCACAGTACCTGGATACCAACCACCGTCACAACGATAAGTTCTTTAAATGTATACTCTCGGAGAATGACAGTCCAGTGTAAAGCTTTTGCAAAAATCCAGAAAGTAAACTGAAGTCCAAAAGAAAATCTATAATTGCCGCACTCGTCGGATAAGGTCCCAGAAACTAACACACACGCTTCTGCGTTCGCTGGAAATCTTCTCTGCTCTCTCTCTCTCTCTCTCGGCTCTAAAACATAGCCCCTTTATATACTCTTCACCCCAAGCCGGGAATTTTCCACTTCTCAAACAGTCTAAAAGATCTTACACAACACGGTAAACACGCGTTACAGGAATCATCTAGAAGAACAATGCTGTGTATCTCTACATACCAGGGTCCACACGTGACTCACGACCAGGCGAGAAAGCCCAAGGCTAACATGACAACAAGAGTTCAACTAGTATGGATTAAACTGCGAATGTAACAAACGGCCCGGCGAGGATGTCACAACACGAGTTACGCCCGTGTCACACAATAAAAAGAGCACCTGTAACACTCCCCCCTCCTGTAAGAAAAAAGAAAGTTTTCACGGAAAACTTTCTTTTTGCGATCACAAACACTGAATTTTTACAACATCTCAAAAATCATCTTATTTACAACATTCCATAAACATCTCGATAAGCAATCAGCAAGTACCTTGTTTTCCCTTTAATGTGTATGATATCAAGATTGTAACCCTGTAAGAACAAACTCCATCTCAACAATCTTTGATTTTTACATTTCAACTTGTTTATGAACGTGAGGGGATTGTGATCACTGAAGACAATGATAGGCCTGACTGATGAAGTAACATAAACTTCTAAATGTTGCAACGCCAAAATCAAAGCCAAACATTATTTCACAATAGTGGAGTAGTTTTTCTGGTTTGCATTAAACTTTCTTTAGAAATAACAAATTTGATGATCTATGCCATCATTGCCTTCTTGTAACAACACGGCACCAGCAGCAGTATCACTAGCATCTACAGCTAACTTAAAACGTACAGAAAGGTCTGGAGCTGCTAAAACTGGTGAACTTTGCAGAATTGCTTTCAAATTCTGAAATGCATTTTCACACTGAACATTCCATACAAACTTCTGTTTCTTCTTTAACAAATAAGTCAAAGGTTCAGCTACAGCAGCAAAATTTGGACAAAACTTCCTGTAGTAGTCAACCATATGAAGCAAACGCATTATTTGCTTTTTGTTTTCTGGTCTAGGAAATGCAGAAATAGCACTTATCTTAGCATCAACAGACTTTACTTGACCCTGCCTTCAATATGACCCAAAAATGTTACTCGTGCATGACAAAACTCAGATTTTACTATGTTGATGGTCAGACGTGCTATACTGAGTCTTTCGAAGAGGTCCCGAAGAATTTGCAGATGTTTTTCCCAGGTGTCGCTGTGCACAATGAGGTCATCAATATATGCCTCGCAGCTCTGAATGTCCTTGACAACCATATGAATGAGGCGCTGGAACGTGACTGGCGAGTTCTTCATGCCAAACGGCATAACTTTATACTAGTACAGTCCTTGCGGCGTCACAAATGCGGACACTTCTTTCGCTCGTTCTGTCAGCGGAACTTGCCAGAATCCTTTTAGCAAGTCAAACTTGGAGACATATCTGGAGCTACCGGCTCTATCAATACAACCATCGATCCTCGGAATCGGGAACGTGTCAGTCTTGGTGACAGAGTCCAGCTCTCGATAATCTGGCTATATATGGTATATACATGGTGAACTCCAGTTACTGTTACTAGGTTCAATAAAATCATTTTCCAGCAAATTTTGATTCTCATCCTGTAGATACTTTTGCTTTTCTGGATTCAGTCTATATGGATGTTGCTTGACTGCGCTTGCCTCGCCAACATCGACGTCATAGCACAACATGTAAGTTCGCGTTGGAATGTCACTAAACAAATGTTCATAATTCCGCAGCAGGTTCTTGAGGTCATGTTGTTGTTGTGCGGTAAGGTGTGACATTTTGACATCCAGGTTGTTAAGCACGTCTGAGTTTTTTAAATGCTACTGTACCACATTGAATGTCTACATCACACTTACAATCAGTATCTACTTTAACTGGGTCAGGGTCAGTGTTTAGATAATTTACAGCAGTAACATTATGTACAACATCTGATGTGCTATTTCTGTCATAATATGGTTTCAACATGTTAACATGGCACATTTCTTTTTCTTACGCCTATTTGGTGTCAACAATATGTAATTTAAATCACTTATTTCTTGTCAACAAAGTAAGGACCAAAATATCTAGCTTGCAGAGGTCGGCCAGGGATGGGAAGTAAGGCAAGGACCTTTTCACCAGGCTCAAACGTCCTACTTACACTGTGCTTGACATACTTTGTTTTCATTATACTTTGTGCAGATTTTAGATTTGACTTTGCAATCTCACAAGCATTGTGTAGTTTAGTGCGAAAGTCCGTGACATACTGCAGTAAACTAAGAGAATCAGGATTTTCACACAAGACTTTTTTCTTTAAGCAGTTTCAATGGACCTCGAACGGAGTGTCCAAAAACTAGTTCAAAGGGACTAAAACCCAAGAACTCTTGACAGGATTCTCTAACAGCAAACAGCAATAGGTGGATTCCTTCATTCCAGTCTTTCTGTTTGTCATAGCAATAGGTCCTGATCATGTTTTTAATGTCTGGTGAAAACGCTCGAGGGCGCCCTGACTTTCAAGATGATATGGCGAAGAGCTGTACTGTTTTACACCTAGCTTAAGCATTACTTGTTGGAATAAGCCAGACAAAAAATTAGACCCTTGGACAGACTGGATGGATTTTGGCAATCCAAAAGTTGTAAAAAAACTTGGTAAGAGCTTTGACAACACTTTTTGCATTAATTTTGCGCAATGGTATTGCCGCAGGGAACCTTATGCTGTTCCGCAATAAGTTCTGACCTTGAGAATGCTGCATCCTGAACGGGCGAGTCGTTAGACGAGTCATTAGTGACTCCCAGAGTGTTATTATCTGGACCATTTTCCTAATGTGTGTTTTTTGCTTGGCCATAGATCTAGTTATAGCACATGAAGGATACAAACCAGGAATTTCCTGACTTTCAGGATCAGTGTCCTGATCAAGTCACGGCTTTTCTGTCACTATTGGTAAAGGCTGTACTTTGTCACCTGCAACATCATTGCCTAGTAGCAACTGAATTCCCTTAAAGGGTAGAGTAATTCTTATTCCCACAGTAATATTCCCAGAAATCAAATCTGACTTTAAATGGATACTGTGAAGCGGAACTGAAGTGTGCCTGTCTGAAAACACACCATTAACAAGTGCATGTGTACCAGAAAAGGACCTTTCACAAAATGACAAAGTGTTTGCTAACATGAGAGTCTGGCCTAAACCAGTGACCCTCAAAATTCTAATAGGGGTAGAATCTGAAAAATCACTTGAAAGTGATACAAAACCATCATGTATGAATGGCTCAAATAACTCCATTTCAGAGTCAGGAGAGGAATCTACTACCTCAACCTCATCAAACAAAGAACTGACATTGACAGTGTCTGTCATAAACTCTTTCTAAGAGTCATTTAAGGAATCTACATCCTTTTTATCACCAAACTCCTCATGGGAGTCAACAGAGGAATTTTCCTCAGCAGAAACAAACTTCTGTTTGTCATAAGAGGACCTGGCCTCATTTGAAAAACTCTCGCAAGAGTCATAAAAGGACTTAGCCTTATTTATAGGATACTCCTCGCAGGAGTCTTCAAAGGACCTAGCCTTATTTAATTCCTCGCAGGAATCAAGGAGGTTTTTACCCCGCAAGCTACGGATTCTTCTTTAGATTTAGAAGGCACGTGGGCCTCCGTAGCATCAAACTCTTTATTGGAGTCAATAGAGGAGTTGTACCCCTTATTTACATATAAGAGCCTGGCTCTTGTACTATGCTATATATAGATTTTGAAACAAAACCAGAAGGTTTGCTATTTGTTTTTTTTTTCGCAAGTTTCCAGCAGTCAGATATTAAATGACCTTCCTTCTTCAGAAATTACAGATTTTCTTTTAAATGACTGGTCTTTGTTGGACTTAGACACAGTGGGCGTGGACTGAGGTGTAGCAATGGACTTTGTTGAACAATCAAGACTACTAGTACTAGGTGACTACCCTTTTAACTTCTTTTGACCATACTGATTTACATTCTTGTTTGTGAATGACTGGTTTGATTTGCTAGTAAAGGACATTTTGTGTGTTAATTAATAATCATCAGCTAATTTAGGCCTTGACCTGAACTTTGTTTTATCATACATTGTTTACAAGATTACATATTGTTTACAGTACATTGTTCACATGATTTATCTCAGTGGTGTTTTGTTATTGTTTTGACAACTTAACATGGCAGATTTTAAACCTGAGACATTTGTTAACGATCCCGACCCTGATCAACTTGAACAGTTGTCAAAAGAACAGTTGTTGCGTTTGGGACAACACTTAGGGCTAAGTGTGAAAATGCTTTGAGAAAGCCTGATATCATTGCTAAAATCATGCAAGATCTAGTTAGCAAAGGTTTAATTGAAGAGACTGAAGTTAAAACATCAAAAAGTGACAGCCTTCCTATGCAATTAGAATTTAAAAAGTTGGAAATGCAACATGAGCTAGCATTAAAAGAGCAAGAAAAAGAAATTGAGTTAAAACTCAAGGAGGGTTACCGCCAGAAATTCAGAAAAAGGGAAAAGCGAAAAAAAAACAGACCTACGTCGAATTTGCTAGGTAAAAAGAGCAGTTGTTTGATCGCTGGTGTAGTTCTAAAAATATAATGAAAGTTTATGACAATTTGCGCCAGTTGATTTTGTTTGAAGAATTTAAGCGCTGCACTAACGCAGATGTTAAAACTGTTCTCGATGAGAAAAGTCCTGAAACACTTGATATTGCTGCTCAATTAGCTGATGATTATTCATTAACACCCAAAATGTCCTTTACTAGCAAATCGAACCAGTCATTCACAAACAAGAATGTAAATCAGTATGGTCAAAATAAGTTAAAAGGGCAGTCACCTAGTACTAGTAGTAGAACTGTCACGGAACCCAGTTTGTTTCTATGTTAAAAATGGAGTGCTTATGCGTAAATGGCGACCACCTGATGTATGCGCTGATGATGAGTGGGCCATCAAACATCAAATAGTAATGCCCAAAAGCTTACGCAATGAAATTCTAAGCATGGCACATGAGGCTCCTTTGTCTGGCCATTTAGGTATAAATAAAACTTATCAGAAAGTTAGTACACACTTCTATTGGGCATAACTCAGGAAAGATGTACAATATTGTCAATCATGCCATACATGCCAGATGGTAGGCAAGCCCAATCAGAATCCTCCTAAGGCCCCACTTAGGCCTATTCCTGCTTTCGAGGAACCATTCAGAAGGATTATTGTTGATTGCGTTGGACCACTGCCCAAAACAAAATCTGGACATGAATACTTGCTGACATTTATGTGCGCATCTACCAGGTTCCCTGAGGCAAAATTAATGCCAAAAGTGTTATCAAAGCTCTGACCAAGTTTTTTACAACTTTTGGATTACCAAAATCCGTCCAGTCTGACCAAGGGTCTAATTTTATGTCTGGCTTATTCTTGCAAGTTATGCTTGAGCTAGGTATAGAACAGAACAGCTCTTCGCCATACCATCCTGAAAGTCAGGACGCCCTGGAGCGTTTTCACCAGACATTTAGAAACATAATCAGGACTTATTGTTATGACACACAGAAAGACTGGAATGAAGGAATCCACCTATTGCTGTTTGCTGTAAGAGAATCCTGTCAAGAGTTCTTGGGTTTCAGTCCCTTTGAACTAGTTTTTGGACACTCCGTTCGCGGACCATTGAAACTGCTTAAAGAAAAACCCTTGTGTGTAAATCCTGATTCTCTTAGTTTACTGCAGTATGTTTCGGATTTTCGCACTAAACTACACAATGCTTGTGAGATAACAAAGTCAAATCTAAAATCTGCACAAAGTAAAATGAAAACAAAGTATGTCAAGCACAGTGTAAGTAAAACATTTGAGCCCGGTGAAAAGGTCCTTGCCTTACTTCCCATCCCTGGCAGACCTCTGCAAGCTAAATATTTTGGTCCTTTCATTGTTGACAAGAAATCAGTTATTTAAATTACATACTGTTGACACCAGATCGGCGTAAGAAGATACAACTGTGCCATGTTAACATGTTGAAACCATATTATGACAGAAATAGCACATCAGATGTTGTGCAAAATGTTACTGCTGTTACTTGTGTAAAAACTGACCCTGACCCAGTTAAAGTAGAAACTGATTGTTAGTGTAGACATTCAGTGTGGTACAGTACCATTAAAAAAACTCAGATGTGCTTAACAACCTGGATGCCAAACTGTCACACCTTACCGCACAATTGATTGATTGATCTTTATTTTCCTCCATGCTGGAGAGCTCAACCAAATATTACAAAATACGCAAGTTAAGTTAGAACACAAACGTTATAACAAAATCAAATTGTTTACAACATCAGTACTCATTCTGCTCAGTGAAATGTATAAGTTTACGAAATACAGAATATACGAATTCAGATACAATAAGCAAAAAGTTTGCATTACACACAGGATCAAAGAACACAGGATTGCATTTGCCGAAGCAGACTTTAAGAAACTCAATATCGGGTAAGTTACATAATTTAAAAATCGTGTCTGCATCTTGAGAATCAAAAATCTTTTCCCATAACACCTCACGGAAAGGACACAATGACGTACACTGTAACATGGTATGCATAACATTATCTTGTACATTTTCCCCACAAATATCACAAACTAAATCATCTAGGAGCTCCGGAATAGATAATAAATGAATAAGAAATAATAACGATTTCCTGTGACACAGATTATTTTTTATAACTTTAAAGAGAAAATTTTCTTTTAGTTCTCTAAGATATCTAAAACTATCACCTTTTATGTTTATCGATGAGATCCATAAAGCCTGTTCATGGGCATGTACAGTAGTACAGCCGCCACTCCGGCTTTGAAGGAAACTGACCACCATGGATGTATGAATCTAGATATGAATACAGACTAAATTCGTTGAGTACGGCGACTATATCAGGTATAAAACCAGAAACTTTAATAATGACCATTAATTTCCAGCCATACAGCTTCAAACAAAATATCTGTTTGGCAATGATGTGTGGGCTAAGTGTAATAAGCCTGTGAAGAAACATTAGTTTTTTTTAATACCAATGATGGCTAACGTTGTACACCACCATGAAAGTCCCCTTACAACAAAGTCATGCGTTCTGATATTGAGACCCTGGAATTATTTCGCAGCTCGTTTTTGTACCCTCTCGAGTTCAGTAATCTCTTTTCCAGACATACTGGACCATAACTCGGCACCATAAAGTATTGAGGGAGGGCATATGCGTTCCCACAATGACGCAGAGACACTAGGCAAGAGACCTTCAGGTACGGCTCCCGCAGCACTTAAGGAAGAGAGAATTGGCCTTCCTTTTTTACAACGATCAAAAATAGCTGTTCTCCTTTTAAAATCACATGAAAGCATGATACCGACATGGGAATATTCTCGTATCTCTTAAATGGCAACACGATCGAGGGTCAACTTTCTCAACTTAGAATTTTTGTAACTCATTTGTTTTGACTCACCAAATGTCATACATTTGGTCTTAGATAATGAAATATTTATTCTCCAAAGCCTACGATAGATACCTACTCTTTGCATCATTTTATCTAAAGATGCCTTAGTATTCGCCAACAAGCCAGTATCATCAGCCATAGAAGGACTGCTTACATCTAAATAATCTATCATAAGGCCTATTTTATTGTGATTTACAAAATCGTGAATATCCATGTATGCTACTGTGAAGAAGAACATGGACAAAACGCCTCCTTGCTTTATACTCCTACTTATTCGAACTTAGTTCAATAAATCACCATTAAACAATACTGCACATTTGCTATTAAATAGCCAATTACGAAACATAAGCCAGAGCTTATTCGATATCCCAATACAGTACAGTTTATACATTAATCCGTTCCACCAAATCTTATCAAATGCAGATTCCAGATCCAGAAAACACGAGTACACTTTTCCTTCCCTTTCAAGATGATATAGAACACTTTCCTGAACGACAAACGATGTAAGTACACTGTCACATCTCTTACTACACGCGTGTTGTAGTTTATTAGGAAACCCCTGGAGATCTAACCATTTACTGAGCCTGCTCCACACTAATTTTTCAAATATTTTGTTTATCGAGGGCATAAGTGTTATCCCTCTGTATGATTTACAGTTTGTTTTATCTTTACTCTTGCCTTTATAAAGAGGAGATATGATCTCGTATTCCAGTCTGGAATGTAAACCATAATCATTATACTATCAAATAATTTACACAGATATTTAGATATAATGCTTGCACCAAATTTAAGATGCTCGTTCATTATCAAGTCAAATCCAGGAGATTTTCCCAAGCAGAGTGAGCTACATGCATCATAAACATCGTTTGCTGTGAATGGTTCATCAACTGTGCCCGTGCTATCTGTAAGCGAATTCGCAGTTTGATAAATACGACTTACTTCAGTATCAATAAACTGTTTATATGAGTTATCATAATAATTTTCCTCCTCACTTTGCTCATTTAAGAGTTTTCTAAAGTGATCGTGCCAATATTTTGTGAGCTCCGCTGGTGTCGTATATATTTTATCCCCCTCGCGCATCTTGTTAATACTATCAGGACACCGCCTACGTGCTCTAGTAAACCGCCAGAATCAATCGTTTAATATCATCACCAAAATCCTGGCTTGCTCTTTCATATACTTCATTATGAAATGCATATGATTTTATTTTCATCAAATTTGCAAAAGAGTTCTTAGCCATCTTATACTCACGAAAAAAATGATTATCCCAATCTCTAGGTCGTCCGCTATTTATCCATATGATTCTTTTCCTTTTTTGCTCCACATGATCCTCTTTTAAATCTAAATCCCAATAAGGTTATCTATAATTAGAGACTTTTGAGAAAGAGACAGTCCCTTCACATGCTTTATTCAAGTATAATGTAACTTCATTGACATAATCATTTAACTGACTAATTGTACTAATATCTCCCTTTAATATATTGTCACAGTCAGTCAGATTCTCAAGATTTTTCTTATATTCACTAATATTAGCTTTGTCCCATTTATATGTTTTTCTATAACGAGTTGTAAGTTTTTTAAGAAATATATCAAACTGAGCAGTGACAGGCGTGTGGTCTGACGTATTTAAAACGTCGTCGTCATATACATGACACCATTTGACATATTTCAACATATCTGAAAGTACACATATATGGTCTGTCTGGGTGCCATTTCCACCGTCTCCAGGGTGAAATGTATCAATCGAGCCCGTACTTAGCGCAAGACAACCTAAAGACACCATATTACATTTTAAAAGAGCGTCATTAAACATGGAACCACGTTAAGTCATAATTTTGCCTCGTGGACCGCATTCTTTACCCAGCTGAGCATTTATGTCTCTAGCAAGTATAACATCCCCCTCATGGGAATAGTACTGTACGAGTCCACACGTTTGAGAGGGAATCAATAAAACATTCAGTGTTATAGTTTGACGGGGCAAATAAACATTAAAAATAAACAGGGGGCGCCTATTATGACAAGACAACTTGGTTCCTAAGATTGTGTCATTTGATATATCTTCCATAACAGAGATATGACAACTCACACTGGTGTTCCACATTATCGCTACACCACCTTCAAGCCCTTGACTCGGGTCACATTTGCAATATGCTTTGTAATTTCTGTCAAGAGTTTTCAAGAAGAAGATGTTTACATCATTCAAATGATGTTCTTGAATACAAACAATATCATACTTTTTCAATAAGAGGTCTATATAACGCGCATTAGACATTGCGCCTCTAAAGTTATACGTAGCAATAGAAAGAGAGCGTGACATAAATAGTTTTGATAGTACACACAAGTAATCTAATGATTTCTACATGCACACTGACTAACACATTACTTCCAGTGTCTACAAAAAATCCCCGGTGGCCAAAAACCGACTGCAAGTACATTATCAACATTCCCTCCAACAAGACAAATTTTCACAGACATTGAACTTTCAAACTTTTTTAAGATCCTACACTGGCGAACTTTTATGCGACGTTTGGTTAAATGGTTAATCACTAAACTCCTAGTAGAATCTGGACAACCCTTGATCCGTAGACCAGACACGTAGAATGGAATATAGCGTTCCCTTCGACGTTCGACGATGTATCCTTCAAGTTCCGGATCCTCATCCGCTGTGTCATTTTGGGAAGGGCCCGACCCTTTGCCAAGGTCTGCATGCTGGTCAGTATCAAGCACAGCGGCAGCAGTTGCTTCCAAGACACCTTCTACAACATGCTTATTTCTGCCAGATGAAGCAGTTAATGCAGAGTTTGATAGACTGGGTGCTTGGTCCTCAGTCTCACCTGTTAGGTCAACCGCGCTGGAGGTAGAATTAAACTGTTCTCCATGGGAACTCTGTGATGATTCCTTTGCCAAAATACTCTTGGGTCTTGCAGCAGGATTTTGACGGAGTCTAGGAAAATTTCTCTCAGAACTGAAAGCGGTGTGTTTAGAATTTTGCCCTGCAGAGGTTAAATCACTGTAGGACGTTTTGTTTTAACCACATGGAGCCACAAGATTTTGTTGCCGTTAAATTGCTGCTGCCCTACTTTCAATGGCCGTTATACGGCTCTCAGCATTAGAAATGCGCTTGTCGGTAATTTTGTGATGACCGCTTTCAACAACCACTGTTACCTCTTGACGGTTGAGTCTAGTGAACAGTTCAGCAATCTTTTTATCAAGGCGTTGCTCACGGTCCTGACGCATATCCGTCATTAACTGGCTCAACTTACGGTTTTCCTCTAATAACTTACTGACCTGACCGTGAAGAAGATTGCGATCTTCCCTCATCTCTTTAAAGACCAGGTAACGCATAGTCCTGATGTCCGGTTCGGGTGCACACGGTTCTTGGTCATTATTTCCATGCTGAACATTGAGGCACAACACAGAAATATCAGTGAAAGATTTAGGCCTTGACAAAACTTTCTTCAGGTCAATCGAATTATCACCTTCCAAATAAAGGAAAATACGATAAATATCATCAGCAGTTTTTTCGTTGGCTTTTCCATTTTGAGTGTTTTTGTGAATTATAAGTTTTCCATGAGGAGTAACCGGGAACTTCTCCATAGCAATATCATAGAGAGCACTACGAATATGACAAAGATGATTTACATCTTGCCCAATGTCAGCAAGAAGAGAAGATCGAAAATCAGTCCCACTCAGATGTCAATACTGAGATTTAATGTTCTCATAAATTTGGTTTTCCACTTGTGTTACAAAAATAGATTCGTCACCGGATGACATTTTCACCCTTTTAAAACGGTCCCTAAAACTCAGCAAGCACGGTCCCCCGTTTAAGCCACCTCGCTGTGCAGCCATATTGTTACCGCAAAATGACCATGTTCATTGGAGCAGAAAAAAAACAAATATGACCCACTCTTGATTTCACAATATTTTTACATATTCTTCAGTAGCCTACAATTTAGTATTACACTGTCACTTCCTCTGAACCTAATAACAGTAACTGGAGTTCACCATGTATTCTTGTGCCAAAACCTGATGGAAGTAACCGTATGTGCACAGATTATCGAAAACTAAACTCTGTCACCAACACTGACACGTTCCCGATTCCGAGGATCGATGATTGTATTGATAGAGTCGGTAGCTCCAGATATGTCTCCAAGTTTGACTTGCTAAAAGGATTCTGGTAAGTTTCGCTGACAGAACGAGCGATAGAAGTGTCCGCATTTGTGACGCCGCAAGAACTGTACCAGTATAACGTTATGCCGTTTGGCATGAAGAACTCGCCAGCCACGTTCCTGTGCCTCATCCATATGGTTGTCAAGGACATTCAGGGCTGCGACGCATATATTGATGACCTCATCGTGTACAGCGGCACCTGGGAGAAACATCTGCAAATTCTTCGCGACCTCTTCGAAAGACTCAGTGAAGTTTTATCATGCACAGGTGACATTTTTGGGTCATATTGTAGGACAGGGTCAGGTAAACCCTGTTGATGCTAAAATAAGTACTATTTCTGCATTTCCTAGACCAGAAAACAAAAAGCAAATAATGCGTTTTCTTGGTATGGTTGGATACTACAGGAAGTTTTGTCCAAATTTTTCTGCTGTAGCTGAACCTTTGACTAATTTGTTGAAGAAGAAACAAAAGTTTGTATGGAGTGTTCAGTGTGAAAATGCATTTCAGAATTTAAAAGCAATTATGCAGGGTTCACCAGTTTCAGCAGCTCCAGACTTTTCTGTACCTTTTAAGTTAGCTGTAGATGCTAGTTATACTGCTCCTGGTACTGTGTTGTTACAGGAAGGCAATGATGGCATAGATCATCCAATTTGTTGTTTCTCAAGAAAGTTTATGTTACTTCATCAGTCAGGCCTATCATTGTCTTCAGTGATCAAAATCCCCTTACGTTCATGAACAAGTTGAAGAGTAAAAATCAAAGATTGTTCCTGTAATGCGTGTTTACTGTGTTGTGTAGAATCCTTAAGACTGTTCGAGAAGTGGAAAATTCTCGGCTTGGGGTGTGAAGGTATATAAAGGGGCTGTGTTTAGAGCCAAGCAGAGAGCAGAGAAGATTTCCAGCGGATGCAGAAGCGTGCGTCAGTTTCTGGGACCTTATCCGACGTCTGCGGCAATTATAGATTTTCTTCAGAGTTTCTCCTGGATGTTGTGCATTTGAACTTCAGTTTACCTTCTGGAATGTTACAAGAGCTTTTACACTGGACTGTCATTCTCCGAGAGAATACATTTCAAGAAATTATCGTTGTGACAATGTTGGTATCCAGGTACTGTGCACATTATTTTTCTGTGTGATTGTATTGATTTGTTGTTATACCGCTGTTTTACTGTATAATTGTATTGATTAAGTGTATTCTGTTAGGGTTGTTTTCAGATTAAATTATAGTTATTTGTTAACAAAAAAACACTGACTTCTTTTTTCATTCCCCTAGACATTTCACGCTGCCTAGTCTTACAGAATCTGATTTTTTTATCTCCATTACAAAATTTGTGTTCATCACGCATACATGATCTGTTTATATTAGGTTCCGTAACAATAGATATATATATACATATATATATATATATATATATATATATATATATATATATATATATATATCACTTCGATAGTATGTACAGCAATATTTTCTTGGCCTTTGATTTTCTTTGAGCAAAACAAATTAGCCGGGACAAATTAATAGGGCACAAATCTTAAACAATTGGACATGGAATCTTCTGACTTGACATCCAGGGAGATCCATGAAAAATCTCCTGGGAAACCTGAAATTAAGTCTCTGTTACCCATATCCTCTGAGTTATTGGACTCAGAATTCCCCCTAAAATAATGAAAAAAATGATACAAAAGCCCATGTAACTAAAAAACTAATGCATTGATCACCATGATTCTTTGCATGGATATTGATCCTGGAATGGTTTATCAATTTCTGCAGACTGGTGGCACTACCTGTATTTTTTTCAATTTTTTAAGGATTTTTTCTCCGCTTTTGAGACCTTTAAATATGTGGTCATATGTTGTTACAGATGTCTGGGTTATTGTGCGCAGGGTGTTACATGTGTTGTTGACATTTGATTCGTGGTGCGCGGGCATGGTTCGTTGCTGTAGCAACCTCGCCTGATCGGGTGCTAGCTCGGTGTAATCCGCATTGGTTGAACTCTGAGGTGTAAAGACACAGCGTTCGTGCTAATCTGGAATTTTCTGGGCTATTCGCACTCTATGAGCGCGTCTTGTAGCGTTCTTTGGATTGTTCGTGAAATGGAAAGTTCTCGGCTTGAGGTGAAAAGTTATAAATAGGGGGCTTTGTTTGGAGCCGAGAGGAGAGAGAAATAATATTCCAAGTGGACACAGGAGAGTGTGAGTCAGTTTGTGGACCTCTCCGATAATTGCAGCAGTTATAGATCTATTTTCGAAATTTGTAACGGATTTTATACAGTCTTCAGTTTGCCTTTTGGATCACTACCAGAACTTTCCTTTTGCATTACAACAGATTGATTTTGTGATTGAATTGGACTCTTATTCTCTGAGAAGATTTATGTGAACTGTTCATCCGGATTATATGCTTTAAAGGACTTGTTGTCACTGTGACAGTGGTGGTATCCGGGTACTGTACACTTTATCTATTATACTGTGTAATTGTATTGATTTACTGTTATACTGTTCTTATACTGTGCAATTGTATTGATTTAGTGTATTGTAATGTTAGGGTTGTTTTAAGAATAAATTATAATTATTTGTTAACAAAAAAACGCTGACTTCTTTGTTCATTCCCCTAGACGTTTCACGCTGCCTGGTGATACAGAACCTGATTTATGTTCATCTCCGTAACAGGATTTATGCTCGTCACGACTACGCGATCTATTGATATTAGGTTCCGTAACAATGTTAACAGCGCACAAATTGTAACCGTTGGTCCTAGAATTTTCTACCTGACATCCAGGGAGTTTCTTGAAAAATATCCTAGGAAACCTAAAATTAGGTGTCTGCCCCTTACCCATATTCTCGCAGCTATGGGGGTTTATAAGCACCCCCCTCCCCCCCCCCCCCAGAATAATCGGAAAATTGATACCAAAGTAGTACACAAATCATTACCTTGGACTCTTCTTACTTGACATCCTGAGAGTTCCTCAAAAGTTCTCCCGAGAAACCTGACATTGTGTCACTGTGACCTATATTCTCAGAGTTTCGGGGTATGTTTGAGCACCCCAGAAATAATGCAAAATACACACAAATTGCCAGATTCCTCAGGAAAGGCTGGTTGGATTGTTATCAAATTTGGTGTGCTTATGGGTCTTGATGAACTTGAGCTTATATGCATGAACGATGATGCCACCTACATTATCTCAATTAATTGCCTGTGCAAGGACATATTGTCAACATGTCCTTCAACACAATGACCCTTGAGTCACTTGTGTTGAAGACATATTAATGTGTTGTCATGTAATTCTTTGGAACGATATTTTTTTTTACATTTCATTTGAGGATAATTTAGCATTAAACAGATAAAAAATCTCCAGCTAAATCATAAAGTAAAACGTTTCAGTTAAAAATAGAGATTAACAGCTCTATAAATAGTGATTGATGAAAATTCTAGCTCACTGAACGAGTCTACTCACTTAACTGGTGTGATGGTGGTCTGATTTTAGAGGATTATATTACGAGAAGAATGGAATTTACATTTAGACCTTATTGCTTGTCCGAGTTCGCTTGTTAAGATATATTTTGGGTTAATGTATTTATTCTGTGTTTGAGGGTTGTTCTATCATGTATATTGTCTTCAGCGGTTGGATTGTGCTTGTGCGTGCTATCAATTCTGATGTTTTCGTTAACCTGTCTACAGCTAAACGGAAGGCTAGCACTACACTTTCCGCGGAGGCTAACCAAAAGACAACATGACTGACTACTAGACCAGTCCTAAAACCGACCAAGGAACAGACAAAACACAAACGACCAAGGACGCAAGTCAATCAAAACAAAAACCAGGCCAACGAGCTCCAATGCTCCATGGTCCCTGCTCACAAGGAATTCTCGCCATTCTAGGGACACTGCAACAACACGCTTGCACAACAACCACCAAAAGCAAACACACCGACACTGACAGACAACCCCACTACAAACACATACGCCTATGTCAGGATAGTCGGGATCGACCCTGAACTACCCTTGAAATCACTCAGACTGAAAGAGACGATAGACATGATCACAACCGGCTGGGACCTAGATGACAAAATCCAGCGAGGTAAAGTGTTGGTCATCCGCTGCACCTCCGAGACAGAAGCTGACAAACTGAAAGACGACTCCACATGGCAAAAGCTGCCAGGATGTAGCCGTGCTACCTTTGCTGGCACTGGCAAGCGGCCACATCCGACCACAACATCAAGCAAGTATGGTGTAGTATATAGAGTCCCCCTGGACGTCACTGACTCTGACATTGTTAGAGAGCTAAGACACCTAGGTGTCACTGAAGCCACGCGCTTCATCACGACCAAGGGGCCTTGTGAGACTGTCAAACTTACATTTGACAGCGAAGCCCACTACGACTCTGCGCTTTAGACGCCTTTCAGACTGGCTGTAAGAATTGACATGTTATAGCCATACAGAGACCTTAAGACTGTTGACCAATGTTTTAAGTGTCAGCACTTTGGACATACAGCCAGACAATGTCAGAAGACAGTCCGCTGCCTTAGGTGCGGAGAGACCGGACATGGAATACGTGCCTGTTCCATGGACAAAGCCAACGCGAGACGCGCCAATTGTTCAGGTGCACATATCGCATCCTATCGCGGCTGCCCAACATTTAAAGAGGCAAATATAAAGTTTAGACAGGAGAGCCAAACCAGCACCACCACAGCGATTACGGCAAAGCAGGTGCTTTTGCAGCCTGCACAACCGCAACAGACGAACGCCTGGACACTGCCGAAACCCTCGGCCACTCCGACAAAGGCACATCTTGACTGGAACACCGTGTTGTTCATCACCGATCTGGTGTACAACTTCAACCCTGGTGTTCAACTTGATCAGATCTGCGAGACAGCTGCTGCATTGATCTGGAGGTATTTCCGGCAGAAGGTCGACCACACAGCCATTAGATCGGACATTGACAGGTTGGAAGAATTGGCCAGTGATGACAATGGGCCAACCTTAGTCTAAACAGGAACTATCAAAACACCCTGTAAATAATGTAATTATGTTCAATAGTATTAATATTGCTCATGTAAACGCCAACGGCTTTAACGCGCGTAAACTTGGATTATTAAATTTCTAGATAAAAATAATATAGACATTGCTTTAATATCTGAAACTAAACTGACGCCAGGTAAACATTTCACGCTAGGCAACTATGGCCTGATTCTCTCAGATAGAGAGAAAGGTCTTGGAGGGGGTGTGGGTATCGCTGTTGACAGAAAATTTGATTATTCTGTCAATAAGTGGTTCGGTAATTTTAAAGCCGAAGCCCTCTCAATCAGAATAAACGGAGCGGATGGGGCAGCTCCATACCTAGATTTAATAAGGAACCTAATATAAACAGATCACGTATGCGTGATGAACACCAATTTTGTAATGGAGATAAAAAACAAATCAGATTCTGTAACACTAGGCAGCGTGAAATGTCTAGGGGAATGAATAAAGAAGTCAGTGTTTTTTTGTCAACAAATAACTATAATTTATTCTTAAAACAACCCTAACAATACATTATACTAAATCAATACATTTATACAGTAAAACAGCGGTAAAGCAACAAGTCAATACAATCACACAGAAAGATAATGCTACAGGACCTGGATACCAATACAGTCACCACGATAAGTCCTTTAAATGTAAACTCTCGGAGAATGACAGTCCTGTGGAAAGTTCTTTCAACAAACCAGAAAGTAAACTGACGTCCAAATGTATATCCAGGAGAAAGTCTTTGAAAATCTATAATTGCCGCATTCGTCGGATAAGGTCTTAGAATCTGACACACGCTTCTACGTCTGCTGGAATCTGCTCTGCTGTCTGCCCTCCTTCCTAAAAAACAGCCCCTTTATATACCTTCACACCCTAAGCCGGAAATTTTCCACTTCTCGAACAGTCTATAAGGTCTTGGACAACACGCGTTTCAGGAATTCTCTAGAAAGACATAGCCGTGTGTCGCTACACACCAGGCTCATCGCGTGACCCAAGACCAGGCGTGAAAGCCCAAGGCTCACATGACAATGAGAGTCAAACCAGTACGGATTAAACATAAAATGTAACAAGCGGCCAGGCAAGAGCCCTACAACATGAGTTACGCCCGTGTCACATGATAAAAAAAACACCTGTAACAATATTAACAGTATAGATCATAAAACAAACTCAGGTGAATTCTGGAAACAATTCAAACGTTTCTCTAACTCTAAATTAAACCCAAATACAGGACAGGCTAAACCCCTAATACGCCCTGACGGCACAGTTGCTGCTACAGCAAAGTGTAGTGCAGATCTGTTTGCGAATACTTTAAAACAAATACACAAAACCCGGACACACCCTGACTTCAAGAATGAATTCTTGAGAACAGCTAAACAAATAATTGATGAAAAAAACATTGTTTAATCCTCTAGAAAACCCGACCACGGAAGACAGTGACGACAACGCAGCAGTAAGACCAGTGGGAGTTTTTGAAGTTAAACGGGCTCTTGCCAAATCCAAAGGCAAATCATTCCCTGGTCTGGACAAACTCACAAAATACTAAAGAAAATGCCAGACCCCTGTCTAGGGAGATTAGCAAACCTATACACGCTGTGCATTTTATGGGGATATTTTCCGATTGAATGGAATAGGGCACTATTAACCATGATCCCAAAACCTGGCAAGACAACTGACAAACCGACAAAGTTGAGGCCTATCAGCTTGCTACCCTGCCTTGGCAAGCTATGAGATAAAATCCTGAAAAACCGAATGACTACGTTCCTAGAGACTAGACCGGTCCGTTTTTTAATGACGACCAATCAGGCTTTCGCTCTGGGAGATCAACGTGTGATCACATATTCCGGTTCAGTCAAGCCATTATGAATTGTATGAAACGAAGACAGCACACCTTAGCCACATTTCTCTACGTAGAAAATGCCTTTGATGCAGTATGGTCTGACGGTCTCCGCATTAACGTTATGAGATCCCATCTACCACATAAAATAGTGAGATTAATCCTCATTCCCTTATTATTAATCATAAGGGTAAACAATCTGAGGAGATTACGCTTGAAGCTTGGACTCCCAAGGGCTCAGTGCTGAGCCCTTTACTCATTATCATGTATGTTAACGACCTTCCGAAGACGGGACAAATGGTCAGCGTTTCACAATACGCTGACGACATTCCCATCTGGGCCACTGGTTCCAACGTTTGCTATTCACGTAACGCAGTCCAAGCCCAGCTTCACCGCATAAGCAACTGTTGCAACACCTGGAGAATCAAACTGAATCCAACAAAAACACAAACGTTTTGTTGCTTGCCGGAAATCTTCGATTTCGGCAAGCATGTTAGTCAGTTCCGTGTGTCCATTTGTCTGTCTTTTTGTTTGTTGCTCGCCGGAATCAAAGATTTCATTCATCTTGCGCCAAAGGCCACATTATTGCAGGAATCTTTTTGAAACTGACATATCATAAGTCCTACACCAGTATCTCGAAATTGTTTTTTTTTTTTCATTTTTTGAATATGTCTGCTAGGGGGCGCTGCATACGACCCTCACACATATATCATTACATTGGCCATATCTCTAAAACCCAAAGCCTCAATCACATAAACTATAGCTTATTTTTTCCCTCCGAGTCTTCTCCATAAACTGATAATGTCATCTGGTCTCAATCTTTTGTCACTTTGTCAGTGTGTCCGTCTGTTTGTCAGTTGTCCTCAAATTTGGCTGCTTGCTGATTCTTGCATCTCACATATAGCATTCTACAGGCCACAGTTTTAAAGAGGCATTTGAAAACTGATGCATATTATATTTTACAAAAATATCTCAAAACATTTTGTTCATTTTCCGGATATGGCCGCTAGGTGGCGCTGCACAAGACCCTCACACACATATCATTATATTGACCATATCTCTAAAACCCAAAGCCTCAATTACAGAAACTATGGCTTATTTTCTTTCCCTGAGTCTTCTCCATGACCTAGTTATGTCATCTGGTCTCAATCTTGTGTCACTTTGTCAGTGTGTCTGTCTGTTCGTCAGTTGTCCTCAAATCCGCCTACTTGCTGTTTCTTGAGTCTCATATATAGCATTCTAAAGGCCACAATTTTTTCAGGAATCCTTTCAAAACTGGTGCATCTTATGTGTTACACTAATATCTCAAAACAGATTTTTCATTTTCCGGATATAGCCACTAGGGGGCGCTGCATCTTTACCTCCCTAACATATCATGTTTTGGCCATATCTCCAAAATTATAAACCTTATCTACATAAAACTATCGCTAATTTTGCTCTTCTTTACCTTCGGCACTTTTGTCTGGTAATCTGTTATTACAGATGTGTCAGTATGTCTGTCTGTTCGTCTTTTGTGGTCAGCTTTGTCTACTTCCTCGTTGTTTTGTCTGATATGTCATTTTACAGGCCACAACTTCTCAGCAAACGCTGAGGGTCATTCAAATAATAGAAAACCCACAATATGTTCTGTCTGTCCATCTGTCTGTCATTTCAACTTCCGGCAAGCGCTCGACCTCTGGTCGTCTAGTTTGTTTGTCTGCGCTCTCCTGGCCGCAATTTTGCGGCAATCGACATGAAACAGGGATGATTCACAACTGAAAATCCTGGAACCCTATTGTTTTTGGTCAACATCGGCCTAAGGTCAAGGTCACGAAAAGTACGCAATACCGTTTTTGCTCGACAACTTTGTAACAAACAGTCGTAGCCACTTAAACCATAGCTTGTTTTATTTGTCATTCCAAGACCTTTTTTCTGGTGTGTAGCTGACTAAAATTTGCCGTAATCATGGTTACGTATTTTCGGGGAAAAGTCAAGATTTTCGAAAATAAATGGTCTTATTTTTCTAACTTTGTCAGTTTTAGAGCTAGAGAGGTCTAGTTTTTTGCATCAGGTAGCATTCAATTAGTGTTAGTTGATTATATTTAAAGTCTCGCAATATCTCGTACAATATCTAGTCAAACGAGATATTTTGAGATATTGATTAGTGATAGCCAAGGTTCCACAAGTATGCAGGAATCATTTAGAAACTGGTATATCTTATGTCTGACATTAATATCTAGAAACGTATTTTTCATTTTCCGGATATGGCTGCTAGGGGGCGCTGAACTTGAACCTCCACAACATATCATTTTTGGAAATATCTCCAAAACTATAAACCTCAGTTACAGAAACTATAGCTTGGTTTCTTCCTCTGGGTTTTGTCCATGACCTGAGAAAGTCATCTGGTCTAAATCTTGTTTCACTTTGTCAGTATGTCTGTCTGTTTGTCAGTTGTCCTAAAATTCGCCTGCTTGCTGGTTTTCGCCTATATAGCATTCTACAGGCCACAGTTTTTAAGGAATCCCTTTGAAACTGGTACATGTTATGTCTTAGCATAATATCTCGAAAAGTATTTTTCATTTTCCGGATATGGCCGCTGGGGATGTGCTGCACCTAACCCTCCCCAACATATCATTTTTTTTTACATATCTCCATAACTATAAATCTCAATTACAGACACTATGGCTTATTTTCTTCCTCTTGGACTTCTCCATAACCTGAGTAAGTCATCTGGTCTAAATCTTGTGTCACTTTGTCAGTAAGTCTGTCTATTTGTCAGTTGTACTCAATTTTGCCTGCTTGCTGGTTTATGTGTCTCACATATAGCATTCTACAGGCCACAGTTTGGAAGGAATCCTTTTGAAATTGGTACATGTTATGTCTTACGCTAATATCTCGAAACGTGTGTTTCATTTTCCGGATATGGCTGCTAGGGGCGCTGCACTCAAACTCCCCCCAACTTATCATTTTATGGCCATATCTCCAAAATATTAACCTCAGTTACAGAAACTATAGCTTATTTTCTTCTTCTGGGTCTTTTCCATAATCTGGGTTAGTCATCTGGTCTCAATCTTGTGTTACTTTGTCAGTGTGTCTGTCTGTTTGTCAGTTGTACTAAAATTCGCCTACTAGCTGGTTTTTGTGTCTTACATATAGCATTCTACCGGCCACAGTTTTGAAGGAATCCTTTTCAAACTGGTACATCTCATGTCTAATTCTGATATCTCGAAACAGATTTTTCATTTTCTGGATTTTGGGGCGCTGCACTCGAACCACTACAACATATCAGGTTTCAGCCATATCTCCAAAACTATTAACCTTAATTACATAAACTTTAGCTTATATTCTTTCTATGCGTCTTCTTCATAATTTAGTTAAGTCATCTGGTCTCAATCTTTTGTCACTTTGTCAGTGTGTCCGTCTGTTTGTCAGTTGTCCTCAAATTTGGCTGCTTGCTGATTCTTGCATCTCACATATAGCATTCTACAGGCCACAGTTTTAAAGAGGCATTTGAAAACTGATGCATATTATATTTTACAAAAATATCTCAAAACATTTTGTTCATTTTCCGGATATGGCCGCTAGGTGGCGCTGCACAAGACCCTCACACACATATCATTATATTGACCATATCTCTAAAACCCAAAGCCTCAATTACAGAAACTATGGCTTATTTTCTTTCCCTGAGTCTTCTCCATGACCTAGTTATGTCATCTGGTCTCAATCTTGTGTCACTTTGTCAGTGTGTCTGTCTGTTCGTCAGTTGTCCTCAAATCCGCCTACTTGCTGTTTCTTGAGTCTCATATATAGCATTCTAAAGGCCACAATTTTTTCAGGAATCCTTTCAAAACTGGTGCATCTTATGTGTTACACTAATATCTCAAAACAGATTTTTCATTTTCCGGATATAGCCACTAGGGGGCGCTGCATCTTTACCTCCCTAACATATCATGTTTTGGCCATATCTCCAAAATTATAAACCTTATCTACATAAAACTATCGCTAATTTTGCTCTTCTTTACCTTCGGCACTTTTGTCTGGTAATCTGTTATTACAGATGTGTCAGTATGTCTGTCTGTTCGTCTTTTGTGGTCAGCTTTGTCTACTTCCTCGTTGTTTTGTCTGATATGTCATTTTACAGGCCACAACTTCTCAGCAAACGCTGAGGGTCATTCAAATAATAGAAAACCCACAATATGTTCTGTCTGTCCATCTGTCTGTCATTTCAACTTCCGGCAAGCGCTCGACCTCTGGTCGTCTAGTTTGTTTGTCTGCGCTCTCCTGGCCGCAATTTTGCGGCAATCGACATGAAACAGGGATGATTCACAACTGAAAATCCTGGAACCCTATTGTTTTTGGTCAACATCGGCCTAAGGTCAAGGTCACGAAAAGTACGCAATACCGTTTTTGCTCGACAACTTTGTAACAAACAGTCGTAGCCACTTAAACCATAGCTTGTTTTATTTGTCATTCCAAGACCTTTTTTCTGGTGTGTAGCTGACTAAAATTTGCCGTAATCATGGTTACGTATTTTCGGGGAAAAGTCAAGATTTTCGAAAATAAATGGTCTTATTTTTCTAACTTTGTCAGTTTTAGAGCTAGAGAGGTCTAGTTTTTTGCATCAGGTAGCATTCAATTAGTGTTAGTTGATTATATTTAAAGTCTCGCAATATCTCGTACAATATCTAGTCAAACGAGATATTTTGAGATATTGATTAGTGATAGCCAAGGTTCCACAAGTATGCAGGAATCATTTAGAAACTGGTATATCTTATGTCTGACATTAATATCTAGAAACGTATTTTTCATTTTCCGGATATGGCTGCTAGGGGGCGCTGAACTTGAACCTCCACAACATATCATTTTTGGAAATATCTCCAAAACTATAAACCTCAGTTACAGAAACTATAGCTTGGTTTCTTCCTCTGGGTTTTGTCCATGACCTGAGAAAGTCATCTGGTCTAAATCTTGTTTCACTTTGTCAGTATGTCTGTCTGTTTGTCAGTTGTCCTAAAATTCGCCTGCTTGCTGGTTTTCGCCTATATAGCATTCTACAGGCCACAGTTTTTAAGGAATCCCTTTGAAACTGGTACATGTTATGTCTTAGCATAATATCTCGAAAAGTATTTTTCATTTTCCGGATATGGCCGCTGGGGATGTGCTGCACCTAACCCTCCCCAACATATCATTTTTTTTTACATATCTCCATAACTATAAATCTCAATTACAGACACTATGGCTTATTTTCTTCCTCTTGGACTTCTCCATAACCTGAGTAAGTCATCTGGTCTAAATCTTGTGTCACTTTGTCAGTAAGTCTGTCTATTTGTCAGTTGTACTCAATTTTGCCTGCTTGCTGGTTTATGTGTCTCACATATAGCATTCTACAGGCCACAGTTTGGAAGGAATCCTTTTGAAATTGGTACATGTTATGTCTTACGCTAATATCTCGAAACGTGTGTTTCATTTTCCGGATATGGCTGCTAGGGGCGCTGCACTCAAACTCCCCCCAACTTATCATTTTATGGCCATATCTCCAAAATATTAACCTCAGTTACAGAAACTATAGCTTATTTTCTTCTTCTGGGTCTTTTCCATAATCTGGGTTAGTCATCTGGTCTCAATCTTGTGTTACTTTGTCAGTGTGTCTGTCTGTTTGTCAGTTGTACTAAAATTCGCCTACTAGCTGGTTTTTGTGTCTTACATATAGCATTCTACCGGCCACAGTTTTGAAGGAATCCTTTTCAAACTGGTACATCTCATGTCTAATTCTGATATCTCGAAACAGATTTTTCATTTTCTGGATTTTGGGGCGCTGCACTCGAACCACTACAACATATCAGGTTTCAGCCATATCTCCAAAACTATTAACCTTAATTACATAAACTTTAGCTTATATTCTTTCTATGCGTCTTCTTCATAATTTAGTTAAGTCATCTGGCCTCAATCTTGTTTCACTTTGTCAGTATGTGTATCTGTTTGTCGGTTGTTGTCAACTATGTCTGCTTCATGTTCTTTTGTGTGATATATGTCGTTCAACCGGCTCAACTTTTCAGCAATCACTCTGAAAGTCACTCAATTGATCGAAAACTGACAGTTTGCTCTGTTTGTCCCTCTGTCATTTCAACTTCCAGCAAGCGTGTGACCTCTGGTCATTGCTTGCCGGAAATCTTCGATTTCCGCAAGCATGTTGGTCAGTTCCGTATGTCCATTTGTCTGTTTGTTACTTGCCGGAATCAAAGATTTCGGCAAGTATGTTGGTCAGTTCCGTATGTTTGTTGCTTGCCGGAAATCTTCGATTTCGGCAAGTTAGTTGGTCAGTCGCATATGTCTGTTTGTTGCTTGCCGGAAATCTTCGATTTCCGCAAGAATGTTGGTCAGTTCCGTATGTCCATTTGTCTGTTTGTTTGTTTTTTGTTTGTTTGTCTGCACTATCCTGGCCACAATTTTGCAGCAATCGACATAAAACTTACAGAGATGATTAACAATCCAAAGTCCTGGAACCCTATTGTTTTTGGTCAACATCGCATCCTGGTGAAGGTCAAGGTCATGGAAAGTATACAATACAGTCTTTGCTCCATGACTTTGTAACAAATGGTCGTAGCCACTTAAACCATAGCTTGTTTTATTCGTCATTCCATGGCCTTTTATGTGATGGGTACCTGACCCAAATCTGCCGTTACCATGGTTACGCATTTTTGGGTTAAAACTTGATAATTTGAAAATAGTCATGCTACATTTTCTATCTTTGTCAATTTTTAAGCTACAGACGTCTGGTTTTGGTCGTTATGTAGCTTATAGGCAGCTTGGCATGATATAACTGAAAGTCTCCCCAAATCTTGCACTAGATCTGGTCAAACGTGAAAAAAAACGAGATTTCACGGAAATGCTTATAACTCAGCGACTTTTTTAGCTAGACCGGTCTGGTTTTCGGCATTTCGTAACATTTGCTGGCCTGGCATGATAAAACTGCAAGACTGGCAAAATCTCGCACCATATCTCGTTTAACGAGAAAAAAACGAGATTTCACGGAAATACTTATAACTCGGCGACTTTTACAGCTACACAGGTCCAGTTTTCGGTATTTCGTAACATTTTGCCAGCTTCACATGATAAAACTACAAGTCTCGTGAAATCTCGCACCATATGTTGTCAAACGTGAAAAAAACGAGATTTCGCGGAAATACTTATAACTCGGCGACTTTTACAGGTCTAGTTTTCGGTATTTCGTAACATTTTGCCAGCTTGACATGATAAAACTACAAGTCCCGTCAAATCTCGCACCATATGTTGTCAAACGAGAAAAAACGAGATTTCACGGAAATGCTTATAACTCGGCGACTTTTACAGCTACACAGGTCTAGTTTTCGGCATTTCATAACATTTGGCCAGCTTTACATGACAAACCTGAAGACTAGCCAAATCTCGCACTATATCTGGTCAAATGTAGAAAAACGAAATTTCACAGAAATGCATATAAGTCGGCCACTTTTACAGCTACACAGGTCTAGTTTTCGGCATTTCATAGCATATGACCAGCTTGACACGCCAGAAAAGAAATCAGGCCAAATCTCGCACCATCTCTCGTTAAGCAAGAAAAAACGAGATATCACGGAAATGCTTATAACTAGGCGACTTTTACGGCTAGACAGGTCTAGTTTTTAGCATTTCATAACATTTGGACGGCTTGACATGACAAAACTGCAAGACTAGCCAAA
Organism: Sipunculus nudus; assembly: GCA_026874595.1. Taxonomy (NCBI): domain Eukaryota; kingdom Metazoa; phylum Annelida; class Sipuncula; order Golfingiida; family Sipunculidae; genus Sipunculus; species Sipunculus nudus. Next base: position 44,879,162 of record CM049318.1, on the reverse strand, counting down.
TCTCGCACCATTTCTCGTCAAACGATAAAAAACGAGATTTCACAGAAATGCTAATAACTCAGCGACTTTTACATCTACACAGGTCTATTTTTCGACATTTAATAACATTTGGCCAGCCTGACATGACAAACCTGCAAGACTAGCCAAATCTAATACCATATCTCGTTTAAGGAGAAAAAACGAGATTTCGCGGAAATACTTATAATTCGGCGACTTTTAGAGCTACACAGGTCTAGTTTTCAGTATTTCGTAACATTTTACCAGCTTGGCATGATAAAACTACAAGTCTCATCAAATCTTGCACCATATGTCGTCAAGCGAGAAAAAAACGAGATATCATGGAAATGCTTATAACTAGGCAACTTTTACAGCTACTCAGGTCTAGTTTTCGGCATTTGGTAACATTTGGCCAACTTGACATAGTAAAACTGCAAGACTGGCCAAATCTCGTACCATATCTCATCAAACGATAAAAAACGACATTTCACAGAAATGCTGATAACTCAGCGACTTTTTAAGCTAGGCAGGTCTAGTTTTCGGCATTTCATAACATTTGGCCAGCTTGACATGACAAAGCTGAAAACGTCTCACTGCTTCTTGTCAAACGAGATTAACGGGATTTCATGGAAATGTTTGAACTTGGTCCCTTTTACACTAGAAAGGTATGCAGCTATTCAAGGTCAGCATGCATACATAAACGTATTATTCGTTTCTGCTGCCCCCACAATGTTGCTCATTCATATGACTGTTTCTACATGCACTCTCTGTCTATCTGTCTGGATTATTTCCATTTCCGGCAAGCGCGTGACCTCTGGTCATCTTGTTTGTGTGTTTGTTTGTCTGTGGACTCTCTACAGGCCACCGTTTTGTAGGAATTGCTTTCAAACTCACACAGCTGGTCAAAAATCAAAATTCCAGGAAACCTATTGTTTTTGGGCAGTATAGGTCAAAGGTCAAGGTCAAGATCATCAAAAGTATACAAAATGGTTTTTTCTTCATATCTTTGTTACTATTAGTGGTATCTTCTTCGAACATAGCTCATTTTAAACGTCATTCCCAGGCCTTTCTTCTGGTGTGCAGATCTTTTAAATTTGCCGTAACCATGGTTACCCATTTAGGGATAAAATCATGATATTCTGAAATAAGGGGTCTTATTTTTCTAACTTTGTCAGTTTTAAAGCTAGAGAGGTCTAGTTTTTTGCATCAGGTAGCATTTAACAAGTACTGCAAGATTTGATAAAAAGTCTCGCGATATCTCGTATAATATCTCGTCAAACGAGATATTTCGAGATTTCATTCATCTTGCCCTGGAGGTCACAGTTTTACAGGAATCTTTTTAAAACAGACATATTGAAAGTCCTACATTATTATCTCGAAATGGTATTTCCATTTTTTTTAATGCAGCTGCTAGGTGGCGCTGTATGCAAACCTCCCCAAAATATCATGTTTTGGCCATAAATTTATCCAAAATTGTAAGCCTCAGTTACATAAACAATGGCTTATTTTCTTCCCCTGAGTCTTTTCAAAATCATGGTGTAGTCAAATTGACTCAATCTTGAGTCACTTTGTCAGTGTGTCCGTCTGTTTCTCAGTTGTCCTCAAATTCGCCTGCTTATCGGTTCTTGCGTCTCACATATAGGATTCTACAGGCCACAGTTTTGAAAGAATCCTTTTAAAACTATTACATCTTATGTCTTACACTAATATCTCGAAAGGATTTTTCATTTTCCAGATTTGGCCGCTAGGGGGCGGTGCACTCAAACTTCCACAACATATCATTTTTTGCCCATATCTCAAAAAATATAAACCTCATTTACATAAACTATAGCTTTTTATCTTCCTCTGAGGTTTCTCCATAACCTTATTAAGTCATCTGTTCTTAATCTTGGGTCAGTTTGTCAGTATGTTGGTCTGTTTTTCAGTTGTCCTTAATTTCGCCTGCTTCCTGGTTCTTGCGTCTCACATTTACCATTCTACTGGCCACAATTTTGCAGGAATCGCTTTGTAACTTACACTTATCATATTTCATAACGATATCTGGAAGGCCAATGTTTATTATTCAAATAAGTCAAAGGTCAAGGTCAAGGTGATTAAGACATATCAAAATCTTTTTTCTTCAGAACTTTGTTAATATTGGTCCTATTTTTTTCAAACTATGGATTATTTTCTTTCACTTTGACATTGCTCGTTCATCTGACTAACTTTACGTCATTTCCGGCAAGCGCGTGACCTCAGTTCATCTAGTTTGTTATAGTCGCCATCCTAGGTATGGCGACTATAGGCTAATCGTCGTGTCTGTTTGTTGCTTGCCGGAAATCTTCGATTGTTTTCGGTCATGATCAGTCAAAGGTCAAGGTCAAGGACATCAAAAGTTCATAAAACGGTTTTTTCTTCATATCCTTTTTTCTATAAAGCGTATCTACTTCAACTGTAGCTCATTTTCATCGACATTCCAAGGCCTTTTATCTGGTGTGTAGCTGACTAAAATTTGTTGTCACTATGGTAACGTATTTTCGGGTAAAAGTGATGGAAATCGAAAATCAATGGACTAATTTTTCTAACTTTGTCAGTTTTAAAGCTAGAGAGGTCTAGTTTTTTGCACCAGATAGTACTTAATAAGCTTTGTATCATACAAGTAAAATTCTCGTAAAATCTCGCACCATTTCTCGCCAAACGAGAGTTTCCGAGATTTTATTAAATATGACCCAAGGTCGCATTTTTTTAACAGTGGCTTTGAAATTGATATATTTTGTGTCATTTATAAATATCTCGAAATCAATTTTTCATTTTTTGGAAATAGCCACCAGGTGGCGTGGTACATGAAACACTGTCACATATCATTTTTCTGCAATATCTAAAAAAAATTTTAAACATGGCACAATTTTTATTTTTGCATCTTAAACTAGGAACATTAGCTTATTCCTCCGCACATGTAGCTTTGTGCTGCCGTTACCACGGTAACCAAATTTCGGGGTTAAACTTGACGATCTGAAAATATGTAGTTTTTGGCTTCTATCTCGGTTAATATTTATGTTTTAAGGGTCTAGTTTTTTTGCATAAGGCTGCTTCCTCTTGTTTCTCAGTAATTCAATAGCAGGTCTCGTCAAATCTCGCTCGGTTTATTGCGAAACGAGATATTACGAGATTTCACAGAAATGCTTATAACTTAATAACGGTTAATGCCAAAATGGAGTAGTTTTTAGTATTTGGTAGCATTTCAGAAGCCGGACATGATTATACTGCAAATCTCACCACATCTCGTATCATCTCCCGCCAAACGAGAATATTTTAGATTTCGAACAAATGTCTTTATCTCGGTCATTTTCATGCTAGATATTTTATTTTTCTATTGTTCAAGAATCATATGACTAGTTTTAAGTGACAAAAGTGAATATCTCGTAAAATCTCGCACCATTTGTCGTCAAACGAGAACAGAGGACCATTTAAACAAATGCCTATAATGCTGTCATTTTTTACACTACAGACATATAGTTTTCAGCATGTGACAGCGTCTGACACTCTCAGTCATATTATGTTATTATATAGCAATTCTCTCAAATCTCGCCTCGATTCTTTACCAAATGATGAAGATACATCCAATTGCCGTGAGCACAAGTGGTTTCAGGGTTGACCGGTAAGTGCCGGCAAGGCCATTACAGTTGCAAGTTGGCGTGCGCGGTCGTCCATGAATTTCACAAAGCAGTATTGAATAGAGGACAAAAGCCGCTAAATCTGAATTGAACACACCTGTTATTTTCATTTTGTCCCCTTGTGGTGCCACTTGTGTTGCCAGGAACCACTGGCAAATCTTTCAAACCAGGGACGGATCCACGATTTTGAAGTTGGGTGTGTCAAAATATGGGCGGATCCCTGGTTTTGCAGTCTTTGAGGGGGGGGGGGGGTGCAGGGGGTTAAATTTTAATTGTACATCAAATATTTATAATAAAAAATATTATATTTCGAAACTTATTTTTTTTTTCTTTTAGAAAATAGCCGCGAGTTGGCGTTGCAGCAATCATTATCTGGCCATATCTCCAAAACTATACACACTGTCACAACAGTGATTGCAGAATCTGATACTAGATTTAATGCGTTTATCCTCCTGGAGACTCTGTCACATTCTGCAGGGGTTAAATATAATTATACATCAAATATATATTATAAAAAAAATATCTGGGAACTTATTTTTTTTTTTTTTGTTTAGAAAATTGCCGCCAGATGGCGCTGCAGCAATCATTATTGTGCCATATCTCCAAAACTATAGACAGTGTCACAACATTGATTGCAGCATCTGAAACTAGATTTAATGCGATTATCCTCGTGGGGACTCTGTCATATTCTTCCATTACCATGGTGACCTAATATACGTTACAATTAAATTCTTCTTATTCTTGAAATTCAAAATATGGAGTTTTATTCTTATAGACTGTTTTCCATTCTCCATGACAGGAGTACATGGCCTTCACATAGAGTTTTTTCTTGTCTGTCTGTCTGTCTACTCATCTGCGACCTTTGAAAATAAGCATAACCACACAAAATTGTGCTTCTGTTTCCGCCATAATTGGGGTTATTTATTTGGCCAGTTCGAAATGTAACCTGACTGTCTGCTGTATGTTGTCTCCTAGTTTGACTTTCTTATTTCCGCTTCCGGCAAGCGTTCGACCTCTGGTCGTCTAGTCTGTCTGTTTGTCTGTGCTCTACAGGCTACAATTTTCAACCAAGCGCTTTCAAACTTATACATTTAGTGTATAATCGGTTCTCCTCGGAGCCTTTTGTTTTTGGTCATAATCGGTCAAAGGTCAAGGTCAGGGTCACTAAAAAACCTTATTACGGTTTTTTCCTTATATCTTTCAATAATAATCGTATGCGCTTAATCTATAGCTCATTTGATTCCTCATTTTGTTGCCTTTCCACAGGCCAGCAAATTGTCCCGATCAATGGTTACCATGGTAACGTATTTTTGGGGGAAAAGTCACAAAATTTGATTTTTTTTTCTAACTTTGTCATTATTAAAGCTAGCGAGGTCTAGTTTTTTGCATTAGGTAGTGTTTAGTCAGTTATATATGATACAATTGCAGGTCTCGCAGAATCTTGCACAATTTCTCGTCAAATGAGATTTTTCGAGATTTCATCAAATATGACCTAGAGGTCGTAATTTTTTAACAATGATTTTGAAAATCATGTATTTTGTGTTATTTATAAATATCTCGAAATTATTTTTTTTTTTTATTTTCTGAAAATTGCCACCAGGGGGAGTGGTACATGAAACACTGTAACATATTTTTCTGTTTTTTAGTTCTAATTGATTCAATAGCTAGTCTCGTCATATCTCGCACCGTTTCTCGTGAAACGAGAACACGTGAACATTCAAAGAAATGCCTGTAATTGTGTCATTTTTTACGCTACAGACACATGGTTTTGAGCGTTGGGTAGCGCCTGACACTCGCAGTCACATTCAGGGGTCATATTGTAAGTCTCGTCAAATCTGGCGCCGTTTTCCGCCAAACCACGAAGACCCGTGCCATCGCCGCAAGTGGCGGCAGGGTCCTTACGGTGGGCGGCCGGCGTGTGCAGCGGTGCGTGACGGCCTCTCCGGGCCCTATCTATTATCGTACATGTTGGAGGCACAGTCCACACTTTATTGCTTGCCGGAAATCTTCGATTTTCGCAAGCATGTTCGTAACCCGCGTATGTTTTTTCCTTCATCTTATGTTTTACACTAATATCTCAAAACTTATTTTTCTTTTTCCGGATATGGCTGCTAGGGGGCGCTGCACTAGACCCATCCAAACAAATCAGTTTTTGGACATATTTCCGTAAGAGTAAACCTATATTACACAAACTGTAACTTATTTTCTTTCTCTTGGCCTTCTGCAAAACATGGTAACGTCATCTGGTGTCCATCTTGTGTTACTTTGTCAGTATGTCTGTCTGTTTTTCAGTTATCTTCAAATTCGCCTATTTGCTGGTTCTTGCATCTCACATAAAGCAATCAACAAGCCAGATATTTGGAGGAATCCTTTTGAAACGATTACATCTCATGCCATTCACTAATATCACGAAACGCATTTGTCGTCTTCAGGATATGTCCACTAGAGGGCGCTGCAGTCGAACATCCCCAATATATCATTGTTTGGCCATATCTCCAAAACTAGAAACCTCAATTACATAGATTATACCTTATTTTCTTCCTCTGGGTCTTCCCCATAACCTGGTTAAGTCATCTTGTCTTCATCTTGTGTCCCTTTGTCAGTATGTCTGTTTGTTTGTCAGTTGTTCTCAAATTCGCCTGCTTGTTTGTTCTTTCGTCTCACAAATAGAATTCTACAGGCCACAGTTTTGAAAGAATCTTTTTAAACTATTAAATCTTATGTCTTACGGTTATATCTCGAAACAAATTATTAGCGAATCTGTGAGCTTATGCTATGGTGCAGCGTCGTCCGTCGTCTGTAGGTTAACCATCGCTATCTCAAAAACGGCAGGAAATAGCACTATCAATTTTTTTTGTAAATAAACAGTCATCTGAAAAGCTCTATCGTATTTTGTTTATTTTTTGGCTTTCTGCATTTACTGAGATTTTATAGGGAAAAAGCTAAAAAAGCTTTAAAAATTTTCTTCTGAAACAAGCGAACTGAAACATCCATTGTATTGTACTCATATCTAGAAACTCAATTTTCATGCTTTGGCTGTAGCCACTAGGTGGCGCTGCAGTGGATTCAATCTGACTTATCATGTTTTCGGCCATGACTTTGTCAATTTTAGTCGCATCTTCACTAACTTGTTTCTCTTGGTTTCATACATAACTTTTGTTTGACAACTTTTGTCTCATATGTGTCACTTTGTGTGTATGTCCGTGTCTTTGTCCGATGTGCCCAGTTTTACTTGCTGGCCAGTGCTTGCATCTTACATATATGAATTCACAAACCACAGTTTAGCATGAATCCTTTTGATACTGGTACATCTTACCTCTTGTAATCATATCTATAAATCCATTTTTTTTTCAATTTCTTACCAATGCCGTTAGGGGGCGCTACAATCTTCTTAATATGACGTTTCATACTGTTGGTGATATCTCCAAAACTATTGATCTTTATTACATCAGTTATAGCTTATTATCTTGCCATGATTCTTCATTATAATCTGGTTGGATCATATCTGGTCTCCATCTTGTGTCATGCGTTGGCAGTATGTCTATCTCTTTTTCCACTGAGCTAATTTTTACCAGCTTTTTGGTGTGTGCATCTTACATTAGCTGTCTACAAGCCCCAATTCCCCAATTTTGCATGAATACTTTCGAGACACGTACACCTTTCCTTCTGCACTAATATCTAGACACTTTTTTTTAATTTTTCTGGCTGTGGCCGCTTGGGAGAGCTGCAGTCTACCCACACTTACGTCATATTTCGGCCATATCTCTAAAAATATTAGTCTTAATTACACCCATTATAGCTAATCTTCTTCGTCTTAGTCTTTGACATAAATTGATCAAGTCATCTGGTCATATCCGTTATCACTTTGTCAGTGTATGTCTTTTTTCGCTGATCTCATTTTCGCTTGCTCCCTGGTGCTTCTATCTTACATGTATCAACCAACAAGCCACAGTTTTACATACATTCTTTTGAAACTGATATAAAATATGTCTTCCATTATTATTTAGAGCATTGTTTTGTTTGCTTCAATATGACCGCTAGACGGCGCCGAGGTCTTGTCTGTCTGTTTCTCTGTCTGTTTGTTTGCCTGCACTCTCCTGGCCACAATTTTGCCACAATCACCTTGAAACTTACAGGCATGATCAAAAACATAATTTCTAGGTGCCCTATTGTTTTTGGTCAAAATAGGTCAAAGTTCAAGGTCAAGGTCGTCAAAACTTCTCAAAACTTTTTTTCTTCATATCTTTGTGACTATTAGTCGTATCTACTTCAACAATAGCTTATCTTAATCGTCATTCCAAGGCCTGTCATCTGGTGTGTAGCTGACTCAAATTTGCCGTAACCATGGTTACACATTTTAGGGGAAAAGTCATGATATTCGAAAATAAGGGGTCTTATTTTTCTAACTTTGTCAGTTTTAAAGCTAGAGTGATCTAGTTTTTTGCATCAGGTAGCATTCAACTAGTACTACAAGATTTTATTACAAGTCTTGCAGTATCTCGTAAAATATCTCGTGAATAGAGATATTTCGAGATTTCATTCATCTTGCGCCAAAGGCCACATTATTGCAGGAATCATTTTGAAACTGTCATATTATAAGTCCTACACTAGTATCTCGAAATTTTTTTTTTCATTTTTTGAATAGGGCCGCTAGGGGGCGCTGGATGCGAACCTCCAGAACATATCATATTTTGGCCATATCTCCAAAATTATAAGCCTCAATTACATAAACTCTAGCTTATTTTCTTCCTCTGAGTCTTCTCCATAACCTAGTGTAGTCATCTGGTCACAATTTTGTGACACTTTGTCAGTGTGTCTGTCTGTTTGTCAGTTGTCCTCAAATTCGCCTGCTTGCTCTTGCGTCTCACATATAGCATTCTACAGGCCACAGTTTTGACGGAATCCTTTTGAAACTATTACATCTTAAGTCTAACACTAATATCTCCAACCCAATTTTTCATTTTCCGGATATGGCTGCTAGGGAGCGCTGAACTCGAACCTCTCCCAACATATCATGCTTTGGCAATATCTCCAAAACTATAAACCCCAGTTACATAAACTGTAGCTTTTTTCTTCCTTTGAGTCTTCTCCATAACCTGGAGTAGTCATCTGGACTCAATCTTGAGTCACTTTGTCAGTGTTTTCGTCTGTTTGTCAGTTGTCCTCAAATTCGCCTGCTTGTTGGCTCTTGCGTCTCACATATAGCATTCTATAGGCCACAGTTTTGACGGAATCCTTTTGAAACTATTACATCTTATGTCTTACACTAATATCGAAAAATAAATTTTTCATTTTTCGGATATGGCCACTAGTGGGCGCTGCACACGACCCTCACACACATACCATTGTATTGGCCCTATCTCTCCACCCAAAGCCTCAGTTACATAAACTATAGCTTATTTTCTTCCTTTGAGTGTTCTCCATAACCTGATTAAGGCATCTGGTTTCAATCTTCTGTCACTTTGTCAGTGTGTCCATCTGTTTGTCTGTTATCCTCAAAGTCGCCTGCTTGCTGGTTCTTACGCCTTACATATAGCATTCTACAGGCCACAGCTTTGAAGGAATCCTTTTGAAACTGGGACATCTCATGTCATACACTAATAATACGAAACGCATTTGTCGTCTTGGGAATATGTCTGCTAGAGGGCGCTACAGTCGAGCCTCCCAAGTATATCATTAATTCGCCAGACCTCCAAAACTATAAATCTAAATTACATAAATCATTTTCTTCCTTTGAATCTTCTCAATCACTAGGTTATGTCATCTGGTGTCAATCTTGTCTCAATAAGTCACTATGTCTGTCTGTTCGTCTTTTGTTGTCAGCTTTGCCTGCTTGCCTGTTCTTTTTGTTTCATATGTCATTCAACGGGCCACATATTCTCAGCAATGTCCCTGAGAGTCATTCCATTAATAGAAAACCGACAATATATTCTTTCTGTCCGTCTGTGTGTCACTTCCGATTTCCGGCAAGCGTTCGACCTATGGTCGTCTAGTCTGTCTGTTTGTTTGTCTGCACTCTCCTGGCCACAATTTTGCCACAATCACCTTGAAACTTTCAGAGATGATGGAGAATTAAATTTCTAGGTGCCCTATTGTTTTTGGTCAAAATAGATCAAAGGTCAAGGTGTAGGTCATCAAAACTTCTCAAAACGGTTTTTTCTTCATATCTTTGTGACTATTAGTCGTATCTACTTCAACAATAGCTCATCTTAATCGTCATTCCAAGGCCTGTCATCTGGTGTGTAGCTGACTTAAATTTGCCGTAACCATGGTTACAAATTTTAGGGGAAAAGTCATGATATTCGAAAATACATTTGCCTACATAAACTATAGCTTATTTTCTTCCTCTGAGTCTTTTCTAAATCCTGGTGGAGTCATTTTGACTCAATCTTGAGTCACTTTGTCAGTGTGTCCGTCTGTTTCTCAGTTTTCATCAAACTCGCCTGCTTACCGGTTATGGCGTCTCACGTATAGCATTCTACAGGCCACAGTTTTGAAAGAATCCTTTTAAAACTATTACATCTTATGTCTTACAATAAAATCTCGAAACGGATTTTTCCTTTTCCAGATAAGGCCGCTAGGGGGCGGTGCACTCAAACTTCCACAACATATCATTTTTTGGCCATATCTCCAAAAGTATAAACCTCATTTACAAAAACTATAGCTTATTATCTTCCTCTGAGGTTTCTCCATCACATGATTAAGTCAACTGGTCTCAATCTTGGGTCAGTTTGTCAGTATGTTTGTCTGTTTGTCAGTTGTCCTCAATTTCGCCTGCTTCCAGGTGCTTGCGTCTCACATGTAGCATTCTACTGGACAGTTTTGAAGGAATCGTTTTGTAAATTACACTTGTCATATATCATGATGATATCTGGAAGTCCTATGTTTATTATTCAAATAAGTCAAAGGTCAAGGACAAGGTGATCAAAATATATCAAAATCTTATTTTCTTTAGAACTTTGTTAATATTGGTTCTTTCTTCACAAACTATGGATTATTTTCTTTCACTTTTATACTGCTCGTTCATCTGACTAACTTTACATCATTTCCGGCAGGCGCGTGACCTCAGGTCATCTAGTTTGTCTGTCTGTCTGTCCGCACTCTTCAGGCCACAATTTTGCACCAATCGTCCTGAAACTTATAGATATAGTGTAAGATCTGTTCTCCTCGGAGCCTATTGTTTTTGGTCATGATCGGTCAAAGGTCAAGGTCAGGGTCACCGAAAAACCTAAAATCTTTATTTTCTTCATATCTTCGTCAATAATAATCGTAGCCGCATCATCTGTAGCTCATTTTTTTCCTCTTTATGTTAGCTTTCCAAGCGCTAGCAAGATTTTCCGGTCAATGGTAACCATGGTAACGTATTTTTGGGGGAAAATCACAAAATTCGAAAATTTCCCTCCAAATTTCTCATTTTTTAAGTTAGAGAGGTCTAGTTTTTTTCATTGTGTAGCATTTAACATGCTCTATGCAAAATTATTGCAAGTCTCGCAAAATCTCGTGCGATTTTTCGTCAAACGAGATTTTTCAAGATTTCATTAAATATGACCTTGAGGTCGCCATTTTTTAAACTATGGCTTCGAAAATGACATATTTTGTGTAATTTATAAATATCTCGAAATCAATTTTTCATTTTTTTGGAAATAGCCACCAGGGGGTGTGGTACTCGAAACACTGTCACATATCATTTTTCTGCAATATCTAAAAAAATTTTAAACATGGCACAATTTTTATTGTTGTATCTTAAACTAGGAACATTGGCTTATTCCTCCGCACACGTAGCTTTGTGTTGCCATTACCATGGTTACCAAATTTTGGGGTTGAACTTGACGATCTGAAAATATGTAGTTTTTGGCTTCTATCTCGGTTAATATTTATGTTTTAAGGGTCTAGTTTTTTTTGCATAAGGCTGCTTCCTCTTGGTTCTCAGTCATTCAATTGCAGGTCTCGTCAAATCTCACTCGGTTTATTGCCAAACGAGAAATTACGAGATTTCACAGAAATGCTTATAACTTGATCACGGTTAATGCCAAAATGGAGTAGTTTGGTAGCATTTCAGAAGCCCGACATGATTATACTCCAAATCTCGCCACATCTCGTATCATCTCCCGCCAAACGAGAATATTTTAGATTTCGAACAAATGTCTTTATCTCGGTCATTTTCATGCTAGATATTTTATTTTTCTATTGTTCAAGAATCATTTGACTAGTTTTAAGTGACAAAAGTGAATATCTCGTAAAATCTCGCACCATTTGTCGTCAAACGAGAACAGAGGACCATTTAAACAAATGCCTATCATGCTGTCATTTTTTACACTACAGACATATAGTTTTCAGCATGTGACAGCGTCTGACACTCTCAGTCATATTATGTGATTATATAGCAATTCTCGTCAAATCTCGCCTCGTTTTTTATAAAATGATGAAGATACATCCAAATGCCGTGAGCACAAGTGGCTTCAGGGTTGACCGGTAAGTGCCGGCAAGGCCATTACAGTTGCAAGTTGGCCTGTGCGGTCGTCCATGAATTTCACAAAGCAGCATTGAATAGAGGACAAAAGCCGTTAAATTTGAATTGAACACACCTGTTATTTTCATAGCGTCCCCTTCTGGTGCCACTTGTGTTGCCAGGAACCACTGGCAAATCTTTCAAACCAGGGACGGATCCCAGATTTTGAAGTTGGGTGTGTCAAAATATGGGCGGATCCCTGGTTTAGCAGTTTGGGGGGGGGGGGGCAGGGGATTAAATTTTAATTATACATCAAATATTTATAATAGAAAAAATATAATATTACGAAACTTATTTTTTTCTTTTAGAAAATAGCCGCCAGATGGCGCTGCAGCAATCATTATTGTGCAATATCACCAAAACTATACACACTGTCACAAAATTGATTGCAAAATCTGATACTAGATTTAATGCGTTTATCCTCGTGGGGACTCTGTCATATTCTACAGGGGTTAAATTTTAATTATAAATCAAATATATATAATAAAAAATATCTGGGAACTTTTTTTTCCTTTTAGAAAATAACCGCCAGATGCCGCTGCAGCAATCATTATTGTGCCATATCTCGAAAACTATAGACAGTGTCACAACATTGATAGCAGCATCTGAAACAAGATTTAATGCGTTTATCCTCGTGGGGATTCTGTCATATTCTTCCATTACCATGGGGACCTAACATTAGTTACAATTATAATCTTCTTTTTCTTATAATTCAAAGTATGGAGTTTTATTGTAATAGACGGTTTTCCATTCTCCATGACAGGAGTACATGGCCTTCACATGGAGTTTTTTCCCGTCTGTCTGTCTGTTTGTCTGTCTACTCATCTGCGACTTTTGAAATTCAGCATAACCACACAAAATTGTGCTTCTGTTTCCGCCATAATTGGGGTAATTCATTTGACCAGTTCCAAATGTAACCTGACTGTCTGCTGTATGTTGTCTCCTAGTTTGACTTTCTTATTTCCGCTTCCGGCAAGCGTTCGACCTCTGGTCGTCTAGTCTGATTGTCTGTCTGTGTACTCTCTACAGGCCACATTTTTCTAGCAATTGCTTTCAAACTTATACAGCTGGTAGAAAGGCAAAAGTCCTGGAAGCCTATTGTTCTTGGGCATTATAGGTCAAATGTCAAGGTCAAGGTCATCAAAAGTATACAAAACGGTTTTTTGTTCATATCTGTCTTGCAATATCTCGTATAATATCTCGTCAAACGAGATATTTCGAGATTTCAGTAATCTTGCCCTGGAGGCCACAGTTTTGCAGGAATCTTTTTGAAACTGACATATCGTAAGTCCTACACTATTATCTCGAAATCAATTTTTCATTTTTTTAATTCGGCCGGTAGGGGGCGCTGGGTGCAAACCTCTCCAACATATAATGTTTTGGCAATATCTCCAAAATTATAAGCCTCAATTACAAAAACTATAGTTTATTTTCTTCCTCTGGGTCTTTCCTAAAACCTGGTGTATTCATTTGGTCTCAATCTTGAGTCACTTTGTCTGTGTGTCCGTCTGTTTCTCAGTTGTCCTCAAATTCGCTTGCTTGCCGGTTCTTGCGTCTCACATATAGCATTCTACAGGCCACAGTTTTGAAAGAATCCTTTTTAAACTATTACATCTTATGTCTTACACTAATATCTCGAAACGGATTTTTCATTTTCCAGAATTGGCTGCTAGGGGGCGGTGCACTCAAACTTGCACAATATATCATTTTTTGGCCATATCTCCAAAACTATAAACCTCATTTACATAAACTATAGCTTATTATCTTCCTCTGAGGTTTCTTCATAACATGATTAAGTCATCTGTTCTCAATCTTGGGTCAGTCTGTCAGTATATTTGTCTGTTTTTCAGTTGTACTTAATTTCGCCTGCTTCCAGGTGCTTGCGTCTCACATATACCATTCTACTGACCACAATTTTGCAGGAATCGCTTTATAACTTACACTTGTCATTTTTCGTAACGATATCTGGAAGGCCTATGTTTATTATTCAAATAAGTCAAAGGTCAAGGTCAAGGTGATCAAAACATATCAAAATCTTTTTTCTTCAGATCTTTGTTAATATTGGTCCTATCTTTACAAACTATGTATTATATTCTTTCACTTTCACATTGCTCGTTCATCTGACTAACTTTACGTCATTTCCGGCAAGCGCGTGACCTCAGGTCATCTAGTTTGTTTGTCTGTCTGTCTGTCTTTCATGACTTTACAGGCCACAATTTTTCACCAATCGCTCTGAAACTTATAGATAATATGTATAATCGGTTCTTCTCGGAGCCTATTGTTTTTGGTCATGATCTGTCAAAGGTCAAGGTCAAGGACATCAAAAGTTCATAAAACGTTTTTTTCTTCATATATTGGACTATTGTCAATGGACTATTTTTTCTAACTTTGTTATTTTTAAAGCTTGAGAGTCCTAGTTTTTTGCATCAGATAGCACAAAAAAAGCTTTTTATTATACAAGTAAAAGTCTTGTTAAATCTCGCACCATTTCTCGTCAAACGAGAGTTTTCGAGATTTCATTAAATATGACCTACAGGTTGCATTTTTTTAACAATGGCTTTGAAATTGATATATTTTGTGTTATTTATAAATATCTCGAAATTAATTTTCATTTTTTGGAAATAGCCACCAGGGGGCGTGGTACTGGAAACACTACAACTTATCATTTTTCCGCAATATCTAAAAAAATATTAGGCATATAACAATTTTTTTTGTCGCATCTAAAACTAGGATCATTGCCTTATTCCTTTGTACATATAGGCTTGTGCCGCCGTTACCATGGTTACCAAATTTTGGGGTTAAACTTGACGATCTGAAAATATGTAGTTTTTGGCTTCTATCTCGGTTAATATTTATGTTTTAAGGGTCTAGTTTTTTTGCATAAGGCTGCTTCCTCTTGGTTCTCAGTCATTCAATTGCAGGTCTCGTCAAATCTCACTCGGTTTATTGCCAAACGAGAAATTACGAGATTTCACAGAAATGCTTATAACTTGATCACGGTTAATGCCAAAATGGAGTAGTTTTTAGCATTTGGTAGCATTTCAGAGGCCCGACATGATTATACTCCAAATCTCGCCACATCTCGTATCATCTCCCGCCAAACGAGAATATTCGAGATTTCGAACAAATGTCTATATCACTGTCATTTTAATGCCAGAGATTTTTATTTTTCTATTGTTCAAGATTCACTTGACTAGTTTGAAGTGACAAAATTGAATATCTAGTCATATCTCGCACCATTTTTTGTCAAACGGGAACATGGGACCATTCAAAGATACGCCTATAATTCTGTTATTTTAATGCTGAAGACCTATAGTTTTCAGCATTTGATAGCGTCTAACACTCTCGGTCACATAATGTGATTATATTGTAAATTTCGTCAAAAAAAGTACATCCTATTGCCGTGACCATAAGTGGCATAACACTTGACAGTTGGAGCCATGTTCTATGGGTGTGCGATGGCCCATGAAGAAGACTTCTATTGTGTTGTTATCGTCTTCCTTTGACTGTTGCTTCGTAAGCTTCACAGACCAGCGCTAACCACCTGGTTGCCATGTGTCCTCAATGTAAACAACCTTTGCTGATTTCCTGTACTTAAGATATGTACGGTAGCCTGTTCACTTGTCCTTAGCTTGTTTATTGTTGGTGTATTGAAGTAAAATAAAATGCCATGTTTTCCTGCATATTGATTGTAAATTGAATAAAATCATACAAGAACCAACCAATGTTCTATGACCACTATTTCAGAACTGAGGTGAGAACAATTGATTTCTGCATAAACCACTATGACCAGATGTGAAAAACTTTAAAGTGGTCTAAAGTTTGTTTCTGAAGAGTTGAGCTAAATGCTTGAAGATGCCAGCCAGTGGGTGTGAATGGATTGCAATGAAACCCAAACCAGGTGTGTGTGAAGAGTCTGGTGGAGATGAAGGGGCCAAAACCTATTTGACTGTGTATAAGCATAAACTGGCCTGAAATCAGGTTTCTGGGGGCTTGAAATTTTTGTTTGTGGGAGCAGGGTAATATTATCTTGTTTCCCTGTATATACAACCTAAACTGGGCCTAATGACACCAAAACCAGGTTTCTGGGACCATCAGTACAGATTTGAGGTAAAAAAATGTGGATTTTCTGTGTATATCACTATATTCACTGTGTCAAGATTTGGAAATTCAAACTGGTCCTAATTTTTTTTCTGAGGGAGTTGAGCCAAATGCTTTGAGATTCCAGCCAGTGGGTGTAAATGAATTGCAATGATACCCAAACCAGGTGTGTGTGTGTTGAGTTTTGTGGAGATGAGGGGGGACAGAACCTATTTGACTGTGTATAAGCATAAACTGGCCTGAAATCAGGTTTCTGGGAGCTTAACATTTTTGTTTGTGGGAGCAGGGTAATATTATCTTGTTTTCCTGTATATACACCCTAAATTGGGCCTAATGACACCTAAACCATGTTTGTGGGACCATCAGTGCAGATTTGAGGTAAAAAAATGTGGATTTTCTCTGTATATCACTATGTCCACTGTGTCCAGATTTGGAAATTCAAACTGGTCCTAATTTCTTTTCTGAGGGAGTTGAGCCAGATGCTTTGAGATCCCAGCCAGTGGGTGTAAATGGATTGCAATGATACCCAAACCAGGTGTGTGTGTTGAGTTTTTTGGATATGAAGAACCTATTTGACTGTGTATAAGCATAAACTGCCCTGAAATCAGGTTTCTGGGGGCTTGAAATGTTTGCTGGTGGGAGCAGGGTAATATTAGCTTGTTATCCTGGATATACACCCTAAAATGGGCCTAAGGACACCAAAAACATGTATGTTGGACCATGAGTACAGATTTGAGGTAACAAATTGTCTGTCTATAAATTTAAAAAAAATATATATCTAACTGTTATAAACATGTATCAATATATTTAATAAAATCTCTTTTCATCCAATGAATTGCATATTATTTTTTTTATAAATAAACCATGATATTCAACTACATGCAACATAAAAATAAAAATAAAATGAATAAAAGTTTTGTTTTTTTTTTGGGGGGGGGTTGTGTTTTGGCAGTAAAATCCAGGCTTTTCTTTGGATCCTGGCGGTGAGCGAGGGTACAATGGACACCAGACCACATTTGAATAAACATTTTTTCTGCTGTTATTGGATGACCAAGTCTCTATGAATTTTAAAAAAATATTTATTCTGGTATTCAAGAAAATGACCCTATTTTTTCAATCATTCACCACCCTGTTCGAGCGTTCATCGAATAAGAAAGTGCCCGTCCAACCGCATTTCCTGCGAGGGTTCGTTTCTTCTGAGTCCAAACTATCCTACCGGGGCGGGGTTTAGTCCATCTCGTCTTAAATTTGTGTCCGGGGCACGGCAAACATCATGAAAGCGAACAAAACTTTCATACGGCTGATAAATGCGTTTATATGTAAACGCGGGGAATTCCCGGAGAATTCACGGAGATTTTCCAGAGAGTTTTTATATGCAATGATACTTTTAATTACACGTTAAAATCATTTAAAATCTACCACTATATTACTCTTAAGACATTTTTTCACTGTTAAATTACCGAAATAATAACCAGCGCAAACAATGTGGGACTGCCACTAACACCAATCTGGATCACCAGCTAACATTGACTACCGATCTTACATAAGGCGAAAACGCTAAACACTATATATTGTTTCAACAGTTTACTGTGCAAACCGTAACAAAACCATGCAGGATATCAAATTTACAGGTTCTTTAGGAAATATAATACAAAACATAAATTGTACTGTTGTTCACATTTAATGATATCATCATGATGAATTCTCCGCGAATTCTCCAGCTGTCCGCGTTATAGATATATATGTATGAATTCATGACAAAACTTGACATACAATTTTATGGATACCCGTATAATTGCGGTTTTCTGGAGCGTTCTAGCCCGCAGGTAGGATAATTTGGATTCCCGACAATATTCTCATGACCGTTCCCTAAGCTGGAACGGGCTAAGAAGGTCCCTGTCATTTTTTTTAATTTCAAATTTCCAGGTTTTTCGGACTAAAAATGGCCCTATCCTTCATTCAATGTCCAGCCTCTTCTGGCGTTCCGAGTATAAAAAAGAGCCCGTCCCATGGCTATTTAAGCTAGGACTGCAAACCCTTGGGTCAAAAGAATTCAACTACGGCTTGGGATTACCACCTTTCCTCTTAAATTTCCATCGCGCCCCGTGTCAAGTGTACAGTTTTATTCACAAACGTGCGGCAGGCGCCAAAAACTTTGACAGCACCCCTTTCTGATGCCAGTAAATATTTTTATATATAAAGTCCTAACCCACCACGGAACTAGAGCCTCACAATTTTTTATCTTATTACTTACCACTTCAGTCTCCTTAAAAATCCCTGCTTTCCTTCTTAACCAAAGATTCCAATTTTTAACATATATTAAATTTCACATTACAGATAACTTACACGAAGGGGACATTACAGTTAATCCGTGATGGGCAGGACTTCTTGGGAGTTTCATTATTCCCGGACGCAGGCTGAGCGGCCGCCTTTATTCTTTAAGGACAGCCCTAATTTAAGCCGAGACCTTAAAAGATGGTCATGCTGGCACCTAGCTTGTCCAGGAATGAAAGGTCACGTCTCCCTTACCCAGAGGTCGGGTCTCTGTCTAACACGAACGCGGCTTCGCTTGCATTTCGGCTTTCTGGACGTTCAACTCTTCAAGTTTCATTTTCATCGGTTTTTCTTATTTCCAGCATTTCAAGAATAAAAGAACTGTCAAGGATTCAGTTGGACTTGTATTTTTGTTTTATTTCTGTCAAAAATGGATTGTCCTGTATAGGATAGCTACTAATAATAACACTAATAATGTCTCTCAATCTGTCTGTCTATCTGTCTGTCTGACTGTCTGTCTGTTTGTCTGTCTACTCATCTGCGACTTTTGAAAATCAGCATAACCACACAAAATTGTGCTTCTGTTTCCGCCATAATTGGGGTAATTCATTTGACCAGTTCCAAATGTAACCTGACTGTCTGTTGTATGTTGTCTCCTAGTTTGACTTTCTTATTTCCGCTTCCGGCAAGCGTTCGACCTCTGGTCGTCTAGTCTGTTTGTCTGTCTGTTTGTCTGTCTGTCTCCAGCCTAAAATGCACAGTTTTGCAACGATCGCTTTCAAACTTACATAGTTAATGTACAACCAAAAGTGCCCGAAGCCTATTGAATTTTGTCATTATCAATCGACGGTCAAGGTCAAGGTCATCAAAAGTTTGCAAAACGGTTTTCCCTTCATATCTTTGTCACTATTAGTCGTATCTACTTCAACTGTAGCTCATTTTAATTTTATTCCAAGGCCTTACATCTGGTATGTAGCTGACTGAAATTTTCCGTAACCTTGGTTACGAATTTTGGGGGAAATTCATGATATTCGAAAATAAGGGGTCTTATTTTTCTAACTTTGTCAGTTTTAAAGCTAGAGAGGTCTAGTTTTTTGCGTTAGGTAGCATTTAACTAGTACTACAATATTTTATTACAGGTCTTGCAATATCTTGTAAAATATTTCGGGAATAGAGATATTTCGAGATTTCATTCATCTTGCGCCAAAGGCCACATCGTTACAGGAATCTTTTTAAAACAGACATATCATAAGTCCTACTCTTGTTTCTCGAAATTTTTTTTTCATTTTTTTAATATGTCCGCTAGGTGGCGCAGCACACGACCCTCACACACATATCATTACATTGGCCATATCTCTAAAACCCAAAGCCTCAATTACATAAACTGTAGCTTATTTTCTTCTTCAAAACCTGATAATGTCATCTGTTCTCAATCTTGTGTCACTTTGTCAGTGTGTCTGTCTGTTTGTCAGTTGTCCTCAAATCGGCCTGCTTGCTGGTTCTTGCGTCTCAAATATAGCATTCTACGGGCGACAGTTTTGCAGGAATCCTTTTGAAACTGGTACGTCTTATGTGTTACACTAATATCTCGAAAGTTATTGTTCATTTTCCGGATATGACCACTAGGGGGCGCTGCACTTTAACCTCCCAAACATATCATGTTTTGGCCATATCTCAAAAACTATAAACCTTACCCACATAAACTGTCTCTCATTTTGCTCCTCTTTACCTTCGGCATACTTGCCTGGTAATCTGTTATCACAGCTGTGTCAGAATGTCTGTCCGTTCGTCTTCTGTTGTCAGCTTTGTCTGCTTGCTTGTTGTTTTGTCTGATATGTCATTCTACAGGCCACAACTTCTCAGCAAACGCTCAGAGGGTTATTCTAATGATAGAAAACCGACAATATGTTCTGTCTGTCCGTCTGTCTGTCATTTCAACTTCCGGCAAGCGCTCGACCTCTGGTCGTCTAGTTTGTTTGTCTGTCTGACTGTCTGTCTGTCTCCACCTGAAAATGTACAGTTTTGCAGCGATCGCTTTCAAACTTACACAGTTGATGCATAACCAAAGGTGCCGGAAGCCTATTGAATTTTGTCATTATCCGTCAATGGTCAAGGTCAAGGTCATCAAAAGTTTGCAAAACGGTTTTTCCTTCATATCTTTGTCACTATTAGTCGTATCTATTTCAACTGAAGCTCATTTTAATCGTCATTCCAAGGCCTTTCTTCTTGTGTGTAACGGCCTCAAATTTGCGGTAACCATGGTAACGCATTTTGGGGAAAAGTCATGATATTCGAAAATAAGGGGTCTTATTTTTCTAACTTTGTCAGTTTTAAAGCAACAGAGATCTAGTTTTTTTGCATCAGGTAGCATCCAAGTAGTATTGTTTGATTATTCTGCAAGTCTCGCAATATCTCGTACAATATCTCGTCAAACCAGATATTTCGAGATATCGCTTAGTGATAGCCTAGATTTCACAAGTATGCAGGAATCATTTTGAAACTAATATATCTTATTTCTTACACTAATATCTCGAAACGGATTTTTCATTTTCCAGATATGGCCGCTAGGGGGCGCTGCACTCGAACTTCCCCAACATATCATTTTTGGGCCATATCTCGAAAATTATAAACTTCAATTACAGAAACTATAGCTTAATTTCTTCCTCTGGGTCTTTTCCATAAGCTGAGTAAGTCATCTGGGATCAGCTTTGTGTCACTTTGTCAGTATGTCTGTCTGTTTGTCAGTTCTCCTCAAATTCACCTGCTTGCTGGTTTTTGTATTTTACTTATAGCATTCTAAAGGCCATGGTTTTACAGAAATCGTTTTGAAACTGGTACATCTTATGTCTTGCAGTAATATCTCGAAATGTATTTTTCATTTTCCGGATATGGCCGCTAGGGGGCGCTGCATTCGAACCTCCCCAACATTTCATGATTTGCCCATATCTCAAGAACTATAAACCTCCGTAACATAAAGTATAACTTATTTTCTTTCCCTGAGTCGTCTCCATAACCTGGTCAAGTGATCTGGTCTCAATCTTGTGTCACTTTGTCAGTATGTATGTCTGTTTGTCAGTTGTCCTCAATTTCGCCTGCTTGCTGGT
This sequence comes from Sipunculus nudus, assembly GCA_026874595.1. Classification (NCBI taxonomy): domain Eukaryota; kingdom Metazoa; phylum Annelida; class Sipuncula; order Golfingiida; family Sipunculidae; genus Sipunculus; species Sipunculus nudus. The sequence goes on along the minus strand of CM049318.1, from coordinate 44,857,524 downwards.
TCAGTCACTCTGAAAGTCACTCAATTGTTAGAAAACCGACAGTTTGTTCTGTCTGTCCGTCTGTTTGTCATTTCAACTTCCGGTAAGCGTTCGACCTATGGTCATCTAGTTTCTGGGGTGCTCAAGCATTTTCTTAGATTTTATGGGGGAAAAGCTCAGAAACCTTTTAAAATCTTTTTCTTTAAAACTATTCAGCCAAATTAACCAATATTTCACAGAAATGATTCCTGGAACAATCTCCCTCCATTTGTTCGAATGGTTCAAGTTCGGTGATTTTTGGCCGAGTTTCAGGAAGTGGAACTTAGCCATCTGTCCCTAAAACATATTAAAATTACGATCTCAGAAACGGCTGAAGCTATCATCACCAAATTTTATGCAAATGTTGGTCATATGAGTCATATTTGAAATAGAGGTATTGGTGGCGCTACCTGCATCGACCTTTTCTGTACAGGGGTCATCAGTCATCAGTACATTAAGCCATCATTTCTTAGGAATACCAGGAGTAAGTATCCCCAAAAATTTTATGCAAAAATCTGTCACATATCAAATGTTGTGGGATTGAGTGTTTTGTGGCGCCACCTGCATTAACTTACATTTTATGGGGGAAAAGCTAAAAAAAAAACTTTGAAAATCTTCTAAAAATCATTCAGCAAAATGGTTCGATATACCACAGAAATGATCCTAGAGACTAGCTCTCTCAAGTTTCTTCAAATGGTTTTGCTTTGATGAATTTTAGCCGAGTTAAAGGAATTTGAAATTAGTCCTTTGGCAAGTAAGCATACTAATATAACAGTATCAGAAACAATAGGAGCTAGGATTACTAAATTTTGTGTAAATGTTGGTCATGTGACTCATATTTTAAATTACAGTTTATGTGGTGCCACCTACATCGACCTGTTTTTTACGGTTAGAAACCTTGTAATTTTAGCCACTTTCAGCTATGAATTTATTTAAAATGAAACTGTCAAGTTGAATGGTTTAATTTTTCACAAGAATATTCTAGGATAGGTTTTTTAATTGTGTAGGAATAGGTTGGGTTCATTGATTTTTGGTAGAGTCATAGAAAGCTTAAGTTGGTCTTGAGGCCATTAGAAAGCCTATTTCAAATTGAGGGCTGCAGTTGTCTCCTCCTGCAAAACTATTGTTTCAATTTATGTAACATTGCACAAAAATGATTCTGAGGTGGACTTCGTTCAAGTTTGCTTAAAGTTAAATGGTTTTTGGCACAATTATGAGTTCTTTAAAAATGGAAACTGTATCTTTTATTATTCTAAATATTTTTTTAAATCATGTGAAAGCATCAGCTAAAAAAAATATTTAAGCCAAAGTCCTTCAGTATGTGTAAACATACTTACCAAGAGCAAAGATTGTGTTTGTATCTATAAATAACTTGGCAGACTGCCAAATATTTCAGATTTGGCAACAGGCCAAAGGTCAGCCAGGATCTATTTACAGCTTTGGCAGACTGCCAACTGTATCAGATCAGGCAACAGGTCAAGAGTTCACTCAGTGCAGCTAGGTATAGGTCAAGAGTTCACTCAGTCTAGCCAGGTGCAGGTCAAGAGTTAACTCAGTGCAGTAGCTTGCGCCAGCAATTTGTCATTGTTCACTCAGTGCGGAAGCTGTATTCTATTTATAGATTTGGCAGACTGCCCACTCCATCAGATTTGGCACCAAAGTTCAGCCTGGATCTATATTTTGCTTTGGTAGACCGCAAATCGTTATGTGTAAACATACTTACCAAGAGCAAAGATTGTGTCTGTATCTATAATTAACTTGGCAGACTGCCAAATATTTCAGATTTGGCAACAGGCCAAAGGTCAGCCATGATCTATTTACAGCTTTGGCAGACTGCCAACTGTATCAGATCAGGCAACAGTTCAAAAATTCATTCGGTGCAGCCAGGTACAGGTCAAAAGTTCACTCAGTCAGGCCAGGTGTAAGTCAAGAGTTCACTCAGTGCTTGCGCCAGCAATTTGTCACAGTTCACTCAAGGCAACTGCCTTTTTCACCTAAGCCTGGTCAGCCAAGTGCATTAAACGCAAGGGAAGTTTTATTAATTGGCCTGAGATATTTTCTTGTCTATGCGTCTATTAATATATGCTATATCCGGGATACGGGTTACCCTAAGCTTTCGGACATGAAATACTCCAGTCAGTGTTTGTCACTTGTAATATGTGCTATATCTGGGATACGGGTTACCCTAACCCTACGGACATGAAATACTTCAGTAAGTTTCTGTCACTATAAATAAATGCTTATCCGGGATTCGGGTTACCCTCACCCTTTGGACATGAAATACTCCAGTAAGTGTTTGTCACTATTAATATATGCTCTGTCCGGGAGGGTTAACCTTACCCTGCGGACATGAAATACTCCAATGAGTGTCTGTCACTATAAATATATGCTATATCCGGGATACGGGTTACCCTCACCCTTCGGACATGAAATACTCCAGTAAGTGTTTGTCACTATTAATATATGCCATATCCGGGATACCGGTTACCCTAAGCCTTCGGGCAAGAAATACTCCAGTAAGTGTTTACTCCAGTCAGTGTTTGCCACTATTAATATATGCTATATCCGAAATACGGGTGACCCTAAGCCTTCGGACATGAAATACTCCAGTCAGTGTTTGTCACTTTTAATATGTGCTCTATCCGGAATACGAGTTACTCTAACCTTCGGGCATTAAATACTCCAGTTAGTGTTTGTCACTTCAAATAAATGCTATATCCGGGATAAGGGTTACCCTCATCCTGCATTAAATAGTCCAGTTGGTGGTTGTCACTTGTAATATATGGTATATCCGGGATTAAAGTGACCCTCAGCCTTCGGACATGAGGTATAAATATTGTATGGTATGTGTCAATATTTCATTTTTAACAGTTTATATAATCCTGTACACGAGTGGGAATATGCTTTTTGTTTGTGAATTGTTGCCCCAGCGCAAGATCAGACCTTTGGTCAGGCCTTCTTATTTTGGTAACGATACACCCTTGTACATACAGACTCTTTACTTACACACAGAACCAAAATAATGTATTAAATTTGAATTTCGGATAGTAAGACCATGTGCAAAGATGGGGGGTGATCACTGTTGTATCCCTAACAATGGTGAGGTCAACGAACTTTGTGCTTGGATAAGCACTCATTTGTTATATAATTTTACTGATTTTAGTCAGTGGTAGTCTGCGAGACCTACTTTGCTATCGCATGGCTGTTGCTTGTCTTGGTCAGTAAAAGTGTCCTAGGTAATCATTAATCAGAACCACTGGTAAACCAGGTAGATTACAGCTGGTCCAAGAACACTAGAAGGAAATACCTATTACTCTTATACTATTATCATTACTATAACTGCTCCATTTTATATCTTTTATATTACTATTACTCGGAAAATCTGATAATATCTATTACTAAATATCATATTATAATCACGTCTCTGGTGTGCTTAATTTGTTGAAACAAACAATTCAGGAATTGTGATTAAGGAGAACTTAAGCTGTTATCATGTTCTTGTCACCCATGAGAGGCATTTGTGTTTGATTTTTTACCAAATACTGCATGGGATATCCACATTGACCTTCAGCAACTTCTGATGAGCGTCACTTAGGAAAATATGAAAACTAGAAGTTTTGTTCATCAATTCACATCAATTCAGTGGACCCTGAAAACTTCAATTCCATTTCAATTCCAATTCATTTAATTTTCATTTTTTTTTTCAATTCAATTCATCCAATTTTTCCTTCCAATTCAATTCAGAATTGACCCCAGGTCTGCCGGGGATACGGGTGAGCCTAATCTTTTGGGCATGAAATACTCCAAAAAGTGTTTGTCACTATTAATATATGGGATATCCCTGATACGGGTTACCCTAACCCTGCATAAAATAGTCCAGTAGGTGTTTGTCACTTGTAATATATGGTATATCCGGGATAAAGGTGACCCTCAGCCTTCGAACATGAAGTATAAATAAGTAAGTGTTTATTGTCACTAGTGATATATGTGTATCCATCATTTGCATGACCCTAACTCTTTGGGCATGAAATGCTCCAGTGTTTGTCACTGGTAATCTATGGTATATCCTGGATACGGGTGACCCTAACCCTTCGGGCATGGAGTGCTCCAGTGTTTGTCGCTATTTATTTATTGTTACATGTATCTGTTTATTATGCGCCTGTCGTTCTGATTCGTGTTAGGCTCGAGCCCTGGGCGTTGCTATGGGAACTGTACTTGTTGAACCCTGTCTTGTAGAGACAAAGTGCACGTTGTAGTCTAGAATTTTCGGGTCTGTTCATGCGCTATGGACGCGCATATATTGTTGTATTCTTTGGAATGTTCGTGAATACGGAAGGTTCAAGGCTTCAGGTGAAAAGCTATAAATAGGGGCTGTGTTTAGAGCCGACAGAGAGAAAAATACCAGGTTCTAGGGACTTTTACACACTAAACACGGATTGTCTTCAGTTTGCCTTTGGGATTATTACCAGAACTTCAATTTTAGATTACAACAGATTGTTTTCGATATTAAATCGGACTATCCTCTGAGAAGATTTACATGAACTGTTCATCTGGATTATTTATGCTAAAAGAATCTTGTGAACTGTGACAATGGTGGTATCCAGAATCATAGCCTAGGATCCGGACACTATGGTACTGTACGTTTTTATTATTGTGATACTGTGTATCTGTATTGATTTAGTGTATTGTAATGTTAGGATTGTTCTAAGAGTAAATTATAATTATTTGTTAACAAAAAACCACTGACTTTTTTGTTCATTCCCCTAGACATTTCACGCTGCCTAGTGTTGCAGAATCTGATTATTTTATCTCCGTCACAAAATTTATGCTCGTCACGATTACGTGATCTGTTGTTATTAGGTTCCGTAACATAAAATTGTAGGCTTGTCCCGGAGGCTTGATAGTTTTGAAAAATTATTAGGCCTTGGCCTGGACACATTGTTATATCATACATTGTTTACAAGATTACATATTGTTTACAATACATTGTTTACAAGATTTATCTTAGTGGTTTTTAGCTCAGCTTACTGTCTGTCTGTCTGTCCGTCTGTTTGTCCTTTTACCAGGCACAAATCGTTACCACTGGACCTGGAATCTCCTAACATCACATCCAGACAGGTCCATAAAAAAAATCTCCTTGGAAACCTGAAATTAGGTCTCTGTTACCCATAACCTCTGAGCTATGGGGCTCCGAATTACCCCCAGAATAATGGAAAATTTGATACAAATGCTCAAGTATCTGAACAACTATTGCATTGATCACCATGATTTTGTGCATGGATATTGATCATGGAATGTTTCATCCGTTTCTGCAGTCTGGTGGCGCTACCTAATTTTTTTTTATTTTTACGAATTTTTTTTATTTTTGAGACCTCTTAGATATGGTCATCTGTCAACAGGGCACAAATCGTAACAACTAGACCTAGAATCTTCGCTCTTGACATGCAGGGAGGCCCATGAAAGGTGTCTTTGGTTACCTGAAATGAGGTAACTGTTGCCCATAACCTCTAAGCTATGGGGCTCCAAAGTATCCCCCCCCCCCCAGAATAATGGAAAATTTTATTCAAAAGCTCCAGTATCTGATCAACTAATGCATTGATAACCATGATTCTTTGCACGCGTATTGATCATGGAATGTTTCATCAGTTTCTGCAGTCTGGTGGCGCCACCTATATTGTATCGATTTTTACGGATTTTTTTCTTTATTTTTGAGACCTCATATATATATAATGTTTATAAGAAAAATTTATTTGGTAAATATCACAAATGAAATATATCATACATAATATATATTATATATATATATATAATTTGTTTAGCATTTATACATGTATTACATCATATTTATAACATTTCTGATAGTTTCAGAACATATATACAAGTATATATATATATATATATATATATATATATATATATATATAATGTCTTATTATATCATTATATTCATAAACAAAAATAGAGTATATTATAAATATAAGACTCCGTTTTATATATATATATATGATATGATATGATAGAGTTCATTTATAAAGCGCAAATATAATATACATTTCTATATATATATCCCTGAATTAATTGCAATTAATATTATATTGCTCCAGTTTAACAATAACAAGCGTCTTGCGGTTGAGATCATATGAATAGCATTAAAACCTATTGTTACAACGTCCACAGCTACAGCAGATGTACCCATGTCTCGCGACGTCAGAGCTGCCATCTATAGGATTTATTGCTTTGGCGATATTATATATTTTATTTTAATAAGGCCACGTTATTTGACAGGGGGTTTTGTGTTTGAAACCTTAAAACATAAAATAACGTGGTTACTTGAAGTAGCCCATCTGGCAGAAACGTTTTAATATTTACAAAGTGACGAGAGTATGACGTCACGCGGGATCTTGTGCGAGACCAAGCGTTCTTTCTGGATTCGTTCATGTTTGATGGCGGGTATCCCTTGGGGAACTTTGTCAGTTTGAGCCCTGTTTAGGAAGAATCTTGCTTACGTTTGGCGTGTAAGTCACACACTAGGTATATACTAAGTACTGTGAAGTCGAGTTTAAGAAACCTGAAAATTCAGTAGAATTTGACTTAAGAGCAAACCAGAGAAATATCGCGATTGGACACCTAGTTGGTCTGAGTTGATATTGGACATTTGCTAAAAATTCCTCTGGAATCGATCATTTAAGGCAATCCCAGCCGACTGCATGCGGCAAATTAATCTTTATGATTTGTCTTGACTTTGTTTATAACTTTCGTTAAATACAGCCAAAATTAAATGATTTAACACGACTACCACGGTACCATTGACCGGCCTCCGCCCACTCTTATTAAATAACAGGTCGACTTCAATTCTATCCACAGAGAAGCGGCAGGTGGAATATACATTATATTTACCTCCACCATCCTGAAACGTTCATGCACGAAAGTCTATTCACGTGATCGGCATGACCCCGAAATTAGGTCAAGATTTGACGGGCAAGAGCGATGTCATGACTTTTCGACCAATTTATATCCCAGTCAAACTGTTTATTTTTCATATGTAGCATTTTGCTAGACTAAAAAAAAATAGTAATTGTGTATATTAGCGGGTTTTTGTAGATGGCGTATTTTACCATTTTTACCACATTATTCCCAAATTTTGTTTATTCTAAAGGAGAAAGGTATACTTGTACAAGAAAAAGGCTTCCAGTGTTTGATAACCAAATATTTTAGATATAATGAGGAAAAATGCTCAAATAAAGCTTGTTTTCTTGGCGCCTCCTCCAATGTCATGCATAACGTTATGGCGGACAATGACAATTTGAGCCAATAAATTCAACTTTTGAGACATTGTGTCTCAAACAAACATCACCAACATTATATAACCCTTATTTTCTAAAATTTTACATCTCTTGTATATTACAGAATATTACTTTTGTTTTTAATCTGTGTTAAAGATTCTAAAAAAAAATCTGTGAAAAAACCGCTAAAATGCACAATTCCCAAAACAATAGGATATAATTTTCTGTATTTGTTTATAAATACCTATCTTACACCTTATTTTAAAACAGAATTAATTGAAATATGAGAAATCAGTGTGTATTTTACTACATGTAAGACCCGTTAGGAAAATTACCTAAAAAACACAGGTGGACACCGGTTGGATAAAGGGAGTTTAACATCAGACACTCGGCACCATGGACACTGGCATTCATTTAGGCTGTTGCTACAGGTCCGGACCTGGATTATACAGGCTGAAGTTCCGGCACTTCCTATGAGCATGCGCACTGACACTAGCAATGTCGGACAAATCTATGGGAGCTATTTCTCTGGCACCGACTGACGGACCTACCAGTACATTTGCAATTGTTCCGGAATAAGAAATAAATATAAATTCTATTTAACTGTAGCACTTTATGTAGGACTTTATTGAAGATTAAATATAGACCCGGAGATCAGCAAAATTACTAAAGAATTTTCATGAAATGTTACAGAATCAAACCGCATGATTTTAAATTGACCATGACCTTAGCAAGTTTAAAATATATGCACTGACACATTAATGTTTAAACAAAATACCTATATAAATATATGTTCAATATTTATAGGTTTCAGATGAAGTCCATATATGATTTTTAATAAAAATATAATTAGACCTACTCCTTGTTAATCATGTTAAGATATTAACGAAAATTGATTTATATAATGGGCTATATTTTTTGTTTAAAATTCTTTTTGCATGTAGGCCTATAACTTTAAGTTTTGCACAGGGTATTACTCATAATGCTGATGTACAGACTGAAGACGTTTTTGCTTCATAATATCGAGTAGCTACAGGTTGCTGATGTTTGTACTTGCGGCTCTTCACTTAATTGGTTAAGTGTGAACTGGAAATAGACCTTTATCTCTTGGGCAATGTGTCCGGTTCCGGAGCTCTAGACACTTCAATCATTTTAAGGGGTCTTTTAAGGAAAAACAACGGCACATTGCTGCTGACTAACACTTTATAAATTATGATATTTGGAGTTTTCACAGTAAATGAGCTGTATATAAATTATGATTATATGATAATAGTACACAGGCATACCTGGTGTGCAAGTTTTACAAACTGCCTGGAAATTCAGCTTGTGCTTCAGGTGTCATGACTGAATATACATGTCCTTTACCCTGTCAGTTGCAGTATGACGTGACAAGTATACTTTTTTAAAGACAATAATTTGTTTTTCTCAAATACTTGACAAAGTATGGTGCTTTTTTCTTTGTTAATAATTTTGTTTCATCATGATAACTTTCGAGATTTGTTCTGATAAAAGTAAATAGAAATGTTAACCAATAAAGTATCTCTCCTAAGTTTGATTTTCAGCAACCGCAACATATTTAATGAGGTCAGAGGTCACCACACTTGGGAGGCATCGTGGTGACTTTTTCATATATACTTACAAATAGAGTTTAACTGTTTCTGCCCTCAGTTAAATTATCAGCAAAATTCATGCATATCTTATGAGGTCAGATGTCACCACATTTTGGTAACACCACCCAGACTTGCCAGAACATTAATGGTTTATCATATAATTCATGTATTTTGCACCATTTGCAGTGCTCTTTATTAAAGATCGTATCTTTTGAAGAGCTTCACATTTTGACCTGCAATTTGGTATAAAAATGTTCCTATAAAAATCTTTAAGGTCAAATCTGCTGAAATCTAGAATTATTGTTTTGATATGGTGCATATTTCATTCCTGAAAATTTTGGATGGCCCATATAGGGGAGACATCTAACTGTTCGCAAAAACAAAGCCATTCTAGTTTATATTCTGGCTTCTGTTTGCAGGATCAGTGTTCCACGTTTGCACATAATGCTTTTCTGCAGGTATTGTTGCAGTTGGTAGAGCTGTCAGCCTGGTCTAGTAAAAATTTGTTTAAAATACTGGAAATTCTTCATTATCTTCTTTTTCATATTTTTTTCGTTAAAGGTCATATATTTAGTGAAGAAATGTATCACCTGACTTCTTTCAGGAAGCTGAAATACAAATTTCTTGAATTCTTTACACATATACGCCCCTCATATGACAGGAGTATTATGGTATACTGTCCGTATGTTAACTTTTAGTGTCGCTACAATAACTTGCGAGGCTTCGATGGATTTTCGCGAAACTGATCATAAGTACTTATCAACAGATTATCTCGCCCAAGTTCTATTATGTGAAACATCCACACACATTAAATAGATCACTTTGCTACTCTGTGGTGTTGCTGCTATTACTTGTGAAGAAAATGAACAATAAATCTCACCTAAGTTCAATTTCCAGCGCAATCAAAGCATATTGAATGAGGTCCGAGGTCATCATGTTTTTACCATTATAATCCATAACTACTGTTCAGTTGGCCAAGTGCTTTTGTTGGCTTTTGCTGATATTCTAGTTTTTTTTTCAGCTCGGCTGACTTTAAGGAAGTTTCAAGTTGTTGAATAACTTATTTTTTTTCTTCTTTTTAGGTTTCATTAAGGAAATGGAAACTCCAGGCTTAATAAATAAATATAATTTTACAGCTATTGTTGTAATCCTTTTTACTAACCTTCTTTATCTTTTTTTTTACTTTCAGGTCCTGTGTGGCAGCGGAAAGATTTTAAACATTGTAAATCTAGATATATTGTAACATAATACACTTTTATTTCGTAGATGCTTGTCAGCTGTGGTTGCACTTCATCTGATCAAACTTGAATATTAAAACACAGCAAATTGAAACAAAAGAACAAAAAGAGAGCAAACATGGGCAAAAAAAGAGAGCAAACTTGAGCAAAAAAAGAGAGCAAACTTGAGCAAAATAAAGAAAGCAAACTTGAGCAAAATGAAGAGAACAAACTTGAGCAAAAAAAAGTGAGCAATATTGAGATCAAAAACAAGAGATCAAAACAATAAAAAGGCCACTGTATCCTCATCTCCCTCTGTCTTATGAACGCTATATAAGTGGTGTCTTTGCCATATTTTCATATCTTCCTTTCACTTGCATCTGTCTACTAAACCCTATACAAGTGGCATCTCTGCCATATTCCCATATCATCCTTTCACATCCTTTATTTTTTATCTGACTTTTGAGTGCTTTATAAGTGGGATTTTTACTATATTCCACATCATCCTTTCAATTTTTATCCGTCTTCTGAACGCTATATAGGTGGTATCTCCGTCATATTCCCATATCATCCTTCCACCATCTTCTGAACTCCCTACAAGTGTTATCTTGGCCATATTCCCATAACTTGCACTGACCTTTTTCTTCTTAACTGCATCTAAGTGGACACTTTATATTCCCGCATCTTGTACTCCTTGTAACAACAATTTCTCTTTTTCTCGCAACATTTTCATTATCAGTTCAAAGGTTCTTAAACTTTCATAAAACCATTTCCTACTTTTCTCACAGCCAGTGTCCTCAGATTTTCTTTACTTGTAAGATTTCTCTCTACTTTCAACAAAGCAGCCAATTTTCTATTCTACCTGATTTGTCCAACTATCGCTCCAGCTTTACCAGTCCCAGCTATATCTAATGGTAAAACTGTTCGAGGCACTTTTCACCAAGGTGATCGTCAATTTCCATCAGAGTCGATCGGGAAACAATGTGTCCCTAATGCAGTTGTTGCTCTTCTATATTCCACCTTACATTATCTTGCTGAATGGCAAGCAAATGACATGGATACAATATTAATTGAAGGTATTCATTTGTACAGAACTTTGATGTCAGATGTCCCTGATAAAGAATACATGGCATGGGATGAAATACCAGAGTATATACAATGCCTTGATCATAATTTTAAGATAAAACCAACCTTGATCACAGGTGGTTTTCTTAATCATTCTGATGTGCAAGCACCCTATATGTTTTACCAAGATGCTTTTTCACAAGTCACTTGCAAGAGATGTGGTCTTATAATAGTAGGAGGAAATGCAATTGCAATTTTGTATCATCAGAATTGTTACTATGTGTTTGATTCGCATAGCAGAAATCCTACACTTAGTGGCACATCAGTTCTTCTAACATTGGAGTTTCAATCAGAATTCTTCCAATATATATCAAACTATGCATATTTGATGAAAACAACTATGTTTGAAGTAACATATTTCAGAAATACTCAAGTCACCATGAAAGCATTTAAACTTGGATTGAAACGACAAACTAAACAGACAACTAATTCAGATGACCAGGAAGTGCATGGAACCTAGTCAAATATTAACATTGTGGATAAATTCAATGAAAGCCCAACTTCTCATGGAAACCTTTCTAATCATGGTGTTCAGTTGATGCAACAATATTTTAAAGATCAGCAGAAAAAAAAACAATATTTGAAAGAGAACATGCGAAAGAAAAGAATGAATTAAGCACACAGGAACAAAAACCGTTTGAAAGACCAAAAAACAGGTATCAAGACTTGCAGACAAAAAGAAGGAACAACTGACAAACAACAGAGGCAAACTGCCAGAACAAAATGAAACTTGCAGAAAAAAAGAAAGAACAGCTGACAAGCAACAGAGACACACTGCCAGACAAAATGAAACTTGCAGACAAAAATAAGGAACAGCTGAAAACCACAGAAGCTAATTTCCAGACAAAATGAAACTTGCAGAAAAAAAGAAACAACAGCTGACAAGCAACAGAGGCACACTGCCAGACAAAATGAAACTTGCAGACAAAAAATAAAGAGCAGCTGACAAACAACAGAGGCACACTGCAAGATAAATTGAAACTTGCAGACAAAAAGAAAGAACAGCTGAAAACAACAGAAGCTAATTTCCAGACAAAATGAGACTCACAGACAAAAATAAAGAACAGCTGACAAACAACATAGGCAAACTGCCACACAGATTGAAACTTTCAGACAATAGAAAGAACAGTTGAAAGCAACAGAAGCTAATTGCCAGACAAAATGAAACTTACAGACAAAAAGAAAGAACAGCTGAAAAACAACAGAGGCAAACTGCCAGACAAAATGAAACTTACAGACAAAAGGAAAGAACAGCTGACAAACAGCAGAGGCAAACTGCAAGACAAAATGGAACTTACAGACAAAAGAAAAGAACAGCTCACAAACAACAGAGGCAAACTGTCAGATAAAGTGAAACCAACAGCCAAAAAGAAAGAATAGCTGACAAAAACGATTAATTACGGATAAAGATAAACCTTGGGTGAAGTTGGTTATCTACGTAAGATTGGTGGAGTAGCATTCATACGATCAAACTTTGATATACAGAGGATCCCACTTTCCCTGCCAAATTTTTATAAATCATGCCTGTGTTCATGGGCTGAACTTTTCGATTGCTACCCTACAACTAAATTTCAAGTATTATCACAAACATTGTGGAATAACAAACTATTTAATGTCAACAAAGCATCTTACTTTAACAAAAAAATTTCAGCGGCAGGGATAAATTACATTAATGACCTAATAAATATTGATGGGTCATTAAAATCTTGGAGCACTCTAGATAAAGGAGATTTAACACAGTTAGATAAATTCAAGTTACAATCAATAGTGTCATCTATATCAAAATATCAGCGTACTATATTAGAAGATGAGCATACTGTGAAAAAGCAGGAATATGATGATCCTGTGTTTATTAAGAATGATCCATTTAAGATATCAAACCTAGATTCAAAAATGTTATATAATAAATTTTTTGAAAAGAAAATAATGAGCAGAAAAATAAAATGGGATTTAAATGTTACAAATGAGGAAAAGAAATTAAGATTTCAATCGATTTATAAGATTTCATCTGACTGGTATACAAGAGAGTTTCAATATAAAATTATGAATAATTATTTACCTGTAAACAGTCATTTGTTCACATGGAATTTAGTTGATAGTGGAAGATGTGACTATTGTTTTCTGTATCAAGAAACCATATTACATCTTTTTTGTCATTGTATAGTCACAAAAAACCTGTACTTTAGGATCTGTGAATGGTTGAACTCATGTAATGTAAATATGTCAGGTATGCTCCCAAATGATATAATATTTGGTATTCTTCCAGTTACTGAAAAAAATATTTTGATGAATACAGTGATAGTATTGTACAAACTCACAGTATATAAAGGAAAATGTTATTCATCTGACTCTGCTCTGTTCAACAACTTTATATTAAATGTGAAATCACTGCAAAAGGAAGAATACATTATTGCAGAAAAACAATGTAAGATGGCGCACCATCTGAGGAAATGGAGTCCAATATTACCTCTGATAGTGTAATATTACTTGTAAAAATGTTATGACTACATAAATATATATATATATATATATATATATATATATATATATATATATATGTTTAAATAGATATAAATATATATGAATGCACTTTATAAGTGAATTATGATTTACAAGGCATTTTTTCACCACATTAGCATCAGTTACTGTGTTGTCCTTGACTATGTATATTGTAAGTATGTATGTATATGTACATAAATGTTGCCTATTTCTGTCTATGTTTATGTATATGTATTATACCAATAAAAAAAGAATAGCTGACAAACAACAGAGGCAAACTGCCATTCAATGAAACTTACAGACAAAAAGAAAGAACAGCTGGCAAACAACAGAGGCAAACTGCCAGACAAAATGAAACATAGACTGATGGAACGAATCTGAGAATCAACCTCTAAAAAAAGGAGAAGATCAGAAGATGATTTGCTTAGAGAATCAGAGAGAATTGCCAAAAAAAAGGGAAAAGATCTGACCTATTACACAAGAAAACTCAGACTCTGAGAAATACAGTCACCAGGGCACAAAAAAAAGAACTGATGAATCCAACAGAAAGAAAGAAAAAGAAGTTCATTTGAAGAGAACCCAGGGCGTAGATTTAACAGAGTGTATAATGAAAGTTCATAGTTCTATATCTGAAGGTCCCATGTATGTATGTTGCTGTTGTAATCAGACATGGTTTAGACGCTCTGTAAAGAATTCTGATAGCTGGCAAGACAGAATAGATCCCACTTTACTAGCAACACATATTACACCTGTAAAATCGGTGTACAATAAACATTGGTTGTGCACAACTTGTCTGGATGCTCTGAAATGCCACAAGACACCAAAACTCCCAGTCTATAATGGAAGGCGGTTTCCAGATAAACCACCCGAATTGAACTTGTATCCCTTAGAAGAAAGGCTTATTGCATTACAAATACCTTTCATGCAGATAAGACAATTACCTAGAGGTTCGCAGTTGTCACTGAAAGGATCATTGGTCAACGTACCTACCCAAATTGAAACAACTGTGAACATGTTGCCGCGAACATCAGACTCTACTGCTACCATACCGATTAATCTGAAACGTAATCTTGCTTACAAAAATGTAGACTGCACTCAAAATGTACGTCCAGCTGTAAATATTAACTGGCTTCATACTTTTGAAAATTCACAAGAGCATGAATTTGATAGCGCAGCTGACGAATGTTTATCAGATGATGACCATTTTGAAGAAGTACAAGAAGATGAACAAAGAGGAATTCTAGATAACATGCTTGATGATACAGAACTCACAGAGAATGACATGATATCAGTAGCTCCAGGAGAAGGACAGAAACCTTTGAGTCTGTTTCAAGACAAAGATTCAGAATATATGTAATTTCCAACAATATTCTGTGGCCAAAGGAGATTAAGCAATGCTGAAAGAAAAGTTGTTGTTCGTTACAGTGAAATATGCAAATGGGAACTCCGAGCACTCGACCGCAGAGTTGCTGCAAATGTTCCAAATCTCTTCTACAAAATGAAGAAATTACAAATGGAACAAATTACAGGAAAGGTGAGCCTTGCAATTCTTCGATGCTAAACAAAAGGGAAAAAAATATTCAGTTCAGGATGTTTTGAATGAAAGTACTGACGAGGAATTGACAAGATTAGATGAAGGTTACAGAATTTTCAGATCCATACGAGGCTCTCCTCCATATTTTGAAGCACGTAAAAAAAGACTTCTTTGCAATGATTAGACAACTCGGATTACCAACATGGTTTATATCACTATCAGCTGCAGACACCCATTTGGAAGACCTGCTGATCATCATAATTGAAGGGAAAACTTATTCAAGTGATATCACACAAATGGATTTGGTAAATGAAACACGGTTGGTGAAGGCTGATCTTGTAACATGTGTGTGATATTTTGATCACAGAGTTCATCCATTTATTCACACTGTTTTACGAAGTGCATATTCACCTCTTGGAAATCTGAAAGTTGTTTTTTACAAAGTTGAATTTCAGCAACGTGGCTCTCCACATATTCATATGCTCATGTTGCATTTCTAACTTTTTTAATTCTAACTGCACAGCAAGGCTGTCATTTTTTTATGTTTTTTACACTTCACTCTCTTCAATTAAACTTTTGCTAACTAGATCTTGCATGATTTTAGCAATGATATCAGGCTTTCTCAAAGCTTTTTTTCACACTTAGATCTAAGTGTTGTCCCAAACGCAACAATTGTGTAATAGCCAATAGCTCACAGGGTAGAGGACTCAGCATGAGCATTTATAGGGCTTTGTCAAAATGGGAATACAAAATTATGGGCTACTAAGCCCATAAGGGGAGTTTGAAGAAACCAGAACAAGGGTGTAAAAGTCAAACGAAATTACAAAAAGTGTCAGAAATGTATTTTAATATGTGTTTGAAATTTAATTTCACATACCTAAGACTGCTCCAGTTGGTGTTGGTGAGCATGGCATAAACTGACTCTCCTTTGGCCAGGTTGAAGCGGAGGGTCAGCTGAGTTACCCCACGGTAATAGTAGCTGTAACAGGGAGTAAACCCCCTGCTATGTGATTGGGTAATTTTTGGCCGGAGCATCTGTTGACTGACAAGTGCCAGGGCACAGTCAGTCGTGGATGTCCTCTCTTCTGACCACCCAAAGGTTAATTAATGGAAAATTGTCAATCCTGAAAGGCCAGATGTTCCAACATAATTTTATGTTTTAAAGGTTATTTGGCCAAGACCTCATGTATATTATGTTATATATATATATATATATATATATATATATATATATATTAATAAGTCTATAGGTGTAACAGATATAATTTGTGTCCTGTCTGTCTGAATACTGTAAATCAAGTTTGTGGCGTGTCACTAGCACAATATATTAATCATGAGCTAGTTTCAGGTTTCAAAGAAAATTTGCCCAGAATCTGCCTGGATACTGCCTTAGAAGATCTGAAGCATAACAGACATGAAATCTGTACTGAAAGTACACGAGCAGTGACCAATTGTGCATACCAAGAACAATTTCATTTTGGGTAAATTTAAATGTCTATAATAATAAAAAAAAATCATACCATTATAACACAATTAATTGAGTCAAATTTATTATGTACAAAGATAAAGATTATCAACTGGGATGAAACTGGAAAACACTCTTTGGAACAAGAGTGGACAAGGCTTTATGATCAGACCATGTGGCCTCTATTGTTGAAGTTGTAGCATTAAGGGAATTTGAAAACATCAGATCAATAAGATTTCCATGATCAGTTGTCTCTACTGTTACAAGTTGTTGAGAATGTAGAAGATGTGAAAGGTCATTCAAGGCTGATATGTTGTTCTGTTTAGTAACATCAATTGAACCATTAAAATCTCCAATTATCAACAATGGTTTTTTTTACATCAACATGTGTCATAAGTTGGGTAAGTTTTGAGAAAAAAGTCAGATAGTTTTGACTGAGGGGATCTGTACACACTAATCAGCTGTAAGAAAGGCCTATGAGTATTTATCAATAATAAAGATGCGTCAATGTTTCCACTGGAATGATGATGCATTAGTTTGTGATGGATTTTGAACTGTTGGTAGTGACAAGACAAGATTTAAGGGTATCAGTATCACCTTTTGTGTGTTGTCCATCACGAAGCCTGTTCAAAAGTTCTGCGAAATCATGATCATTTTTTTTTATACATATAAAAAAAGTCTACCAACAAGTTGACTGCAAGAAGTCCATAATTATAGGACAAGTTAGTGAAAATCCAGTTGTCCATTACTGGTTGCAGTTGGAAGAGGTCTCCAATGACAATTACATGGATGCCGCCAAATGGCTGGTTGTTACCTTTTATATCTTGAAGACGCAAATTTACATAACTGATCATGCGATTTCCTACCATGCTTATTTCATCAATCATTAATATCTGAAGGTGCCTATACCGTGTCACCTTCAGTACCACACAAGTGACGATGCAAAGCTTGAAAGAGAGCTCTGAGCAAAACTGATTTCCCGACACCTGCCCCACCAGTTAAAAATACATGTAAAGGTGTACTTGTATATTTAACATGTTTTATGGTGTTTGAAGACTGCGAGTTGTTTTTCATTTAGACCCTGTTTAGTTAACTGTTTGTATTCTATATCAGGTATTCTGCCAGGTACGGTGAGTGGTTCTTGTGCCATGATTCTTGGTGGCAGTCCAAGGTCAGCTGTCAAATCATAGTTCTGCAAATGATCAGACATTTCTTTGTCAAGAAATGCAAACTCGTGAACCGCTGGCTGATTAGCATACTCATTCTCAGCATGTTCATTTGTAGGAACTATATGTGCATATACAGTTTCATGGTCATGTTCAGCTTGGTCCTGTGCTTATTGCAAAATGCCTGCATTGTGTTCATACTGTTTTCTTTTGAACTCATTTTGTATTTTGTTCTTGTTATATTGTTCACAGTAAGTTTTGGAACCATTCAAAAGGTCTTTGGTTTCATCTCTCCATGATAAGAACAACAGTAGTCTCTCACGATAGCAGTTTTCTGGGTCTATTTTCTCAGTATACCGAACATATCTGAGAACTCTTGGAATTTGTCTGCGAGTAAATGTTGTACCATTTGGCAAGGTGATACTGATTTTTTTCTCCAGTGTTTACATTAGCATTTTGTTCTTTTTGATTTGCTATGTCAAGATCATCAGTGTTGTCATGAAATGCATCATCTGCTGTGTCTGAAGAGTATTTAATATTAATCTGTGACTTGTCCCACCTTTTCAAGAAAAAGAGGTTGATAAATATTTCTTACACTTTGAGAAGGAGGCTAAAAAGTTAAAATAACTAAAGGAAAATTGGACTTTGCTATTATAAAATCTATTGACTTGCAAGGCCAGAGAACTTGATACAGAGATTTTAGTAGAAGCCGTTGCTGACTATAGCCAGGATAAACGGTTGATCCTAAAAGGTCATGAGTTAGTTCCGGAGGCTTACCGCCAGAGATTCGGAGTTGAGAAAAGCGCAAAAATCAGACCTATGTAGAATTTGCTAGTCCTAAGGAGCAGTTGTTTGACCGTTGGTGTAGTTCTGAAAATGTAATGAAAGATTATGACAATTTGCGAATGATGATTTTGAAGAATTTAAGCGCTGCATTAACGCAGATGTTGAAAATTTTCTTGATGAAAAAAGACCTGAAACACTTGACATTGCTGCTAAATTAGCTGATGATTATTTATCACCACACAAAATATATTTTACTAGCAAATCAAACCAGTCATTCACAAACAAGAATGTAAATCAGTAAGGTCAAAAGAAGTTTAAGGTGCAGTCAACCAGTACTTGTAGTCCTGATAGTTAAAAAAAGTCCATTGCTACACCTCAGTCCTCGTCCACTAAGTCTGAGTCAAATAAAGACCAGTTATTTTCAAAGAGAATCTGTATTTACTTCAAAAAGGAAGGTCATCTAATATCTGACTGCTTGAAACTTGCAAATAAACTAAAGAGCAAACCTTCTGGTTTTGTTTTAAAAAAACTATGCATAGCATAGTACAAGAGCCAAGCTCTTTTTATGTAAAAAAGGGGGATACAACTCCTTTAATGACTCTAAAAAGAGAGTTTGATGCAAAATAAGGCTAAGTCCTTTTATGACTCTTGCGAGAGTATTTCAAATGAGGCCAGGTCCTCTTATGACAAATAGAAGTTTGTTTCTGCTGAGGAAAATTACTGTGTTGACTCCCATGAGGAGTTTGATTGAAGAAAGGATGTAGATTCCTTTTGATACTCTGAAAAAGAGTGACTGACAGTGTCAGTATCATTTCTTTGTTTGGTAAAACTGAGGGAGTAGATTCCTCTTCTGACTCTGAAATAGAGTTATTTGCACAACCACACTTCAGTTCCGCTTCACAGTGTACATTTAAAGTCAGATTTGATTTCTGGGAATATTACTGTGGGCATTAGAACTTCTTTACCTTTTAAGGGAATTCAGTTGCTACTAGGCAGTGATAATACAGGTGTCCAGCCTGTACCAATAGTGACAGAAAAGCGGTCGCTTGATCAGGACACTGATCCTGAAAATGAGGAAATTCCTTGTTTGTATCCTTCATGTGCTGTAACTGGATCTATGGCCAAGAAAAACACACCTGAGGATGATGGTCCAGATAATAACACTCAGGGAGTCTCTAGTGACACGTCTAACGACTCACCCGTACAGGATGCAGCATTTTCAAGGTCATAACTTATCACGGAATAGCATAAGGACCCTGATATTTCATGTTTGCTTCCCAGGGCAGTTTCTATAGATGAACTGTCACAAAACCCAGTTTGTTTCTTTGTTAAAAATTGAGTGCTTATGCGTATGAGGTCGCACCTTATGAGGTCGACCACCTGATGTGTGCGCTGATGATGAGTGGGCCATCAAACATCAAATAGCAGTGCAAAAAGCTATCGCAATGAAATTCTACACATGGCACATGAGGCTCCTTTGTCCGGCTATTTAGGATAAATATAACGAATCAGAAATTTAGTACACAGTTCTATTTCCATAATCTCAGGACATATGTTGTACAATACTGTAAATCATGCCACACATGCCAGATGGTAGGCAAGTCAAATCAGAATCCTCCTAAAACTCCACTCGGGCCTATTCCTTCTTTCGAGGAACCATTCAGTAGGACTATTGTTGATTGTGTTGGACCACTGCCCAAAACAAAATCTGGACATGAATACTTGCTGACAATAATGTGCGCATCTACCAGGTTTCCTGAGGCAATACCATTGTGCAAAAATAATGCCAAAAGTGTTGTCAAGGCTCCAAGTTTTTTTTACAATTTTTGGATTACCAAAATCCCTCCAGTCTGACCAAGGGTCTAATTTTATGTCTGGCTTATTCCAGCAAGTTATGCTTGAGCTCGGTATAAAACAGTACAGCTCTTCACCATACCATCCTTAAAGTCAGGGCTCTCGAGGGTTTTTACCAGACATTAAAAAACATGATTAGGGCCTATTGTTATGACACACAGAAATACTGGGATAAAGGAATCCACCTATTGCTGTTTGCTGTGGGAGAATCCTTTCAAGAGTCCTCGGGTTTCAGTCACTTTGAACGAGTTTTCGGACACTCAGTTCGAGGTCCATTAAAACTGCTTAATGAAAAGCTCTGGTGTGAAAATCCATATTCTCTTAGTATATTGCAGTGTGTCTCAGACTTTCGCACTAAACTACACAATCCTTGTGAGATTGCAAAGTCTAATCTAAAATCTGCACAAAGTAAAATGAAAACAAAGTATGGCAAGCACACTGTAAGTAGGACGTTTGAGCCTGGTGAAAAGGTCCTTGCCTTACTACCCATTCCTGGCAGACCTCTGCAAGCTAGATATTTTGGTCCTTACTTTGTTGACAGGAAATTAGTGATTTAAATTCCATACTGTTAACACCAGATTGGCGTAAGAAAAAGAAATGTGCCATGTTAACATGTTGAAACCATATTATGACAGAAATAGCACATCAGATGTTGTACATAATGTTACTGCTGTCAATTGTGTAAAAACTGACCCTGACCCAGTTAAAGTAGATACTGATCGTAAGTTTGACTGCTAAAAGTTCCGCTGACAGAACGAACGAGAGAAGTGTCCGCATTTGTGACGCCGCAAGGACTGTACCAGTAAAAAGATATGCCGTTTGGCATGAAGAACATGCCAGCCACGTGCCAGCGTCTCATCCATATGGTTGTCCAGGACATTCAGGGCTGCGACGCATATATTGATGACCACATCGTGTACAGCGACACCTAGGAGAAACATTGCAAATTCTTCCCGACCTCTTCAAAAGACTCAGCGAAGCACGTCGGACCATCAACTTAGTCAAATCTAAATTTTGTCAAGCACAAGTGACATTGTTGGGTCATATTGTTGGGCAGGGTCAAGTAGAACCTGTTGATGCTAACCTAAGTGCTATTTCTGCATTCCCGAGACCAGAAAACAAATAAACAAATAATGCGTTTTCTCGGTACGGTTGGATACTACAGCAAGTTTTGTCCAAATTTTTCTGCTGTACCTGAAACTTTAACTAATTTGTTAAAGAAGAAACAAAAGTTTGTATGCAATGTTCAGTTGAAAAATGCATTTTGGAATTTGAAAGCAATTCTCCAATGTTCACAAGTTTTAGCAGCTCCAGACTTTTCTGTACCTTTTAAGTTAGTTGTAGATGCTAGTGATACTGCTGCTGGTACTGTGTTGTCAAAAGAAGGCAGTGATTGCATAGATCATGCAATTTGTTATTTTTCAAGAAAATTAATGCACACCAGACAAACTACTCCACTATTGAAAAAGAATGTTTGGCTTTAATTTTGGCATTGAAACATTTTAAAGTTTATGTTACTTCATCAGTCAAGCCTGTCATTGTCTTCAGTGATCACAATCCCCTCACGTTCATGATCAAGTTATAGAGTAAAATCAAAGATTGTTGAGATGGAGTTTTTTTTCAGGATTATAATCTTGAAATCAGACATATTGAAGGGAAGGACAAGGTACTTGCTGACTGATCGAGATGTTTCTGAAATGTTGTAAACGAGATGTTAATGCAATGTTGTAAATAAAATGTTACTGAAATGTTGTAAAAACTTAGTGATTGTGATCGAAAACTAGGTTTTCAGAGAAAACTTTCTTTTTTCTTACAGGAGGGGGAGTGTTACATGTATCTGTTTATTATGCGCCTCCTGGAGTTCTGATTCATGTTAGGCTCAAGCCCTTGGCATTGCTATGGGAACCGCCTTTGATGAACCCTGGCTTGTAGAGACACAGTGCTCGTTGTAGTCTAGAATTTTCGGGTCTGTTCATGCGCTTTGGGTGCCTTTGTATTGTTGTGTTCTTTGGAATGTCCCTGAATATAGAAGGTTCTGGGCTTCAGGTGACAAAAGCTATAAATAGAGGCTGTGTTTAGAGCCGAAAAAAGAGAAAAATACCAGCAGACACGGATGAGAGAGACTCTCTTGTCAGTGGTTTTTTGGACCTATTCCTATAATTGCAGAACTTACAGATATTCCCCGAACTTTTACAGACTTAATACGGATTGTCTTCAGGTTGCCTTTGGGATTATTACCAGATCGTCACTTTTGGATTTAAACAGATTGTTTTCGAGATTAAATCGGACTATTCTCTGAAAAATGTACATGAACTGTTCATCTTGATTATTTATGCTAAAAGACTCTTGTGAGACTGACAGTGTTGGTATCTAGAATCATAGTCTAGTATCCGGACTCTGGTACTCTTCTTTTTTTATTGTTTTACTGAGTATCTGTATTGATTAAGTGTATTGTTATGTTAGGATTGTTCTAAAAATAAATTATAATTATTTGTTAACACAAAACCACTGACCTTATTCATTCCCCTAGACATTTCACGTTGACTAGTGTTGCTAAATCTTATTTGTTTTATCTCCGTAACAAAATTTATGCTCGTCCCGATCACGTGATCTGTTGTTGTTATTAGGCTCCGTAAGAATATGCTATATCCGGGATACAGGTAACCCGAAACATTCAGGCATGAAATACTCCAATAAGCGTTTGTCACTATTGATATATGCCATATCCAGGATACGGGTTACCCTAACTCTTCGGACATGAAATACTCCAGTAAATGTTTGTCATTTTTAATGTATGCTATATCCGGGATATGGGTTACCCTAACCCTTCGGACATGAAATACTCCAGTAAGTGTTTGTCATTTTTAATATAAGCTGTATTCGGGTACGGGTTACCCTAACCCTTCGGGTATGAAATACTCCAGTAAGTGTTTGTCACTATTAATATGTTATATCCGGGATACGGATCACCCTAACCCTTCGGACATAAAATACTTCAGTTAGTGTTTATTACTATTAAAATATGGCATATCCGGCATAAGCCTTAGGACATGAAATACTGCAGTAACTGTTTGTCACTATTAATAAATGCTATATCTAGGATACGAGTTACCCTAACCCTTCGGGCATGATATACTCCAGTAAGTGTTTGTCACTACTAATATATGTGTTACAGGCCTAAACGGAGGGGCCTGCGTTTACAGATATCACTCCTGAAAAACACAGGAAAGAATAGTAAACACGATGTCTTCATCGAGCGAGAACAGAAACATGACCTTTATTATTCAAGCACAAATACTTTGTCATATGTATGCATCCCTCAAGTATTATTGCACAAGCATAAAAAAAATGTCGTGTAACTATGACGCTGACAATATTGGCCTTTAAACTCAAACCAACACTCAAAGACATCATTGCAATAATGTTGATACATTTCACTATCACCATGATAGAACTAGCCTGTTATCTCATCATATAATAATAAGAAATAAACAGAAGTCTTTCATATCATAAATAGTAACGAACTGAGTTTAACATATATCATCAAAAGCTGATCTGGGTTTACATGCAACTGTTCCAATTTCATGATCATCATCTTCTGTATAAACATGGACTAGTCTGGATTCTAACCTAACACCCTCCGATAATTATGTTGATTTGTGTCATCACTAACTATACTATCATGTCAACTGTATTTAGATTATATGGCACAAGGGTTTCCATAAGAAATCGAATGATGCTGGTTTATCTACTTGATACACAATCATGTGGAACGTGATCTACCTTTACTTTTATAAAAAAATAGAACTATATATAAACATATGTTAACAATCTGACTGATCCACATGTGCCGATTATCCATCTGGCAACCTGATAAATATATACCATTTACAACAGAAGTGCTCACATAATGCCTTCTAACTATAAAATCTGGTCCTGAGTTATTATTAAATATAAACATATTGTTCAGGTTAATATAATGAGTACTGTTAGAATGTCCATGTTAAAACAAACATCTTCATCATAATATAGATACAATTTAATATTATCATCCATCATACATGTCGAATAATATATTTCTCTCTAACACTGTCTGTCATTCAAATGCATAGAGCTGGAACCTGATCGCTAAAATAACAATGCTTTAGTTTTCCTATTCTCTGACAGGTGGCAGCACTTACAACACAAACTATATCAATGACGTCAAGATCATTGTAATTGCAAGTGAAAAGTTCAAGTCCAAAAAATATGTTGTTACATCAATAATAAAATATTCATAATTACCATATTTACATTGCTACTTGCCTAATACAGTCCTCTTTTAATATTGGCAAATACAATTGTGCAAATATACATTAAAAGTTAGTGTCATCAAGCAAAAGATGGGTGTCACTAAAAATGGCATTCTAACATAACCAAATGACAGTGTTCAAGGACCCTGTTTACCACTTGAATTTGGGTAAGGACCTATCTTAACTATCTCACTAACTATGGCTTGATATAAATAGCTGGGTACACATTCCTGAGAAGTCCTGATTATGGTGGGCATTTTTCTCAATACTGTTTTATATATATTACTGGGTTGAACATAATAATGACATAATAGACCTAAATATTTAAACACTGGCAAACCGATATTCTACATATATGTTTATAGGAAATATCATAGAGTATGGCCTGTCAAATTGACTCCTGATGCCTGATCAGTCTCAGATCAATATTAGGGGGGAGGGGACATGACGCATCACCTTTGCACGTGAACAACATGTGAAGCGTGAAATCTGCACTAACTTCACGAACTCGCTTCAAATAAGAAACTTCCCATAATCAATAATATTTACACAATTAACTAGCAAGATAACAGTATTAAATAACCTTATACATGCTTGGGAGAGGTCATTTGCCAAACACAGATACAAGAGAAACTCAGAAACTCTCAGTTCTGTGAAAATGAACATGGCGCGAACGCTGGGTAGCAAACGTTTTCCATTCATGCGGAAAACTACCAAAGTGTCATTTCTACAAGCTAATACGTGTCATGCAGTTCTAATCCCTGTTCCTTTTTTAACAATACTACGGCTTTATAATTGGGGCTTAAGCATTAGAAACGTTACTTACCTGAACAAGTGACCCAGGGGTCATGACGCTCAGCTGATTAGGAAAACATTTACAAAAGAAATATACCAAATTTGGTAGGTGGTATCCCCATTCAACTAAAGCAAAGCTAAGAGCATATTGGTAACAGAGGCCTAATTTCAGGTTTCCAAAGAGATTTTTCATAAACCTCCCTTGATGTCAAGTTAGAAGATTCTAGGTGCAATGGTTACAATTTGTGCCCTGTTAACAGCACAACAACATCTTTGAAGGTCTCAAGAAAATGCGTAAAGATTTGAAAAAAAAAAATCCAGATGGTGCCACCAGTCTGCAGGAACTGATAAAACACTCCATGATGAATGTGCATGCAAAAAGATTCTGGTGATAAATACTTTAGTTGTTCAGATAATGATGCTTTTAGACCTTATTTTTTATTATTCTGGGGGTATTTCTGAACTCCACAGCTGAGAGGATATGGGTAACAGAGACCTAATTTCAGGTTTCCAAGGAGAATATTCATGGGCCTACCTGCATGTCAAGAGAGAAGATTCTACGTCCAAACATTACGATTAGTGCCCTGTTAACAGATGACCGCATCTTAAGAGGTCTCAAAAATAGAGGAAAAAATTCGTAACTATCGTACAATTACAGATGGCGCCACCAGACTGCAGAAACTGATGAAACATTCCATGATCAATATCCATGCAGAGATTCATGGTGATCAATGAAATAGTTGTTCAGATATTCGAACTTTTATATCAAATTTTCCTTATTGGGGGGTGGTGGTATTTTGGAGCCCCATAGCTCAGAGGTTTTGAGTAACAAAGACCTAGATCTTTGATGGGCCTCCCTAGATATGAAGCAAAAAGATTCCAGAACCAGCGGTTACAATTTGTGCCTGGATAACGGACGGACGGACAGACAAACAGACAGATAGAAAGATGGAGGACGACGGACAAAGAGTGATCGCTATATCTCAGATTATTTTCAGTACTTTCTTTAAAGAACGGTACAAAGCCTGTGGCTTCATGTCTAGTACAATTATAAGCATGTACCACTTGTGGAAGATGCTCCTTCCAATTTGCTTTTTCTTTCTCCTCAGTGTCCTGAGCATTTGGAGTAAAGTCCTGTTAAATCTCTCTGTGCGATTTTCTTGTGGATGGTATAGTGTGGCCTTGGAATGACCAATTTCTGTTAGTTTTTAGCGTTTTCAAATTTCATTTTCAAATTCACGACCCTGATTGTGGTGTAGTTTTGACGAGTAAGCAAATCGTGGGATAAAGTCATCAGAGAGTTTTCGGGCAGCTGTTTTTCAAGACTTATCCTTTGTGGCCTTCTCTTGCGCAGATCTGGTGAAATGTTCCACCACGACAAATGTGTACTAAAACCCACCCTTGCACTTTTCTAGGTGTAAGTAATCGATGGACACAAGCTTAAGGAGTGAATTGGTGGTAAAACCTCTCCATTGCCGCTCGGACGTGGGTGGTTGGCCTCTTCTGCTTTATACAAGAACACTTTCTGGTTACACATTCCTCAAAGTCTCTTTTGATGTATGGCCAATAGAAGCGATCCTTTGCTTAGTTGATGACTCGCTCTGTCCCTAAGTGACCCATGTCATTATGCAAACATTTCAGAACAAGTGGCTTAAACCACTTGAACTCTCCTGGTAGGACAAAATGTGACCTCCACATGTCTGACGTTAGAGTATCCAATTCTCTAAGTGAAGTTTGTTCCACTCGCGCATTTGTTTCCTGATAATTATAGCCTGTAGCTTTCCGACGCACATCATCTGGTAGTACAGTGTATGTCTCCTTTGATTTGATCAGCTCTTTGATATGAGGATCCGCCTTCTGGGCCCTCATCAATTCATCACGCTCAATGTTTGGTAATGCTACATCATTCTTCCTAACACCTCGACTTCCCTCCCAGGTGGGGCAAACAATTTCCCTTGACAGCTCCTCTGTGCACTCATTAACATAGTTGTGTATGTCCACAGACATTGTAAAACCTCAGAGTTTGGCCTTGCGATCCGCGGAAAATCCTGTATGTATGTGGGGTAGTAGCTGAGAAAACGTAACAATTTCCGGACATTTCAAAATGTATCTGGTGTCTTTGTGTCTTTTCTTTCAATGCTAGAACAGCCTCTAGGTCTTTGGGATCAATCCTGACACCATCAGAAGATACAAGTCACCCAACATATCTGATTTCGGATTTGAACATTTCACATTTGACAGGTCGAAGCTTCACATCGTGTTGCTGGAGAACCCTTAGGACTCTTCTCACCCCTTCCACGTGGTTCTTGAATGTTTAAGTGTAGCAAAGTATGTCGTCTAGATACGGAATACAACAGTCATCTTGGAGTGACTCTAAAATATCCCCTATGTATCTCTGAAAACAGCTGCCACGTTTGAAAGTCCAAAGGGCATGCATACCCACTCGTATTAACCCCAGGGGGTTATGAACACTGTCATATACCTCCACCCTTCAGGTATGAATCCTTGGTGGTACGCATTCCCCTGGTCTAGGATCGAAAACCACTGGTAACCATCTAGTGTATCGGTGAGATCCTGAATGCGTGGCAGCGGATGTCTATCTGGCACAGTCTTTTGATTAAGGAGACGGTAGTCTATGCATATGCAAAGGGAACCGTCTTTCTTTCGTACGCAGACAACCCGTGCAGAGTATGGTGATCTCGTCCGAACTATCCAACCTTTGGCTAGAAGATCCTGGATGGGAGCTTTCACCTCCCTAATCAATGGCTTTGGAATCGATGCATGGGATCTATGCACAGGAATATTGTCCTTCAAGTTAATGACCAATTTAAGCCCAGGAATGCATCCAATATCACCATCATCACAAACGATAGCACCTGACTCCTCATATAACATCTGTTTCACTCAAATGACCGATGTCAACTGAAGGATGCCACGGTTGTTGCTCTGCAGCTGTAGTATCACACCGTGGATGTTCTAAACTTGCGTGGTTGACCGTCACATTTAGCTTGGGACCATTCACCTGATCAGTGTCTAAAATCTTCTTAATGAACTGAATACGACCAAAAATGGTTTGGCCTTAAACCGGTCATGCTGAGTGTTATTCCCCACAGGGATCTTGACGTATGGTCTGGATTTGTGTGTACCTCGACAAGTCCGTCCCCAATACCTAACTGTTTCAAAGGGAGACAGACTGCACTGGATTCAATAAGCACTACAGAGTCCTGCGCATAGAGATCTGAGTGAATGTTGCACTTCAAATAAGCAACTTGACTGGATCGGACCACAAATCCCTTGAGGCTGTCTTTCACCAATTCTTGTCCAGCAGGTGACTCCCATGCTTCACGAGAGTTAACGATGGAACAAGCTTTTTCACTCTTATTATTCATAGCTGTACTAAGTAGGTCTCCTAATATAGTCAACACTTGGGCTCCTCTTTTCTGACACTTGACAAGTTCCTGAATGACATTAAACCCAAAGAGAGGTCGATCAAGGTTCACTTAACTCACGAGTAATGGTACTTGGATGGATCATTATTACCGGGCAGATTCACTGTCACTTCTACCCAACCATCATAGGGTATGGCTTCCTCATTCGCAGCGAAGACTTCCAGGTCTGTGCCTTCAATAATCTTACTTAAAGGATGAACTGGCTGCCTGGGTATGAACTTATCTTTTCTAGTCCGACCAATTATACTGACTTGAACAGCAGTGTCCATTAACACGTCAAAGGACACACGTCCCATTTAAATTGCACTTAAGGATACACTTATCTCCCACCAACTGGGTTACCTTTTCTGATGGGTGTTGTGATTGATGGCTTGACTCTGGTGAACTGGGATAGACTGTATTCATTTTCGTTTTCTTGACTCGCTTCCTCTGGGACTTTGACTCTGGGCCGTTCACTGATCGTCCCTCCTTAATGACCGAGGTCCATTTCCCAACTGATTGGATTTCTACATGCAACCGACAGCGCAATGACCTTCTGCCCCACATATGAAACAATGGTTGCAACCCTGCAGGTTTTCCTGTAAACATTCAGGACAGTTGTATGGTCAAGAACTTCTCTGTGGCCTAGGGTGGTTGTTTACCCAGTGACAGGAACTCTGATTTGATGACTCTCTAACTGTCTCTGGTGCATTTGACATCGGCACTGACTGTGATGTAGGTTTCTGTATGGACCATTTCAGTTAAAGCTTCAAGCTCAGCCAAAAGCTGCTCTATAACTTTGTTCTTGGACTTCAACTCAGCATTCTCATTCACTTTATTAGTCTGTATTGACTCCACCTGGCCGCTGTGAGCCTGAGTGATCTTATGCAACTTGTGGCCTAAGCGCTGTTTTCATTCAGTGTCTTCACCGGCCACCTTATTAATATGCCTGAGGAGGGCCTCATCACTGGGTTCAGAGTCTGTAAGCCGAGGTTTCAGTTCCCTCCTCAGATCACCATACTTTTTGGCTAACACCTGGTATAGAGTGTGCAATAAAACGTCCTGGATAGTCCTTGATTCATACGTGATGTTTGTGTCAGCTTGTTTTGAGATAAATGTTACCTTCTGTCTCAGCCCCATCATTCGATATACAAATTCATGCTCATACTGCCGAGCAAACATCAGTTCTTAGAACAACTCTGAGCTACTCTTCTCACCTAAGTCAGATCGAAGGAGACTTTTGAATTTATCAATTGTAACATCATCCCTATTAATCAACATGCCCTTGAACGTCCCAGGTTTAATTGTCCGGAGCACTCCACGGATGTTTTCGCTGGTTGTATAATGTCCTTTGAGTCCCTCATCGATCTGCTGGCAAATGGTGCTAATTAAGGTCAGCTGAACTGTCATCAATCTGGCCTCCTTGAATCTTAAACTCTCTCCTTAATAGAAATGATAGGTCCTTCAGTGATATCATCCCAACAGGGGCTTGATTTGTGTCAGTGGGTATTCCATGGCAATGGCTATCAGTGACACTAGTTGGCTGTTTAATCGAAGTCGGTGCCGAAACATCATCAGCTTGGTCTAGTGAGTTGAAAGGCGACTCCGGTTCTTTAACATCTGGACCCGTCACTGCCTTCGTAGTCATGTTTAACCCGTGGTCTTGTCGCTCTAGGTTCTCAGCAATTGTGTCCTGCAAATGTAACAAGTCGGACACACCCTAATACTCTGAATCCAACAGGGCCTTGCTTTTAATGTAGCTAAGGATATAGTCTTAACATCCTTCTTCGTCCTCTCTGGTAAGACTGGCTGGATCAAGATCGGCAACTTGACCAACACTTGTAGCGACAGTGAACATGTCTTCTGCTTTCATTCGCAGCAAGGTCTTGCAGATCTTCCAAACAAGGTTCTTCCGCTCACTACCGGCCATGATAAACATGTGTCGATAAACAGCAGGCTTTTTCTCACACTAATGCCTCGGTTCAAAAATCACAGGATCAATGCCGTGGTGCGTGTAGGCATTGATCCCTGACAAGCCCCCAAAAATCTGTTACAGGTCCAAACGGAGGGGCCTGCGTAAACAGATGTCACTCCTGAAAAACACAGGAAAGAATAGTAAACACTATGTCTTCATCGAGCGAGAACAGAAACATGACCTTGATTATTTAAGCGCAAATACATTGTCATATGTATGCATCCCTCAAGTATCATTTACTAGCATAATAAATGTCATGTAACTATAGGTCCGACAATATTGGCCTTTAAACTCAAACCTATACTCAAAGTCTCTAATTGCAATATTCAGTGTGATCTTAATGCAATAATGTTGATACATTTCAATATCACCATGATAAAACTAGCCTGTTAAGTCATCATATAATAATAAGAAAAAAACAGAAGTTATTCACATAATAGATAGTCACGAACTGTGTTTAACATATATCATCATAAACTGATCTGGGTTAACATGCAACAGTTTCCATTTAAGGATCATCATCTTCTTTGTAAACATGGACTGGTCTGGATTCGAACCTAACACCCTCGGATAATTGTGTTCAATATGTGTCATCATTAACTATAATCATGTCAACTGCATTTCAATTATATGGCACAAGGTTTTCCATAAGAAATCTAATGATGCTGGTTTACCAACTTAATACACAGCAAGTGGCATGTGATCTACATTTACTTTTATAAATAAATAGAACTATATATAAACATATGTTAACAATCTGACTGATCCACATGTTCTTATTTTCCATCTGGCAACCTGATAAACAAAATGCCATTTACAACGGAAGTGCTCACATAATGCCTTCTAACAATAAAATCTGGTCCTGAGTTATTATTAAATTACTAGCAATTACCCGTGCTACGCACGGTTTGGGACGAACACCACAACCATACGGTGGTATCGGAAATCACAAAAATCGCGTTACGCTTTTAATATATAGATCCATTATATGTATGGTGTTGTGGATAAAAATCTTTTGGAACAGCGTTCGGAACATGTTTCGGAACAGCGAACAGTCGCACACGGTCGCCCAAAGCCAGTGCCTAACATGTGGTCAGGGTCTTTAACAAATAGTACCTACACATGTACCATGTGACATGAGAAACTGATCAACAATATCACAATTACATACAAAAGAAACCGCCCATGAAATAGACCTAAGAAAAGAATGCAAAATTACCAGTTTTATTTGTGAAAATAATAACAATTATGGCCATGGCTTATACGCAATAAGCATATATACTGAATGAAAGAATATAAAGTCTTTAAAAATAAAGAGTATTACATAAACATTATTGAATGAGATGTCATATGGATTTAAAGAGACAAATACCAGTATAACCGTATTAAATCTACATTTTTTACAGGAATTATACATTCGTAAATGTAGTAATGAAAAAAAATCTCGATATTCAAAACATTTAAGTCTATATTATACAACTTTTACAAATCCACACGTGTACACATTACACTGTACCAACCACGACGTGAATTTGGTTAACATTTTCTTTTCATCTGTTACATAGTAGGTCTACATATGCATATGTTTGTGAATATTTGTCAAGCATCTCAATCGCATGCTAGGCCCTGGACTTCATGCGACCGCGTGTGCGCTGTTTAACCATCACGGATTCCGCCACCCGGTTGATGTTCACTCAAGCATATCAGGTCAGGTTGGTCGCAGGTAGGAGTCCTCGTGCGACCCCCCGGTCGCAGGAAGGCCTGCAAAAAAATTCTTTCAAAGATCCCCCTTTTGAGAAGGGATTGCCGGTGGGGATTATTTCGGGCCGGTAAACGCAAATTGTACGAAAACCGCACATAGGGCCTCCGGAGTAAAACTCTGTCCCGCCATCACACACCCTATGACCATTGTGTTACCTGGCCGAAGAAACAAAGAAAAGAGGCGCCTGCGGGGGACAAATATTAAAATTATTAATTATGCAAGTAATACGCAAATATTGTAAATAAAAGTGGGTGTAATCTCTTCGGACAAACCCGGAGCATGTGTATGTCGAAAATCACGGCAATCCGTACAGTGGTATCAGAGAAGATACGGAAAATCACAAAAATCGCCTTACGCTATTAATATAAATAGATACATATTGTTCAGGTTAATATAATGAGTACTGTTAGAATGTCCATGATATGACAACAACTTCATCATAATATTGATAGAATTAAATATTATAACCAATCATACATGTCTAATGATATATTTCTCTCTAACACTGTCTCTCATTCATATGCATAGAGCTGGAACCTGATCTCTAAAATAACATGCTTTAGTTTTCCTAATCTCCGACAGATGGCAACTCTTACAACACAAACTATATCAATGGTGTCCTGGTGCTTTTAATTGCAAGTGTAAAGTTAAATTCAAAAATATGTTGTTACATCATTGATAAAATATTCATATTTTCCTTTCTCCACATTACTACTCGCCTCATACAGTCCTCTTTTAATATAGGCAAATACAATTGTGCAAATATACATTAAATGTTATTGTCATCAAGGAAAAGACGAGTGTAACTAAAAATAACATTCTAATTTAACCAAATGACAGTGTTCAAGGACCTTGTTTACCACATGAATTTGGGTAAGGATTTAACTATCTCACAAACCATGGCTTGATATAAATAGATGGGTACACATTCTTGAGAAGTGTTAGGGTAACCCGTATTCCGGATATAGCACATATTAATAGTGACAAACACTTATTGGTGTATTTCATGTCCGCAGGGTTAGGTTAACCCGTAACCCGGATAAAGCCTATATTAATATTAACAAACACTGACTGGATTATTTCATGTCCGAAGTGTTAGGGTTACCCGAATCATGGATATAACATATATTAAAAGTGACAAACAATTACTGGATTATTTTATGTCCGAAGGCTTAAGGTCTCCCATATCCAGGATATACCATATATTAATAGTGAGAATCATTTACTGGATTATTTCATGCCAGAAGGGTTAGGATAACCAGCATACCGGATATAGCACATATTAATAGTGAAAAACACTTATTTGAGTAATTCATGTCCAAAGGGTTAGGGTAACCCAAATCACAGATATAGCATATATTTTTAGTGACAAATACTGGATGGAGTATTTCTAGCCCAAACGCTTAGGGTAACCCGTGTCCCAGATTTAGGACATATTAAAAGTAACAAACATTTATTGGTGTATATCCGTAAAACGGATATAGCATATATTAATAGTGACAAACACTTACTGGAGTATTTCATGTCCGAAGGGTCAGGATAACCCGTATCC
Organism: Sipunculus nudus; assembly: GCA_026874595.1. NCBI lineage: Eukaryota > Metazoa > Annelida > Sipuncula > Golfingiida > Sipunculidae > Sipunculus > Sipunculus nudus. The sequence continues at coordinate 44,823,163 of CM049318.1, read as the reverse complement.
AAGATAAAGCATATTTTAATAGTCACAATCACTTATTGGAGTATTTCATGTCCTAAGGGTTAGGGTAACCCGTATTCAGGATATAGCACATAATAATAGAGACAAACACTTACTGGAGTATTTCATGCCCAAAGGGTTAGGGTAACCCATATCCAAGATATAGCATATATTATAAGTGACAAACACTTACTGGAGTATTTCATGTCCGAAGGCTTAGGGTAACCCGTATCCCGGATAAAGCATATATCCCGAGTTCACATTTAAATTTTAAATATTAGTCATTGTTCCACGCATTTAGTGGAGCGTAAACTTCTTTAAAATTGATTAAAATTCATGTAAGCAATGCATGGATGCGTAATAAACTGAGTGATCGTTAATTAGCTGAGTGTCTTCAGGTAAGCAATAATTAACGGTTTGTATTCATAACATGATAAACACGCTCTTCAAAGGCTTCATAATTACGTCGTCAAAGAATAAGCGGTCTTTGATAATTGTATACAACAACATAGGCATAACCAAGCAAGATAAACTCTGAAGAAATCTTTGCTTGACTGGCCAAGGGACCAGAACAAGGGCTAATTTTGCCTATTCATCTCCGTCGATTTCTGCAAATGATCACATTCTCACTACGACCTACACGACTCAAGTTCAATACGATTACCGATCACGATCTACGATGGCAGCAAGAGAGTGTAAATATGTTTCATGTGTATAAAACGTTTTCATTTGTTGTTCAGAAATACTTATTTCTTATTTTCTGTACCTATGGGATAAGTGCGATTGTTGATTTCTGTACAATAAATGAAATTTGTGTACATTTATATGTAATTGTGTAAATATTATTGTAGAAAATGTGTAAATATGTTTCATATGTTTTATTTATTACCTACTCCCCCCCCAAAAAAAAAAAAAAAAAAAAAACTGGCCTCCCCCCCCCCCCTCCCCCCAACTGTCAATACCTCTCACGAAGGGACACCTGCAATGTAGGGACACTTTGGCTCTGGCCCATAGGTGTCTCCTCACGGCAGGTACTGCTGTATATCGGTTATATGGGTAACCCTGAGCCTTTGGACATGAAGTACTCCAGTAAGTGTTTGTCACTATTAATATATGGTATATCCTGGATATGGTTAACCCTAAGCCTTCGGGCATGAAATACTCCAGTAAGTTTTTGTCACTAGTAATATATGCTATATCCAGGATACGGGTTACCCTAACCCTTCGGGCATGAAACACTCCAGTATGTGTTTGTCACTATTATTATATGCTATATCCGGTATACTTTTTTTTATTATTAAACAAAAAAATACATTAAACAGAACATAAAGACAGTATACAACATATAAAATATAATACTTCAACATGATAAACCTGGGTCGTATTATTCTTATATCAAAAGTCTCTTTTCATGGTACCTAACACCATGTTCACCATGTATTTGATTATATAGTTATTTATAAAACTATGATCCAATATGTTCTAGAATATGTGTTCTGTATTAATTAACAAAAGAATACATATATCAAAAACATAGACAGTATACAACCTACAACATTCAATATAATTCTTCTACATAATACACCTGTATCGTATTATTCTTATATCTAAAGTCTCTGTTCAGGATACCTAACATTTAACATGAATTGGATTATAGTTGTTTAAAAAATCACGATCCCGTATGTTAAAGAACATAATGGTATCTCCTGAACAGCGCTGGATAGATTTATAGTGATGATCTTTTAAATTTCTACTGTATGAAAACAAAAACATGCATAATAATTAACAGCAAAGGCCAAGCTTTTATATATGCTCCAGAATATAATTGATATATGCTATTTACAGCAGATGGTTGAATGTAATATATGTCTCTGTTCAGGATACCTAACATTTAACATGAATTGGATTATAGTGGTTTAAAAAATCACGATCCTGTATGTTAAAGAACATAATGGTATCTCCTGAACAGCGCTGTATAGATTTATAGTGATGATCTTTTAAATTTCTACTGTATGTAAACAAAAACATGCATAATAATTAACAGCAAAGGCCAAGCTTTTATATATGCTCCAGAATATAATTGATATATGCTATTTACAGCAGATGGTTGAATGTAATATATGTAAAACCCCACATAATCTTATGATGATAATACTAGTATGTCTGTGTCTCAGTTAGATAAAATATTTAAACAAAATACTCAAATTTAATTTAAAATAAACTCAAAATATGATAAACTAAAAATTGGAAGAATAGCAAATTTTAGTGGAATTGAAACTAAGTTTGTTGAGAATTAGGAATAAAACATTTCATTAGTGACCACTTTTTCTCGCGGTGATCCAGTTTGTTTTTACTGACAGCTATATATTTTTCTACTATATGTATTTCACTGATGAATCCTTTCAGTGTCACAACTGTTGTTTTTGTTTATTGCATCTGCTCACATATATATGTCTCTTCACTAGCAGAGTCAGAAGGTTTATCCAGTCATTATCATAACATCCTAATATTGCAGTTTCAGCTCAGGCTGTCAATTGGAAGGAATTGTCCAAAGAGCCGAATAGTTTTAAATGTTTATTTCATTCCATAAGTAATTGGAAAATGGACAATCCCAGAATAAATATAACAAAGATTCTTTTTCATTTTTACATAAAGTACATTCAAATATCTGAGTGAAACTGATATGGTTGAAAAATAAATGTGTTTAAAGCCCTTATAAACGTTGACATCTGAATCTAGATCTAACTCTGCCTTCCATTTGGCAGTTATTTTTTTCAGGCAATTGTGAAATAATATCAGCATAATTTAATGGGGCTTTATGGTTATAGTAACACCACTGGAACACTACATCTTTCCAGAATGTTGAAGGCTTATTCAATATAGGTTTTATATCCTCTGGTGCAATGTTACAACTGAAAGAATGGGTACCCAATTTAAGATGAGACAAAACAAATTGCCTCCATGCATTATTCTCAGATTTGCTTATCAACCTTTTAATCCATGAGATTTTTAGTGCTGTACATTGGTTAATAAATGTATCATGTTCAATCCCCCATTTTTGGGAGCAGAAATGAATGTGTTTCTCTTCACCATTTCTCTTCCATGACCCCAAATAAATCTGAATAACATTTTCTCAGCCTGACTATAGATTTCTTTTGGTGGGTTTGGAAGGACTGATAAAAGATAAATAAATTGAGAAATTATTAAGCTTTTTCGTGATTGTTATCCTTCCAATTGGGGTCAGTTTTCTCTGAGACCACACAGATATTAATTTTTTTTTCTTCTATTTTTGGTAAGTAATTAATATTAATTATATTTTGCGATGACGCCATCATGACGGAGTGATAGTTATGCCTAATACACTGACCTGTTCATTAGACAATTTAAGATTTAGTTTTTTTACTGCATCTTTTTCTACATAATTGCCCTTTTTAAGGGGCATTATTGTTGTTTTATCTAGGTTAATCCTCAAAACAGAAAACATACTAAATTCCTTTAAAATATGGAGTTTTTTTTCATACTTTCAGTATCTGTTACTAGTAAAATGGTGTCATCTGCGTATTGTGCAATTTTAATCATATTATTTTGAATATTAATACCTTTTATATTATTATTTGTTCTCATTGCATCAGCCAGTAACTCCACACAAAGTACAAATAAATATGGAGAAACAGGACACCCTTGACGTACTCCACTAGATACTGTGATGTATGTCCGTACGCGATGGCAGGGCACTCACGGAAGGACCTTAGAACCATTGACCCAGAAACAACAGGAACGCGGTGACCCGTGTCGCTTACAGTCATCTATTGAACTCCGGCAACAACAAAGAAACGGACAAAGAGAACGTTTTCAGTCATTCATTAACAGCGGTTAAACAACCTGAACTGGAATTAAAAAGTGGATCGATCGATATTGCGTTAAGGTCCACAGACACTATTAATACCCTTCATTTAGTGATTTTCAATTGGGTTGCAAACAAGAACTGATATCCAGGGATATCTAGGCCTGATGAAGTGTAGTCTCCTTGTGATAAGACGGAGACATTTTGGACGTTTTGAACTTTATTATGGCTGTGCACGGATTATGAACTGAACTTTCGTTATGACTCCTCAGAGCAACCCCGGAGTCATTTTTATTTCGTCGAACCAGCACCAGTGACTTTGATTTACAGCAGATAAGTATTTCTTCATTTTATACCGCACCAAGATTTAGTTATTATGTGTTAGAGACTTTGTGTTCATGTATTGTATATATTGTAAATAATGTTTGTTTAAATAATTATATATATTTTGTACTATATTTGTGAGTGAGTTTTTCATTTAACATCTTCGTTGTGTGAGTGGAACTCGGGGATGTTGTGTGCTACACGCAACAATACTGAAAAGGATTTGGAGAAGTATCCATTATTAGTCACACCGCTGCTTATGTTATGGTAAAGAGTTTTTATCATTGATATTATATTTTTGTCAATGTTCATAATATCCAAGCTGTATATATATAGTCCCATTCTAAGAAATCAAAGGCTTTTTTAAAATCGATTGTCATAAGAAAGGCTTTTTGATTATTATACTTTACCTGGTCTATTAGAGTAAGCACTTTATTAATATTTTCTCCTATATACCTCCCTTTAATAAATCCAGTCTGGTCCTCGTCAACTGATTGTTTTATTATTTGTTTTATCCTATTTGCGATAGTTTTTGAAATTATCTTGTAATCACAATTTAGTAGTGTAAGTGGCCGCCAGTTTTTCAAATATTGAAGATTTTTCCCTTTTTTTAGGCAATAGGCTAATCATTCCCTGTCTTTGTGTGATCGATAATGAACCAGTTCTAAAACTATAATTGAGGCGTTCATAAAATACTTTTTAAGATCATTCCAAAAATATTTATAAAATTCTGCTTGCAGGCCATCAGATCCAGGCGATTTACCATTCCAAAATCATTTTAAGCTATTGAACAATTCATTTTCTGTCAATTCTGTTGGCCATGTAGTCTTTTGTACTTTCTTAACTTGTAAATTATATTTTTATAAAAGAAAAAAGATTGCTGATGTTATGTGTTGTATCTGATGTATAAAGTTTTTTCATAAAAGTACTTTTCTTCATGTAAAATCTCATTTGGATCTGATATTATTTTACCATTTTATGTTCAAATTGCTTATCACCTTTTTATTGAAGTTGCGTTTTTCCAAATTCAAAAAATATTTTGTTGATTTCTCACCTTCATACCATCTGACTTCTAATAAACGCACCTTCAGTTTGTTCTTCTATGAATTTATTAAGCTTTTTTTTCTAATTTCTCAACTTCCTTTTGTGTGTCTTCTTTCTGCATATTAGCATTTTTAATTTAATCAAATCTTGTTCTAATTCAGATATCTGATTTTTAATGTAATTCTGCTTTATGATACCATGACTAATACTTGTTCTTCTTATTACCATTTTTATGGTGTCCCATAACAAGGCTGGATTTGCATCTTTATTTCTTCTACTGTTGTCTGTATACAGTTTTTAATTTTCTTCACAAATTCTTCATCATTGAATAAGTAAAACATTAAATTTCCAAAACCCAGGACCTCTCTGGTTTTGGGAATATGTGATATTTATATCGATGGCTGAGTGGTCAGTTTTAAAACCGGGAAATAAAGATGAACTTTTTGTATATTTGATTAGATCTCTAGATAACAGAAAATAATCTAACCTACTTGCAGTATAGTTAGGGATTAGACGCATCCAAGTGTACTTTTTTCTTTGGCTTGAGATATCGCCATATGTCAATGAGATCTAGTTCTTCCATCCATTCATTGACAGATTTAATTACCTGGTTTCTTGTGGTGCATTTACTTGTTCTATCATATACTGGATTTAATACTATATTCCAATCACCACCTATCATATTACTGCTGATTTGGCTGTCCTCAACTTTATCAAAAATGTTTGAATAAAAATTTACATTCACTATATTTGGACCATATATATTTGTTAAGTTTAGCCGCACATTCCCAATGGTGATGTCAATGATAATAACCCTACCATCTTCATCTTTGTATACATTATGAATTTCATGTGACACTCTGTTCTTTATCATTATTGCCACACCCCGGGGATTAAAGCTGCCATGATTAAAAATGAAAATGTGTCCCCATTCTGCTCTCCAGTGAGCAGCGGTAGCAGGGGAACTATGAGTTTCCTGCAAAAATTTATCATTCCATGATCTTTTTGCTGCAGCCAATAAAACACCTGTCTGTGTTTGTTGTAGTTGTTTAAGCCTCTCACATTGAGAGACAGTATACTTAAATCCGCCATTATAATTATATATAAAGAAGAGAAAAAATTAGGTAGGCTTCACAGCTATAAGAAAGAGTTAATTTGTGTATGACACTTACATGTGACGTAGAGTATAAGCTGGTATAACTGTTTAAGCTATACAAAATAGGCACCTGATGGGCAGAACATACATAAAATTGTACGGTTATTTGACCAAAGAAACATTTGTTCTCCCAACGAGAAAACAATATTTCAGCTAAAAGATATAAAGTACATCTTTCAATTATAGTATTAACATTCATGTCAGAACAATAGAATAAATTTATGTAAAGTGTGACATGTTAAATTTAGTTATATTACTGTCATGTGGAAATTGAGGTGACACCATAGAGATCCTGACATAATAATAGGAGCCACTATAGAACGCGGGCTTCGCTCCTGTCAAGGAAAATATAAACAAGTGACCCATGGGTCATGATGCTCAGCTGACTGGGAAGAGATTCGTAAATGGAAATTTTATCATCTGAACCCATTCACCTGCATCAAACAGATTAACCAACAGGCCAAGATTGTGTCTGTTTTTATATATCTCAAAAATAGAGAAAAAATGCGTTAACTTTAAAAAAATACAGGTGGCTCCACCAGTCTGCAGAAACTAATTAAAACACATGGTCAATATCCATGCAAAGAATCATGGTGATCTCTGCATTAGTTGTTTAGATACTTCAGCTTTTGTATCAAATTTTCCATTATTCTGACGGATACTTCTGAGTCCTATAGCTTGAAGGATATGGGAAACAGACACCTAATTTCAGGTTTCCCAGACACTTTTCATGGGCCCCCATGCATTACAAGAATGAAGAATCTAGGTCCAGTTGTTACGATTTGTACCCTGTTGAACAAATACAGATGGTGCCACCAGTCTGCAGAAACTGATGAAACACTCAATGATCAATATCCATGCAAACAATTATAGTGATACCTGCATTAGTTGTTCAGATACTTCAGCTTTTGTATCAAATTTTCCATTATTCTGAGCTGTACTTTGGAGTGCCATAGCTCAAAGGATATGGGTAACAGAGACCTAATTTCAGGTTTCCATGGAGACTTTTCATTGGTCTCCCTGTGTGTGGCAAGAATGAAGATTCTAGGTCCAGACGTTACGATTTGTACCCTGTTGACAGATAACTACATCCTTAAAGTTCTCAAAAATAGAGAAAAAAATGTTAAAATTTGAAGAAAAAAACAGGTGACGCCATGACCCTCAGTGATGTAGTTAATGAGATATTGAAGTTTTTGTATGAAATTCTTTACTTTTCTGGGGGCGTACTTTGGGGTCCCATAGCTTGAAGGATATGGGTAACAGAGACCGAATTTCTGGTATCCAAGGAGACTTTTCATAGGTCTCTCAGTGTGTCAAGAATGAAGATTCTAGTCCCAGTCTTTAAGATTTGTGCCCTGTTAACAGATGTTTACATTTTTAAAGGTCCAAAAAATAGAGAAAAAAATTCGTAAAAATAGAAAAATACAGGTGGCGCCACCAGTCTGCAAGAACTGATGGAACATCTCATGATCAATATGTATGCCAAAAATCATGACCATGAGTGATGTAGTTAATGAGATATTGAAGTTTTTGTATGAAATTTTTGACTATTCTGGGGGGGGGGGGTACTTTGTGGCCCCATAGCTCGATGGATATGGGTAACAGAGACCTCATTTCTGGTTTCCAAGGAGATTTTTCATGGACCTCTCAGAATGTCAAGTTACAAGTTTTTAGGTCCAGCGGTTACGATTTGTGCCAGGTTAACGGACGGACGGACAGACAGACAGACGGACAAAGGGTGATCGCTATAGCTCAGATGACTTAGTCAGCTGAGCTAATAAAACTGTCCCCTCTCATTCCCTATTTTAACTTCTACTTTTCCCTGTAGATGTCCCTACACTCATATCAACTCTTCTAACATAAACAACTACTAAACATCAGAAGTCGCCTAAATCGGGAATGGAACCTACGATCTCTAGGCTAGGAGCCCTACACGCTACTAAGTGAGCTGTGAAGACGAGATTCCAGCAGAAGCGAGTTTTGTTCATTTATATCTGCGATTGAAGCACCATCTATCGCGAAAATGGGAAACCATTTACCATTTGAACAGGAGAATTAAGCTGAAGGTGGGGGCAGCCCCCACACCCCCGTTCAGACGGGGAACCCAGGTTCCCCTGACCCCTCCTCCTCTAATATAATAAACTCCAGTTATGAGCAAAATTAAATACGGGAATTCTCAGGAAAATCAAATGTATCGGCCTTTTTCAGGAAACAATTTATTATGCGACACCCATTGTGCATAAGGTACCGGTGGTAGGCTGCAGGGGTGTATCTAAAACCCGGAGATCTCCGGCCGGAGATCAAAATAAAACCCGGAGATCGCAATATCTTAATTTATAAGCCAGCGATTCGTATTACACCTTCCCCTTGACACTTCTAAATGACATCCGCATCGAATATGATACTTAATTAGCAAGTGCACAAAGTATTTATTCAGTTATCCACGGAAACCTCACCCGGAGACGACCCGGAGATGGTCCAGAGACCGCCATCTTGCCCGGAGATCCGCCAATGAGTGCTTCCCACTGATTCCCACTCGACACAACAGATGCCGCTACATACATGTCTGACTTCCCCGCTCTGATATGTGATATCGTTTACGAGTCTAATCGATTGTTCCAATCACTAAAATACGTATAGCTTCTAACTGGAATGTTAATTCATTTAAATTTTATTTTCCAATATTAACGATATTAAATAAAATGATAATAATATATTGATATGTTATTGATATTTATTTGATACGATATATATATATATTTATTTATATATATATATATATATATATATATATATATATATATATATATATATATATATATAAATGTATTTATATATATATAAATGTATTTATATATATATAAATGTATTTATATAATATAATAAACTGTTTTAATAAACTTATTATATTTACCTGTATATAATAAAAAAATTATATTATTAAGTATTATTATTTATGTTTATTTATTTATTTTTCCCGTGATAAATGTCAACCTTTCGCCAGACATTGACATATCTCTGTGAAAGTTACATCAATGCCTGTTGCCCGGTCAGTACCACGTGGAGGCAAATTGACAGACTGGCCTTTTTTTTATTTTTTCTTATCTCTACCACTACGAGCTCTACTAAATGCAACTAACTACGTAAAAACGGAAAGGTCGAAAATCCCCTCGAAAATTTGTTTTTTAACAGATTTAGTAGTGTCTTTAAATCGAATCACCCCACCAATTTTATATATCCTTTTCCTTTGAAAATCATCAGCTTAATTAATTTTTTTTATTTTTGGTAATCTAATTTTAAAGAAACTGAAATTTCTAGAAACCCCTCCCCTATCTCGAAAGTGATATAAATTCAACTCAGTTATAAATTCTACTACTGTATACAACTACACTTTACCAATACTTAAAAGAACAAAAACATTTACTACTATAAAACCAAAGAAGCAAAAGCGTTTTTACTTTAAAGTAAGTGCATTACAGTTTATTGAGCGGACCGCTGCATTCCAGCTCTGGGAAAACAGCGTATCCAGTTAGAAAATGGTGTTTTGAGTAATTGCCATTCAAGCACATAAAGTTAACCTGCCTCATAGTCGCGTAATTTGTTTTAACTTTCTAATAATTGCATTATATTCTCTGTATTTCTGCTCTGGGAATGCATAATTAACAAAATCATAAAGCATATTATCGTTTAATCCAAGCTATTGTTAATTTAATATGCAATAAATAATTTCAGTTGCACACAACGTCAGAGAAACTCTACAGGAACTTTTTACTGACAATATTGAATAATTCTATTCCTTTTTTTGTTACGTATTTGGTTTATGCGTGTGGTGTTGTTTTAATTCTAATTACAGAGACTGTAAAATATGTGAAGTCTCGGAAAATGTTATGGTATATGCTTATGTACAAGACAACATATTTTCTCTGGAGATATTTCTGACTAAATGCTTGCAGCCATATTGAATGCCCCAAAAAACTGCTCGTGTGTGTAATGTTTGTTTTCAAGATATTAAGTTACTTGTTGAATATCCTGGATTCCATCATAGGTAATCTGTGTTTCTTTCAGGTCTTATCATGTCCCCTACTTATCATGTCCCCTTGCATGGGGTAGTTGTGAGTAGGTGTGGCCGAAAGCAGGTCTTTAACTGGAAGTCTGGAGTGTTCATCACACATTCTTGTGTACTTTTAGAGCTGTTAGGGATCACTGAAATTTTTTATAATATGATTTATGTGTTAGTGTGGTAGTCAACAAATTTGCATATTCATCTGCCTAGAAGGGGCTGCAGAGACACCCCCTCTCCCACCCCGTTAAATTCTCAGGAACAGCAAGAGCAAAATTTTATGCCAAAATCAGTGACATGTCAAATGTTGAAAGATTGAGTTTTTTTATGGCACCGACTTCATTGACCTGTTTTTATCCCTTTTCAGCTTCTGCATCAAAATCTGTCACGATGAAACTGCAGGTTGAATGATATAATTTTTCACAACAATTATCCTTGGGTAGGGTTGTCACAGTTATATAAGAATACACCGAGTACATTGATCAAGGGAAGCTGAAGTTGGTCTGTATCAAACTTGGTATCAAACTAAGGGCTGCAATAGTCTTTTTCTGCAAACCTGTTGTTTCAAATTCTGTAAAATATGCACCAAAACGATTCTTATATGTCCTTCTTTGATCAGAGTTTACTTAAATGATTTCGGCTGAATTATTTGACCATTTAAATAAAGGAGATTTAAATAATTTAGTAAGCAAAGCTAGTACATTTGTTGTAGTAACTGACTGAGCTCTCTTGGTATAAAAGCAGAGGTCTACTGGCAACATAAAAGTTATTGGTCCATGTCTAACTAATTCAGAGTTGGCGACAGACCAAGATTTTGTCTCTATCTATTTTTACCTTAAGCAGAACACCAACTGTTTCAGATTAGACAACAGGTTAAAAGTACAGTCAGTGCAGCCCGGTAAAGGTCAGTAGCTACACCTGGCACTTAGCCACAACTAAGGGGCAACTGCCTTCCTCAGTTGAGTTTTATCAGCGTTGTTGACCAAACTCAAGAACATTTCATGTATCAACCTGAAATGTTGGTATGTCAATGCATCGTTGACGGCTGTCACCAGCTTAAATGGTTTTTGCACAGTGTATGTTCCTGTTAAAAACAGTTGTGATTTTATATATCAGCCTGAAATTAGGCATATCTGTACATTTTGGACAGCTCCGTCATGTACAATATCTGTGGCGCCATCAACAATTGTTTCATATATCTTTGCATATAGCCTAAGAGTGGTTTGAATTATCTTCCTGGAATTTTGTATGTCCATACATGTTGAATGGCTTTCTTATACACAAAACTGGTGGTGCCATTTAAAGTCAGTTTTGTGTTGTATATAAGCTTTTTTTACCAGGAGTGACGCTGAGTAATTGGTGCTTGCACTTGGGTTCAAAATGTTTAGTACTTGTTATGTACATGTACGTGTCACAAATGTACTTGAAAAGCCATCGAGCATCTTTGTATAATGATCAAGCATGTTATCATGGAGGCATTATTCTAACTGATGTATATCCCATTGCACAGGTTCGCATTAGGCCTGTAGGCCTTGCTTTTTTTTTTTTTTTTGTTTTTTTTTTTTAAGTTTGATTCTCGTCTAATAAGCAGATAAACTTTGCTAGATCTTTCAACATTTTGACAATATAGGATGATAAAAGGTGACCTCTTTAATGACTTATTTAAAACTACAATAACGTGAATGCTGACGGGCGATATTAGGTGATTTTACTATTGTTATAACACAGCATCACTTCAAAAGCCTAAAAACTATTAAATATTGCTGAAAATATGTTATATCTTGATTATTTTGTATACATATATGTAATGCATTCAAATAATTGGACTATAATAAGTCTTTTGCAATATATATAAATATATTCTAAAAATAAGGGTTTTTTTTTAATTTTTAATACAAAATGAATCAATATTTCAATATTTATCTCAAATAATTCATCAAAATTTGTTTGTGTATCTGTAGAAAGTTATATTTCGCCATTTTATTAGCACTTGGTAAATATTATGTGGCCAAGACTGATCAAAAACCAAATTATCACCAAAAATTAAATTGTACACAAAAAATTGATATAGTTTAAAGATGGCCGCCAAAAAGACATATAGGGTGCGTTTTGGCGAGTTGTTTGGTTGGTTGTGAACAGAAGCTGGTTGCTGGATTGCACTAAAACTGCATGTATTTAGCTTGTTGTGTTTTCGTGTTTTTCAAGGCAAAATGATCCTGAAGCGACTGGGTTTCGACCCGTTTGCACTCAATGTCTAATAATACTTATGCTCGTTCCGGGGCCACGTGTAGAGATGTTTAGGCCCCGGTACTTTGATTTTGTATGAGGGCTTTATATACCATCCTCTGTCTGTGCAGAACCAACAGTCATTCTCGGTTCAGCTTGGTCCGACCACTGGTTCAACCAAAGCCCTGAACCGGAGCGCCAAAACGCATTTGGTCGTAACCAAACGTACAACCAAACTATGGTCAGAGCGCCAAAACACGCCCTTAGCTTGGCATGCTGCAAATACATCACATGTTTTCATACAGTTCAAATGCTGTAGTAACTGAAAAACATAACAGCATTTAGTCCCCCTATTTGGTAGTCAAACCCATTTTTTGGGGTTCTGGCTCATGGACTAATATAACATATCAGAGCCGGGAAGGTGGCCCGCGACGTCTGTTATTGGACGCCATTTTTTTTCAAGAATCTTGAAAAACGGAAGTGCCGTTGGGCATGCGCAAGGAAACCCCCCTAGCATCTGGAGGTGAAACCAGAATGGATGTCGCCCTTGCACAAACCCGGCAGACCCCAATAAAGACAAGTAAACAATATTGTTTGGTTGTGTGGCAAAAATAATTCACTTTTGCTTGTCTGTTGCAAGGGTGGTATTAGTCTCTCCAACAGACGCCAGGTGCCGCTACCGCTCTTGCACCAGTACCACACTGCGCAGACTCGGACTCTCAAGAGTACGACACTGCTGTCAAGGAATTGTTGGAGTCAAATCTGACTCCAATAATGCACCGCGCGGCATCAACATATGTACACTGACAGCGGAAATACACAAGAGGTGAAAAGGGGCCAATGTAGTCCGTTAAAATGCGTTGAATTTTGTGTAAAGTAGTTCTATGTCATGTTAAACGAATTTACTTTGCGACTCTTTTGCTTTATTTATGCTGATCAAAATACAGTGGTTGGCGTCTTATCGGCACTGCTGGACAGTACATTCCTTCCACACTGCGCAGACTCGGACTCTCAAGAGTACGACACTGCTGTCTAGGGATTGTTGGAGTCAAAATCTGACTCCAATAATTCACCGCGCGGCATCAACATTTACACTGACAGCGGAAATACACAAGTGGTGAAAAGGAGCCAATGTAGTCCGTTAAAATGCGTTGAATTTTGTGTTAAGTAGTTCTGTGTCATGTAAAACGAATTTACTTTGCGACTCTTTTGCTTTATTTATGCTGAAATACCGTGGTTGGCGTCTCATCGGCACTGCTGGACAGTACATTCCTCCATGGTACACTTTCAGTGTCTATGGCTGCGTTTTGTGTTCGTTAGAGAACAGTGACGTCACAAAGACGTCACAATGTTCGGTCGCGCGTCACCTCCAATTGACTGACGTCATAAGTTTGACTGGCTTTTTTATTATCAGTTCTCAGACAAGGAATAATTCGTAAACGCTGTGATCTGTTTTGTCATATTTTAGATTGTATCATACAAAATCAATACAAGGTAAGGCATTACTTTTTACGCAGGTAGTCGGCGGAATAGCTCCTGCAACCTTAGGTCAAGAAAGGTTTACACTGCTTTACACGTATGAAAAGTTATCCCAGAAAACATGTTGACACGGGTACTGGGACGTACTATATAGGTGCATAATATACATGGGGCTGAACTTCGGGCTTCGGCAAGTTAAGGGAACCCACAATTTTAGCTCAGCTGACGTCTGACTATTAGCTGATAAGTAACCCGGTATATATGTGCTGTAGTTATGGTTGATCGTCCGTCCGTCCGTTAATATGGTGTTAAGAGAATTTGGTACCAGGCTACACTTGTCAAGTAGTTCGGTCCTTGTCACAGTGCCCATACAGAAGAGATTCGTTTTGAGTAGAAACGACCTCTGGCGGAAGGGTGCATTCCTCCATGGTACACTTCTGTGTCTATGGTTGCGTTTTGTGTTCGTTAGAGAACAGTGACGTCAGAAAGACGTCACAATGTTCGGTCGTGCGTCACCTTCAATTGACTGACGTCATAAGTTTGACTGGCTTTTTTATTATCAGTTCTCAGACAAGGAATAATTCGTAAACGCTGTGATCTGTTTTGTCATATTTAAGATTGTCTCATACAAAATCAAAACATGGTAAGGCATTACTTTTTTACGCAGGTAGTCGGCGGAATAGCTCCTGCAACCTTTGGACAAGAAAGGTTTACACTGCTTTACCCATATGAAAAATTTTCCCAGAAAACATGTTGACACGGGTACTGGGATGTACTATATTATAGTATATAGGTGCATAATATATACGGGGCTGAACTTCGGGCTTTGGCAAGTTAAGGGAACCCACAATTTTAGCTCAGCTGACGTCTGACTATTAGCTGATAAGTAACCCGGTATATATGTGCTGTAGTTATGGTTAGTCCGTCCGTCCGTTAATTCCGTGTTTAGAGAATTTGGTACCAGGCTACACTTGTCAAATAGTTCGGTCCTTCCCACAGTGCCCAAACAGAAGAGATTCGTTTTGAGTAGAAACGACCTCTGGCGGAAGGGTGGCACCAGTACGTCTATTATTGGACGCCATTTTTTTCAAATTCTTGAAAAACGGAAGTGCCGTTGGGCATGCGCAAGGAAACCCCCCGCTAGCATCTGAAGGTGAATCCAGAATGGATGTCGCTCTTGCACAAACCCGGCAGACCCCAATAAAGACAAGTAAACAATATTCTTTGGTTGTGTGGCAAAAATAATCCACTTTTGCTTGTCTATTGCAAGGGTGGTTTGGTAGGGGGATTCCTTGGGCATGCCAAACAACACTTCCGTTCCTAAGAAAAATGGCGTCCAATAACAGACGTACTGGTGCAAGAGCGGTAGCGGCACCTGGCGTCTGTTGGAGAGACTGTGTCAATAAGCACTCCGTAGTGACAAAGCTGATAGGTGGCAGCACATTGTAGTTCAAGGACGTTACTAACCTTGGCGACCCGTAAACTAGACTGGTACCCTGCTCTATTATGGCCCTCAGCCAAACATAAAGATAGTCTGCAAGAGCGGTAGCGGCACCTGGCGTCTGTTGGAGAGACTAATTGACACACGGTCCGAAAGTCTCGGTTATCTCCGTTGTAAGTCTCGGTTACCGTTGTAAGTCTCGGTTACCGTGTTTTGCAGTCTCGGGTACTGAGATTTTGAAGTCTCGGTTATTGTGTGTCAGGTCACCGTGTGTCAGCAGTGGTCAGTCAAGCGTACCGCAATTAAGCTGATGCACCGTTAATCACTGGTATCCTAGATCAAAGGGCCAAGTAACTTCAAAGGAAATCAGGAAAATTCGGCGTCATGAAATGTGGTGCATTAACCATTGCGAAGTCGTTTCTTTTGCCTTTTATTCAGGGTAATTGTGTATTTTATTTTGAATACTTATTGGAAAATAAGCAATATATAATGAAATGAAAGGAGTTGTTGTTTGAGAGTAATTGTATCTCCTAAGTCGAATTTACCTGCTCAAATTTTTATCTTCCACCGTAACGTTATGCATGACGTAGATGACGTCGCCAAGAAAACGTTGCATTGCACAAGTTCATATTTGAGCACATTTGGTCAATACTTGTTGCGGAATCCAGTCAATCCACAACTGTGATATGATCAGAGAGCAGCAGAGCAAATCGGAATAAATCGTATTGGGACGAGACAAGGTCAACACATATCAAATATTTTAGTTATTCTTATATAGGTATACATTTTTCCTTATTACAGTATAATAAAATTTTGGATTGTATATATTGTGTATTTTTTATAGAATGATTGATTGTTTGGACTTTCTTTGCAGCTTTCATTAGTATTTTATTTTTAATTACAATGATATGTAACATACATGATATAAACTTTTTTTCAGATACATCAGTAAATTATCCAGTCCCCTTTCGGCTTTTATATCATCTTAAATGTAAATGCAGTAAATCATTAGAGTGTGCGGGGTTTTTTTTCTATAAGAGCGTTAAAGTAAATATTTTCACTTGTTCCAACATCGGACCAAGTATTCTACCAAAACCTTATGGTCACAATTCATTAAATAAACCAATTGAACTGCTTTATCAAGATCAGGAAACTGCTTGCGTAATAGTGTAAGATGTTTAATCAAATAGAAATGGGTAGGGGTTTATAATAGGCAGAACAATCAAAACTCTTTTTGTCTCTTCTTTGACATCACCGTTTTCAGATATGGAACACCCCTTTCTTAAGTTTTTAGATTCCTATATATTTATTTATTTATTTAATTTTTGGTGTCATCCATAGTGTCTGAAATCTGTTAGTTTCTCTTCTCAGCGCAAGTATCCAACACCAAATCCGAGCAAGTATATCTTTGCTATCGGGTCATAAACTTCTTAACGTATTCTTCTTTGTCGTAAGTGCTGAAAAAAACTGATAAAAACTTCAGTGATCCCAAACCATAACATATCAATGAAATGATACTAACCACACATGTTAACTAACAAATGTCCCGTTTATAGCAGCAATTTCAAAATGAAAATACCTGTGAACGCTAAAAAATGCAATTTTTTCACACAGGGTTTTGGCATATTCCCATATCTCAGACGCATAATTTACTACCCCCAGAGTATATAATTTTGTAAAGGGGTCATATATTCTTATAATTCTTAAACTTGTCCAATATTGAACCAAAAGCTCATAATCCAGCATCCGCTAGGAAATCAGAACTTTTATCAGAGTTTAGGTGTTCGTGAACGTAGGTAAAAACCGAGGCACTTTTGAACGCTCACAGTTCGGTACCATAATGATAATATTTCAAGTTTGTGTCTTCCTGATACCCTTTAAATGCATACCACTTCACTGTGTTCACTTTTTAAGCTGCCGGGATATACACAACACTCGATAGTAAAAAGTAAATTTTGCAATTCCGCCTCTGTGTTCGTTATTAATAGAATGTCGTCTATATAGTAACAAAGATATAATGTCGCTTTCGATTCCTATACAAAAATAATATATATATATATATATATATTTATATATATATATATATTTATTTTATTTATTTATTTATACGGCTTTATTATTTTTTCTGCTAAGCCGTTGATATTAAATACTTTTATAAAAATTAAATAAACTAAATAAACGAAAAGTGTCGCCGCCTATCTATAAAGCTTCTCACTAATAGTGGTAGACTGGTACCCTGCTCTATTATGGCCCTCAGCCAAGCATAGACACAGGCGTACAACGCCATCTTAAGTACTCCCACTTGCAACTCCTGCCTTACCTGTAGACTGGTTCCAACTCCACTATGCACGCTCATACTGGTTGTCATGGACGTTCACGCGATCCTGGTTGATTATCCGTGTTAATTTCTTATAAAATAACTTTCTTTTTATTTCTAGTATTCAAATATTGAAGATTTAGTTGTTACACAAAAAGTGAATGATGGATGTATAGATAATACGTTATACTGAATCTTTTATATTCCACTTGCGTAGCAGTGATTTATTATTAATATATATTAATCTGATCATAAATGTCTCACGTAACGTACAACCAACTTTTGGTAACTTCTCTGAGCAAACGAAATGCTTATTTTTATCATATATCATATATCATACATACTGGAGTTGGAAATAGTCTGCCGGGAGTACATAAGATGGCGTTGTACGCCCGTCTCTATGATTGGCCTAGAGCAGCGATGCCATAATAGAGCGGGGTACCAGTCTACGATTGTGGCTCCTCCTGAGCATGCGCAGTTCGTACACCACGTGGCAGCTCCGTCATGGTAGAATGCGTTACAAACCTATGGACGGGATATGGAAGAACAGACGTCAGTCTGTTGTTGTGTCGCTTTGTGCTGCTGATCTCTGGTGAATCGAGCGAGGGGCAGGATCCTGAATGGGTACTGGCTTGCCGTTGACGTAGAGCCGTCCACGCCAGAACCTTACTCGATCACCGTCGTTATAGGCAACGGCCATTTGCGGTTTAGCCTTTTGTTTTAACAGCAGGTCTTTCAATGTTAAATCTTCGACTATTCGAATGCTTTTAATTTTGCAGTTTTGTTTTTCTCCCTACAATAATTTCATTTCTTAGTGGTCTATTGTGCAACCTCACTGCGATATGCCGTGGCTGTGTGCCCTTCTTTCCAGATCTGTGAGCCGTCTCTATGGTTTTTTTCAACTCATCTTCACTCATATTCACCAGTTTATTTTGAGATATGATTCTGGCACCTGTATTTTTACAGTTTTCTATTTCACCTATCTCCCCTACTCCTACAATTCTCAGATTCCATTCTCTAAGGTAGGCCTATCTTTCCTGTTGTTGTTATTTGTTCCTGAAGTTTGTTTATCAGTAATTCCTCCATATTTTGATTCTGTAATTCTGTCTTTTCTTTCCTTAGTTCTGCAACCTCACTAACAAGCTGATCTTTCTGCCCTTTCAGACTATCAACAGATTTATATAGAGACTCTAGATTATTTTCATGACCCTGGATGTTTTGTTTTATGTTCGATTGCTTTGTAGACAAATCGTCTAGTTGTTTCTTCAAGTATGCATATTTTCAATTTGGTCTTTGATCTCTCTGTTAGAGCCCAGTACTAATTTAATTTCAGCGAGAGCACTTTGCAACTGCGCATTTAAATCCTGGGTGCCGTCCGTATTGCTTGCCTCTTGTGTTATCTGAGAAGGCCCACCTGTTTCTTATTTTTCGGTGTCCTTCTCCACACATTTGTCCACATCACCAACAGATTTCGACGTCTTTTCCCAGTACGTATACCTCTGGTCATATTGTAATTTACTTTGGCGACATTTGCATTTATTTTAGTCGATTTTGTGGGAGCCTCTAACCACGCACCCTCAACCTTTAGTCATGCATGTGACCGGAAGTTACCCTAAGCCTTCGGACATGAAATAGGCCTAATCCAGTCAGTGTTTGTCACTATTAATATCGGCTATATCCTTGATACGGTTTACCCCATAAGCCTTCGGACATGAAATACTCCAGTTACTGTTTGTCACTTTTAATATATGCTATATCTGGGATACGGGTTAACCTAACCCTTCGGGCATGAAATACTCCAGTTAGTGTTTGTCACTATAAAAATATGGCATATCCGGGATTCGGGTTACCCCAACACTTCTGACATGAAATCCTGCAGTAAGTGTTTGTCACTAATAATATATGATATATCCGTGATACGGGTATCTCTAACCCTTCGGATATGAAATACTCAAGTAAGTGTTTGTCACTATTAATATATGTGTTATAGGCCCAAACGGAGGGGCCAGCGTTTACAGATGTCACTCCTGAAAAACACAGGAAAGAATAGTAAAACACGATGTCTTCATCGAGCGAGAACAGAAACATGACCTTTATTATTCAAGCATAAATACATTATCACATGTATGCATCCCTCAAGTATCATTTACAAGCATAATAAATGTCGTGTAACTATGAGTCCGACAATATTGGCCTTTAAACTCAAACCAATACTCAAAGACTCTCATTGCAATATTCAGTCTGATCTCAATGCAATGATGTTGATACATTTCACTATCACCATGATAGAACTAGCCTGTTATCTCATCATATAATAATAAGAAATAAACAGAAGTCTTTCATATCATAGATAGTAACGAACTGAGTTTAACATATATCATCATAAGCTGATCTGGGTTTACATGCAACTGTTCCAATTTAATGATCATTATCTTCTCTATAAACATGGACTAGTCTGGATTCGAACCTAAAACCCTCGGATAATTATGTTCAATATGTGTCATCACTAACTATACTAACATGTCAACTGCATTTAAATTATATGGCACAAGGGTTTCCATAAGAAATCGAATGATGATGGTTTACCAACAAGCATGTGGCATGTGATCTACATTTACTTTTATAAATAAATAGAACTATATATAAACATATTTTAACAATCTGACTGATCCACATGTGTTGATTTTCTATCTGGCAACCTGATAAATATATACCATTTACAACGGAAGTGCTCAAATAATGCCTTCTAACAATTAAATCTGGTCCTGAGTTATTGTTAAAAAGGTTAATATAACGAGTACTGTTAGAATGTCCATGATAAAACAAACATCTTCATCATTATATTGATAAAATTAAATATTATCACCCATCATACATGTCTAATGATATATTTCTCTCTAACACTGTCTGTCATTCATATACATAGAGCTGGAACCTGATCTCTAATATAACATGCTTTAGTTTGCCTAATCTCCAATAGGTGGCAGCACTTACAACACAACCTATATCAATGACGTCCAGATCATTGTAATTAAAGGGGAAAGTTCAAGACCCGTAGCTCAGAGGTTAAGTGTAAAAGATATACCTTATTTCAGGTTTCCAAAGAGAATTTTCATGGGCCTTCCTGTATGTCAAGACAGAATATTCTAGGTCCAGTCGTTACGATTTTGGCCCCGTTAACATATGACCGCATCTTATGAGGTCTCGAAAACAAGTCTTGAGCATTTGTATCAAATTTCCATTATTCTGCGGGGGTACTTCAGAGCCCCTACGCTCACAGTTAGTGGGTAACAGAGACCTAATTTCAGGTTTCAAAGGAGACTTTTCATGAGCCTCCCTGCTTGTTAAGAGAGAATATTCTAGGTCCAGTCGTTATGATTTGTGCCCTGTTAACAGATGACCGCATCTTAAGAGGTCTAAAAAATCGAGGAAAAATTCGTAAAAATCGAACAATTACAGGTGGCGCCACCAGACTACAAAAACTGATGAAACATTCTATGATCAATATCCATGCAGAGAATCATGGTGATCAATGTAATAGGTGTTCAGATACTCGAGCTTATGTATCAAATTTTCCATTATTCTGGGGGATACTTCGTAGCCCCATAATTCAAAGGTTATGGGTAACAGAGACCTAATTTCAGGTTTCCGAAGAGACGTTTCATGGGCCTTCCTGTATGTTAAGAGAGAAGATTCTAGGTCAAGTCATTACGATTCGTGCCCTGTTAACAGATGTTCGCATCTTAAGAAGTCTCAAAAATAGAGGAAAAAATCGAAAAAAAAAAAATACAGATGGCGCCACCAGACTGCAGAAACTGATGAAACATTCCATGATCAATATCCAGAGAATCCAGAGAATATGCAGAGAACCATGGTGATCAATGCAATAGTTGTTCAGATTTTGTATCAAATTTTCCTTATTTTAGGGAGGTACTTTGGAGCCCCATAGCTCAGAGGTTTTTGGTAACAAAGACCTAATCTCAGGTTTACAAGTAGATATTTTAATGGGCCTCCCTAGATATGAAGCAAGAAGATTCCAGAACCCAGCGTTTACGATTTGTGCCTGGATAACGGACGGACGGACAAAAAAACAGACGGAGAGACGGACAAAGAGTGATCGCTATAGCTCAGATTATCTTCAGTACTTTCTTTAAAGAGCGGTACAAAGCCTGTGGCTTTATGTCCAGTACAATTATAAGCATGCACCACTTGTGGAAGATGCTCCTTCCAATTTGCTTTTTCTTTCTCCTCAGTGTCCTGAGCATTTGGGGTAAAGTCCTGTTAAATCTCTCTGCGCGATTTTCTTGTGGATGGTATGGTGTGGTCCTGGAATGACCAACTTCCGTGAGCATTTGTAGCGTTTTCAAATATCATTTTCAAATTCACGACCCTGATCGTGGTGTAGTTTTGACGGGTAACCAAATCGTGGGATTAAGTCATCAAAGAGTTTTGGGGCAGCTGTTTCCCAGACTTATCCTTGGCGGCCTTCTCGTGCACAGATCTGGTGAAATGGTCCACCACGACCAATGTGTACTAAACCCACCCTTGCACCTCTCTAGGTGTACGTAATCGATGGACACAAGCTCAAGGGGTGAATTGGTTGTAAAACCTCTCCATGGCTGCTCGGACGTGGGTAGTTTGCTTCTACTGCTTTATATAAGAACACTTTCTGGTTACATATTTCTCAATGTCTCTTTTCATAAATGCCCAATAGAAGCGATCCATTGCTTAGTTAATGACTCGCTCTGTCCCTAAGTGACCCATGTCATTATGCAAACATTTCAGAACAAGTGGCTTAAACCACTTGAACACTCCTGATAGGACCAAATGTGACCTCCACATGTCTGACGTTAGAGTATCCCATTCTCTAAGTGAAGTTTGTTCCACTCGCGCATTAGTCTCCTGATAAGGCCTGTTGCTTTCCGATGCGCATCATCTGGTAGTACAGTGTATGTCTCCTTTAATTTGATCAGCTTCTTGATATGAGGATCCGCCTTCTGGGCCCTCATCAATTCATCACGCTCAATGTTTGGTAATGCTACACCATTTTTCCTAACAGCTCGACTTCCCTCTAAGGTGGCGCAAACAATTTCCCTTGACAGCTCCTCTGTGCACTCATTAACATAGGTGTGTATGTCCTGGGGCAGGCGCGACAGGGTGTCAGCATCTACGTTGACCTGTCAGCATCTACGTTGACCTTCCCAGGACGATACACGAGATCGAAACGGAAACCAGGAAGTTCATCTATCCATCTGTGACCAACCGCAGTGAGCTTTGCTGTACTCATCACATAAGTCAATGGGTTATTGTCAGTGTATACGGTGAAGTGAGGTAGATAGTATACATAATCCCGGAACTCTTCACACATTGTTCATTTCATGGCGAGGAATTCTAACTTGCCGGCATACAGGTGGTAATTCTTCTCAGCAGGAGACAGGGTTCTCGAACTGAATGCGACAATTCTCAACTTTCCATCTTGGCGTTGGTACAAGACTGCTCCCTGCACTAAGTGTTGGCGGATTAGTCAGAATGTCTATGAGCGCCTCTTAGGTTCTCTGGTGTTCAGCGGTCCACTGGATAGTGGTCTTTGATGGAAGTTGGGCACCTTTACCCTTCTTGGCCCTGGTGACTGGGCTATCACCTTTTCCTTGTAAAACCTCATAGATTATCCTTGCGATCCGCGGATAATCCTGTAAGAATGCGGGGTAGAAGCTGAGAAAACCTAACAATTTCCGGACATCTCAAACTGTATCTGGTGTCTTTTCTTTCAATGCAAGAACAGCCTCTAGGTCTTTGGGTTCAATCCTGACACCATCAGAAGATACAAGTCGCCCAACGTATCTGAATTCGGATTTGAACATTTCACATTTGACAGGTCGAAGCTTCACATCGTGTTGCTGGAGAACTCTTAGGACTCTTGTCACCCCCACCACGTGGTTCTTGAATGTTTTAGCATAGCAAAGTCAGCGTATAGATACGGAATACAACAGTCATCTTGGAGTGACTCTAAAATCTCCCCTTTGTATCTCTGAAAAGCAGCTGCCGCGTTTTAGAGTCCGAAGGGCATGCGTACCCACTCGTATAAAACCCAGGGGTTATGAACGCTGTCATATACCTCGACCCTTCAACTATGAATCCCTGGTGGTACGCCTTCCCCTGGTCTAGGATCGAAAATTACTGGTAACCACCTAATGTATCGGTGAGATCCTGAATGCATGGCAGCGGATGTCTATCTGGCACAGTCTTTTGATTAAAGAGGCGGTAGTCTATGCATACGCGTAGGGAACCGTCTTTCTTTCGTACGCAGACAACCGGTGCAGAATATGGTGATCTCGTCCGAACTATCCAACCTTTGGCTAGAAGATCATGGATGGGAGCTTTCACGTCCTTAATCAATGGCTTTGGAATCAATGCATAGGATCTCTGAACAGGAATATTGTCCTTCAAGTTAATGACCAATTTAAGCCCAGGAATACATCCAATATCACCATCGTCACGAGCGAAAGCATCTGACTCCTCATATAACATCTGTTTCACTCAAATGACCGATGTCAACTGAAGGATGCCACGGTTGTTGCTCTGCAGCTGTAGTATCAAACCGTGCATGTTCTAAACTTGCGTGGTTGACCATCACATTTAGCTTGGGACCATTCACCTGATCAGTGTCTAAAATCTTCTCAATGAACTGAATACGACCAAAAATGGTTTTGCCTTGAACCGGTCATGCTGAGTGTTATTCCCCACAGGGATCTTGACGTATGGTCTGGATTTGTGTGTACCTGGACAAGTCCGTCCCCAATATCTAACTGTTTCAAAGGGAGACTGACTGCACTGGATTAAAAAAGCACTACAGAGTCCTGCGCATAGAGATCTGAGTGAATGTTGCACTTCAAAGAAGCAACTTGACTGGATTGGACCACAAATCCCATGAGGCCGACTTTCACTACCTCTTGTCTAGCAGGTGACTCCTATGCTTCACGAAAGTTAACGATGGAACGAGCTTTTTCACTCTCAGTATTCATTGCTGTACTAAGTAGGTCTCCTAATATAGTCAACACTTGGGCTTCTCTTTTCTGACACTTGACAAGTTCCTGAATGACATTAAACCCAAGGAGAGGTCAATCAAGGTTCACTTGACTCGCGAGGAATGGTACTTGGATGGATCATTATTACCTGACAGATTCACTGTCACTTCTACTCAACCATCATAAGGTATGGCTTCCCCATGCGCAGCGAAGACTTCCAGGTCTGTGCCTTCCATTATCTCACTTAAAGAATGAACTGGCTGCCTGGGTATGAACTTATCTTTCCTAGTCCGACCAATTATACTGTCTTGAGCACCAGTGTCCAAAAGCACATCAAAGGCATACCCATTTAAATTGCACTTAAGGATACACTTATCTCCCACCAACTGGGCTACCTTTTCTGATGGGTGTTGTGGTTGATGGCTTGACTCTGGTGAACTGGAAAAGACTGTATTCATTTTTGTTTTCTTGACTCGCTTCCTCTGGGACTTTGACTCTGGGCCGTTCACTGATCGTCCCACCTCAATGACCGAGGTCCGTTTCCTAACTGATTGGATTTCTTCATGCAACCAACAGCGCGATGACATTCTGCCCTACATATGAAACAATGGTTGCAACCCTGCAGGTTTTCCTGTAAACATCCAGGACAGCTGTATGGTCGAGAACTTCTCTGTGGCCTGGGGCGGTTGTTGACCCAGTGACAGGAACTCTGATTTGATGACTCTCTGTCTCTGGTGCATTGGACATCGACACTGACTGTGATGTAGGTTTCTGCATGGACTATTTCAGTTAAAGCTTCAAGCTCAGCCGAGAGCTGCTCTATAACTTTGTCCCTGGACTTCAACTCAGCATTCTCATTCACTTTATTAATCTGGATGGATTCCACCTGGCCGATGTGAGCCTGAGTGATCTTACGCGACTGGTGGCCTAAGCGCTGTTTTCATTCAGTCTCTTCTGGCCACTTTATTAATATGCCTGAGGAGGGCCTCATCACTGGTTTCAGAGTCCGTAAGCATAGGCTTAAGTTCCCTCCTCAGATCACCATACTTTTTGGCTAACCCCTGGTAAAGATTGTGCAATAAAAGGTCCTGGATAGTCCTTGATTCATACGTGATATCTGTGTCAGCTTGTTTGGAGATGAATGTTACCTTCTGTCTCAGCCCCATCATTCGATATACAAATTCATACTCATACTGCCGAGCAAACATCAGTTCTTTGAACAACTCTGTGCTACTCTTCTCATCTAAGTGAGATTGAAGGAGACTTTTGAGTTCATCAATTGTAACATCATCCCTATTAATCAACATGCCCTTTACCGTCAGGGTTTAATTATCCGGAGTACTCCACCGATGATTTCGCTGGTTGTATAATGTCCTTCGAGTCCCTCATCGATCTGCAGGCAAATGGTGCTATAATTCAGGTCAGCTGAACTGTCATCAATCTGGCCTCCTTGAATCTTAAACTCAAAAGACGGGTGTAACTAAAAATGACATTCTAACTTAACCAAATGACAGTGTTCAAGGACCCTGTTTAACACTTGAATTTGGGTAAGGATTTACAAACGATGGCTTGATATAAACAGCTAAGTACACATTCTCGAGAAGTCCTGCATATGGGGGGCCTTTCTCTCAATGCTGTTTTATATATATTACTGGGTGGAACATAAATCCAATGACATAACAGACCTGGATATTTAAACACTGGTCTATTCTACATATATGTTTATAGGTACCGACATAGAGTATGGCCTGTCAACTGACTCTTGATATATCTATTACTCTCAATCAACAATCTATATCACTGGGTATGTACTACTACCCAAACACATTAAATACCTCTCTATATTTTTAGAGGATATCATAATAAATATGTGGTCATGAACACAAGTAATACATGATTAAATCTCCTCCATCAAGCCTGATCAGTCTCAGATCAATATTGTGGGGGGGGGTGAAATATGAACTTTGCACGTGAACGACTTGTGACCCTGCATTAAATAGTCCAGAAGGTGTTTGTTACTAGTAATATATGATATATCCGGGATAAAAGTGACCCTCAGCCTTCGGACATGAAGTATGAATACTCCAGGAAGTGTTTTTCACTATTAATAAATGCTATATCCGAGAAACAGGTTACCCTAACCCATCGGGCATGAAATACTCCAGTAAGTTTTTGTCACTAGTAATATATGCTAGATCCGGGATATGGGTTATCCTAACCCTTCGGGCATGAAATACTCTAGTAAATGTTTGTCACTATTAATAAATGGTATATCCTGGATATGGGTAACCATAAGCCTTCCGACATGAAATAATCCAGTAAAGGTTTGTCTCTATTGATATATGCTATACCCGGGCTACGGGTTACCCTACGCATTCGGACATGAAATAGTCCAGTAAGTATTTGTCACTATAAATATATGCTATATCCGTGATACATGATAACTAAGCCTTCGAACATGAAATACTCCAGTAAGTGTTTGTCACAATAAATATATGCCTTATCCGTGTTAAGGGTTACCCTAACCCTGCAGACATGAAATACTCCAATAAGTGTTTGTTACTATTAATAAATGCTATAACCGGGATACGAGTTCCCCTAACCCTTCGGGCATGAAATACTCCAGAAAATGTTTGTCACTATAAATATAAGCTATATCCGTGATGCGCTTTTCCCTAACCCTTTGGGCCTGAAATACTCCCGTAAGTGTTTGTCACTATAAATATATTGTTACATGTATATGTTTCTTATGCGCGGGATATTACATAACGTAGCATGTGCTATGCATTCTGATTCATGTTAAGCGCAAACCCTGTGTGCTTCAATGGGAACTGCACTTCTAGAACCCTGACTTGTAGAGACACAGGGCTCGTTGTAGTCTAGAAGTTTCGGGTCTGTTCATGTGCTATGGGCGCGTGTGTATTGTTGTGTTCTTTGGATTGTTCGCGAATATATGCGTTCCTGGACTTCGGGTGAAAAAGCTATAAATAGGGGGCTGTGTTTAGAGCCGGCAGAGAGAAAAATACCAGAGGATTCGGAAGAGTGTGACTCTATCGTCAGTTCTTGGGACATTTCCGATAATTGCAGTGCTTACAGATATTCTACGGATTTTTACAGACTTTATATACGGCTTGTCTTCAGTTTGCCTTTCGGATTATTACCAGGACTTCACTTTTAGATTACAAGAAATTGCTTTCGAGATTCAATCAGACTATTCTGTGAGAAGATTTACATGAACTATTCATCTGGATTATTTGTGTTAAAGGACTTGTGAGCTGTGACAGTGATGGTATCCAGAAATCAAAGCCTAGGATCCGGACACTCTGGTGATGTGCATCTTATTAATTTTTATACTGTGTAATTGTATTGATTTAGTGAATTGTAATGTTAGGATTGTTCTTAGAATAAATTATAATTATTTGTTAACAAAAAAACACTGACTTCTTAGTCAGTTCACCCAGACATTTCACGCGTCCTAGTGCTGCGGAATCTGATTTTTTTTATCTCCTTAACAAAATTTATCCTTGTCAGGACTACGTGATCTGCTGTTATTAGGTTCCGTAACATAAAATTGTGGGCTTGTCCGGCAGGCTTAATAGTTTTGAAAATTTATTAGGCCTTGACCTAGACACATTGTTTACAACATATTGTTTACAAGATTTATCTCAGTGTTTTTTGTTATTGTTTTAACATCTTAACATGACTTATTTCAAACCTGAGACATTTGTTGAAGATCAAGACCTTGATCAACTTGAACATTTGATAAAAAAAAAACAGTCGTTGCGTTTGGGACAACACTTACGGCTAGGTGTGAAAAGAGCTTTGAGGAAGCCTGATATCATTGCTAAAATCCCGCAAGATCTAGTTAGCAAAGGTTTAATTGAAGAGAGTGAAGCAGAAACATAAAAAAAATTACAGCCATGCTATGCATTTAGAATTTTTAAAATTTAGAAATGCAACATGAGCTAGCATTAAAAGAGAAAGAAAAAAATGAGTTAAAACGACTGGAGTTAGAAAGACTTAAACTAGAACATGGTCTACGTGCTGCCCCAACTCACAGTTTTGATGTTACTAAACACTCACGACTTGTCCTACCTTTCCAAGAAAAAGAGGTTGTTTAATATTTCTTACACTTTGAGAAGGTTTATGAAAATTTAAAATGGCCTAAGGAAAATTGGACGATGCTTTTACAAAGTTTATTGGCTGGTGAGGTCAGAGAAATTTGTACAAAGCTTTCAGTAGAAGCCGCTGCTGACTATGGCCAGGTTAAACGGTTAATCCTAAAAGGTTATGAGTTAGTTCCGGAGGCTTTCCGCCAGAGATTCAGAAATTGGGAAAAGCACAAAGATCAGACCTATGTAGAATTTGCTAGGACTAAAGAGCAGTTGTTTGATCGCTGGTGTAGTTTCAAAAATGTAATGAAAGATTATGACAATTTGCGCCAGTTAATTTTGCTTGAAGAATTTAAGCGCTGCATTAACGCAGATGTTAAAACTTTTTTGATGAGAAAAATTCTGAAACACTTGACATTGCTGCCCAATTAGCTGATGATTATTTATTAACACACAAAATGTCCTTAACTAGCAAATCATACCAGTCATTCACAACCAGGAATGAAAATCAGTATGGTCAAAATAAGGCGCAGTCACCCAGTACTAGTAGTCCTGGTAGTTCAAACAAATTCCATTGCTATACCTCAGTCCACGTCCACTGTGTCTGAGTCAAATAAAGACCAGTCATTTTCGAAGAAAATCTGTAATTACTGCCAAAAGGAAGGTCATCTAATAGCTGACTGCTGACTACTTGCAAATAAACCAAAAAGCAAACTTTCTGGTTTTGTTTAAAAATCTATGCATAGCATAGTACAAGAGCAAAGCTCTTTTCGTGTAAATAAGGGTTACGACTTCTTTATTGACTCTAAAAAGAAATGGATGCTACGGAGGCCAACGTGCCCTCTAATTCCAAAGAAGAATCCGCAGCTTGCAGGGTAAAAACCTCATTTGATTCCTGCGAGGAATTTAATAAGGTTAGGTCCTTATATGACTCCTGTGAGTATTTCAAATGAGGCCAGGTCCTCATATGACAAACAGAAGTTTATTTATGCTGAGGAAAATTCCTCTGTTGACTCCCATGAGGAGTTTGATTGTAGTTAGGATGTAGATTCCTTTTGTGACTCTGAAAAAGAGTTTATGACTGACAGTGTCAGTGTCAGTTCTTTGTTTGATAAAATTGAGGTAGTAGATTCCTCTCCTGAATCTGAAATGGAGTTATTTTAGCCATTCATACATTATAGTTTTGTATCACTTTCAATTAATTTTTCAGATTCTACCCCTATTAGAATTTTGAGGGACACTATTTCAGGCCAAAATCTCATGTTAGCAAATACGTTTCCATTTTCTAATAGGTCTTTTACTGGTGCACATGCACTTGTTAATGGTGTGTTTTCAGACAAACACACTTCAGTTCCGCTTCACATTGTACATTTAAAGTCAAATGTGATTTCTGTGAATATTACTGTGGGCATCAGAACTACTTTACCCTTTAAGGGAATTCATTTGCTACTAGGCAAAGATGCTGCAGGTGACAAAGTACAGCTTCTACCAATAGTGACAGAAAAGCCGTCACTGGATCAGGACACTGATCCTGAAAATCAGGAAATTCCTGGTTCGTATCCTTCATGTGCTGTAACTTGAGCTATGGGCAAGAAAAACATCAGGATAATGGTCCAGATAATAACACTCTGGGAGTCACTAGTGACTCGTCTAACGACTCGCCCGTACAGGATGCAGCATTTTCAAGGTCAGAACTTATGACGGAACAGCATAAGGACCTTGATATTTCATGTTTGTTTCCCAGGGCAGTTTCTAAAGATGAACTGTCATAAGACCCAGTTTGTTTCTATGTCAAAAATGGAGTGCTAATGCGTAAATGGCGACCACCTGATGTATGCGCTGATGATGAGTGGGCCATCAAACATCAAATAATAGTACCATAAAAACTATCGCAATGAAATTCTAAGCATGGCACATGAGGCTCCTTTGTCTGGCCATTTAATTTATAAATATAACTTATCAGAAAGTTAGTACACAATTATTTTGGCCTTATCTCAGGACAGATGTTGTACAATACTTTAAATCATGCCACACATGCCAGATGGTAGGCAATCCAAATCAGAATCCTCCTGTTGCCCCACTTAGGCCTATTCCTGCTTTCGAGTAACCATTTAGTAGGAATATTGTTGATTTTGTTGGACCCCTCCCCAAAACAAAATCTAGACATGAATACTTGCTGAAAATTATGTGCGCATCTACCAGATTCCCTGAGGCAATACCATTGTGCAAAATTAATGCCTAAAGTTTTGTCAAGGCTCTGACCAAGTTCTTTACATTTTTTTATTACCAAAATCTGTCCAGTCTGACCAAGAGTCTAATTTTGTATCTGGCTTGTTCCAGTAAGTTATGCTTGATCTAGGTATAAAACAGTACAGCCCTTCGCCATACCACCTCTCGAGCGTTTTTACCAGCCATTAAAAAACATGATTAGGACGCCTCATCCATCTGGTTGTCAAAATCATTCAGGGCTGCAACGGATATATTGATGACCTCATCGTGTACAGCGACACCTGGGAGAAACATCTTCGCGACCTCTTCGAAACACTCAGCGAAGCACGTCTGACCATCAAGTTAGTCAAATCTGAGTTTTGTCATGCACAAGTAACATTTTTGGGTCATATAATAGGGCAGGGCAAGTAAAACCTGTTGATGATAAAATAAATGCTATTTCTGCATTTCCTAGACCAGAAAACAAAAAGCAAATAATGCTTTTTTTTGTATGGTTGGATACTACAGAAAGTTTTGTCCAAATTTTTTCTGCTGTAGCTGAGCCTTTAATTAATTTGTTAGAGAAAAAACAAAAGTTTGTATGGAATGTTCAGTGTAAAAATACATTTCAGAATTTGAAAGCAATTAAGCAGAGTTCACCAGTTTTAGCAGCTCCATACTTTTCTGTACCCTTTAAGATAGCTGTAGATGCTAGTTATACTGCTGCTGGTGCTGTGTTGTTACAAGAAAGCAGTGATGGCATAGATCATCCAATTTGTTATTTTTCAAGAATGTTTAATGCAAACCAGACAAACTACTCCACTATTGAAAAAGAATGTATGGCTTTGATTTTGGCTTTGCAACATTTTGAATTTATGTTACTTCATCAGTCAGGCCTACCATTGTCTTCAGTGTACACTGTGTTTGTCACTATTAATATATGTTATATCCGGGATAGTGGTAACCCTAACCCTTCGGGCATGAAATACTCCAGTATGTGTTTGTCACTATTAACATATGCTATACCCGGAATACGGGTTAACCTAAACCTTCGAACATGATTCTCCAGTAAGTTGTTGTCACTAGTAATATATGCTATATCTGTGTTATGGACTACCCTAACCCTGCGGACATGAAATACTTCAATTAGTGTTTGTCACTATTAATATATGCTTTAACCGGGATACGAGTTACCCTAACCCTTCGGGCATGAAATACTCCAGGAAGTGTTTGTCACTAAAAATATATTGTTACATGTATATGTTTCTTAAGCGCGGGATATTACATAACGTAGCGTGTGCTATGCATCCTGATTCATGTTAAGCGCAAACCCTGTGCTCTTCAATTGGAACTGCACTTTCAGAACCCTGACTTGTAGAGACATAGGGCTCGTTGTAGTCTAGAAGTTTCGGGTCTGTTCATGTGCTATGGGTGCGTGTGTACTGTTGTGTTCTTTGGATTGTTCGTGAATATGGACATTTCTGGGCTTCAGGTGAAAAAGCTATAAATAGGAGCTGTGTTTAGAGCCGGCAGAGAGAAAAATACCAGAGGATACGGAAGAGTGCGACTCTATCGTCAGTTTTTGGGACATTTCCGATAATTGCAGAACTTACACACATTCTACGGATTTTATTAAGACTTAATATACGGATTGTCTTCAGTTTGCCTTTCGGATTATTACCAGAACTTCAATTTAAGATAACAAGAGATTGTTTTCGAGATTCAATCGGACTATTCCCGTGAGAAGATTTACATGAACTGTTCATCTGGATTATTTGTGTTAAAGGGCCCTTGTGAGCTGTGACAGTGGTGGTATCAAGAAATCAAAGCCTAGGATCCGGACACTCTGGTGATATACATTTTTATTGTTATACTGTGTATCTTTATTGATTCAGTGTATTGTTATGTTAGGATTGTTCTAAGAATAAATTATAATTATTTGTTAACAAAAAACACTGACTTCTTTATTCATTCCCCTAGACATTTCATGCTAACTAGTGTTGCGGAATTTGTTTTTTTTTATCTCCGTAACAAAAATTATGCTTGTCACAACTACGTGATCTGTTGTTATTAGGTTCCGTAACAATATGGTATATCCAGGATACGGATTACCTAACCCAGCATAAAAAAGTCCAGTTGATGTTTGTCACTGGTAATATATAGTATATCCGGGATAAAAATGACCCTCAGCCTGCGGACATGAAGTATAAATATTCTAGTAGGTGTTTGTCACTAGTAATATATGGTATATCCGGGATACGGCTTACCCTAACCCTTCGGGCATGGAATACTCCAGTTAGTGTTTGTCACTATAAATATATGCCATATCCGTGATACGCGTTACCCTAACCCTTCGGGCATGAAATACTCCAGTAAGGGTTTGTCACTATTAATATGTGCTATATCAGGGATACGGGTTATCCTAACCATTCAGCTTAAATATATAACGGTGTTGAAGATGGAGAACTGTGTTGAATTAACATAAGTAAAATCATTGGGAAAATTATTACTTAAAGCATGCCGTCTTCTTTTTTAATAAATATTTTAAAAGTTTAATATTTGAAAATACATGCATAACATATTGGTCCCTATAAAAACGATAAAATTCTGAATAACAATGCCAGTTTTTAGAATTTATATGTTACATCCGTCTTGTTACCTTATTGTTTCAACAGGGTTCATCGACATTCACTACCGTTAAAAGTTAAAACTAACGGTGATGATTTACGGTAGTGTTGTAAATAAAAGTAATTACTACTTCAACCTTCCTAGTACTCAGTATATTTATGTGTTAATAGTGAGAGGTGTATTCCAAAACTATGAAAAGCATTCCTACATCAATCATTTTGGAGAAATATATAAGTAACGGTGTTAAAACAGTAGATATATGGACATTTTTACACAATAAGGGAAATGTACTGTGGTAAAATTAAAAAAAAAAATGCAAACGAATAATGCTCCTTTGTGGAGTCATTCTGTGACGTTATTTCAACTTATATATGTTACAGTCAATGTGTAAAATCAGTCAATTTGTAAAATGCCTGAAATTTTCAGTCAATTTACAAATTGCCTGATTAACTCAGGCAATTTATAAACTGACTGAAATTTTCAGGCAATTTACAAATTAACTGAAAATTCAGTCAGTTTATTTGACACATTGACTGAAATGTAAAATATATGAAATACTATTGTCAGAAGGTAACAAAGATTTAAATGACATTTCATTTGCTTCATAT
This sequence comes from Sipunculus nudus, assembly GCA_026874595.1. Classification (NCBI taxonomy): domain Eukaryota; kingdom Metazoa; phylum Annelida; class Sipuncula; order Golfingiida; family Sipunculidae; genus Sipunculus; species Sipunculus nudus. Next base: position 44,788,694 of record CM049318.1, on the reverse strand, counting down.
ACCTTACTCTTACAAAACATAAAAACATTTTATATCATATTATTGCAATTTCGAAGCGAAGCAGATTTGGTCTTGAAAACTCGGGATTTTATCGCTTCAGAAACCAACAATATATTAAATTGTTTGACCTTAAAGTACTTATATATAATCAGTCATCGTTTTTAGTAAATTTATTAGTTATTTCTGAAAGATTACACTTTTGACATTTTAAAACATTGTTACACATTTTTGTAAATAATTCTTTTTTCTATTGCAAAATGACATTCACTTATTTGTCAATATGAAGGAGGGAAATACAGTAAATCCACGAAGGTCCCCCACCCCTTGTTACCCACCAAATTGCGCTTCTGTACTATCTTATGAACAGATGGCTACTCAAAACTATACCAGCCATAACAGTTTGAGTGAACTGAAACAATGAAGAAGGTAAATAAATTAAATGATCCGGCTCGATCCGTAAAACAGACAGCATAGATAATGTAATATATAAACAGTCCGAGAGTTTAGCTCATGTTCCATTTATGATACTACGGTCCGTTTCGCCCGAGGGCTCTTCAGGTGTGATAATGAGTTCGGTGTGTTTACAACCCGTACTGCGTGCACAATTGGATTTGGGTGCACTGGAGCGTATCGGATATGAGTTGCCTAATTGTTAACGAGGAGGAACTTTTTTTTGGTGCCTGCATTTGCTTATTAGTTCTGATCTTGTGTTTAGTATTGAACATTTTCGTCTGGTTATAATGAATAGTTTTTCCCACAGGCAAATGTGATATTTGAGTAGGAGGATGCCTGTTTGAGGATGCTCCATTTAAGTTCGAACTTAATGGGTTTTTTTTCGCGTAACTGCCAAATGTATTTACTCAGCTCTATTTCTTTACATTTATGACGGGCTGGCGGTCCTGCGTAAAACCGCCCATTCAGCGGCAAACAGAATAGCAAAAGATCTAAATTCCATACTAAATAAATTAGGACTCCGCATCACCACGGTACCGTAATGCAAGATCAACAACTTCCTGGACGTTTCGCTTAACCTGGCTAACAATTCACATAGGCCATATACTAAACCAAACAATACCATACAGTAGGTAAATAAACTCTCCAACGACCCGCCTTCTATAATACAATCCATCCCAGGCTCCATCAACCGCAGATTATCAAACATATCGAGCAACGAAACAGAATTCAGTGCCACATCACGAAAATACCATATGGCCCTCGATAAAGCAGGATACCAATACAAGCTAAAGTACATCAAAGATACAACAGCTTCAACCAAACGCAACCGGAAAAGAAAGATAATATGGTATAACCCCCTGTTTAGTAAGCACGTCTCAACGAGAGTGGGAAGGCGCTTTTTACTACTTCTGGACAAACATTTCCCGGAGGGGCACATACTCCATCCAATATTTAATCGCAACAATGTTAAGATGAGCTACAGTTGTATGGACAATATTGGCAACACCATCAGCGCACATAATAAAACAATCCTAAGCAGAGAAAAACAAGAAAAGAGCAAATGCAATTGCCGAAACCCTAATGAATGCCCCCTGCAGGGTCGATGTCTGACAAAAAACATCGTAAACGAAGCCACCTTTATCACACAACAAGGCACTAAAGCATACATAGGTGCTTGCGATACGGAATTTAAAAAAAGGTGGTATAATCATAAGAGTTCCTTCAGGCTTCAACATAAATGTAAAGAAACAGAGCGGAATAAATACATTTGGCAGTTACGCGAAAAAAAAACATTAAGTTCGAACTTAAATTGAGCATCCTCAAACAGGCCAACTCCTACTCAAATATCACAAAACGCTGTCAGTTATGCCTGTGGGAAAAATTATTCATTATAACCAGACGAAAATGTTCAATACTAAACACAAGATCAGATTTAATAAGCAAATGCAGGCACCAAAACAAGTTCCTCGTCGTTAACAATTAGGCAACTCATATCCGATCCGCTCCAGTGCACCCCAATCCAATTGTGCACGCAGTACGCTTTGAATACACACCGAACTCATAATCACACCTGAAGAGCCGTCTTGGCGAAACGGACCGTAGTGTCATAAATCGAACATGAGCTAAACTCTCGGACTGTTTGATATATATTACATTTTATATATATATATATATATATATATATATATATGTATTTTCATAGTATATGTGTATTTCATATCATATGTGTATACTACTGAAATGTTCACTGTACCCAGGACCCTATTTAAAATCAGCTTACTATGCTAATTTGGCTTCCTGGTAAAATACCTTTGTATTAAATATAAACATCAAAACAACAACAAACCTCTTTGCCCTGTTATGTTCCAGTAGCGCACGTGTTCCGACCATTCCTATTGTGTCCCCGAGGACAATAGGTTCAGTGTCAGTCTTTCACATGCTCCCCCCCGATACGCACAAAGCATAATCTCGTAATCTGGTAAAGTCTCGGCTTTTTAAACCACGCCGCGTTAGCTTCATTCAAATATATGTTATATAATTATATTTATATATATATATATATATATATATATATATAGAGAGAGAGAGAGAGAGAGAGAGAGAGAGAGAGTAGAACGCCTGTATTACGGTCACCATCGGGACTGGATAAAAGTGGCCTTAATTCAGGAGTGGCCGTTATAACAAAATGCCCAGCTAGCCAAAAATAGTTACCTCAACGTTGTACTAACCGTCGTGTTTTAGTTGGGATAACGTTTTTCCTTTAACAGCAAAACAAAGTGAATCAGGAAAGTTTTCTTGTAGTAATAATAACGTTTTTTTCACAACAAACGTTGCCACAACGTTTACTCAACCTTGCAAAAACGTTTAAAATGTTATAAGAACGTTTTGTTAACATTAAAAATATGATTATTGTTCCCACAACAACCTGACAACGTTACCGTAACGTCGAAAAAGGGTGACCCAACGGCGTCTTGGCGACGTTTTCACAACGCCATTAGAAGTACACTCATATGCCATCTAAGCAATGTTTCAGCGACATATTAAAGAATATGATATGGAGCGTATCTGACGTTTCTGCAATGTTGTAAGGACGTGTTTAGCCCAAAATGGTTACCTCAACGTTGTACTAACTGTCGTGTTTTAGTTGGGATAACGTTTTTCCTTAAACAGCAAAACAACGTGAATCAGGAAAGTTTTCTTGTAGTAATAATAACGTTTTCTTCACGACAAACGTTGCCACAACGTTCATTCAACCTTACAAAAACGTTTAAAATGTTATTAGAACGTTTTGTTAACATTAAAAATATGTTTATTGTTCCCACAACAACTTGACAACGTTACCGTAACGCCGCAAAATGGTGACCCAACGGCGTCTTGGCGACGTTTTCACAACGCCATTAGAAGTACACTCATATGCCATCTAAGCAATGTTTCAGCGACATATTAAAGAATATGATATGGAGCGTATCTGACGTTTCTGCAATGTTGTAAGGACGTGTTTAGCCCAAAATGGTTACCTCAACGTTGTACTAACCGTCGTGTTTTAGTTGGGATAACGTTTTTCCTTTAACAGCAAAACAACGTGAATCAGGAAAGTTTTCTTGTAGTAATAATAACGTTTTTTTCATAACAAACGTTGCCACAACGTTTACTCAACCTTGCAAAAACGTTTAAAATGTTATCAGAACGTTTTGTTAACATTAAAAATATGATTATTGTTCCCACAACAACCTGACAATGTTACCGTAACGTCGGAAAATGGTGACCCAACGGCGTCTTGGCGACGTTTTCACAACGCCATTAGAAGTACACTCATATGCCATCTAAGCAATGTTTCAGCGACATATTAAAGAATATGATATGGAGCGTATCTGACGTTTCTGCAATGTTGTAAGGACGTGTTTAGCCCAAAATGGTTACCTCAACGTTGTACTAACTGTCGTGTTTAAGTTGGGATAACGTTTTTCCTTTAACAGCAAAACAACGTGAATCAGGAAAGTTTTCTTGTAGTAATAATAACGTTTCTTCCAAAACAAACATTGCCAAAAGATTTACTCAACCTTACAAACAAGTGTAAATGTTATACAAACGTTTTGTTAACATTTAAAATGGGTATTTATTGTTCCTATAATAATCTAACGTTCCAACAATAATCTGACAACGTTAGCTTAACGCTGCTATATGGTGATCAAACAGGGTTTCGACGACGTTCTTACAATGGTTTTATCGGGTTCTGAAAGGATGTTTGGACATTTTGTAAACGTTTTATCAAGGTTATTTGCACGTATTCGGTGGGAAACGATCCAGTCACATACAGGAAACATACAACGTTTTACATTAGTTTCCTACAAAACGTTATTGCAACGGCAAAGTGGAAAGTTTTTTTTAAACAGTGTTATAATGTTTTCTCAATAAAACATTTGAACGACGTTCAATACTGACAATGTTTCGACAAAGTTCGCACCATGTTACTTTCGGGAACAAAAAGCACTGCTGAAACGTGTAATCAAAGTTATAAGGACGTATTAAAGGAATACGATCCATTCACCTAAGAGAAACATTTATACACAGGATTTGACATTAAAAACAACTTTTATTTAGGTTTTTGAGTTCTACAAATGATAAATGTAACAATATTCTCCTTTAACACGTTCACTCGAACTGGTACAAAATCCAATGATTGTTATATTGTTTTTATTATTATAATAAATATCTGGTCAGCATCTGATACAGAAGTCTATATCACCTTTCTGTATGTAATCAGCTCTACTTTACATTTAGGTCATAGTTTTTAAACGTGAAACAACTGACCAATAACAATGTAGATATAACAATCAAATATAACGCAAGTGGCAAATGATACAGTGATAAATTCATAGATCATGATGATCACATCCTTAATCGCCTTTTCTTTAATAGCTGCCCCTCTGCATAAGTACAATCACTATACATATATATCGCATATTACTGTAACTTAAGGTGCAACAATAAAAAGGTCATGATGTTGCATAAAATTGTTTGTAGGGTTAGTTATTAGGCTAACTATAAACATGGCCTACCATTAACCAAATGTAAATCAAAATAAGATTCTCTCGTGGAAACACCATTTGTATCATTCATGGATCATTTGGCGTGCCTCAAGTCCTTGGTGATATTTTACTTTTGTGATTTTTGTTTTAAATTCTTGATTAAATGTCCAAGATAAACAGAGAAAGGCTCAGTCATATTCTTCTTGGTTGTCATCTTGTCCCCTTAAGTACTTCTGTGTCCTCTCAGGGAAGGATTGCCATCTTCTCAATCTGTGAAGTAACATCATATTGATGTTTTTTTCCATCCAAGAAACACACCTATCTGGACTATCTAATGCATTAGAATTTAATGATACTCATAACAAATGACACATAGGTCATGACACTCACCGTACTAGGCATGACCAATGACAACAGAGGCTGAAATTCACAACTTTCAGTTAAACTTTTGAAGGTCTTGTTTGTCAACATTAAACTTTGCAAATGGCTAAAATATATAGGTCTGAATAAGATATAGTTACCTGATGGCTGGTGCACACAACTATTTGACTGTTGAACTGCACCTTTGGCCTGGCCTGACTGATACCAGTCAGTCTTGAAAGGACAATTAACCATGCCAAAGTGAAAAAATAACGTTGCTAACAGACAAACAAAAAAAAAAAACAATGCTGGCAACAAGAGCCCCTTAAATGTGAATAATACGCATGTTGTGTATCTGGTGACCTCTGATCTCATTAATATGCATGGATTTCCCTGGAAATCGAACTAAGGGGGGATATTTTATTGATTAAAATTTTTGATGAGTTTTATCAAAATCCTTTATATTCCCTTAAGTTATCTTGGTGACACCACAAAGTAGCCTAGTGAACAGTGACTTTATTAAATTTGCGTGGATTTTGCCCATAATCAAACTCAGGTGAGATAATCAGTTGGTAAGTAGTTATGGTGAGTTATGGTGAAAATCCATCAAAGCCCTGGTAAGTTACCATAGTGGCACTAATAGTAAACTGAAGGATGGTGGGTATACCATAATACTCCTGTCATATGACAGGCATTTGAAAACATATCTCCCACTTGGCGGACTTGAGTAAACTTGGGACCCATGGGTCTCAACACAGTCCTGTGTCCTTAACCAATGACCTTTTGACCAAAAATATGAGAACTTTACTATCCTTGAACATGCAGCATTAAGATTATTGTAACAATCTTTGAAAAAGCAGAATTATCATCCATTAACTAATTTGTGAATGGATGGGCCCTGTGACCTTGACCTTTGACCCTATGACACCAAAATCAAATAAAATATTCCCCTATTGGCAGGTGAGCATTATCTTGAGGATGGAAGGTTTGTGAAAAGTTTGAAATGCATACACATTCATTTTAAAGAAATGGTCCTGTAACCTTGACCTTTGAACCAAAAAATCAACAGGTTCTTTCTTTAGTGGTGAGCCATATATAAGTATAAGTATATAACCATAATGTCAAACTAAAATGGAGTTATCATCTGGAAACTAATTTTTGAACAGATGGCCACTGTGACCTTGACCTTTGACCTATTGTTCCCAAATTCATTTATGGTCTCCCCATACTGGCTAGTCAGCTAAATGCACAAGATAGAAAGTTTGGGATGAAAAGCTTGGCTTAAAATGCAGCCATAATCTTTTTAAATAAGGAAGTCCTGTGACCTCATGACTCAAAAACCAGACAGCTTCTGGCTTTAGTGGTGGGCCATATATAAGTCAAGTTTAAAATCCATGTGTCAATCCAACCTGCAGTTATCATCTGAAAACAATTTGTGTGGATGGATGAATAGACAGACAGACAAACAGACAGACAGAGAGACCAGGCATCCACTTGTGATCAATAAACACACATGGTTTTGGGACACTAGATGTAATCACAGCTGAGAAACTGACATGATTGTTGTTATTTTATAGTAAAACAATTAGAAAAATTTTTTGTTAAAATAAAAAAAAATACAGGTGGCGCCACCACTTTTCAGAAACTGACAAAACTAGTCATGGTCAATATTCAAGGCTAGATTCATGACAAACCATGCATTACTTATCAAGATATTACAGGTTTTGTATCAAATATTTTATTATTCTGGGGGGGGGGGGGGGGTACTTTCAAGCCCCATAGCTCGAAGGATCCATGCCACAGTGACCTAATTTCAGGTTTCCAAGGAGTTTTTTATTGACCTCCCTGGATGATCACTTAAATATTTCTAGGTCCAGCAGTTATGATTTGTGCCCTGCTAACGGACACCCAGACGCCCTGACGGAGGATGGACAAAGCGCCATTCCCATTCCTCAGTTGACTTACAGTCAGCTGAGCTAAAAAACTTTCAGAAGGGTTGGCACCACTGGAATGACACACTAGATACAGCTATCATAATTCAACACACATTACTAAATTCCATGTTGTTGAGTATCAGTATTAATGGGAATTTCACGATTTGTATGAATTTTTACTCAAATTACTAGCATAATTGATGAAAAGGAACAATCACAGCATTACTAAATTTATTCAACTCTTTAAAACCATTCATGTTCAATATGCAAACAAAGTTTCATGAGAATATATTAACACATATTTTGGAAAATTGCATGAATGAGACTGCATTAAAAATAGCAAAATAAAAAAAGGCATACAAAACATAACCAGTCTATATCGATTGATAAATTTCTCTATAATCAATACACATGCAACATTGTAAACATAATCTGACACAGTTGATATATTTTGGTAGTTTGGAATGTATGAAAAATATGAAAAATGTTAAAAAATATAGGTGGCACCAACAGCCTCATTCACCTGATGGCACTTAATATGGTCAAGTAGAATACTGGACAAGTAATACAAGTAATCATAGGGCCATAAAATAAGTGAGGAATGGAATGACTCCAGGAGTAAAAGCCCTTCTGCGAACTGGGTTCCAGTACTTAGAAATATAACCTTTTACTAGTAAATTATCCACTGGTGTAATCCCTTACTGCAACAGTTTATTACACTGATTAACTATGGAGTAGAAGGTCATCAATTTTAACAAAATGCTAATTTCCAAATTATATGTGGGACTCCTATACAATATATATATATATATATGAAAGCTATATGGTGAGTGGTTGTTGAGTTATAAAGAGTTATCCCTAAACTTTAACCTGATATGGGTTTGGTTTTGTACACAGTTTGTCCTGAATTGCTAATTACTTGTCCAGAAATTAAAATATGGGGAACCTTTAAAAGCTGTGCTGGGTATTGTCACTGTGCAACTTTTAATAGCTGTGCTTGATATTGTCCTGTATATCAGTCTACTAAGTTTAATTGAAATACCTTCATCACCAAATGGAGCAATGAGCCTTACAAAGAACTGCACTTGTTCATGAACAATTAGGGCCTGTAACCCTGATCCTCTGATCCATAATCCCCTAATTTGTACAAATTGTCTAATAACTGGCCCTAAAATTAAAATATGGTAAAATCTTTTAATAGCTGTGGTAGATATTGTCATTTTACATCAGTGTTCAATTTGGCTGGACTGTTTCAGAGGAGGTTTTAAAGTGTTTTTTAGCTTTTTCCTTTTAAAATCTAAATAAATGCAGATGGCAAAAAAATAAGCGAAAACCAAAATATATTTATATATATGTATATGTATATATATATATATATATATATATATATATATATATATAAAGATTGTTGCAAAGACCATAGGAATTGTCAATTATTTTACAATAAACATGACAAAGATTATTTAAGCCCAACACCTATTACCTTAGGCTTTTCATTAAAAGTACGAAAATGTAATGACATGTTTGTAATTTTTGTGGTTCTTTTACAAATACACTGAAATGAACTTAAATGATAAGATGAACATCATCAAAATCACAAACATTTATGGTTATGATAAAATCATCAGTTATGAAATCAAGGAATATCAAAATGAAAAAAAAATTTTTTAATTCTGTATACTTTTGCACGGTCTTAATCTTACCAGTGGCTTAACAATGATTTCCTTCAAAAGGCCAAATAATAACAGATTGACAATAATTGACAGTTGTGCTGGGACAATATGAGATTTTCATATCATGATAAAAGTATAAAGTTTATCACAATATGTCATGATAGCATGATGTTATTATCAGTACTTTATTTTTCAGTTTTAAGCAAAAAAAACTAGAATTGCTTTGTTTTTTGTGTTGCATAAACATGTATATATATATATGTCTCCTCCTATGGGCCATCCCTTAACATAAGGGGTAAAATATGCACTATCTAAAAACAATGATTCTAGATTTCAGCAGAACTCAGAACTGACCATGAAGGTCTAAGTCACTGCTTTTTGAACGCCTTTGAGATTTTGGCAGAAAGAACTTGTGTGTCAAATGTGAAGAAAAATCTTGAGAACTTCCAAAGTCAATGGGTTTCAATATTCCTAGAATTGCACAAATATGACCTTAAAGACAAAGTCAAGGTCAACATGCAGAACCTAAAATATTCTGAGAACCCAGTTAAAAAACTTGTGTTGATTGTGAGGGGGAAAATCAGCAATACTTCTTAAGTTACTGTGTTCACAAGACATATTATTCTGGAAAATAAATGGTACTTTGAATAACAACTGTATTTGTTAGTGTTCAAGTTACACATGAAAGTCTTGCCACTGTTAAGATGCCAACACGCTGAACGTTGTGATCGTTTCAGTCAGCCAGTACATGAATTACAGTTAGACTGCGTTCGTCGAGTGAGGACCTGCATATCTCACGCTGATTGGCTGAGCTAGAGACACAATTTGAAACCGGCCCGCTTCGATGAGCGATGGTCTGATAAACGGTGACACACTGACTCACTGAGGCTGAGGGTTAAATATTAAATGTTAAAAATCTTGCCATACTCAAATAGAGGAGGACCTAAAAATATTAAGACTGATTAAATGAGAATATATATATATATATATATATATATATATATAATCAAAGTAATACACATAGAAATTCAATACATTATAGTGAAAGTGCTCTACCATGCCGGGGAGCATTAATAATGTATCGTATACAGTTAGTTTTACTTCATGTACTACAGAACTGTTTCGTGAGTACAGCTACCTAGCCGGCTCACTCTTCAAGTACCTGAAGAGTGAGCCAGCTAGGTAGCTGTACTCACGAAACAGTTCTGTAGTACATGAAGTAAAACTAACTGTATATGATACATTATATATATATATATATATATATATATATATATATATATATATATATATATATATATATATATTGCAAGCTGTAAGCCAACAGTAGGAGGTTACTGATCATGAATTTACCATGTTGGTTTTGGAAAAGATTCTGGGCAAGCTAGCTAGACCACTTTAATTACTCCTTACGTCACTGGGAAACCTAAGTATTTTGTGCCCTGTTATTGTATGCTTGATGGACAGACGACTGACAATTGGTAATCACTATGGCTCAGATGACTTACAGTCAGCTGAACTTTAAAAAAATCAACAAGGGTTATACTGACCATGAAGGGTTATGAATGACATTGTCTTCATCACAAAACCCAAACATTCCATTTACATTTGTAGATACAACATCTTTTATTGTCAGTTTGGTGTATATGTTTCAGCTATTAGGAAAAGGTATGTATAAATCTGATTTATATATACAAATTGACCTACCATTGAACTTAAAGAATGGCAGATTGGCAGAGTCCTTCCAAAGACTGATTCTGAAGTATAGTGGGATGAGGTGGCTCTGTCAGGTAAAACAGAGAAATAACATTATGTTACAATGTTGCTGGGTTTTACTTGTTACTAATACATCTTTCTAAACATATTGAACTCAGTTTAATAAATTAGTCATAAATTGCACACAATTTCAAATAAATATTTTAAACATATCTCAAGTTGTTCAGGATAAGGCATTTAAAACTTCTACTTGAATTCCTAGATATCAAACTTTGGTAATGTATGTACCACATGCCTGTACTCCTATTAACTGTAATGCACCTCACCTGTGTGCTGGATACAGTTTTGTTCCAGTTTTTGTGGTCCATGATCTCTTTCTTTTTCTGTTAACATATAGCCAAATCCCACCATGAAGGTTCCCTCTGTCTGACCAATGTTCAGCATGGGGTTCAAACTGCAACAATTCAGGCAACTATTGAACGAAATACCTCAAATATCAAACTACACATGATGAAATTTAAAAGCAATGTATCTGTGATTTTTTAAACCTGACATGATCAAGAATTTTAACTAGATTAACATTTAAATATGGAAATACTACTGATCTTGAATATTTGTAATCATTATTGTTATATATAAATACAACTATATATTTAGCTTGAACCATCAAAGTAACTATTACAAGACAAACACATTTCTTAAACTGCATTTTTAAATGATGTTTATTTTTCTTAACCTAAATCAAAATATATAATAAATGTTTAAACTTTAATTTAATTTCATGATGTAATATGACATCAAAAATAAGAATAGGTGAGAAAACTGCAGGACAGAAAATTGCAGCAATTTAGAGATGCCTTATACTGATCAATTTCATGTTCAACTACTGACCTTTAACCAAGATCCATTAGTAAAACCAACTGGTTGATTTTGTACTTACTGATCAGAATGTTAGCTGCAGCTCGATTTAGCACATCCCTGAAGATACTGAACTGTTGAAGTGGGAAGCACCTTCATGGGCACAGTGAAAACCCTTCAGAGAAAGAATTTATATTATGTGCTTATATGTGGTTTTAATCCAAATTTGTATTATATACAGTTTTCAAATTAAAAGTGAACAAATATCCCCTTGATCAGGATGCAAATCATTAGCATCAGTGGGCTAAGTGCACCATGCACTTCAGACCTGTATTGAATATTCATTCAATGAGTACCTGTATTGAAGAGTTTGTCGGCTGCAAATTTTATATGAGACGGTTTTGGTTTAAGAGCCCCCTTGTTCAATTTATTAACTGAAATCAGATGCTGTAAAAATTAAAAACTTCCATTTTCAAATGAGCATAATCAAATTTAGATAAGCAAGTTTTAACAAGCCAATAAGGTATATAATGTTGATTCTACTCTGTAATATATGCAACAGTGTAGCCTGAAACCATTTAATGATTCAATAAGGAAAAATATTTTTTAGCATACCAATTTTTTGCATGAATAGTTTTTGCCATATTCATTTTTTAAAAAAAAAGGTTGCATATAAAATTCTAAAAATATAAGTGAATTTAGAATTTTGCATCATTTTTTATCCTTAGTTTGGCTTAAATTATGTCAAATTTTGCACAAATTTATATTTTATTATATTTTAAATCATAATATGTTAAAACTGAATTTAAAAGTTTTCTTTAAGGAAATATCACTTAAAAAACAATGTCACAACATGGAATCTTCAAAATTATTCTTTGAATCATCATTAAAAAAAATTTTGAGCACTGCAGTTTTCAGAACATGCTTAATTTTATTATCTAATTAAAAGATTCAGTAAATTTGATTAAAAGTTCCCTTTCAAATCAGGTATACACACTGATGGTTGGCTGAGGGAGAAACAATATAATTATGCTAATTTCCATCTCAGCTATAATTCAACATTGAAATTTATATTCAATTTCACAAATGTTGAAAAAGAACCAAAAGTTGTTACGCGTCTGAATTAAGGAATTTCTCATATTATAAACATCCACACTTTTATATCAAAACTTCACTTATAATTAGTGGACACAAATAAATATGCACTTTGATCATTGTAACCCCTTGTATATCAGCTACTGATGTGAAAAACATTAGTGTTCACCTTTCCAACACATTGGTGGAAAATGAAAAATGCCTATTTGTGCATGTGTTTGCCTGTCTCAGGCATATATGTGTATGTGTGTGTGTATATAGGTTCAGCCTATAAATACTTTTAAAACTAGATGTGTCGGAACGACACAAATGCCCCCGCCTGGGGCAAATTAGAAACATTTGTTAAATTTTGTAAAAATTATTAAGTTCAGGAGGTGTTGTATGGTCTAAAGTAGGTCAAAAGTAGGTGTAAAGGGTCATTATCAAGCAACACACCAAAAATCAGGCCAGTATCTGCAGGCATTATGAAAAAAGTCCATATATGTGCATTTTTCATGAAAATTTCTGTCTCTCATGAAATTTTCAATGTTCAGGATCTGTCATATGGTGAAAAATAGGTTAACTGGGACGAAACGCGAACTCAATCTGTGAGTGGTCATTATGCACCCACAGACCAAACATTAAGCCAGTATCTGTAAGCATTGCATTGCGAAACTAGAATATTAGCAAAAGTTGATAATCATTTATAAATTTAAATTGGAGAGGTATATACCATGTTTCATAACAATCCACCAAATGATTCCTGAGAAATAAGCTCCTAAGTCTTTTTCTATACTAAGCTCTGTGACCTCGAAAAGTAGGTCAAGATCACCCATCTTTGAACTTGACCAAGATTTTGTAAATATAATGCAATAGCACTGAAGAAATGAAGTTCCTGTGTTGAATACCTTTGGAGATATCCTGCACGAAAGGCCAAAATTGAAAAAATCTGATAAAATTTCATTAAAAATTCAGAATTTGCAGGTGGCGCCATCAAAATTGTGCAGCACATAAAAACCATCAGTCCCAATGATCATAGTAAGTTTTGTGAAAATCCACACAATGGTTCCAAAGATATAAACTGTTGAGTGTTTTTCTATAATCAGCTCTAAAATGTAGAAAAAAAAAGGGACCCATGGGTCACAGCGCTCAGCTGATCCTGATTGGACTATACAGTAAAACCTGAGAGTTAAGACCACCTGACGTGCCACACCAAAAGCGGTCTTAAGTCACAGGTGGTCTTAAGTCTCAGGTGGTCTAAGTCTCAGCATGAAGCGAACAAAGAATATAAAGGCATATATGTCTACGTAAACATTTATTTATTTATTATAAAAATAGATACTGGATATATATATATATATATATATATATATATATATATATATATATATATATATATATATATATATATATATAATCAAAATATTCACAACAATATTTACAAATTAACAACAATATTTACTTAAAACACTGAATCAATCTTGTTCTGCTTAACAAAGAGAATCTTATTTATAATTATCGAAGAAAGCTGGTCCTTTTATAACTTTATTAAACAAGCCTTTGTCAAAGGCTTTGAATAGCTTGTTTGTCATATTGCACAAACACAAACCGCTAATTAATGATGTACCATGAGTACACACTGAGTCACTTTGTTGATCACTGACTTGTGCTCACCGTAATAAGAAGCAGACCCCATTAACATCTCAATAAACTTCAAAGCAGGTATGAAGGGATCGATCATTAGATTACAGGTGACTGCTCACGTTATCAAACTGTCTCTCTATATTGGTACTATGGTAGTAAGCATTGAGTCCTATTGCCTTATTGATGAATATTCTATTGATGTTATCGAAGCAGGTCGTCAGTTTGTCGTCGTCATGAACTGACATGTTGTCAAGTCAAAATGTGTGTGATAAGCAATGACAGTTGATCGCTTAAATTAAGCAATGACAAACTTACTTTCATGACTCACTTTTTTAAAATTAAATCTGCGCAAATGTTATTTACACATCGCTAAGACTAGCTATGAACTCCGGTCAACTGGTCAACGACCGCAGCGTGCCAGAAATACAACGGGAGTTCTATTCGATGAATATTAATGAGGGATTTCCCTTAGAGCACGTGATCCTCACCTGTTTACCGTAAAGATGTTTTAGACAATCGTTAAACAAATTCGATGTGTTCAAAGATAGGCTGTGCTAAAAAAAAGTAATGGTACACAGAATTAAAGAATTGGGTCGTTTTACATGTTCCCTCGCAATATTCGCGGAACTTTCATTTTTCGAGAAAGATTAAAACCACGCGGGCCCTGGGCCAGTGACACCTGGAGGGGGTATTCTGAATTGATGTCCAATTCACCGCGGGAAAAGAAGGTCACCATTGCCACCTCTACATTCACGAGACGGTCAATGGCACGGTCGTTTTAGTCTTTACTTAGGACGCCAGGTGCCACTACCGCTTCACCAGGCGGTCGCTTAACGGAGGTAAAGACCAGCGACCGGTCACATTTGAGCGGTCGGTGGTCGCGTACCACAAACGGTCGCTCAACACAGGGGCATTAAAGAGTGATTAAGCTCGGTGCATTCATTTTTCGGTCGTAAGTCACAGACGGTCGCTGGCGGCAGTGGTCGCTTGGTTCAGGTTTCACTGTAAATGTATCACCATTGTGATACTATATTGAGTAGATAAAGCTTAGAATATCATGGTCATGTTGGGTTTTATAAAGGAATATAATGTAATATGTGAGTAAATGATATATGAAATAACCTGACTGATGGATTAATATGGAGTAAAATATAATTTTTATTTATTTGGGAGGGGTCGAAAAAAGCAATTTATTTGAGCAAATATGAATGCAATGACAGTATGCTAAGCAGTGGTATAATGATGATAAGGCTATTTGTTGAAGGATCTATAGTGTATGGAAAACTGCAAGAGTTCAATTTGACAGATAAAAGGTTATGATTAACTATACTGATGAGGGGATTTATGAATTTGTGACTGTATGACATAATATCTTGACAAGATTGGTCTTGACAAGGTGCATTATTTTGATGCCCCTGACGTCTACATATTACACAATATTGACATAATATCTGGCATATACATAGGTACCTATGGACAAATGGTCAACAGTACTGAACCACCTGGAAGGTTAAAATCTGAAAAATATGATGAAATGTAGATAATGTTTGAGAGGAAGAGGTAATCTGGGCCATGGTTGGTTTATATGATTGAAGAAAATGTTGCAAAAAATATTTGAGACCTGACAATGCCTTTCCATTGGTTACCTTTTTGATAAGCTGTTGACAGTTCAACAGTTTACACATTTGTCTGATGAGATCCAATTTATTTGGTAAACCTTTTTTTATCAATTTTATGATATGTATACAGTTGCCATAACGTCCTCATTCCACAGGTGCAATGACTTGATAGGGGGGGGGGGGGGAGGGGTGTTGTGTTATGATCAGAGTTACAATGCCTCTGTCTCTCTGTAGATATTTTCTTTAATTATTAAATTTTATGCTATAGCCATAGAACTATTGTTCACAGTGCCAAGGAGCAAAGCCTCAGTGGGATGAAGAAGGGGATGGTGAGAGTTACAACACCCTTGCATATACATACAGGATATGAAATTTAATTCAACAGTGCTTATAAAAAAAGTTTATTCATGAACATTAAATATTTAAAACAGAAAGAAAGATGGAGAAACAAAGCAAATAATTTTTTTCCCATTCTACTGAGCCAAGAAAAAATTAACAATATTTGCATTTATTCCTTTTTTTCATTACATAATTTTAATCCAAGTTTCCGAATGTTACTATAAATTTACAGTATAACATACATGTGATTGTGAATATTTCAGTTGATTCACATTTCTAAATTGCATCAACATTTATAGCTAATGTATCTAGTTTATAGTACCTGTCAACAGAATGGGATGGAGGGAGCAAGGGAGGCAATGAGAGAGAGAGAGAGAGAGAGAGAGAGAGAGAAAGAAAGTTGGAGAAAGAAAGAGAAAAAGCAGAGGAGAGAAAGAGAGAGAAAGAGAGACCTAGACTGCCAGAGAGAGAGAAAGAGAGGCTCTCGGGTAATTACTGCCTGACCCAGCCTGACCCAGACACTCACAGTGGCAGTAGGTCAGACCTGAAGGTGTTATGTAACTGCCCAGTACACTGCATTTATACTGATCTGATGCAAACAATGAAGACATGGTACCTGGAAACTTGAATAAAATCTACAGTTTTTGATCAATTGGTTTCAAATTTCAGATTTTAACAGATGAAATGTTAATGTGTACATGCTGTGAAAATTGTATCCACAGCACTAACAGGAAAAATTTGAATATTTATATTTTTTTAAATGGTATCAGGAAAAAAAGAAAAGTATTCTCAGCTATAAAACTAATACATGTGTTAAAATTAATCCATGGATCAAAACACCCAATATATCATACCAGGAGCAAACTGGAGTTGGGAATGTTTAATTTTATGAACTGAAATAAAGGACCAGCAATATAAATTTTGATTATTTAGCCAGTTTCATGTAACAACTGATACAACCATGAGTTATAAGTCAAACAAATTAAAATCTTTAATGAACACTTGTCTGAGTAATATTTTAAATTTTTGACATATTTATTTATTATTTTAATTTTGTAATAAATATAAACCAACAAGTTAAAGACGTGGAAAAGACCTGGAAATTTAGATTAATTTAATATAACCAACTGCATCCTTGTCTATCATTATCTTGCATCATATAATCCCTAATAGTAAACAACAATTTATTTAAATTATTTATTTTTCATTTTTATGGTTGAAATGAAAAATACCCAATGGTGACTGCATGGTGTTATTTGAAATACAATTTTGGCCATCCATGGAAGATCCATAAATGATCAGTAATTGCAAGGTAATCCCCTGTAACTCATTAACTATAAATTCCTTTTCCATTTATTTTTTTAAGTTCTTATCATAAACCAAATATTAAAAAAAAGTTTATTGTTATGTTTATGGCCTAAACAAATACTAGTGGAGGGGGTTGGACAGTTAGATCCAGTTGAAGCCACCCAAGAGCTGGCTGGCTGCAGAGTGCCTCGCTTCAAGCTAGCGACAGCTTGTCACCCCAAACGTCGATTTTAGATGAACTGAAGACGATGGGGTGACAGTACAAGCTATTGGGTTCACATCAATTCTAGTATGTGCAGATGTGCACGCCATTTCTGACACTGCTTTTTCATTTTTATCTACTTCTCGAACTGTCATTTTCCTGAGTTAAGACAAAAAGTGACATTATTCTGTTGGGGAAAATAATAATTATTACATCAACAGTTGACTTACGTGTATTCGTGCAGCAGTTTTTAATTCCGAGGCTGGTTTTACTCGAAAAACTCGTCTCCACGTCTGTCAGCGGGAGAACCATAATTTCCGGTAGGGGATTTCCAAACGGCTATGTGTAAAACTCGGAAGTCCGAAGTCGGAAGCAAGGACTTTTTTTAAAGCAATGATCGAAGAATAATTAAAATTCTACTACTTCAATGGAAAGTACCTTTTTATTTTTATTGATAGAATAGTTATCCATCCGAAGTTATAGACTATTTTTTGCTCGGAAATGCTTGGTTATGGTCCAAATGTGTAAAACTCAGAAGCCAGTAAAGGCAAATGCACTGGTCATCATATCGTCAGCAAACGTGTCAAGCATTTTCAGTTTCTTCAGTATCATATATTTTTCATAAACTCAGTCTGTTTTGTAACATTCATGATGTTGTTTTTTTTTTATAATATATTATATTGATATTTTATTTCATTTTTTATAACAAGATTATTTTAACTCATCAATATTTTACGCTGTTACCGCATTTTATGTTGGCGGAAACATGAAAAAAAAGGTTTTGGTAATATTTTATACATGTGCCCCTATTAAAATCACCCTGATTATATCATAGAGACTTAAACAGAAAATTTGACAGAACCAAAAAACGTCCAGTTAATGTTTCTACAAGTTGTTTCGAACAAAATATTTTATTTTTAATGTATAAACTGAAAAACCTTTTCCTCTTCCACTGACCAAAAAATTTCATCAGGATTATGAATCTCTTAGACTCTTATCTATTATGTAATACTTTTTATGCCAAATTATATTTTACATTTCATGGTCTGGTTGCACACATTGATTTATATATATATATATATATTTATATATATATATTTATATATATATATATATATATATATATATATATATTATGTTAACAAAATTGTAATTTCTTATCGAGATCCTTGTAATCGTACAGTAATATGAAGTTGAAGGTAGCACATTCTGGTTAGATGCCCTTATCACGCACATATTATATACGTTTGAGAGTGAAATCAGTTGAAAACAGACTTTAATATATTAATAAATATCCATATATTTGAAGTTGAAATGTGATGTTGAAACATCTGGAGTGAAATTATTTATTATTTTCCAATTCATAAATTGGTGATTTACTCCACTGAGAGAGCATCCAAATATATACTAGTATAATGAGAGAGGAAGTATTTCCGTTATCACATTTTTCTCGATAATAACACCGACGAATCCCCCCCCCCCCAATCGCATTACCGTGTGAGTCATGCACGGTCTCCCCACAGAGGTGAGCTCGGGGTGGGATCGACCGTGAAAAATCTCACGGCTCCTCGGCTGATACTCAGACTCGCGCACTGTGTTCTGCTGTCCCAGCCTATGCGCTCACAGAGCACAAATGTCGGAAAAAATGCAAAGATTGTCATAAGACTTAATCATATCAATTATTTTACAACAAGTACTACATTTAAATACTAGGAGTGACATTTGCCAGTTATAAATGTATAGACGCGCATTTCATCATTGACATTAACATGTTACGAACTTTTGAATATTTGGACTTTCCAGTTTATACCGTAATTTTATAGAAATATAAATATTAAAGCCCAACAACCTAAAGTTTGAATACATTGTTCAAAAACATGTAGGAGAATAGTTGGGGAACAGAAAATCAATCATAATCTTGAGATGAGATGGGGTGAAATAAATTACGTGAAAATACAAATATATATATATATATATATATATATATATATATATATATATATATATATTAAATTTACAAATAAAATAAATAAAAATAAAACACGAGTTAACCAGTGCGTCTCTGTGACTTCCGAGTTATACACATTGGATAACATCCAAGCACTTCTGACTGACTTCCGAGATGGCTTCCGAGCACAAAATCTTCCATAACGTTCAGATTAAACAATGGATAACTATTATTCTTCACAGAATGAAAAATAAAGATCTTATTCTGTTGGGGAAAAAGAAAACAGTATTGAAGCGTTAGCATTTTGTATATGCTTTAAACTGCTTTCGTTGGTTTCCAGCTTCCGGCTTCCGACTTCCAAGTTTACATACACGACCGCGCCATGACACATTTAGTTTTGAATGAGAAGTACCGCTTCACGTGAATCGATGCTACAGTGATGTATGGAGGTAATAAATGTAATTATTTTTGTGTAACAACATTTTTTCTTCGATATTAAGCACATATAATACGACTATATAAGCCTGTGATGCCAAATAATACCAGACAGGAAATATTTTGATCCGACGCTTAGAATGGGCGTTCTGTTGTGACTGCCATCATGACTCCAGGCCCTATCAGTTTATTTCCGAAGGCCTGAGTGTCATGTTGTCATGGCTAGCTTCAAGCATGCATAATTGGCCTGAAAGGTCAATGTGGGGACATAAAAGAGGGGCTTCAGTACAGCCAAGGTGTGATATGGTCTCATAAAAACTTTCATAAAAGCTAGTTTTTGACCAATTCCTTTTATAACTTCAGAATTTAGAAGCTTAAATCCTTACCAGTGCAAGATATGAAAATTAAATCAACAGTGCTTACAGGGAAAAAACATGCCATGGCCAAAGTTGGGCAAAATTTAAGGTACTGATTTTATATTTATGCTAATAACTTATAAAATTTGAAAAATTCAGAGCTAATTTTGGGAATACAATTGAATCTTGATTAAATAATGTTATATCCCTGGCAAAAAATGTCTACCTTCAGCAATTTTCATGTTAAGAGAGTAAATATATTTCTTGATTTTTTACAAAGTGCATTATGTTTGGGCCTAGAACTTAAAACAATTACAAGATACTGACATCATTTCTGGCATATGCATAGCAAATGTATAGAAAAATATGTATATTATATATTATCAAAGTCAGATCAGTGGTTTTGATATTAGGCAATCTTAAAGTGTAACAATGGGGTTTTAATGGAAAAATGAAGTTTTTTCTTAATATCTCGAAAGAATGCAGTCCTAGTGACCAAACTTTTAGTATGGTAGAGGATTTGGGGGACATCTAACTGTATGCAAAATTTAAGGAACTTAGAGCTGAAGCTGGGGAGCTGAGCTCTAGTAAACTGCATAACACTAGCTTGGTGTAAACAATATATGACATGGTGCTTTAAAACTTGAATAAAATCTACAGTTTTTGATCAACTGGTTTCAAATTTTTTGTTTTAACAGTTGAAATGGTAACAAAATCATGCTTTGAAAATTAAATCCACAGCAGTTACAGGAAAAAACGTGCCAAGGTCAAACTTGGGCAAAATTTAAGGTACCAATTTTATATTTTTGCCAATATTTAAAAAAATTTAACAGAATTTGATCTAATTTTTGGTATACAATTCAATTTTGATTATTTAAAGTAGTATTACTGGAAAAAAATTCCTACCTTTAACACTTTTGGTCTTAAGTGACAAAATATCTTTCCTCATTTTTTTACAAAGTCCATTATATTTGGGCCCATACCTTTTTTAAATTAAATAATACTGACTTAATTTCTGGCATGTACATAGGAACCATAAAGAGGAATATTTATGGTAAAAATGAAGAAAACCAGATGAGTGGTTTTGATATTAGGCAGTCCTGAAGTGTGAAAATAGATTTCTAATAAAAAATTGAGGTTTTTCCTTAATATCTCGAAGGAACGAAGTCATATTGACCCAATTTTTGGCATGGTAGGAGATTTTGGGGACATCTAACTGTATGCCGAATTTCAGATTCGTAGGTCGAATGGTGTCGAAACGTGCCAGTCTTACGGACGGACATCCAGACGGACAGACGGACGGACGGCGGACAATGGACCATGACTATAGCTCAGATGACTGATAGTCAGCTGAGCTAAAAATGGTCAAGGTCACCCATCTTCGAACTTGACCGAGAATTTATTGATATACATCTTCACTGATGAAATAAAATTCCAACGGTGAATTCTTTTAGAGATATCCCGCTCACAAGGTAAAAGTTAACAGACGCAGAACGGACGGATGGACAGACACCGGACAGACAGATGGTCGGACGGACAGACGGACAGCTTGGGTGATGACAATAGCCCATCAGCCTATGAGCTGAGGGCTAAAAATGGCTGTACATGTGTATTTGTCATGAAAATTTCTATTTTTCATGAAATTTTCTAAGTTATGGAGCCGTAAAACGATCAAAAGTAAGTCAACCGGGATGAAACGCGAACTCGATCTGTAACTGGTCATTTACGCTCCCGAGGCAGCGGAAATCTTGCGCTTCTAAAGAAGCAACTGATTTTCACGCTGCCAGCTTTGACCGTTTATGATATATTTAGACACCAGATGGGGGTTTGTTGTCCACTGAAATAAACGTGCGTACGATGTGACAAGCAGCCAATCAGATGCCAATAAACAAACACTCGACAGGCATCCTGGCTCTGCCCATTGCCGCGCTTCAAGCGCCTCTTGATCAGTTTCCGGTCGAATTTAAATTGCTCCCTCTGCATTCTCGCATCATCGACCGATTCGACTATGACATTATGACTGTGTTAGTGTAGCCATGTACCTGTTGTCTGCAGAACTGAAACCAGCCAGCGAGGTGTGCACGCAGCCTTTGTTGTTACGTTTCGTTTGAATTACAGCTCACCGGCCGAGCATCCTAGGTGCCCAAGGCCCTAAGCAAACCACGTCAGGGGCAATTCTCTCTGAGCCTGTGGCCTGTTCAGACGGTTACGCTGGGGGATGAGCTGTCACTCAAAAAGAAATTAATATGATTGGCTCCGTGTATTCCTCGCTTGGCTTTGTCTTCCAGCACAAGGTCTCATCTGATTGGACAAAAATACAGTGCTCCCCTCTGGTGTTGCAATTCAGGATACGAGGTCATTACAAACAGCGCCTTACGATATAGGAAGTAGCCCTATAGGTAAAGCGCTGTGTAAAGAGCGTACTGGTCATTATCTGCCCACACACCAAAAATCAGGGCCAATATCTGCAGGCATTGCGAAAAAAAGTCCGTACAACTGTTTGATTTTGGAATGACGGAATGACGGACATGGGTAAAACTATATGCCCCGGCCACTTTGTGGCGGGGGCATAATAACTTTTAACAAATACTTTAAAAATAACAATAAAATTAGAATTACAATCTGTTTTGTGTTTTTGTTTACATGCCATTTACATCATGTTACTAACAGCAACTGGGTCAGAGATTCCTGTCAGCTCTTACAAACATTTTTGACATTCTAAATAACAATTCAGACACTGACAGTTACAATTTTATACTAATGATTGACAATAGTCTTGACTGCAACATCTCCAAAATGGCAAAGACTCCTTTAAACAAAAACATTATAATCATGATACTGATTACCTCCAAAATTGCCTCCATTGTTTACAGGGTTGTGGGTTGGTTATTACCCGGCCTGAACCTGCACAAAATTTCATCCAAATCTGTTCATAACATTTTTGTTAGCAAGACTAAGCAATGGCATAAAACATAACTGTTCAGCATGATGTTTTCTGCCATGCTAATGGCAGCTTTAAACAAGGAAGATCCTGGAGTAGGTCTTAGATACTGCACAGATAGGGAGCTCCTCAATCGCAGGTCTGTATGCTTTTATGAAAGACATGACAACCAATATCCATGACCTGTCTTTGCTGATGATTGCGCCCTGAATGTATCTTCAGAGTCAGACATGCAGCACACCATGGACTAGTTTTCCTGTGCATGTGACAACATCGGGCTTACCATCAGCATAAAGAAGACTGAAGTGACGCACCAACCAACACCAGGAAAGCAATATGATGAACCCTCTATAATCAGGGCTCGAATTTGCCGAAAATTGCCACCGGACACTGGGGTCCGGCAGCACAGAAAATGTGCCGGACCTCCAAAGATTTTACCGGACCCCACTTTGCTATTAAAAAAAAATCTCATTTTCAGCTTTTCCTTTTAAAATTTATTACTTGTATAGGTACGAATTTTATCGTTTTATATGACTCGTTAAGAAATATATAATCACAGCATCTGATTTAAGCCCCTTATTTTCATTTTAGAAGCGCTTTTTAGTGCGCCCCGAACGCAACCAAATCCTAGCCCCCTTGTTATTCTTGAGTAGTCAGAGAATAAAGAGCCACCACATTTCATGGAAGGTCATCTCTACCGAATGTCACATGCCATTACTTACAAGGTCGGTCACGCTGGAAGATTTCCGTGTTGTATCAACTCAAGTCGAACCACTTTTAAGCAATGAGAAAAGTTTTACTAAATTATCAAGCAGGGTTACTAGGGCAGGCGCTGTTTTGTTTAATGCCTCAACCCCCATTTATCTGATCAAATAATTCAACATTTTGGTATACATTGAATGGTTAACGGAACAGCCAAATGGCATCGCCTGTCTGCAGTTGTCTCGAAATCCTCGCGGACAGATTCTTGTTGACAGTTGCAGCATTCCTCACTGTAATTTCCCACGAAATCTTATTTTATGACAAAGATGGCATGATGGCGTATTTGTGCGCGTTTCCATATATTACACTTGGATTTTTTTTGTATCACAATCAATTTACCGGCGATGTTTTCAACTGCGCGCCAGAGTGCATGACAGCAGACAATGTTTTAGTGTACTTCGGTGTCAATAATTACCACGGCTGCAACCGGTACGAATTTTTTATCTCTCAGTTTTAATTCACTTATATTGTAAAATAAAATCATATCATAGTTTGAGATTGTTTTAACGTTTTACACTTAATGCTGCTTTTGGAATATATTTTCATGATACGCTTGCCACAGATCCTGTCGAGAAATTCTGCCGACATCCGATCGTGATATCACATGACAATAAAAAGAATGACTTTAAAATGTTGAAAATTAATTGAAGGTCGCAGGTTTGAGTGATTGTTTGGAACCATGCAATCGATGACAGGATAGTAAATCGTTATTTTGGATATATTTTCTTTCCTGATTATATGAAAAAAGACCCTGCTGATTATTCTGCCGGCCAAGGAGGGCCGGCGGTATCCAGATTTTACCTGACCTCCCTGAAATTTGCCGGCAAATTCCGGT
The DNA here is from genome assembly GCA_026874595.1 of Sipunculus nudus. Taxonomy (NCBI): domain Eukaryota; kingdom Metazoa; phylum Annelida; class Sipuncula; order Golfingiida; family Sipunculidae; genus Sipunculus; species Sipunculus nudus. The sequence goes on along the minus strand of CM049318.1, from coordinate 44,763,705 downwards.
GGGCCGGCGCCAAATTCAAGCCCTGATAATGGAGCATAGACCAAGTCTGAAGTGGACAAATTCACATATCTGGGAAGCACATTGTTAAAAACAGCAAACATAGATGATGAGGTCAACAGCAAAAGTGAGCACTGCTTTCGGTAGACTTCGCTCAAACATCTGGGAGCGTAGAGGCAAACATCTCAAAACCAAGATCCAGGACTACAAGGCAGTAGTCATCACTACCCTGCTATATGGCTGTGAGACATGAACTGTCTATGCAAGACATGCCAAACAACTAAAACAATTTTACCTGACCTGCCTCTGTTGACTGATGAACATTAGATGGCAAGACAAAGTTCCAGACAGAGGTCCTAACACATGCCAACCTCCCATCAATCTACACCATCTTATATCAATCCCAGGTCCAATGGTCAGATCATGTTTGGCACATGCCAGATAAAGACTCTGAAAACTACTCTAGTATGGAGAACTAGAGTCTGGGAAAAGATCCAATCGGAGGGCAGTTGAGGGGCTACAAGGACAGTCTCAAAGCATCACCAAAAAAACTTTATATCAACACAGATACGTTGGAAAGGATTCAACAGCGTGGCATGCAGCTGCACTCAGATGTGTAGTAGACACTGAGATAGCACGACTAGTGTGGACCAGAAGAAAATGTGAGGTCTGCAAGGCAAGGATGGCAACTACCTCAACAGCAACCACTGATCACCAGTGTCCAACATGTGGGAGGTTCTTCTTTGCCTGGATTGACCTGAAAAGTCATCTATGGCCACACAAAGTTAGATCAATTATAAAACCTTGATCATCGTGGTCATCTTCGCAAAGCAATGGAAGAACACCACATCATCACTAGTGATTGACAATGGTCTTGATTGCACCATCTCCAAAATCGCAAAGAATCCTTAAAACAAAACATTATAATCATGATACTGATTACCTCCAATGTTTACTGGGTTGCTGGCTGGGTATTACCTTGGACCTACACAAAATGTTATCCAATTCTGTTCATAACATTTTTGGGTGACACCTCACCGACAACCCATGAACAGTGATAAAGTAATGATACCTTTAGCACTTTGTACAGTTTTAATTGATGTATAACATATATAAACATGAATTAACATGTTAACTGCTAAATTTATTTTTGCACCTGCCAATATAACTACAGCAAAACCTTGTAATTATGACCTCCAATGGGACCTCCATAAAGTGGTTGCATTTTCGAGGTGTTTGTCTGAGCAAGGTCTGATATAAAGAGTGAATAAAGAATCAGTTTATGCACCTATTCAAAGTAGATAGACAGTTATGCTTCAATAACTTTAAAAGTTAGATGAAAATATTCATCAACAAAATACATGTATACCAAAAAGCAATTAAAAATTTGTTGTTCTAACAATTACTTTTTCAAAAGTAATCTAATACAATTCTGATTACTTTCCAGAATTAGAATAGAATAAATGATAATCAATACAATATCAATTACATCACAAGTTATTGTAATTACAGTAATTCAAATACTATTACCTTTATACCAAACTGAACTGTATATATTTGTGTTATGTGCGTGTGTTTGTGTGTGTGAATGATATTTACATGCCTTAACATATCTGGACACCCCCCTTAAAAAATAAATAATAATAATCCTAGATCTGCAGCTGTTTTTTTCTATGAGGATGTCAGCCCTCACCTTCATTTCACTGTCCGGTCTGCAACTGTGTCTCTTCTCCTGTATTAAACTCAGAGGTGTGCAAGTGCTTCATTGCTTGAAAACCATTTTTTTTCCATATGGCCAGTGGGCTTTGCTTTACAGTGGATTATCCTTCAAGCCCATTCAATCTTGTAGGATTTTACAGGCTCCAACTGCTGCCTACAAATTATACCATATGAAATAAATCATCCATGAAGAATATTTGCCAGATATACATGTACATCCATTCAATATGTACCTTTCAAGGCCATAATTCAATCTGTAACTTTGAATACTTAAAGTGGGCAACAATTTATCAAAGATCCAGAAACTCTGACTTGTCCTGTTGCTTCATTTATTCTGAGTTATTATTTTGTGACTATATTGCATTTACCAAATTGTTTTTTTAAGTAGTAATCTGATCAGTTACCATATCCAGTGCTGTACAGCAAAGTCATAAAATGCCATTCAGTGGATTTTGAATCATTAAGATCTTGTATTTCAATGCTTTAAAATTACACTGACACAAATTTCAAAGGCAACATTTACATCTCGAATAAACAGATTTGCTCACTACTATCAAACTGTTGGCTGGGATGTGATCAAATTCCGGAGTAACTCAAGAGTGCCATGGCCACAGCTTGGCACACCTGTAGAGAAAAAGAAGAATTAAGCCATATCTTCCAAGCATTAAGAACATGATCATAAACCTATGAAATGTATGTATTTCAGTATATCAGGTAGACTGAAATAAGGCACTGCTCTTTATTTAGATATAGTGATGCTTCAGTGGGATCACCAAATTAAGTGGAAAATTTCAACCTCCACAATGAGGAATCACAGTACTGTGAGAATAAATGCACTGAAAAAGTTCATATGAAAACATGAAAAGCAATTTAATAACTATATAAAATTTCAAGGGGGTCAAATGATGGAAATATGTGGAATCTTGAAATGTATTTATGATAATCCTTGACGCAACAGTTCAACAACAAATTTGTATTACAGAGTCAATCTGTGTAAAGGGTCAAGGTCAACATCCCAGGGCATGTCTTTTGAAACACACAAAATAAAATATTTTCATATGACATGACCAAATAATTTGTATGAGAGTGTAATTACATGGAATGCTTATAATGGGCATATCATGCTGCTACAACCACCTCTCTGTAACAGTCACCCTTGCTATTACAGGCAACTTTCTATCATGGTCACATCTTTACTATGGACACCTACCTATTTCGGACAGCTCTCTATCATGGACACCTCTCCATTATTACCTTTATTACAGGTAACGCTCTATTACAGCCATTACTCTATTACATGTACCATGCAGTTAGTTTCTTCATTACAGAAAATAATACATACAATCACTTCTCTATTACAGGCACTTCTCTTGTACAGGTACCAATATCTTATGGGAAAAATATATTATACCTAAGTAGGTTAAAGTCTTATACCAATATACAGTGAAATGACATACACCCCAAAGTTTAATCTCAAATAGCCTTTAGCTATAACAGGCCTCAAATTTCATTTTTGGAAATGACAAGCTACTGCTGCCTGTCAAATTTGAACTTGTCAGGCAACAAAGAAATTTGACAGGCAGCTTTCATTTTTTTCATTTGTTTGCATTATTTTATTTGGAATAAAGTCTTAATAAAAAAAAAACATATCCGTGTATGTTTTATTCATTATTCACAAACAGTCACCAGGTGACCCCGAGTCATCTTTGGCCTGTCCTCAAAACTATTGTGACGACGGTGGGTGAAATGGAGACACGGACGGTGGTTGGGATATGGGAATTTTTTTACCAGGTCATAATTTAATAGCAGGCCTAATTTGGACGATGATAGACCTGATAATAGATATATTAATGGTGTTCCCAGTATTTATTTATATACTATATATGTTAAACATGAGGTACACAGATTTTTACAACTGAACACAGCATAGATAGGATGTAGTTTCCCGCGAAACTGTATTACCAATATCCTTATACAGCGGACCAATCGGATAACGCGTAACATAATGTAGACGTGTAGCCCACGCTGCAGTAACCGCTATGCTTAGCTATGATTGGCTGATAACAGCCGGCAATAAAAGATCATTTTTCTGATTGGCTGACTGGTAGCCATTTTTTATCTGTGATGTTCCCAGAATTTTCCCCGAGCACCCTTCCGCCAGAGGTCGTTTCTACTAAAAACGAATCTCTTCTGTTTGGGCACTGTGGGAAGGACCGAACTACTTGACAAATGTAGCCTGGTACCAAATTCCCTTAAATTATATAACAGGAAATTAACAGACGGACGGACGATTAACCATAACTATAGCACATGTACCGGGTTACTTATCAGCTTATAGTCAGACGTCAGCTGAGCTAAACCTGTGGGTTCCCTTAACTTGCTGAAGCCCCGTATAGTACGTCACAGTACCCGTGTCAACATGTTTTTTCTAGGATAATTTTACATACGTGTGAAGCAGTTGTCCAGAGGTTGCAGGAGCTATTACGCCGACTACCTGCGTAAAAAGTAATGCCTAACCTTGTTTTAATTTTGTATGAGACAATCTAAAATATGACAAAACAGATCACAGCGTTTACGAATTATTCCTTGTCTGAGAACTGATAATAAAAAAAGCCAGTCAAACTTATGACATCAGTCAATTGAAGGTAACGCGCAACCGAACATTGTGACGTCTTTGTGACGTCACTGTTCTCTAACGAACACAAAACGCAGCCATAGACACTGAAAGTGTACCATGGAGGAATGTACTGTCCAGCAGTGCCGATAAGACGCCAACCACGGTATTTCAGCATAAATAAAGCAAAAGAGTCGCAAAGTAAATTCGTTAAACATGACATAGAACTACTTTACTCAAAATTCAACGCATTTTAACGGACTACATTGGCTCCTTTACACCACTTGTGTATTTCCCCTGCCAGTGTACATGTTGATGCCGCGCGGTGCATTATTGGAGTCAGATTTTGACTCCAACAATCCCTAGACAGCGGTGTCGTACTCTTGAGAGTCCGAGTCTGCGCAGTGTGTTCCCCGAGTAGATCAGAATAGTGGCTAGCTTAGCGCCACCGTGTGTCACTGTAAGGGACTATTGGCTCATTTGCTGGTTTCCCAGGCCAGTTTCCTTGTAAACAGGGAACCAGTAACACTAAGTTTTTTTTTAATTAAAAAGAATATAGAGTGGCTGCGATTGTCTACAGACAAGAAGGACGCAGTGAGGAATTTTTTTGCTGCCGGTCAGGATCATGGCTGACGGCAGCCAGCCAATTTTAACGGTTGCCGGTTGTCAAATTCGAGGCCTGTATAATATAGGGAAAAAATGAAAAATTACTTATAAATTAACCATAACAATTAAAGGTTAGAGGGATTCAAAAGATAGTACATTAAAGGGAGTAATATGCTGCCAATTTCCGGTGAATTCAATGGAAACTCTGAATGCCATCATGTGACCAGAATAAGGTGTGCACATAGCCTTTGTTGATACATTTCGTTTGAATTACAGCTCACCAGGCATCCTATGTGCCTATTCAGAGGGTTACCGGGGCGATGAGCTGTCACACAAAACAAAATGACCAACATTGGCTCCGTGTATTCCTTGCTTGGCTTTGTCTTCCAGCACAAGGTCTCATCTGATTGGACAAAAATAACAGTGGTCCCCTCTGGTGTAGCAATTCAGGATACCAGGTCATAGCAAACAGCGCATATGATATGAGTAGTAGGCTGTGTAAAGAGTGTACGTCTTTTGTAAATTATGTAATTTCTTGAGCATCTATTTCTGAGCAATTATTTCTCATATACCTTCAAGAACTGCCAAGGATCTTCCCGTCACCTGCACTGGTTTTAGTACCCTAGTATACCAGGGCTACATATATCCCAATCTGAGCTCAAGGATAAAGCTTGCAGCTAAGTTCAGTGACAGATATTAAATAGTGCCAACTACTTATATAAACTCAAAAATTTCACCAAGTAATTATACAATCAAGGCCTACAGGCCTCGTGCGAACTTGTGCAATGGGTTATACAACAGATATAATGCCTCCATGCAGGCCTGTTACTTTCAAATACATGTGTGACATGTACATGTACAATGCAAGTACTGAACATTTTGAACATGAGTACATGCACCAATTATACAAATGTCAATGCTGAAATACTGACATGGGTGCATAAAAATCATTTTAGGTGGTACCACCAGTCTTTGAAAGCCATCAAAGATAAAGTATGGATATGCAAAATTTCAGGTAGATACTTCAAAGGACTCTTCGGCTATGTGCACAGATGCATGAAACAAGTGAAGGTGGCACCAGAAGTCTTACAAGTATATAAAAACTATTTAGGTGTATAATTTCAGGCTGATATATCAAATAATTCCTGAGGATTAAGAAGGAGCATACATTGCAAAAAAATTATTGAGGGTGGCGCCAAGTGTGTTGCATATAATGAAGCTATCTGAGATGTATACATATGCCAAATTGCAGGCTGATATATCAAAAACCTCATGAAAAATAAGCAGGGACATACACACTGCAAAAGTCATTGTAGGTGGTGTCAATCTTGTGTACAAGAAAGCCATCAAAGATGCATGGACAAGTCAAAATATCAGGCCAATACATCAAACTTCTCTTGAGTCAGATGCAAAGATATAAACAAATCCAGGCTGAAATGGCTCCGTTGCCAAATCTGAAATAGTTGGCAGTCTGTCAAGCTAATTTTACATACAAACAAAATTTTGGCATGTTGCCAATTCTGTTTATACATACTGAAACACTGTAGCTCCAATGCTTTTTTTCAAGCTAAATATTTAACAGATGCCTATTTAAAGCAAAATATGAAATCAGAATACATATATGTTTTACTCAAGGATTAACCTACATATTAGCTGGATATAGAGCCAATAATTGTCAGCACAGCTTTGCTTATAAACTTTGTTAGTACAAATAACTACAAGCTTTATTTACCAAAGTATCTCACGGTCCTATCATTGTTAAGGTCAAATAAATCTGCCAAAAATAATTTCCCTAACCTTGAACAAAGGCCACCACTGAATAATTGTGTTGTGCAATAAAAAAGAAGCTAAAACAAAAGTTTTGCAGAAGAAACTATTGCAGCTCACAGTATGAAATAGGATAAAGATTAAAGTTATCACACCTTGTAAAGTCAATGTAAAGACTAAGTCATGACACTTTATCAAAGTAAAGAGTGCAAGTCATGACATTTTATCAAAGTAAAGAGTGCTTGTCTAAGAGGTATGGGGTAAAGCCCTAAGCCCTGAAATACAACAACATTTGTTAAAGTAAATGGTGCTTGTCACAAAAGTATGGGTATTAACCCTAACCTGTGAAAGAGATCAAGTCATCACAGTAAAATGTGCTTGTCACAGAGGTATGAGAACAAACCCTTACCCTTGAAAGAGAGAATATAATCACAGTAAAAAGTGCTTGTCACAGAGGTATGAGAACAAACTAGTGTTGGGACGATACAGGTTTTTGATATCATGATAATTATTCAAATTTTATCGCGATATACCGTGATATCGCGATATATTTAATTATATATAATGGCAATAATGAGCCATCAATAATGATATTTATAACAACCACCTTTAAAGTCTTGACTTTATACAAGGGGTTAAGTATTAATATCATTTATACCTATTGTGCCAGTACCACAGAATGACTCATTAAGTGATGTAAGTTGCATGAAGGTCCTGCAGGTGTGCAAGCTTGAGGCGCGGGAAGTCCTGCCCCCATCGTCGAATCACGCTTGTCAGAACTTTCCATCAGTTTCCTATAGCTACATTAGAGCCGGAGAATCCCGGCGAATTTTCGGAGAGCGTGTCATACCAATCATGGCTAAATATACCATCCTAATTTTTTATGGCAAAATATGCAACCCGTATGGAATGTTCGATTCAGTTGTGACACTTTTATGTTGACATTTTCGTTCCATGTAATAAAAGCATAAATATGTGTATTTATTGCTCTTCAATTATAATGTTATTTTCTCCTGTAATTCTCAAGCTTTTGTCCTCTCTGATTCATCCTGCTACTTCCGGACATTTCCGACTAATCCCGAAGTCTGTAAGCACACTTTTCCACCTACACGCGGACATTTCCGACTAATCCCGAAGTCTGTAAGTACAGGGTTCCACCCACGCGCGTGTATTCAGATACATGTGGTTTATAAAAATAAATGTGATTCTTTGAAATAAATTTATTTTGAACCTAAAGGGCTTGCTTGTGAACCAAAATCGTGAACAAAAAATGATATCGTGGTATCCCGATAATAGGAAAGTTGACGGTATGATAACCGTAGCTGTCAGATATCATGATAATACCGTATACCGGTAACCGTCCCAACCCTAGAACAAACCCTTACAATTGAAAGAAAACATGTCATCACACTTTATCAAAGTAAAGATGACAAGTCATCTCATTTTACACAGTAAAAGGTGCTTGTTACAGAGGTATGGTACAAACCCTTGAAAGATAATTCACCACACTTGACACTGTAAAGGAGGCCTGTCACAGAGGTATGGGTACTAACCCTAACCTTTGAAAAACAACAAGTCATCACACTTGTCACAGTAAAATGTGCTTGTCACAGCATTAATAGTACTAACCCTTAACCCTAAAAGACAACAAGTCATCAATAATATGACAGTATATAGTTTCTGTCACAGATGTATTGGAACTAACCCTAACCCTAGAAAGTCAATAAGTCAGCACAATTGTCACAGTATATTTGTAGTATATCACAGTTGTATGGGTACTAACCCCACCCTTGAAAAAAAATAAGTCACCACACTTGAAACAATAAAATATGATTGTCACAGAGGTATGGGTACTAACCCTTACTCTTGAAAGACAACTAGTGACCACACTTGTCACAGTAAAAGGTGCTTGTCAAAGAGGGATTGGTACTAACCCTAACCCTAACCCTAGAAAGACAATAAGTCAGCACAATTGACACAGTATATTTGTTTAGCACAGAGGTATGAGTACTAGCCCCAACCCTTGAAAAACAACAAGTCATCAAACTTGTCACAGTAAAATGTGCTTGTCACAGCATGAATGATACTTACCCTTAACCCTAGAAGACAACACGTCATCAATAATATGACAGTATATAGTTTCTGTCACAGATGTATTGGAACTAACCCTAACCCTAGAAAGTCAATAAGTCAGCACAATTGTCACAGTATATTTGTAGTATATCACAGTTGTATGGGTACTAACCCCACCCTTGAAAAATAATAAGTCACCACACTTGAAACAATAAAATATGATTGTCACAGAGGTATGGGTTCTAACCCTTACTCTTGAAAGACAACTAGTGACCACACTTGTCACAGTAAAAGGTGCTTGTCAAATAGGGATCGGTACTAACCCTAACCCTAGAAAGACAATAAGTCAGCACAATTGACACAGTATATTTGTTTAGCACAGAGGTATGAGTACTAGCCCCAACCCTTGAAAAACAACAAGTCATCACACTTGTCACAGTAAAATGTGCTTGTCACAGCATGAATGATACTTACCCTTAACCCTAGAAGACAACAAGTCATCAATAATATGACAGTATATAGTTTCTGTCACAGATGTATTGGAACTAACCCTAACCCTAGAAAGTCAATAAGTCAGCACAATTGTCACAGTATATTTGTAGTATATCACAGTTGTATGGGTACTAACCCCACCCTTGAAAAATAATAAGTCACCACACTTGAAACAATAAAATATGATTGTCACAGAGGTATGGGTACTAACCCTTCCTCTTGAAAGACAACTAGTGACCGCACTTGTCACAGTAAAAGGTGCTTGTCAAAGAGGGATTGGTACTAACCCTAACCCTAGAAAGACAATAAGTCAGCACAATTGTCACAGTATATTTGTTTAGCACAGAGGTATGGGTCCTAGCCCCAACCCTTGAAAAACAACAAGTCATCAAACTTGTCACAGTAAAATGTGCTTGTCACAGCATGAATGGTACTTACCCTTAACCCTAAAAGACAACAAGTCATCAATAATATGACAGTATATAGTTTCTGTCACAGATGTATTGGAACTAACCCTAACCCTAGAAAGTCAATAAGTCAGCACAATTGTCACAGTATATTTGTAGTATATCACTGTTGTATGGGTACTAACCCCACCCTTGAAAAATAATAAGTCACCACACTTGAAACAATAAAATATGATTGTCACAGAGGTATGGGTACTAACCCTTACTCTTGAAAGACAACTAGTGACCACACTTGTCACAGTAAAAGGTGCTTGTCAAAGAGGGATTGGTACTAACCCTAACCCTAGAAAGACAATAAGTCAGCACAATTGTCACAGTATATTTGTTTAGCACAGAGGTATGGGTACTAGCCCCGACCCTTGAAAAACAACAAGTCATCACACTTGTCACAGTAAAATGTGCTTGTCACAGCATGAATGATACTTACCCTTAACCCTAAAAGACAACAAGTCATCAATAACATGACAGTATATAGTTTCTGTCACAGATGTATTGGAACTAACCCTAACCCTAGAAAGTCGATAAGTCAGCACAATTGTCACAGTATATTTGTAGTATATCACAGTTGTATGGGTACTAACCCCACCCTTGAAAAATAATAAGTCACCACACTTGAAACAATAAAATATGATTGTCACAGAGGTATGGGTTCTAACCCTTACTCTTGAAAGACAACTAGTGACCACACTTGTCACAGTAAAAGGTGCTTGTCAAAGAGGGATCGGTACTAACCCTAACCCTAACCCTAGAAAGACAATAAGTCAGCACAATTGACACAGTATATTTGTTTAGCACAGAGGTATGAGTACTAGCCCCAACCCTTGAAAAACAACAAGTCATCACACTTGTCACAGTAAAATGTGCTTGTCACAGCATGAATGATACTTACCCTTAACCCTAGAAGACAACAAGTCATCAATAATATGACAGTATATAGTTTCTGTCACAGATGTATTGGAACTAACCCTAACCCTAGAAAGTCAATAAGTCAGCACAATTGTCACAGTATATTTGTAGTATATCACAGTTGTATGGGTACTAACCCCACCCTTGAAAAATAATAAGTCACCACACTTGAAACAAGAAAATATGATTGTCACAGAGGTATGGGTACTAACCCTTCCTCTTGAAAGACAACTAGTGACCACACTTGTCACAGTAAAAGGTGCTTGTCAAAGAGGGATTGGTACTAACCCTAACCCTAACCCTAGAAAGACAATAAGTCAGCACAATTGTCACAGTATATTTGTTTAGCACAGAGGTATGGGTACTAGCCCCAACCCTTGAAAAACAACAAGTCATCAAACTTGTCACAGTAAAATGTGCTTGTCACAGCATGAATGGTACTTACCCTTAACCCTAAAAGACAACAAGTCATCAATAATATGACAGTATATAGTTTCTGTCACAGATGTATTGGAACTAACCCTAACCCTAGAAAGTCAATAAGTCAGCACAATTGTCACAGTATATTTGTGGTATATCACAGTTGTATGGGTACTAACCCCACCCTTGAAAAATAATAAGTCACCACACTTGAAACAATAAAATATGATTGTCACAGAGGTATGGGTACTAACCCTTACTCTTGAAAGACAACTAGTGACCACACTTGTCACAGTAAAAGGTGCTTGTCAAAGAGGGATTGGTACTAACCCTAACCCTAGAAAGACAATAAGTCAGCACAATTGTCACAGTATATTTGTTTAGCACAGAGGTATAGGTACTAGCCCCGACCCTTGAAAAACAACAAGTCATCACACTTGTCACAGTAAAATGTGCTTGTCACAGCATGAATGATACTTACCCTTAACCCTAAAAGACAACAAGTCATCAATAACATGACAGTATATAGTTTCTGTCACAGATGTATTGGAACTAACCCTAACCCTAGAAAGTCGATAAGTCAGCACAATTGTCACAGTATATTTGTAGTATATCACAGTTGTATGGGTACTAACCCCACCCTTGAAAAATAATAAGTCACCACACTTGAAACAATAAAATATGATTGTCACAGAGGTATGGGTTCTAACCCTTACTCTTGAAAGACAACTAGTGACCACACTTGTCACAGTAAAAGGTGCTTGTCAAAGAGGGATCGGTACTAACCCTAACCCTAACCCTAGAAAGACAATAAGTCAGCACAATTGACACAGTATATTTGTTTAGCACAGAGGTATGAGTACTAGCCCCAACCCTTGAAAAACAACAAGTCATCACACTTGTCACAGTAAAATGTGCTTGTCACAGCATGAATGATACTTACCCTTAACCCTAGAAGACAACAAGTCATCAATAATATGACAGTATATAGTTTCTGTCACAGATGTATTGGAACTAACCCTAACCCTAGAAAGTCAATAAGTCAGCACAATTGTCACAGTATATTTGTAGTATATCACAGTTGTATGGGTACTAACCCCACCCTTGAAAAATAATAAGTCACCACACTTGAAACAATAAAATATGATTGTCACAGAGGTATGGGTTCTAACCCTTACTCTTGAAAGACAACTAGTGACCACACTTGTCACAGTAAAAGGTGCTTGTCAAATAGGGATCGGTACTAACCCTAACCCTAGAAAGACAATAAGTCAGCACAATTGACACAGTATATTTGTTTAGCACAGAGGTATGAGTACTAGCCCCAACCCTTGAAAAACAACAAGTCATCACACTTGTCACAGTAAAATGTGCTTGTCACAGCATGAATGATACTTACCCTTAACCCTAGAAGACAACAAGTCATCAATAATATGACAGTATATAGTTTCTGTCACAGATGTATTGGACCTAACCCTAGAAAGTCAATAAGTCAGCACAATTGTCACAGTATATTTGTAGTATATCACAGTTGTATGGGTACTAACCCCACCCTTGAAAAATAATAAGTCACCACACTTGAAACAATAAAATATGATTGTCACAGAGGTATGGGTACTAACCCTTCCTCTTGAAAGACAACTAGTGACCGCACTTGTCACAGTAAAAGGTGCTTGTCAAAGAGGGATTGGTACTAACCCTAACCCTAGAAAGACAATAAGTCAGCACAATTGTCACAGTATATTTGTTTAGCACAGAGGTATGGGTCCTAGCCCCAACCCTTGAAAAACAACAAGTCATCAAACTTGTCACAGTAAAATGTGCTTGTCACAGCATGAATGGTACTTACCCTTAACCCTAAAAGACAACAAGTCATCAATAATATGACAGTATATAGTTTCTGTCACAGATGTATTGGAACTAACCCTAACCCTAGAAAGTCAATAAGTCAGCACAATTGTCACAGTATATTTGTAGTATATCACTGTTGTATGGGTACTAACCCCACCCTTGAAAAATAATAAGTCACCACACTTGAAACAATAAAATATGATTGTCACAGAGGTATGGGTACTAACCCTTACTCTTGAAAGACAACTAGTGACCACACTTGTCACAGTAAAAGGTGCTTGTCAAAGAGGGATTGGTACTAACCCTAACCCTAGAAAGACAATAAGTCAGCACAATTGTCACAGTATATTTGTTTAGCACAGAGGTATGGGTACTAGCCCCGACCCTTGAAAAACAACAAGTCATCACACTTGTCACAGTAAAATGTGCTTGTCACAGCATGAATGATACTTACCCTTAACCCTAGAAGACAACAAGTCATCAATAATATGACAGTATATAGTTTCTGTCACAGATGTATTGGAACTAACCCTAACCCTAGAAAGTCAATAAGTCAGCACAATTGTCACAGTATATTTGTAGTATATCACAGTTGTATGGGTACTAACCCCACCCTTGAAAAATAATAAGTCACCACACTTGAAACAATAAAATATGATTGTCACAGAGGTATGGGTTCTAACCCTTACTCTTGAAAGACAACTAGTGACCACACTTGTCACAGTAAAAGGTGCTTGTCAAATAGGGATCGGTACTAACCCTAACCCTAGAAAGACAATAAGTCAGCACAATTGACACAGTATATTTGTTTAGCACAGAGGTATGAGTACTAGCCCCAACCCTTGAAAAACAACAAGTCATCACACTTGTCACAGTAAAATGTGCTTGTCACAGCATGAATGATACTTACCCTTAACCCTAGAAGACAACAAGTCATCAATAATATGACAGTATATAGTTTCTGTCACAGATGTATTGGAACTAACCCTAACCCTAGAAAGTCAATAAGTCAGCACAATTGTCACAGTATATTTGTAGTATATCACAGTTGTATGGGTACTAACCCCACCCTTGAAAAATAATAAGTCACCACACTTGAAACAATAAAATATGATTGTCACAGAGGTATGGGTACTAACCCTTCCTCTTGAAAGACAACTAGTGACCGCACTTGTCACAGTAAAAGGTGCTTGTCAAAGAGGGATTGGTACTAACCCTAACCCTAGAAAGACAATAAGTCAGCACAATTGTCACAGTATATTTGTTTAGCACAGAGGTATGGGTCCTAGCCCCAACCCTTGAAAAACAACAAGTCATCAAACTTGTCACAGTAAAATGTGCTTGTCACAGCATGAATGGTACTTACCCTTAACCCTAAAAGACAACAAGTCATCAATAATATGACAGTATATAGTTTCTGTCACAGATGTATTGGAACTAACCCTAACCCTAGAAAGTCAATAAGTCAGCACAATTGTCACAGTATATTTGTAGTATATCACTGTTGTATGGGTACTAACCCCACCCTTGAAAAATAATAAGTCACCACACTTGAAACAATAAAATATGATTGTCACAGAGGTATGGGTACTAACCCTTACTCTTGAAAGACAACTAGTGACCACACTTGTCACAGTAAAAGGTGCTTGTCAAAGAGGGATTGGTACTAACCCTAACCCTAGAAAGACAATAAGTCAGCACAATTGTCACAGTATATTTGTTTAGCACAGAGGTATGGGTACTAGCCCCGACCCTTGAAAAACAACAAGTCATCACACTTGTCACAGTAAAATGTGCTTGTCACAGCATGAATGATACTTACCCTTAACCCTAAAAGACAACAAGTCATCAATAACATGACAGTATATAGTTTCTGTCACAGATGTATTGGAACTAACCCTAACCCTAGAAAGTCGATAAGTCAGCACAATTGTCACAGTATATTTGTAGTATATCACAGTTGTATGGGTACTAACCCCACCCTTGAAAAATAATAAGTCACCACACTTGAAACAATAAAATATGATTGTCACAGAGGTATGGGTTCTAACCCTTACTCTTGAAAGACAACTAGTGACCACACTTGTCACAGTAAAAGGTGCTTGTCAAAGAGGGATCGGTACTAACCCTAACCCTAACCCTAGAAAGACAATAAGTCAGCACAATTGACACAGTATATTTGTTTAGCACAGAGGTATGAGTACTAGCCCCAACCCTTGAAAAACAACAAGTCATCACACTTGTCACAGTAAAATGTGCTTGTCACAGCATGAATGATACTTACCCTTAACCCTAGAAGACAACAAGTCATCAATAATATGACAGTATATAGTTTCTGTCACAGATGTATTGGAACTAACCCTAACCCTAGAAAGTCAATAAGTCAGCACAATTGTCACAGTATATTTGTAGTATATCACAGTTGTATGGGTACTAACCCCACCCTTGAAAAATAATAAGTCACCACACTTGAAACAAGAAAATATGATTGTCACAGAGGTATGGGTACTAACCCTTCCTCTTGAAAGACAACTAGTGACCACACTTGTCACAGTAAAAGGTGCTTGTCAAAGAGGGATTGGTACTAACCCTAACCCTAACCCTAGAAAGACAATAAGTCAGCACAATTGTCACAGTATATTTGTTTAGCACAGAGGTATGGGTACTAGCCCCAACCCTTGAAAAACAACAAGTCATCAAACTTGTCACAGTAAAATGTGCTTGTCACAGCATGAATGGTACTTACCCTTAACCCTAAAAGACAACAAGTCATCAATAATATGACAGTATATAGTTTCTGTCACAGATGTATTGGAACTAACCCTAACCCTAGAAAGTCAATAAGTCAGCACAATTGTCACAGTATATTTGTAGTATATCACAGTTGTATGGGTACTAACCCCACCCTTGAAAAATAATAAGTCACCACACTTGAAACAATAAAATATGATTGTCACAGAGGTATGGGTACTAACCCTTACTCTTGAAAGACAACTAGTGACCACACTTGTCACAGTAAAAGGTGCTTGTCAAAGAGGGATTGGTACTAACCCTAACCCTAGAAAGACAATAAGTCAGCACAATTGTCACAGTATATTTGTTTAGCACAGAGGTATAGGTACTAGCCCCGACCCTTGAAAAACAACAAGTCATCACACTTGTCACAGTAAAATGTGCTTGTCACAGCATGAATGATACTTACCCTTAACCCTAAAAGACAACAAGTCATCAATAACATGACAGTATATAGTTTCTGTCACAGATGTATTGGAACTAACCCTAACCCTAGAAAGTCGATAAGTCAGCACAATTGTCACAGTATATTTGTAGTATATCACAGTTGTATGGGTACTAACCCCACCCTTGAAAAATAATAAGTCACCACACTTGAAACAATAAAATATGATTGTCACAGAGGTATGGGTTCTAACCCTTACTCTTGAAAGACAACTAGTGACCACACTTGTCACAGTAAAAGGTGCTTGTCAAAGAGGGATCGGTACTAACCCTAACCCTAACCCTAGAAAGACAATAAGTCAGCACAATTGACACAGTATATTTGTTTAGCACAGAGGTATGAGTACTAGCCCCAACCCTTGAAAAACAACAAGTCATCACACTTGTCACAGTAAAATGTGCTTGTCACAGCATGAATGATACTTACCCTTAACCCTAGAAGACAACAAGTCATCAATAATATGACAGTATATAGTTTCTGTCACAGATGTATTGGAACTAACCCTAACCCTAGAAAGTCAATAAGTCAGCACAATTGTCACAGTATATTTGTAGTATATCACAGTTGTATGGGTACTAACCCCACCCTTGAAAAATAATAAGTCACCACACTTGAAACAATAAAATATGATTGTCACCGAGGTATGGGTTCTAACCCTTACTCTTGAAAGACAACTAGTGACCACACTTGTCACAGTAAAAGGTGCTTGTCAAAGAGGGATCGGTACTAACCCTAACCCTAACCCTAGAAAGACAATAAGTCAGCACAATTGACACAGTATATTTGTTTAGCACAGAGGTATGAGTACTAGCCCCAACCCTTGAAAAACAACAAGTCATCACACTTGTCACAGTAAAATGTGCTTGTCACAGCATGAATGATACTTACCCTTAACCCTAGAAGACAACAAGTCATCAATAATATGACAGTATATAGTTTCTGTCACAGATGTATTGGAACTAACCCTAACCCTAGAAAGTCGATAAGTCAGCACAATTGTCACAGTATATTTGTAGTATATCACAGTTGTATGGGTACTAACCCCACCCTTGAAAAATAATAAGTCACCACACTTGAAACAATAAAATATGATTGTCACAGAGGTATGGGTACTAACCCTTCCTCTTGAAAGACAACTAGTGACCACACTTGTCACAGTAAAAGGTGCTTGTCAAAGAGGGATTGGTACTAACCCTAACCCTAGAAAGACAATAAGTCAGCACAATTGTCACAGTATATTTGTTTAGCACAGAGGTATGGGTACTAGCCCCAACCCTTGAAAAACAACAAGTCATCAAACTTGTCACAGTAAAATGTGCTTGTCACAGCATGAATGGTACTTACCCTTAACCCTAAAAGACAACAAGTCATCAATAATATGACAGTATATAGTTTCTGTCACAGATGTATTGGAACTAACCCTAACCCTAGAAAGTCAATAAGTCAGCACAATTGTCACAGTATATTTGTAGTATATCACAGTTGTATGGGTACTAACCCCACTGTCACCCCTTTCTTAACGTGATAACTTTACAACGGATATATCCTATAAAACAATAGGATGGGTTAACGCTCGCCACTTGATTTCATTAATCAAGAAATTAGATCCCGGTCATTACAGGTGACATTTCCAGGTTCTTTTAAGGACGTGTATAAAAATACCAGACAATCATACACCCAGATCAATAGAAACTATGAGACATCGGGTTAAATTCACAAATATAATTCAAGACAATACTTACAAAGACACAAGTGTGAGTGTGTGCGTTGATGTGTCAATACGACAGTTCTTCACATTAAAAATACAGGATGTTTACTGAGTCCGTGGTTTGTATAATAACCAATAAAGTCCAGTTCCTTCAGAGATCTCTGGTTACTGTTTTGTGTAGAATCTAGCGTATGGTTAGTACCATATAGATCTAGTCTTTCTGAGTTTAGCGATCTTCAACTGATCTTGCTTGTCAGCGACCCGGGTAGGTTCACGTTCACATGCATGCAATAGCGCCCTTTGTTTACGTTGAGCTTAGAGTCCTTGACCTTGCTCGTGTACCAATGGTTTCTCGGCTTACGGCGGTTATGTATTTAGGTCAAGCTGAACTAGGCCGGCAGGTGACAAACGCGCTCCCTCTATATCGCCAATACGAAGCTCTTTCGGCAGCACGGCTGAGTTCTTATGAGCTGGGTCCTAGCCTCATGCAGAAGCTTGCTTCTATGCCGTCCCTGGCGTTTCAATGTTCGTGCGTGCGTGCTGCCACCTCAAGCTTCAAGACCCAACTGAAGGCAGCTTCCAGCGTCTCTCCCTGAACTCTGACGTCACAATCGTCGTCACAATACGGCGATCCGGTTCTCTGATTGGCTTATTTCTCAAGTGTCCCATATAAGGATATATGTGACCTAGTTTGACTGTTAGCGTCACCATGGCGACCCACATACCAAATGTAACAATTACACACGATGCGTGACACGGATAAATCAGCTGATAGCCGATGGGATTCCATACAAGAATACACAATATATATATATATACAATCAGGACCTGTCAACGCTTTAGGATGACGCTTCACGTCAATATCAATAGAGAACAGACTTCGTTAAACTATGATACAAAACACCGTACATATTGTCACCTATTGTCTGGTGACATCACCCCCTCCTTTTAAAGAAAATACACGGTATTTTCTCGATACATCGTATCGTTCTATCTCACAGGGTCCAGCTAAACATATTTACATGTAGCAATACATAGCAATACATAAGGGTCATGTAACAAGTTGTCATTAGTACATGCCCACGGTCTATGACACAGGGCAAAATCTTGTACATGTTTAGACTTAACTGGCTAAACATTATAGCTCATTACATCCTAACACTCAGGCAGTCTGCTAAGAAAATCAGGTCCATGGTTTAGTTTACCTGACACTGCTTCAATATCAAATCTAAACTCTTGTAGAACCAGTGCCCATCTCATTACTCTCTTATTAGCACATTTTGATTTGCTAATACACTTTAATGGTTTGTGGTCGGTCTGAATGGTGAACGGTCTACAAGCCAGGTACATCTCAAATTTCTGTACAGACCATACAATTGCTAATGACTCTTTCTCGATGGTGGAGTAATTTCTCTCCCTGGGCAATAGTTTACGACTGGCATAAGCTACTGGGTGCATGATCCCCTCGTGTCTTTGCATCAGGATACAGCCAATACCCACATCAGATGCATCACATTTCAAATAAAATCGTTTACTGAAATCAGGTAGTTTCAGTATGGGAGGGTCTGACAGTTTAGCCTTTAGAGAACAGTACGCGCTCTCGTGTACGGGTTTCCAGTCTAGTTTGTTAGGTTGACCTTTACGCGTTAGATCAGTCAGGGGCACCGCTATTTCCGCATAGTTTGGCACGAATTTTCGATAGTACCCTGTAAGACCTAGGAATGCTTTCAAAGCCTTCTTTGTCTTAGGTCTATCAGTGCTCTGTATTCTCTTGAGCAAAACTGGATTAGTGGCCAAGTTGCCCGTGCCTACCAGGTGTCCCAAAAACTCTAGGCTCTGGTAGCCTATGAAGGTTTTAGCTGGTTTAGCTGCTAAGTTTGCACATTCTAGTCTAACTAGCACTTCTCTAAGAGTTCTTAGGTGCTCGTCCCAAGTCTCTGCGTGTATTAACACGTCATCTACATAACATACTACATTCGGCATGTCGCTGAACATTTTCCGCATCATGCGGGTGAAAACCGCTCCGGCAGTTACCAGGCCGAATGGCATAACCCTAAATTGGTAATGGCCATCGGGTGTAACAAAGGCCGTCTTATCCCTGGATTCCTCAGAAACAGGGATCTGCCAGTAACCTTTCGTCAGGTCAAGCTTTGTAAAATACTGGCTTTTCGCGACTTCGACAAAAAGTGTTTCTGGATCCGGCATGGGTTCAGGATCGAACACGACTGATTGGTTCAGCTTTCGGTAGTCTATCACGAATCTAGTCTTACCGTCAGGTTTCCTAAGCAGGATACAGGGGGACGCATAGCTAGAATCTGACTGTTCAATAATGCCTAAGTTTAACATTTCCTGGATTTCTGTTCGCATTGTCTCTCGCAGTTCAAAAGGCACCCTATAGGGCCTAGTTTTTACAGGTACATCAGATGAGAGTTTAATGCTACATTCTACAACGTTGGTAAGCTTGGGTACATCTGTGAATACATCCCCATATTGCCTAAGCAGACTGAGTATTTCACGGCGCTGACACTTGCCTAGGTCAGCATTTACCTGAACATCTCGCTCAGTCTGGCGGCGCGCATACGACGGTAACGACATGTGGGCATCCTCATCAATCCCTTCTGGGTTTAACTCTCCGAACACGGGAGGCTCTGTTTCCCCGTCTACACCGTCAGGATCCTGTATAGAATCAGGTGCGCCCTTGGCTACCGCTGCCAGAATATGCTGGGGCTCGTTTCTAGCATGGTACCGTTTCAGCATATTCACGTGGAAGGTTTTAACCTTATCGCCAATCTTAATCCGATAGTCTAAGTCCCCAACCCTGTTTACAATAGTATAGGGGCCTTTCCACTGTACCATTAATTGGTTCCGCTCCGTCGGGAGTAACAACAAAACTTCGTCTCCGGCCTCAAACCTGCGCGTGCATTTACCTCTATCATATACCAGTTTGTGTCTGTTCGCTGATTTGTTCAACGCCTCTCTAGCTAACGCGCATGTGTCGCTTAGTTTGTCTTGTAGGTCCAGGACGTATTGGTACGTGGTTTTAGTCTCGACGCTAGTATCTCGCTTGGTCCACAGATCCCTTAGAATCCGCATCGGTCCTCTAACGATCCTACCATAGAGCAACTCAAAGGGTGAGAACCCTGTGCTCTCATGTGGCGCTTCTCGGTACGCAAAAAGCACGGCGCTGAGGTACCGATCCCAATCTCGCGGTCTTTCCTCGCACATCCGTTTCAACATTAGCTTTAACGTTCCATTGAATCTCTCCACCATTCCGTTGCACATAGGATGGTAAGGAGTAGTGGTGAGCTGTCTTACAGACAAAACACGGCTAACCTCTCGCATGAGGTCTGACGTAAATTGTGTTCCCATGTCAGTAAGCACCTCTGACGGCACTCCTAACCGCGCATAAATATCAACTAGCGCATCAGCCACAGAGACTGTATCTATGTTCTTTAAAGCAACAGCCTCCGGATATCTAGTGGCATAATCCATAACGGTCAGAATATACCTGTGACCTCTCTCAGACGCTGGATGGATCGGCCCAACCAGATCCATCGAAATTCTACGCCAGGGCTCATCAATTAATGGCATCTGGCCTAACGTAGCTCCAGGCACCTTGCCTTTCGGTATGGTTTTCTGGCAAATGGGACAGGACTTGCAAAACTCAGCAATGTCATTATACATCCCTTTCCAGAAAAACTGAGTTCTCACGCGGTCGTGCGTTTTGTCTATGCCCTGATGGCCCGCCATAACCGCTTCGTGGCCCATCCTCATTACGTCGTACCGTAACGTCTGAGGTACCACCACTCGAGATCCATCTTGATCTCCCCGTTTATCACTCACAACCCGAACTAAATATCCGTCCTCAATTCTAAATGGACTATCATTTCTAGCCTCTCTAGCTAGCCTCCAATACGGCGCTAAAGACCCATCCTCCTCCTGCGCCTTCAAAAATTCGGCCGGACTCACATCGGCAACTGGGCTTGCAACATTCAAGCTACGCATCGGTATCTGTTTCTCTCGTGCAGCGCTCCGTGTCTCCACCGCGGACGACACCTCCTTTTGTGACTCTACACCGTCACACACTATGCCTGAGGACCGCTCAGACTTCCACGTCGGGTCCGGATCATACGGATCACGCGCTCCCGAACGTTACCTAGCGCTAAATCACATACAGCATCCCCGACTACCATTGCCTCGATAGTACCGACAAAGTACGCACAGTCCACATTAATCCTAGCTGTAGGAAATTGTCTTACAGACCCGTCGAACAACCTACACTCGACCTGGTGTCCGGTGAACTGATTCGGCTCCACGTACGACTCACGTATTCCTGCCGAGGAACATCCCGAATCCCGCAGCACCCTCGCTGACTTACCATTCACCAGCCCTTCACACACAGGTAACGAGATTCTGCCTTCTGTCTGGGCAGCAAATCCTAACGACTGACTCGGACTCTCTACTTCCGGTTTCACCGCACCGACTGTCTCCGTTTCCGCCTCGACTACTGCCATTGACATAGTCTCCGGTTTCTGTTTTGGGTTATAAGGGGGGCTAAAATTAGTCCTATACCTCTGCTGATCGCCAGCAGCACGCCCTACTTGAGGGGAAGACCTAGGCCTCGACCGGGCACTAGTCTTACATTCCCGCGCCTTATGTCCCAGTTCATTACATAAATAACATCTGATGCCTCCTGATGGCTTAAATGTCTGACCGCCCGGACTGCGTTCAACCTCTCGCTTCTCTCTAGGCTGAGATACCGGTTGCGCTGGACGCGGCACATTATTGCCATAACGAGGACCTGCTGTAAGGCTGTGTACACCGTGAGCCTCCGTATAACTCTCGGCTAAGTCTACCATACTATCAAAGTCACGACACCGTCTCTCTTTCAAAAACATAGAGAGATCCCTACTACAGCAGTTTACGAACTGCTCACACATCAACAGGTTAACTACCCCGTCGTAGTCACCTCCGACCCCTGCCATCCCTATCCAATGGTCTAGGTATCCACTCAGTCTCACCGCAAACTGACTCGGCGTTTCGCCTCGCTCAGGCCTACAAGTCCGAAACTTGTGTCGATAACCCTCTTCGGTCATTTGGTATCGCTTTAACAAGGCTATCTTTAACTTATCGTAATCCATGGCCTCACTAACCGATAACTGTGTGTAAGTCCCTAGCGCCTTACCCCGCAGTAACGGACTCAGGTGTAACGCCCAATTCTCCCTATCATAGCCTTGACATACAGCTAATCGTTCAAATCGCTCAAGAAACGCATCTAGCTGATCGTGAGCCTCATCAAAAGGTGGAAGCTGGATTTTCGGGAATACATCCCTACTTCTCTCTTCTTTAACCCCAGAGTCAGACTTTAACCTTAGAACCTCTAATTCGTGGGCTCTAGCCTCTCGCTCGCGCTCTAACTCCCGCTGCTCACGCTCTAATTCCCGCTGTTCCTTCTCTATTTCCCGTTGCCTAGCTCTTTCTTCACGTTCCTCATCCGCACGCCGTCTAGCCTCAACATAATCTTGTAAAGCCTGGTCCTTAAGCCCCAAGGCCTGTCCGCATCTAACAAGTGACTCTAACGTTTCCATGGTAACGCTCTAACCTAGTAAGATTCCAGTATCTAGTAATATCCGCTCTTAAAAATCCGTAAATACGTACTGTCAAAGCCAACCTAACGAACCGGCGGTATCCGTACAATAACACTACGGTAGCTCTACGCATCAAAATCTACTTATACGGACGGACGGACGGAAGGTCGGACGAAGGGTCAGACGGATGGACGGATGGATATCAAGATATCAATAAACACCATGCACCTATGATTACCCTGCCAATCGGGAGGGGTAAACTTACCTGTCAAGAGACCCTACCACGTGACCAATCACAAACTAGTGTAGAAAAAATTATACCAGGGCGTATCTAACAACATCAAAAATTTTCACTCTAATCTGGGTTTATATCAACCCAATAATGATGTCCAGGTATCACTGAACTAGCATTACTCACAAAACATGCATGTGTTCTAGCCAAATCTACAAGGTATATGCCAATCCTGAAACAATGTTGTGCTTCAGGTAATATTCTCACTGAATAAATATTAACTCCTAACAGTGGGGTAATTTCATTGAGCAAGTATACACTATAACATCAGTTTGGTGTCATATCCAATTATTAATTCAGATCAACTCTAGTTTGAGTATATGAATGTCTGGTTTCAGTACTGTTTTCTCAGTTCAAAACTTCTGAAACTTACTGTAATTAGCCAGTTTTTTAAGGCTAATTATATCCTGGCGCGCTCGCCATACAATGTCACCCCTAACTTAACGTGATAACTTTACAACGGATATATCCTATAAAACAATAGGATGGGTTAACGCTCGCCACTTGATTTCATTAATCAAGAAATTAGATCCCGGTCATTACAGGTGACATTTCCAGGTTCTTTTAAGGACGTGTATAAAAATACCAGACAATCATACACCCAGATCAATAGAAACTATGAGACATCGGGTTAAATTCACAAATATAATTCAAGACAATACTTACAAAGACACAAGTGTGAGTGTGTGCGTTGATGTGTCAATACGACAGTTCTTCACATTAAAAATACAGGATGTTTACTGAGTCCGTGGTTTGTATAATAACCAATAAAGTCCAGTTCCTTCAGAGATCTCTGGTTACTGTTTTGTGTAGAATCTAGCGTATGGTTAGTACCATATAGATCTAGTCTTTCTGAGTTTAGCGATCTTCAACTGATCTTGCTTGTCAGCGACCCGGGTAGGTTCACGTTCACATGCATGCAATAGCGCCCTTTGTTTACGTTGAGCTTAGAGTCCTTGACCTTGCTCGTGTACCAATGGTTTCTCGGCTTACGGCGGTTATGTATTTAGGTCAAGCTGAACTAGGCCGGCAGGTGACAAACGCGCTCCCTCTATATCGCCAATACGAAGCTCTTTCGGCAGCACGGCTGAGTTCTTATGAGCTGGGTCCTAGCCTCATGCAGAAGCTTGCTTCTATGCCGTCCCTGGCGTTTCAATGTTCGTGCGTGCGTGCTGCCACCTCAAGCTTCAAGACCCAACTGAAGGCAGCTTCCAGCGTCTCTCCCTGAACTCTGACGTCACAATCGTCGTCACAATACGGCGATCCGGTTCTCTGATTGGCTTATTTCTCAAGTGTCCCATATAAGGATATATGTGACCTAGTTTGACTGTTAGCGTCACCATGGCGACCCACATACCAAATGTAACAATTACACACGATGCGTGACACAGATAAATCAGCTGATAGCCGATGGGATTCCATACAAGAATACACAATATATATATATATACAATCAGGACCTGTCAATGCTTTAGGATGACGCTTCACGTCAATATCAATAGAGAACAGACTTCGTTAAACTATGATACAAAACACCGTACATATTGTCACCTATTGTCTGGTGACACCCTCCCTTGAAAAATAATAAGTCACCACACTTGAAACAATAAAATATGATTGTCACAGAGGTATGGGTACTAACCCTTACTCTTGAAAGACAACTAGTGACCACACTTGTCACAGTAAAAGGTGCTTGTCAAAGAGGGATTGGTACTAACCCTAACCCTAACCCTAGAAAGACAATAAGTCAGCACAATTGTCACAGTATATTTGTTTAGCACAGAGGTATGGGTACTAGCCCCAACCCTTGAAAAACAACAAGTCATCAAACTTGTCACAGTTAAATGTGCTTGTCACAGCATGAATGATACTTACCCTTAACCCTAAAAGACAACAAGTCATCAATAATATGACAGTATATAGTTTCTGTCACAGATGTATAGGAACTAACCCTAACCCTAGAAAGTCGATAAGTCAGCACAATTGTCACAGTATATTTGTAGTATATCACAGTTGTATGGGTAATTACCCCACCCTTGAAAAATAATAAGTCACCACACTTGAAACAATAAAATATGATTGTCACAGAGGTATGGGTACTAACCCTTACTCTTGAAAGACAACTAGTGACCACACTTGTCACAGTAAACGGTGCTTGTCAAAGAGGGATTGGTACTAACCCTAACCCTAACCCTAGAAAGACAATAAGTCAGCACAATTGTCACAGTATATTTGTTTAGCACAGAGGTATGGGTACTAGCCCCAACCCTTGAAAAACAACAAGTCATCAAACTTGTCACAGTAAAATGTGCTTGTCACAGCATGAATGGTACTTACCCTTAACCCTAAAAGACAACAAGTCATCAATAATATGACAGTATATAGTTTCTGTCACAGATGTATTGGAACTAACCCTAACCCTAGAAAGTCAATAAGTCAGCACAATTGTCACAGTATATTTGTAGTATATCACAGTTGTATGGGTACTAACCCCACCCTTGAAAAATAATAAGTCACCACACTTGAAACAATAAAATATGATTGTCACAGAGGTATGGGTACTAACCCTTACTCTTGAAAGACAACTAGTGACCACACTTGTCACAGTAAAAGGTGCTTGTCAAAGAGGGATTGGTACTAATCCTAACCCTAACCCTAGAAAGACAATAAGTCAGCACAATTGTCACAGTATATTTGTTTAGCACAGAGGTATGGGTACTAGCCCCAACCCTTGAAAAACAACAAGTCATCAAACTTGTCACAGTTAAATGTGCTTGTCACAGCATGAATGATACTTACCCTTAACCCTAAAAGACAACAAGTCATCAATAATATGACAGTATATAGTTTCTGTCACAGATGTATAGGAACTAACCCTAACCCTAGAAAGTCGATAAGTCAGCACAATTGTCACAGTATATTTGTAGTATATCACAGTTGTATGGGTACTAACCCCACCCTTGAAAAATAATAAGTCACCACACTTGAAACAATAAAATATGATTGTCACAGAGGTATGGGTACTAACCCTTACTCTTGAAAGACAACTAGTGACCACACTTGTCACAGTAAAAGGTGCTTGTCAAAGAGGGATTGGTACTAACCCTAACCCTAACCCTAGAAAGACAATAAGTCAGCACAATTGACACAGTATATTTGTTTAGCACAGAGGTATGAGTACTAGCCCCAACCCTTGAAAAACAACAAGTCATCACACTTGTCACAGTAAAATGTGCTTGTCACAGCATGAATGATACTTACCCTTAACCCTAGAAGACAACAAGTCATCAATAATATGACAGTATATAGTTTCTGTCACAGATGTATTGGAACTAACCCTAACCCTAGAAAGTCAATAAGTCAGCACAATTGTCACAGTATATTTGTAGTATATCACAGTTGTATGGGTACTAACCCCACCCTTGAAAAATAATAAGTCACCACACTTGAAACAATAAAATATGATTGTCACAGAGGTATGGGTACTAACCCTTACTCTTGAAAGACAACTAGTGACCACACTTGTCACAGTAAAAGGTGCTTGTCAAAGAGGGATTGGTACTAACCCTAACCCTAACCCTAGAAAGACAATAAGTCAGCACAATTGTCACAGTATATTTGTTTAGCACAGAGGTATGGGTACTAGCCCCAACCCTTGAAAAACAACAAGTCATCAAACTTGTCACAGTTAAATGTGCTTGTCACAGCATGAATGATACTTACCCTTAACCCTAAAAGACAACAAGTCATCAATAATATGACAGTATATAGTTTCTGTCACAGATGTATAGGAACTAACCCTAACCCTAGAAAGTCAATAAGTCAGCACAATTGTCACAGTATATTTGTAGTATATCACAGTTGTATGGGTACTAACCCCACCCTTGAAAAATAATAAGTCACCACACTTGAAACAATAAAATATGATTGTCACAGAGGTATGGGTACTAACCCTTACTCTTGAAAGACAACTAGTGACCACACTTGTCACAGTAAAAGGTGCTTGTCAAAGAGGGATTGGTACTAACCCTAACCCTAGAAAGACAATAAGTCAGCACAATTGTCACAGTATATTTGTTTAGCACAGAGGTATGGGTACTAGCCCCAACCCTTGAAAAACAACAAGTCATCAAACTTGTCACAGTAAAATGTGCTTGTCACAGCATGAATGGAACTTACCCTTAACCCTAAAAGACAACAAGTCATCAATAATATGACAGTATATAGTTTCTGTCACAGATGTATTGGAACTAACCCTCACCCTAGAAAGTCAATAAGTCAGCACAATTGTCACAGTATATTTGTAGTATATCACAGTTGTAAGGGTATTAACCCCACCCTTGAAAAATAATAAGTCACCACACTTGAAACAATAAAATATGATTGTCACAGAGGTATGGGTTCTAACCCTTACTCTTGAAAGACAACTAGTGACCACACTTGTCACAGTAAAAGGTGCTTGTCAAAGAGGGATCGGTACTAACCCTAAGCCTAACCCTAGAAAGACAATAAGTCAGCACAATTGTCACAGTATATTTGTTTAGCACAGAGGTATGGGTACTAGCCCCAACCCTTGAAAAACAACAAGTCATCAAACTTGTCAAAGTAAAAAGTGCTTGTCACAGAGGGATTGCCACTAACCCTAAACCCTGATACACAACAAGTCATCAAAATTATGACAGTAAATAGGTGCTTGTCACAGAGGTACATGTACTAACCCTAACCCTTGAAAGACAACAAGTCACCACACTTGTAACAATAAAAGGTGCTTGTGAATGAGTTATGGTACTGATCTTAACCCTCCAAAGACAACTTGTCATCACACTTTACACAGTAAAAAGTGCTTGTCACAGTGACAATTGGTTCTAACCCTTTACCCTGGAAGACAAGAAGTCATCATAATTATGACAGTAAATAGTCTCGTCACAGTTGTAACTGAACTAACCCAAACCATAAAAAGTCAAAATGTCAGCACAATTGTCACAGTATGTTTGTTAGGCACAGAGGTGTGGGTACTAACCCCAACCCTTGAAAAACAACAAGTCATCAAACTTGTAACAATAAAAGGGGATTGTCACAGAGGTATGGGTACTAACCCATACCCTCGAAAAACTACAAGTCACCATACTTGTAACAATAAAAGGTGCTCATCACTGAGTTATGGTACTAACCCTAGCTCTAAAAAAAATTCATCACACTTATGCCTGTCAAATGTGCTAGTCACAGAGGAATGGGCAATTACCCTAACCCTCCAAAGACAACTTGTCATTCCACTTGTCTCTGTCAAATGTGCTTGTCACACAAGTATGGGTACTAACTCTGACCCTCCAAAGACCCATCACCCTTTTCACAGTAAAATATGCTTGTCAAGGAGGAATGCATGGTTAATAATCCAAACCTTTGAAAGTCAACAGGTCATCGAACTTGTCATAGTACAAAGTGCTTGTCACTGTGAGATTGGCACTAGCCCATAACCCTGAAAGACAACAAGTCATCAAAATTATGACAGTAAATAGTGTCTGTCACATATGTAACTGAACTAACCCCAACCCTAGAAAGTCAAAATGTCAGCACAATTGTCAGTTTATTTGCTTGTCACATTAGCTTGTGCTAACCCCAACCCTTGTAAAAAAAACAAGTCAGCACACTTGTCACAGTAAAAGGTGGTTGTCACAGAGGTATGGGTACTAACCCTTACCCTTCAAAGACAACAAGTCTTAAAAATTGGGACAGTAAATAGTCTCGTCACAGATGTATTGGAACTAACCCTAACCCTCGAAAGCAAATAAGTCAGCACAGTTGTCACATTATATTTGCTTGTCACAGGGGGATGGGTATTTACCCCAGCCCTTCAAAAACAACAAGTCATCACACTTGTCATAGTAAAAGGTGGTTGTCCCAGAGGGATTGGTACAAACCTTAAATCCTGAAAGACAACAAGTATTCAAAATTATGACAGTAAAGTGTGCTTGTCACAGAGGTATTACACTATCATGGTATTGGTGCTTGTCACAGAGGTACGTGTACTAACCCTTACCCTTAAAGACAACAAGTCACCACACTTATAACAATAAAAGGTGCTTGTCACTGAGTTATGGTTCTAACCCTTACTCTTCAAAAATATTTCATCACACTTATGTCAGTCATATGTGCTTGTCACAATGGTATGGGTACTAACCCTAACCCTCCAAAGGCAACTTGTCATCACACTTGTCTCAATAAAAACAGCTGGTAACAGAGGGATCAGTACTAACCCTAATCCTTTAAAGACAACAAACCATCACACTTTTCACAGTAAAAGATGCTTGTCTCAGATGTATGGTACTGTTCCTAAATTAATCATCATACTTGTCACAGTAAAAGGTGCTTGTCACAGAAATATGGGAACTAACCGTAGTCATAACACTAAAACAAAAGACAACAACTCCTCACTACTCAAGTTATGCTCTATTAGCAGTGGTTACACTCATCCCAACTAATCTCTATGTATACTAACTGCTGCAAGAAACCACGATTGCCCATCAGGTTTTGCCACCGCACAGTGCAGTCTCTGAGGAAATTCTCCTGTGTAATATTTTACTAATCACATTGTAGGTATCACCAGCACAATCGGATGTTCTAATGGGTGCCCATCAATTTACACTGTGGTCAACAGTGTTTGGTGGCACAGACTTTTTCAACAGCCCCTCCATGTTGGAATACATGTTGCAATTGTCACCTTTCTAGAGAGCCTCTATACTTACTTGCTGGTATGGCTTGAGGTCAGATATCCCCAACTGTTTGGATATTTCCTCTTGCAGTGCCACAAGAGCTTGCCACTGGTGTACCAATGTTTGATTACACGCCAATCAAAATTTCTTTTACCAGCTCTGCAGGTTGCAGGCATCTAATCATTGTTTACATGCAGAGCCAATCATATACCTTTCCAAGGGCAAACTGACTGGGTGTTTGGCAGCTTGCCAAACCTAAAGAATCCTCAGCTTGCCAAACCTAAAGAATCCTCCATTTCTCATAGCCTGTGAGTGGAAGGTCATTGGGATGTCACATGCTGTGTTCAGTGCTATATACATCAGAGCAAGTATAAATCAGAGCATGTATATAATAGGACTGGATACTGCCTACAAATTTATTACTGCAATATACTGTGATATCTGATAGTGGACTGCAACATTTACATTATATTAAATTAACAGGAAATAAGTGCGCTTTCTGTATATATATATTATTATTTTTATTACTGATAATTCTTTATTATTATTATTATTATAAAAATATTTATACAACACTAAATCTGGAAGGGAATCTTGTGCTTAAACGCTGTACAATTAAAAGCATGAAAGCTAAAGTAAAATGTACAATACAATGAAATTAGGAATGATAAAAATTAATAGATGTACTGTAAGAGTTTAGATACAAAATGATTTAAATTGATGTTTTTTAAAATGATTTGAAAGTAACTAAAGAATAAGCATTTTTTAAAATGTCAGGTAAGCTGTTAAACAGCTAGAGCCTGGGCAACTATCCTAAAACATTTCTCCACAAAAATGACAGTCCAGGTCATCGGTGTTGCCAATAAGCACTTTTTCAAAGAAGGCAGGGCTGTTTATAGAATGTGTTGAACAAGAAGATCACTTGGATATGATAGGTCCAGACCTTTCAAAGCTTTGTAGGTACAAAGGAGAATCTTAAACTGAATCTAATATTCCTTAGGTAACCAGTGCAGTTGTATCAGTATTGGGGTGATATGGGCACTTTTTTACATCTGAGTTATAATCCTGGCCTCAGTATTTTTAAAAGCTGTATCGTAGTGATGAGTGATCCTGGCACACCATAGTCTAATCTGGAAGTGACAGTTGCATTTTTAAGTACAATTACAAGCATCATCTGTGATATAATGACATATTTTTCCCATATTAAGTAAATGGAAGTAACCTGATTCTGAAATTGAGTCATTCCAACTGAATCAAAAAATGGATGTTGCACTACTTCTTCATATCTTTATCATTTTTTTTTTCTTTTCTTTACTGTCAAACTTAAAGAACTGCAAAATATTTTATTTTCTCTTGTGGAATAATTTATGAATTGTTACAGTACCCGGATGAGCTGCAATTTAAGAGGCTTAAAAATATTAATACTCTTTTTGTTGGTTTAATTGTTTTTTTCTTTCAAAGTATGTATATAAAGTAATTGAAAATCTATCTAAATGTGGTAAAATCTCAATAGTTTTTGCAATAAAAAATCCTGTAAATGCATTTTTTTGCGAATATTTTTTTTCACTTTTTAAGGATCATTATCAATTTTTCCTCTAATAAATGAATAGAAAATTCATACTGAATTTGCTGAATATACTTGCCTGGTTTTCCTCAAAGGCTGTATGCTTCAAATTTGAGAATGTGCTCAATAAAATTGGTCAAAAATTAAAACAAGGGACCCATGGGTCACGGCGCTCAGCTGATCATGATTGGACTATAAATGTTTCTCCACTGTGATACTATATCGAGTCGATAAAGCTTATGAATATCATGGACATGTTTGGCTATTATAAAGGAATGTATTGTAATATGTGAGTAAATGATAAATGAAACTAGAATACGGGTAGTCGACAAGCGACTACTTGTATCCGCCTAAATCAGAGTGGAACGGGTGAAGTGTTGCATATTAGCATGGATATTTTATCCCATGGCAGACAAACAGATGGGAGCTGTGCAAACATGGCTGCAGGTGGCGCCACCAGTTTTGCGTATGATAAAGAGCTATGTGAGATTTATACACATGCAAAATTTTGGCCCAATCGGTCAAACGGTTCCCTAGATATGAGCTTGGATGTCGCAGCGTAAACTTGATTGTAGGTGGCGCCACCTGTCATAAAATCAGAAAAGCTATCCAGGATGTATAAGCATGCCAAATTTCAGGTGAATTAGTCAAACCACTGCAGAAATATGAGTGATTTTAACCCAAGGCAGACGAACAGATGGACACTGTGCAAACATGGTTGCAGGTGGTGCCACCATTTTCGGTGTATGTTATAAAGCTCTCCAAGGGCTACATTTGTGCAAAAAAATTTTCCTGATCGGTCAACAGTTCCTGAGATATGAGCTTGGATGTCTGCAGCGTAAACGTGAATGTAGGTGGCGCCACCTGTCATAAAATCAGAAAAGCTATCCAGGATGTATACGCATGCTAAATTTCAGGTGAATTAGTCAAGTCACTGCAGAGATATGAGTGATTTTAACCCAAGGCAGACAAACAGATGGACACTGTGCAAACATGGTTGCAGGTAGCGCCACCATTTTTGGTGTATGTTATAAAGCTCTCCAAGGGCTACATTTGTGCAAAAGAATTTTCCTGATCGGTCAAACGGTTCCTGAGATATGACTTTTGATGTCTGCAGCGTAAACGTGAATGTAGGTGGCGCCACCTGTCATAAAATCAGAAAAGCTATCCAGGATGTATACGCATGCCCAATTTCAGGTGAATTAGTCAAGTCACTGCAGAGATATGAGTGATTTTAACCCAAGGCAGACGAACAGATGGACACTGTGCAAACATGGTTGCAGGTGGCGCCACCATTTTTGGTGTATGTTATAAAGCTGTCCAAGGGCTACATTTGTGCAAAAGAATTTTCCTGATCGGTCAAACGGTTCCCCAGATATGAGCTTGGATGTCTGCAGCGTAAACGTGAATGTAGGTGGCGCCACCTGTCATAAAATCAGAAAAGCTATCCAGGATGTTTACGCATGCCCAATTTCAGGTGAATTAGTCAAGTCACTGCAGAGATATGAGTGATTTTAACCCAAGGCAGACGAACAGATGGACACTGTGCAAACATGGTTGCAGGTGGCGCCACCATTTTTGGTGTATGTAATAAAGCTCTCCGAGGGCTACATTTGTGCAAAAAAATTTTCCTGATCGGTCAAACGGTTCCCGAGATATGTGGGTTTATGTGTGGAAACAGACGCACAAACGGACGCAGAGCGCAAAGGAAAGGTCAGAGGTCAAAACAAAATCGGGGCGCAGCAGTTCACATGTGACCCGAACATAATCCCGGGTTTCGGAAAATTCCGCCCAGCGGTTACGGAGGAGTTCTCCGGACACCTACGCGGCGGCGGCGGCGGCGGCGGCGGCGGCGGCGACCAGCTGAAAACATAGTATCCGCAAAACTCTGTTTTGGCGGATACAATTACCTGACTGATGGATTAATAGTCAAATATAGTGGTTTATTTTTTATTTATTTAGGAGTTGAAAATTGTGATATATTTGAGCAAATATGAATGCAATGACAGCAGTAATAAAGCAGTAGTAGAATGATGATAAGGCTATTTGTTGAAGGATCTAAAGTGTATGGTAGTCTGCAAGCTTTCAATTTGACAGATATGATGTTATGATTAACTATGCTGATGAAGTGATTAATGAATT
Organism: Sipunculus nudus; assembly: GCA_026874595.1. Classification (NCBI taxonomy): domain Eukaryota; kingdom Metazoa; phylum Annelida; class Sipuncula; order Golfingiida; family Sipunculidae; genus Sipunculus; species Sipunculus nudus. The sequence continues at coordinate 44,729,551 of CM049318.1, read as the reverse complement.
TATGACTGTATGACACAATATCTCTTTAGTCTTGACAAGGTACATTATTGTGATGCCCACTATGTCTACATATTACACAATATTGACATAATTTCTGGCATGTACATAGGTACCTATGGACGAACAGTTATACAAAATATTTAAGTATGAATATATCTGATTCATCTTGTTCTTGCTTGCTGAGGCTGACTTTGGGATGGGGTTCGGAGAAGGGAAAAGTGAGGGCAGCACGAAGGTGGATGTAGAAATATTCTATTGTAATGTTTTTCATTTATATAAGAATAATATGAAAAGCTAAGAGGAAAGGGGCCCTCCTACTTGGTTATAGTAAAGTTCTAAATATATGATTGCAAACTAATACTCTGACAAGACTGTCATGAAGAAAAAAAGTAAAAGTTTTGAGATACTGTGATGCATATGAAAATTTACAGATGAACAGGCAAGTGGACAGAATGGACTAATACCTTTATTTCACTTTCAAGGGAATAATGCATTTAAGTTTATATATAATCCTACTTTTTTAAGCATATCCACTTTTTCCATTAAGAAGTTTTTATCTGAATCATTTTTTTATTTACAGGTTTTATGAATTTTTAATAAAACAAGGGACCTATGGGTCACTGTGCTCAGCTAATGTTAACCTTGAAGGTAAAAATTTAAAATAATATCAAATGGAGATAAAGTGTAAGAGGAAGAGGTAATAAAGGCCATGGTTGGTTTATATGATTGGTTTGTATTGATGAGCAAGAAATTGTTGCAAAAAATATTTTGTGACCTGACCATGTGTTTCCTAATGTTGAAACTAAAGCATGTGAGCAGTTTGTGAACAAATGATCTGTACTATTACCATGATCATTAGTTGGTTTTTGATTAACTGTTGACATTTCAGTAGTTTACACATTTGTTCAATTGAATCTATTTTTTTGTATAATATATATATTTAAATATATATGTATTTTTTTATGAAATGTATACAGTTGAAATATAGTTAATTAACAACATTAAACAGGGCAAACAAAGCCTGATCTCAAATTCTGCTGAGGCAGGAAAATAATGATCAAATGTTTGTATTAAATCCTGATTTTTTAATCACATCAATTATTTTCTAATTTAAGTTTATATTTCTATACATTACCAATTTAACATATATATCTGAATATAAAAGTTGATTCATAATTCTCAATTGCATCATCATAAATCTCAATCTTGTCAGATAACACCACATCATGCATACAAATGTTTATTTATTTTTTACCACAAAAATATATCTTTTAAATCTGCAAAACAATAAATATCTAAAAATAATACTTGATTTAGATTTCACAATTTTTAATTGTGTCTTTATTTATCCATAATGTGCTTCATATTTTATAATAATTTAAGCATACTGATGGGTTCAATTAGATTTGTTAAAATCATTTAAAAGAAAATTGATTTCTTTAAAAATGCTACATTACACAACATTGCATCTTCTGGATTACACCTTGAATTTTTTTTCAAGGATAGTTTTTGCATATCGGAGTGGAAACAGCATTACAATTAAGGAGATACAGTGAAAACAATAACAATTACCGCATAACACTTTGGGTTGGGTTTGCGGGGGGGGGGGGGGGGGGGGATGATTGGGGTGGTGATATGAGAATAACTGTACACCTGTCCCAGCAGGGGATCTCCCCCAGTGACTGTAACAAATCAGAAACCCTGGCATAGCTGAATTCCAGTGACCTGGAGTGGAACCCTGCATCTGTAATCAAAGCAAGTGACTACAGAAAAAAAAAATCAATAACTAGCTTAATTTTAAAGCTTTTATTTTCAGATTTCAGATTTAGACAAACTAAATATTTATGTTTACATGCTGTGAAAATTAAATCAATGGTGCTTACAGGAAAAAAACGTGCCATGGTCAGAGTTGGGCAAAATTTAAGGTACTGATTTTTTTTTTATGCTAATAACTTAAAAAATTTACAAAATTCAGATCTAATTTTGGGTAAACAATTGAATCTTAATTAAAAATAGTTATATACTTGAGAAAATAGACTCTAGTTTCAAAATTTTTCATGTTAAGTGAGTTATTATTTTTCCTGATTTTTTACAAAGTCCATTTTGTTTGGGCCCATAACTTAAAGAATTTATACTTTACAGACTTAATTTCTGGCATGTACATAGGAACTATATAGAGGAATATTTATGGTTAATATGAGGAAAAACAGATGAGTGGTTTTGATATTAGGCAGTCCTGAAGTGTGAAAATAGGATTTTAATAAAAAATTGAGGTTTTTCCTTAATTTCTCAAAGGAACGAAGTCGCAAAGACCCAGTTTTCGGTTTGGTAGGAGATCTTGGGGACATCTAACATTATGCTGAATTTTGGATTCCTAGGTCTTACGGTTTCAAAACGTGCCACATCTACGGACGGACGGACGGACGGACGGACGGACGGACGGACAGACGGACGGACGACGGACAATGGACCACGACTATAGCTCAGATGACTTATAGTCAGCTGAGCTAAAAAGCAAAACTTCAATTGCTGAAAAATCAATGTGGACCAGATAGAAGATGCTCAATATTTTTCATGCAGCTATTAGATATGGAGAATTCCTGGACAGACTTTGTTCCAGGATTTGATCATCTGTAAACCAAGTGTGAAAACTTTATAAAATTACTCAGTGCCTGTATTTTTAATGGTTTAAAAGAATGAATGGAGTGATTACATCTTCTTTTGCATCAGATTTTTTTTGGAATGGGTGGTGTCCCTTCCAGCATGTATATAATACTGATTTGAAATGTGTAAATATATTGCAGAAACATAAATCAGCACAAAATAATCCCGAAAACTTGGCTCACTGCAAGGATTCAATATTACAAATACATTTGAGGTGGCAGAATATTTTAACAGCATCCAGCAAATTGAAAATTATCAAACACCTTTCCAGCACATCAATATAAATCAATTTCTTAAATTTCAGTTTAAGGACTGATTCAGAATGTGGTAAATGGTACATATATATGGTGCATTGATATTTCCTAGTTGGAGATATAGAAGTATTCATTCAACCTCTGTGCACCATACACCAAAATGTAATGCTGATGGCATCTTGCATATGTCCTGATGTCACCTACCACATGCTGATTACAAAGCTTGTCTGTACTGAAGACCACAAGCAGTGTGTGCTCCACATGTGTGACAACTATCCTGGGGAAGCTGGTTTGTGACAGAACCAATGGGTAGATAAGTGGGTTCATACTAACCAGACAGCACTGGTAACCCATGAACATGAAGAGACATGCTCTGCTTTCATAGAAAATCTCATCACTAAAGTAGACCTAGTCACCAAACACCACTGCATAGCCAAGGTCCAGAGTTCCTACTTGTCTGATTAAAACAAGAAAACATTTTGCTGATGATACTGCAATTTTGTGGTGACCTTTCAGAAAATATTCCTTTGTCATTTTAAGATGCTGCTCAGGCCTTTCACTTGGGGAAGAGTGTGGCCATACTCCATCCATTTGTGGTCTACAATAATCTCAATGGACAAGTGGAAGCAGACATTTTGTGTTTTGTGACTGTTTAAAACATGACACAGTGCACACCTTCCAGAAAGTGCTTGTACCATATATCATGATTATTCATCCAGCTCTAAGGCAATTTATAGACTACTTCTCAGATGGAGCTTCTTCACAAGCTAAAAGCTTTATGATTATGTCAAATCTGTGAAATCACTAGTGTAGAATGATTTTGGACTCACAGCGGAGTGACACTATTTTGCTTCAACCAATGGCAAAGGGCCCTATGAAGGGTTGACAGGAGCCAGTCTGCAAAGCCTAAGGTTGTGAAGAGCACATGCACACATTAACCCCAGAGAACATCACAGTTCTTTGTGAATAAAGGTGGTGTTCTTGCTCTGGGCATTAGCTATATGTTGGATTTGACAATGCAAAATGTTTTCAGATGTTGATGGTTTTGTTGCTTCACTATCTGATCAAGAACCTTATAGAAGCAGAACCTCTACTAATGAGAATTAAGGTGTGCCTGGTGACTCTATCACCATGACTTCCCTCCAAGGCCAATATTTTTACTTGTATTTATGACAAAGGATGGTGAGTTGAGATTGTGTCTGATACATCTTATGAATTTAATGAACTGTTTGTAAATTCATGCATCCTGGCAGACCAAGCGAGAATTTTTCATGGCCAAAATGAAAGACATTGTTTCTATCCCAACAGCACACATTCTTTGTCCTATCAGCATTCCTACAACCTGGACTTTAGCAAATATATGAGGGCAGCAACCTTACTATAAAGAAATCTGACCTATTCAAAGCACAATATAATAAAAACCAATTCAAAATGGCAGGAACTGCAAATCCCTTTTGTTCAGATTCAGATCATGTAAATAGACTTTACATTAAAAACATTATGTAAAAATGTTATTTTTAAGGTTTTCATAACCACCAGAAGAAATGCAGAATTACATTCATGTTTAAGCTTATTATTTTAAGGTTTTTGAAAATGTGATTTTTCATTTCTGTAGCATAAGTAGGGCACATTTTCAGCCATATTGGCTAAATCTAGCCAAGTATAATTTTCAGTATTATTAGACATTTTGAACTTATTTGCAAGGTTAAGGTGTTGTGGTTGTTTCAACTGGTGACATTAAAACACAAAATATGAAAAAATGTAATCTTGCCTGATATTTATGTGTTTTCTAGGGGCTTGTAACACACACAAACTATATTATATTATTGATCTGACTCTATCTATCCATTAAGCCAGTACAGAATGTTCAATCTGCACAATATCTAGTCTCATGAACTACCCAGTCCAAAGATATGCCTCCTTCAAAACTGCACCTTTCCTTAAAAAGTTCCCCTCTGAGTTTGTAATAACATAATTCAGTCGCACAGAAATTGAGAGTATTTGTTAGAAATTTCCCAAATTTGGTCAAGTACCTATTATTATATGTCTCTATCAGACAAAGAAGTATTAAGCAAATTGGGAGAGGTCATGCAACAATACTCTCTCAGATCTGCTGAAATGAGAAGGAATAACTCAATCGCATTTATACACATCTCAACAGAAAAATGGATAAATTTATATAATGACACAACAAAAGGAAAATGAATTTTTTTTTCACCTCAGGTTGGCCACATTTACAGTTAAGTTTACATACGTTTACTTCAGGAGGCTGCAAAAAAATAAATATTTTCCAAAATATTTCTTGAAATATACAGTAATTTTCAATTTGTGAAATCCATTTCACCTTCATCCCTAATCACTCTCAACATACCTCATATGTTCAAACACTGCAATAATATGATGACTGTGAATGAATTAACTTCAGATATTTATGGTCAGAGATGGTTTCCATGAAGACACCATTGTCTTCAGTTGAGTTCCTTTCACCATCAATCATAATATTTTTATACAGATCAGAGAAACCAGGGTTGGAAAATTTCTGCCATTGCCTAGCCCTGCCTTGGCTTTAGTATTTGCGTTTACAAATAAAATGCTTAAAATAATGGTGAAGTAGCCAACTGGAAGCCCAGAATAGGCGATGACTGAATGAACCATGTTGGTTTTGAAAAAGAATCTGGGAAAGAACACTGCTGAAATCACTGGAAAAGACCTTAGTTCAGCGAGTCAGTGATGGGTGGCACTGACCATCTGGGAACTAGCCAAGATTACCAGCTAGTCCATGAAATAAGAGGGTCAGAAAATTGTAAATTAGTTATATGAGTTGCCGCTAGATGGTGGTATTGTTAATAAGTGCGAAACAACGCATGAACATTTTATTTCTCTGTCAGAAGCAACAATTAAGTCATAACAATTTCATGGACTGGGCCAGTCTAGTCATTGCCTTTTCTGCTGTCAGTTTTGCCTGGCAACTGCAGTTCTGCAGAAATACCTTTCTGCCCTTGTTTCTGCCATTAGGACAGAATTACCCTGAAACTGCGATAAAATGAATATAATATTGCTAACCAACTTTAAATATGATGGAGCAAATACAACAGTATTATAATAGTAATGAAAATGAACAAGTGTAAACTTGTGACAGAATATATAAATAATTACTGGAGGGTCCAGGTACTCCCTGAAGAAGGTCTGAGAAACCTAAACAAAAGGAAGGTTGGGGGGGGGGGGGGGTGGCTTGACTGATCACTCGTTCAGAAATAAGCTAAACATAAGCAAGTTTCCTGTAGAGGTTCAAGTCACAGGTTCTGTTACGTCATCATATTCAGTATATGTCATGCATGAAGGATCACATGATCTTTCAACATTACTCTCGTTAATATAGTAACCACTTGACCCCAGCTTGTCTACCCTATCCCCTTAGATGCCATGCCTTAGCAGAATGCTACTGGAGCAAGACTCTGTTGCATTTTTTCAGGTACTAGTTAAACATAAATGTCTATGTAAATAAGTTAATGCATATCAGCAAACCTAAAGGGCTATGATGATGACATTACCTCAGCCTAGAACCCATGTGCCACACATATGTATCGTCTCCTGCTTTGCAGGAACCTACAGGACAGTACAGGCTCTACAGCTGGAATTGCATACTCCAAGTCAACTGAAAATCATGCATCACATAAACCTGAAAATTTTGAGCCAAAAACAGCCCTTTGACTACACTGTTTGAGTCACTACACATGTGATAAAGCTCTTAGTCATAAATACAGGCAAATTTGGTGTTATACAAAGTGCTGTTTTTAGCTGGCAATTGAAACCAGTTTATAATCCTGTTGCTTAATCCTCCTCTCTCCCTGCCTAGGACTTGCCAACCTCGCTTGTTACAGAATGTTAAGAGGCACACTGGGCATTGTTATAATTGACTATATTCAATAAAATGACTATAAAACTAAATACATTAATAAAAGCTTGCATTGAAAGCAGTTTTTGATTTATTAAGATAACTATCTCTTTTCAAAAACCAATATATATTTTGATAATTTTATCTGCCATTTCTGGTTTTCTGCCTAATTTCTGCCATCAGCAGGGCAGAAATACCTTTCTGCAGTATTTGGATTATTACTATTTACGTGGATTATTTATATAAAAGGACTCTTGTTGAGCTGTGACAGTGGTGTTATCCATGCAGAAATCAAAGCCTAGGATCCGGACACTCTGGCACTGTACATTTTATTGTTATACTGTGTAATTGTATTGATTTAGTGTGTTGAAATGTTAGGATTGTTCTAAGAATAAATTATAATTATTTGTTAGCACAAGGAACCCATGGGTCACGGTGCTCAGCTGTTATATATGATAAAAAATATGATTTTGAAATGAGGCACATGCTATTTTTGTGTGGAAATAAATATAAGCTGTATTATGAGTTGTTGGTGTTTAGATTATGTATGATTTTGATAGTTTCTTTGGAGACAGGGAAGAGATTTATATCATTTATTTTATTAACAAATGGAGTGCTATTGTCATACAGATTTTGACTTGGTCAGCACATATAAGATAAGAGTTTAACTATTTATTAAAATTTAATAACAAATATTGTGCCAAATAAAATTTTTTATAAAAATAATAAGAGAATCATATGATTTTTTTATAAAATATAACTGAAATGATTATTAAAATAATATTATAGAATATATTCATGAATGCATTCATGAATACATTTTGAAAGTATTTGCACTGGTATTCAAATACTTTCATTTTTACCTGAATTCCCATTATATGAAAGAAATTTTACAATGGAGTACATATTCATATTCGTTTTCAAATACATTTGCAAAGTATTCACACCATGTCTGGTATTTATTCAGTTTTAACCAAACAATGATGTTGAGAATCCAGAATATAAAGAAAGAACCCATGGGTCACAGGGCCCAGCTTAAGTTTAAAATTTTTCCAAATGCAAAATATGAAAAATATTCTATTTTAATGTTTTCATTTATATAAGCATATGAGAAGCTAAGAGGGAAGGGGCCCTCCTACTTGGTTATAGTAAAGTTCTAAATATATGATTGCAAACTAATACTCTGAAAAGACTGTCATGAAGAAAAACAGTAAAAATTTTGAGATACTGTGAGACATATGAAAAATTTACAGATGGACAGGCATGTGGACCAAATGGACTAATACCTTTATTTCACTTTCAAGGGAATAATGCATTTAAGTTTATATATAAGCCTATTTTTTTAGCATATCCTCTTTTTCCATTAATAGTTTTTATCTGACTCATTTTTTTTTTATTTACTAGTGTTATAAATTTGTTTAAAAAAAATGAAAATATAAGTTAAAATATTAGAATTCTAAGTTTGCACATTGGAGTTTTCAATACATGCTTAATTTTATTCACCAAAATAAAATAAAAGATTCAGTAAATTTGATAAAATAAAAACATCTTTTCAAATAAAGTATACACACTGTTGGTTGAATGAGGGACAAACAATATCATTATGCTAAATACAATCTCAGCTATAATTAATTACTGGAATTAATAGTCAATTTCACACCTGGTGAAGTTTTACTCTTCTGAAGTAAAGCATTACTTATCTGATGAACATCCACACTTTCATAGCAATACATCACTGTGTGGACACAATTAAATGTGCACTTTAATCATTGTACCCCTGGTGGTACAATACAAAATCTAAAATGTAGCATAGCCAAGAATAAAATAAAATACAGTAAATTATAACATTCATCTAGTTTATGCATCAGCTGGGGGGTGGGGGGGGGAGTGCAGGGCAGAGGGGAAGCCTGCTGCTAGTGGCCAAGCTGACCCAAGGCAAGCTGCCTGGGGTGGGTTACATAATGCAAGTGAAGGCTGTACTACTAGGTGGGCTAGTTGTAAACAACACTTGACATGGTGTATGAAAACATGAATAAAAGCTATTCTTTCCAATTAATTTCCTTGAAATTTCAGATTTTAAAAGATTAAATCCTTATGTATATATGCTGTGAAAATTAAATCAACAGTGCCAAAGTTGGACAAAATTTAAGGTATTGATTTTTTATTTATGCTAATAACTTGAAAAATTTGCAAAATTCAGATCTAATTATGGGTAAACAATTGAATCTTGATTATATAAAGTTATATTCCTGAAAAAAAGTCTCTAGGTTCAGCAATTCTAATGTTAGGTGAGTAAATATATTTCCTAATTTTTAAAAAAATTGCATAATGTTTTGGCCCATAACTTCAAAATAATACCAAATACTGACCTAATTTTTGGGATGTTCATAGAAAATGTATGAAAGAATGTGAATACTAAATACGATCAAAAACAGATCAGTGGTTTTGATATTAGGCAGCCTTGAAGTGTAACAATGGCTTTTTTTTATGAAAAACAGAGTTTTTTTCCTTAATATCTCGAAGGAACAAAGTCCTAATGACCCAATTTTCGTAATGGTAGGAGATTTTGGGGACATATAAAATTTTGCCAACAGCTTGGGGAGCATAGAGATGTGCACTAAATCACCTACAGTCATCAAAGTGGACTGCTTGACAATGACTACGGGAATACAACAAGAGCCTCCAAAAAATTCAATAACTAGCCTAATTTTGCAGCTTTTATTTTCAAATTTCAGATTTTAACAGATTAAATCCTTGTGTATACATGCTGTGAAAATTAAATCCACAGTACTTACAGGAAAAAAATGTGCCGTGGCCAAAGTTGGGCAAAATTTTAAGGTACCAATTTTATATTTTTGCCAATATTTAAAAAAATTTAACAGAATTTTGATCTAATTTTTGGTATATATACAATTAAATTTTGATTAATTAAAGTTGTTTTACTGGAAAAAAGTCCCTACCTTTAACACTTTTGGTCTTAAGTGACCAAATATCTTCCTGATTTTTTTACAAAGTCCATTATGTTTGGGGCCATTACTTTTTTAAATTATATAATACTGACTTAATATCTGGCATGTACATAGGAACTATATAGAGGAATATTTATATTAAATATGAAGAAAACCAGATGAGTGGTTTTGATATTAGGCAGTCCTGAAGTGTGATAATAGATTTCTAATACAAAATTGAGGTTTTTCCTTAATATCTTGAAGGAACGAAGTCCTATTGACCCAATTTTCGGCATGGTAGGAGATTTTGGGGACATCTAACAGTATGCCAAATTTCAGATTTGTAGGTCCAACGGTGTCGAAACGTGCCAGTCTTACAGATGGACATCCAGACAGACGGACGGACGGACAGACAGATGGACGGACGACGGACAATGGACCACGACTATAGCTCAGATGACTTAAAGTCAGCTGAGCTAAAAACACTGACTTCTTTATTCATTCCCCTAGACATTTTACACTGCCTAGTGTTACATAATCTGTTTTTTTTTATCTCTGTAACAAGATTTGTGCTGGTCATGATGACATGATCTGTTGTTATTAGGTTCCATAACAATATAACAACCTTTGAACACACCGTTAATTGTCATATTGTTTTCATATTTAATTTATATACATGTTTATACATAATTTCAATGAGTCAGTTTCATTTGGAATTAAGGTTTCAAAATCTTTAACACAGTTCCCAATGTGGTGAGTGAAGCAATTTGATTCAGATTTTTTTTTTCAAACTAATAGTTCCCCATTTTATTATAAAAAAATATCCTCTCAAGTGAATATAGAAAATATCTTTTTTATTCAACAGGATAAAAAGAAGTATTGCTGTTATTGTCTTTTTCATACATGCATCATTAACAATGACTATAGCTAACAAAAAAGTGCAGACAGTTACTTGATATATGTCTATTCCAAAGGTATGTTAACAATGGAAAAAGTGAAAAAAATTAAGTGCATTTAAAAAAAGTCATCTCCAAAACAAAGACTAGTAAACACCATACTATAAATTAAGGGATTGTATGACTTTCCAGACTTCTTTAACTCAGTAATTTTTCATAATACTTTTATCACTTATTGACAATAACAAAGTAAGAAGAATGAGTAAGCTAGGGCATTATTCTGTTGGTCTTATTAAATATATTATTGATATATATATATTAAAATGGTAAAAATGTCATCAAAATAAATATGGATGCAGATTCATTGCCATCAACTTAGGTCATGATTGAATGCAACAGATATAGATTATATGCTACTGCCCAAAAGGGGTGATATGTAGTACGTGCTGTGAAGAGAAGAGACTGACCAAAAATCAGAAAGCTGAATTATTAATAAATTGCAAAAAAGATAAACAAAACTGTTACTATTAGCTTAGTTGCATATCTTTTTTAGCAATAAAATTAAATGTGCTCTGTTAGACCCAAAATTAGCCTTAATTACTAAACCTTTAGTGTAAAAGGGCCCTTGTATGCAAAGACAGAACTTGAACACACTTTAAATTGTTATGTGGTATCAGGGACACTATTGTTTATGTTCTTTCATAATTTACATGGGGCAAATATATTCATGTAAACTACAGATGACACACCAGATGATTTGTTGTTGTAATAACTATATAAGATTCAGAAGCCACTACATGTACTTGTTTGAAAAGATTTTTTAACAAATCATGACAGTATTTTTAAACCATATTTGATTAAATTCTTTTAATGGTATATAGTTAATAGAGTGGAATAACTCATCCTTTAGACCACACCCTAATTCTCAACTTAGAGCAGGATGTATTTATTAACAAAGAAATGATATTTAAACTACAACTGATAGTTTAAGTGAACAACAAAGCAAATGTAGAAGGTATAAAGGAAATGAGATAAAAAAAAACTCAACATATTGACCTCATATATATAACAAACCCTGTAAAATCAGGAATGTTCATGATTTTATTCGTTTGGAAATCGATTCAGCATGTTCTAATACCTGGGATTAAAATCAAGGGACCCATGGGTCAAGGGGCTCAGCTGTTATATGTGATCACAAAATATGATTTGGAAGAGGAGGTAGGAAAAAGCTGGTTTTGTGAGGTAATATAAGCTCTATTATGAGTTGATGGTGTTTAACTCAAGTTATGTGAGATTTTGATAATATCCATGGAGACAGGGAAGAGGATTGATATCACTAATATTATTTACAGTTGGAAATATTTTGACTTGGACATAAAACTTTACTTACATTGCAGCAGAATTATTTGAAAAGTTAAATTATTTATATAAAATTAATAACAAATAATGTGTCAAGTATAATTTAAATTAAAAATTATAAAAGTATCATCTGTTTTTGTTTTCATCAAAGATTTTTTTCAACAATATTATCGAAATAAATGATTATTAAAATAATATTATAGAATATACTCATGAATGCAGTTGTGTTCAAATACCTTCATTTTTACCTGTATCCCTATCCTTATACATGAAATTATGGAGTGCATATTCATATTTGCATTCAAATACATTTGCAATGTACTGCACCATTGTCTGGTATTTATTCAGTTTCAACAAAACAAAGTTCTTGAGTATCGAGAATAAACAAATATCACAAATTTAAATCAGCTTAAGAAGTACATGGTTTTATGAATTTTATTTATATTAAAAAAATAAAACTATGATATTCCCTTTGGACTACCTTCACATCAATCTATGAACTAGACATAGCAAGAGTCTTATGACAATTATGAACATTACAGAAATCATAATGAGAACTTGTCTAAGATCTGATTTTTTATCATATTCAATTTTTTTATTTAAAAAAATGTATCAGGAAAAAATTTGAAGTATCTCAGCCATTATGTGTAAAAAATAACGCGAGGATAAGAACACCCTATAAATTATACAAGGAAAAAACTAAAGATGGGCAAGTGAAATTTTATTAACTGAAATATAGGAACCAGTAATGTAAATTTTGATTATTTACATAGTCTTGTGACAACTGTTACAGCCAAATGTCTGAATGTCATAAGTGAAACATATTGTTTTCTTAATCAGTACTTTTTTGAGTAATATTCAAAAATTTTGACATTTTAACTTTTTTTATAAATTTTGAATTAAATATAAATTAACAAGCTGAAACGCTTGGAAAAGACCTGGGAATTTAATTTATATTATCAACTGCATCTTTGTCAACCATTAATTTCCTTCATATAATCCCTAATAGTATAGAACAATATAATTAATTTTTTTTTCATTATTAAAATTGAAAAGAAAAATACCATAGGTGACTCAATGGTGTTATTTGGAATACATTTTCATCAATCCATACAAAATCCATAAAACATCAGTAAGTGTAAGTTAATTCTCTGTTACTCATCAACTGTCAAAATCCTTTTCTATAGACTATTTTTAAAGTTGTTACTATAGACCTATAAAAATTTATTGATTCATTGTTTATCCTATGCTGTTGGTCTAAACAACTAATAGATGAGCTGGGTTGGACACCTGGATCAGCTGTGGCCAGCAATAAGCTGCCCAGCTGCAAGTATATGCCCCACGTCAAGCGTGCATAATTGGCCTGAAAGGTCAAGTAGAGGACATACAGGTGACTGAAGAGGGGCTGGGTAGAGCCTGGGTCTGACATGGTCTCATAAAAAACTTTAATAAAAGCTACAGTTTTTGGCCAATTTTTTTCAGCTTTCAAAACTAACAAGTTGAAATCCTTATTCCTGCATGATATGAAAATTATATCAACAGTGCTTACAGGAAACAAACATGCCATGATCAAAATTAGGCAAAATTTAAGGTACTGATTTGATATTTATACTAATAACTTATAAAATTTGAAAAATTCAGAACTAATTTCAGGTATACAATAGAATCTTGATAAAATAATGTTATATCCCTGACAAAAAAAAGAAATCTCTAGCTTCAGCAATTTTCATGTTTTTGGAGTAAATATATTTCTTGTTCACAAAGTGCATTATGTTCGGGCCAATAACTTAAAACAATTTCGCAATACTGACATCATTTCTTGCATGTACATAGCCAATGTATAGAAAAATATGTATATTATATATCATCAAAGTCAGATCTGTGGTTTTGATATTAGGCAGTCTTGTGTAACAATGGGTTTTTAATGGAAAAATGAAGTTTTTCAATAATATCTCGAAGGAATTAAGTCCTTGTGACCAAATTCTTGGCATGATAGGGGATTTTGGAGACATCTAACTGTATTCCAAATTTTAGGAACTGAGAGGTGAAGCTAGGGAGCTGAGCTCTAGCAAACTGCATAACACTAGCTTGAATGTAAACAATATATGGCATGGTGCTTGAAAACTTGAATAAAATCTACAGTTTTTGATCAAATGGTTTCAATTTTTTGTGTTAACAGATGAAATGCTAACAAATACATGCTGTGAAAATTAAATCCACAGCAGTTACAGAAAAAAAATGTGCAATGGTCAAAGTTGGGCAAAATTTAAGGTACCAATTTTTTTTTTTGCTAATATCTAAAAAATTTAAAAGATTTTTATCTTATTTTGGATATACAATTTAATTTTGATTAATTTAAGTTATATTACTGGAAAAAAAGTCCTTAGCTATATAATGTTTGATGTTAAGTGATCAAATATCTTTCCTGATTTTTTTACAAAATGCATTATGTTAGGGCCCATATCTTTTTTAAATTATATAATACAGACCTAATTTCTGGCATGTACATAAGAACTATATGGAGGAATATTTATGGTAAATATGAGGAAAAACAGATGAGTGGTTTTGATATTAGGCAGTCCTGAAGTGTGAAAATAGTTTTTTTAATAAAAAATTGAGGTTTTTCCTTAATTTCTCAAAGGAACGAAGTCACAAAGACCCAGTTTTGAGCTTGGTAGGAGATCGTGGGGACATCTAACATTACGCTGATTTTTGTATTCCTAGGTCTTACGGTTTCAAAACGTGCCAGTTTAATGGACGTACGGATGGACAGCAGACAGACAAAGGACCACGACTATAGCTCAGATGACTTATAGTCAGCTGAGCTGAAAAAATCATTAAAATTTGATGAGTCATGTTTTATTACCAAAAGCCTGATCTGAAAGTGGTAAATGGCAGCCATCTTGAAAACTGCCACCATCTTTAAATTTTTGTTGGCTTAAGTTTCTTATGAAAAAGATAGGCCCTCTGGATTACACATACCAAATTTAGTACTTCTGTCACCAGCTGAAGTATTCTGCACCTATCAGCTGGTCTAAAAGATATAAATAGATCCAGACTTATAAACTTTGGTCTGTTACCAAATTGAAACAGTTGGCAGTCTTCAAAGCTACTAATAGATACAGACACAATCTGGCATGTTGGGTAATCTGTTTAAACATACTGAAAGTCTTTGGCTAAAAAGTTTTATTTAACCTGACAAAGATTATCATATCCATCAATCATATCAGATTTTTTTATCAGAATGTTTAAAACAATAAGCGGTCCTTTCATTGTTAAAAATCCAATAATTCTGTCAATAATCATGAGTGCGCATTCAGGCACAAAGTTTATTGATCTTGTTGTTTTTAGGGAATATATACTGTAATTAACCCCCACCTAATGTTTAAAAGACTGAGAACTTTAATGTTTTTCATCACCAAAAAAATATTTACATTCTTATCAATTACACCAGGTTATAATGCCATGGCCACTCACTTGAAATCCAAATAAACATTTACTGCAATTAAGGCAGTTTACATGATCGAAAGGAATAATTGCCCAGTAAAACCTATCTGGCTGCTCTGCCTTACCACATGACATAGTAAAACTCATAATTACTCATATTTCATTTAATTATGGAGCAAATCCAAATGTAACAGAACACCTGTATAGTAACACTTCTTACACACCAGGGAAAATTGAAATGTATTAAAATGATTTGCTACTTTTTGAATTGTGAATTGAATTTGAATTGAATAAAAAATTATTTGAATTCAATGGGAAATGACATTTTTCTTCAGCACACTGAATCAAATTGAATTGGAATTTAAGTTTCATAAAAGTTCTTAAATTGGAATTGAAAAATTTGCATTGATCGACACCAGGTCTGCTTATTTGGCCAAATGCTAAAGTACACAATAAGGTAATATGGCCAAAATTCATCAAACCCACACCATTTGGACAACTTAATAGAGCTCATCTCTGGGATCATTTCTGTGAAATATTGAACAAATTGGCTGAATGTTTTCTGAGAAGAAGATTTTCGAAGTTTTTTTTGTAAGATGATGAAGGTGGCACCACAAAAACTCAATCGATCCAACAACATTTGATATGTGACAGCTTTTTCTATAAAATTTGGGGATGCTAGGTCCTGCCATTCCTGAGAAATTATGGGTTAATGTACTGATGACCAATAAAACCCATACAAACTGGGTACCCTTGGGTCTCAACGCTCAGCTGAATTTGTCTATGATATTTCTTTTCAGAATGACAGTCTTGACCTTAACCAATGACCTTGTGACCTTATTATCTTTGAACTTGCAAGATTTTGATTATTGTTACAATCTTTTTTAAAACAAGTGACCCATAGGTCATGATGCTCAGCTGACTGGGAAGAGATTCGCAAAAGGAAATTTTATCATCTGAATGGTAGTATACACCCATTCAACTGAAGCATCAAACAGATTAACCAACAGGCCAAGATTGTGTCTGCATTTATTTACATTTTAAAAAAAAGAGAAAAAATGCATAAACTTAAAAAAATACAGGTGGCTCCACGAGTCTGCAGAAACTAATAAAAACACTTAATGGTCAATATACATGCAAAGAATCATGGTGATCTCTGCATTAGTTGTTCAGATACTTCAGCTTTTGTATCAAATTTTCCATTATTCTGAGGGATACTTCAAAGTCCTATAGCTTGAAGGATATGGGAAACAGAGACCTAATTCCAGGTTTCCACAGACACTTTTCATGGGCCTCCTTGCATGACAAGAATGAAGATTCTAGGTCCAATTGTTACTATTTGTACCCTGTTGACATATAACCACATCTTAAAAGGTCTCAAAATAGAGAAAAAAATTTGTAAAAAGAGTTATTAAGATACTGGAGTTTTTGTATCAAATTTTTCATTATTCTGGGGGGTATTTTGGAGCCATACAGGTTAAAGGATATGGGTAACAGAGACCTAATTTCACGTTTTCATGGAGACTTTTCATGGGTCTCCCTGTGTGTCAAGAATGAAGATTCTAGGTCCAGTTGTTATGATTTGTGCCCTGTTAACAGATGTTCATATCTTTAAAGGTCTCAAAAATAGAGAAAAAAATTCGTAAAAAAAACCTGAACAAATACAGGTGGTGCCACCAGTCTGCAGAAACTGATGAAACACTCCATGATCAATATCCATGCAAACAAATATGGTGATCTCTGCATTAGTTGTTCAGATACTTCAGCTTTTGTATCAAATTTTCCATTATTCTGGGGGGTACTTTGGAGTACCATAGCTCAAAGGATATGGGTAACAGAGACCTAATTTCAGGTTTCCATGGAGACTTTTCATAGGTCTCTCAATGTGTCAAGAATGAAGATTCTAAGTCCAGTTTTTATGATATGTGCCCTGTTAACAGATGTTCACATTTTTAAAGGTCTCAAAAATAGAGAAAACAATTCGTAAATAATCGAAAAATACAGGTGTCGCCACCAGTCTGCAGAAACTGATGAAACATCTCATGATCAATATGTATGCCAAAAAATCATGACCATCAGTGATGTAGTTAATGAGATATTGAAGTTTTTGTATGAAATTTTTGACTATTCTGGGGGGTACTTTGGGGCCCCATAGCTCAAAGGATATTGGTAACAGAGACATCATTTCTGGTCTCCAAGGAGATTTTTCATTGACCTCCCAGAATCTCAAGTTACAAGTTTTTAGGTCCAGAGGTTAAGCTTTGTGCCAGGTTAACGGACGGAAGGACAGACAGACAGACGGACAGACGGATGACGGACAAAGGGTGATCGCTATAGCTCAGATGACTTACAGTCAGCTGAGCTAAAAAAGTGGATCCAGTGACCTTGACCTCTGACCGGGTAACCTCAGATTCTACAGATTTCCTCACTTTGGGCAAGTAAGCCATGTGTGAAAGATGGAAAGTTTGGGATTAGATGTTTGATTTACAGGGCATCCACAATCCTTTAAAGATGTGGCTCCTGTGACCTTTACCTTTAATCTCTGGACCATGAAAATCAAAATGATTCTTACTTGAGTGGTTGATCATTAATAGTTCAAGTTTGAAGCCAATCTGTCAATCCAAAGCTAAATTTTCATCTTAAAACTAATTTGTAAATGGATAAGCCCTGTGACCTTGACCATTGACCCCAAAATGGAATAAAATCTTCCCCTACTGGCAGGTGAGCAATATCTTGAAAATGGAAGGTTTATGATGAAAAGTTTGGCTTGAAATGAATACACATTCATTTTAAAGAAATGGGTCCTGCAACTTTGACTTTTGACCATTGGACCCCCAAATCAACTGGATTCATACTTTAGTGGTGAGCCATATATAAGTTAAGTCTGAAGCCAATATGTCAAACTAAACTGGAGTTATGACATCTGAAAACTAATTCGTGAACAGAGGGCCCCTGCGATCTGGACCTTTGACCTTGTGACCCCAAATTTCTTTATGCTCTACCCACACTGGCAATTAAGTCAGCTAAATGCACAAGATGGAAAGTTTGGGCTGAAAAAATTTGGCTTAAAATGCAGCCATAATCTTTCTAAATATTTGACTTCTGTGACCTTGAACTTTGACCTCATGACCAAAATATCATACAGGTTCTTGCTTTAGTTGTGGGCCTTAAAAGTGAAGTTTAAAATTGATGTGTCTATCCAAAGTTATCATCTGAGGATTTATGTGGATGGACAGATGGAAAGACAGACAGACGAACAGCTAGACAGACAGACAGACAGGGTGATTACTATAGGGCATCCACTTGTGATCAATAAACACACAAGGTTTTGGGACACTGGATGTAATCACAGCTGAGAAACTAACATTTTTGTTGTCATTTTATAGTAAAAAAAAAAAATATTTGTTACAATAAGACACTAGATGTGTCGGAACGACACAAATGCCCTCGCCTTGGGCAAATTAGAAACATTTGTTAAATTTTGTAAAATGTTCAGGAGGTGTCGTATGGTCAAAAGTAGGTCAATAAGGGCAAAATGCAAACTTGATCTGTAACGGGTCATTATCAAGCAAAACACCAAAAATCAGGCCAATATCTGCAGGCATTGTGAAAACAAGTCCATACATGTGCATTTTTTTAAAAAATTTCTGTCTTTCATGAAATTTTCTATGTTCAGGATCTGTCATATGGTCAAAAATAGGTCAACTGGGACAAAATGCGAACTCAATCTGTAAGTGGTCATAATGGGCCCACAGACCAAATATTAGGCCAGTATCTGTAAGCATTGCATTGTGAAACAAGAATATAAGCAAAAGCTGATAATTAGTTATAAATTTAAATCAGAGAGGTATGTAACATGTTTCATAAAAATCCACCAAATTCTTCCTGAGAAATAAGCTCCTATGTTTTTTTTCTATACTAAGCTCTGTGACCTTGAAAAGTAGGTCAAGATCACCCATCTTTGAACTTGACCAAGATTTTGTAAATATCATGCAACAACACTAAAGAAATGAAGTTCCTGTGTTGAATACCTTTGCAGTTATCCTGCACAAAATGCGAAAATTGAAAAATCCGATAAAAATTCATTAAAACATCAGAAATTGTAGGTGGTGCCACCAAAATTGTGCAGCACGCACAGACCATCATTTTAAATGATCATAGTAAGTTTTGTGAAAATCCACACAATGGTTCCTGAGATCTAAGCTTCTGAGTGTTTTTGTATAATCAGCTCTAAAACAAAGAAAAATATGTCAAGGTCACCCATCTGTGCACTTGACCAAGATTTTGTTGATATACATCTTCACTGATGAAATAAAATTCCAACAGTGAATCCTTTTAGAGATATCCTGCTCAAAAGGTAAAAGTTAACAGACGCAGGATGGCCTGACTCCGGACGGACAGACAGACAGACGGACAGAAGGACAGCTTGGGTGACGACAATAGCCCATCAGCCTATTAGCTGAGGGCTAAAAACGGTTGTACATGTACATTTGTCATGAAAATTTATATTTTTCATGAAATTTTCTATGTTTAGGAGCCGTAAAACAATCAAAAGTAGGTCAACCGGGACGAAACGCAAACTCCATCTGTAACTGGTCATTATCTGCCCACACACCAAAAATCTGGCTGTATCTGCAGTCATTGCGAAAAAAAGTCAGTACATGTGCACTTGCCATGAAAATTTATATTTTTTATGAAAATTTCTATGTTAGGGCACCGTCAAATGGTTAAAAGAAGGTCAACTGAGACGAAACTTAAACTGGATCTGTAACTGGTCATTATCTGCCAAAACACCAAAAATCAGGCCAATATCTGCAGGCAATGCAGAAAAAAGTTGGTACATGTTTATTTGTCATGAAAATTTATATTTTTCATGAAATTTTCTATGGTCAGGAGCTGTAAAACGGTCAAAAGTAGGTCAACTTGGTCAAAAAGCGAAACGTGAACTCGATCTGTAACTGGTCATTATCTGCCCACACACTAAAATTCAGGCCA
Organism: Sipunculus nudus; assembly: GCA_026874595.1. Lineage (NCBI taxonomy): Eukaryota > Metazoa > Annelida > Sipuncula > Golfingiida > Sipunculidae > Sipunculus > Sipunculus nudus. Next base: position 44,709,093 of record CM049318.1, on the reverse strand, counting down.
ATATCTGCAGGCATTGTGAAAAAAAGTCCGTACAACTATTTGATTTTGGAATGATGGAAGGACGGAATGACTGACATGGGTAAAACTATATGCCCTAGCCACTTAAAAATAAAGGTGGCAACACCTCTTTTCTGGAACTGACCTAACTAGTCATGCTCAATTTTCAAGGCAAGATTCATAACAACCCATGCATTAATTATCAAGATATTGGGATTTTGTATCAAATTAAGGATTATTCTGGGGTGTACTTTCAAGCCTTATAGCTCGGAGGATATAGGTCACAGTGACCTTATTTCAGGTTTTCAGGGAGATTTTTTATTGACCTCCCTGGATGTTCACTTAGAAGTTTCAAGGACCAGCAGTTACAATTTGTACCCTGCTAACTGACGACTGGAGCCGGGTGGCTGGACCCCTGCACCGACGACGGACAGAGCGCCATTCTTATACCCAAGTTGACTTAGTCAACCAAGCTAAAAAAGCTTGAAGCATGTGGTAACACCAACACCGCAATTTCATTAATTTGCATAAAAATATTGTAAAAAAAGCTGTTTCTGATGTTGTAATTTTAGTATCTTTTTTGGCAAAATTACCAAGTTCAGCTTCCTGTAACTCACCCAGTATTCATCAGAAAACTGGGACCATTCAAACAAACCTGACAGATGGTTTCATGAAATATTTCTCTGAATTTATATTAAACAATTTGTCTAGACAGTTTCAGAGAAGAAAATATTTAAAGGTTTTTATTAGCTTTTTTCCAATAAAAGTAAATATAAAAAATAAGCAAAATCAAGTTTTTTAGATGACTGATTTTGCATAAAATTTGGTTATGCTAGCCAGCTCTTAATGAAATTATACTTAACCGACTTAATTTCTGGCATGTATATAGGAAATATATAAGAGATTACTTCTGGTAAATATTAAGAAAAACAGATAAGTGGTTTTGGTATTAGGTAGTCCTGAAATGCAATAATAGATTTTTATTGGTAATTTGGAATTTTTCCTTAATATCTGGAAGAAACAAAGTCATACTGACCCAATTTTAGGCTTGGTAGGAGATTTTGGGGACATCTAACAGTATGCCGAATTTCAGATTCGTAGGTCCGACGGTTTCAAAACGTGCCAGTTTAACGGACGGACGGATGGACAGCCAACGGACAAAATGTGTAGAGGAAAATGCATATTAACATGATCAGGGTCAGATCAGTGGTTTTGATATTAGGCAGTCTTGAAGTGTAACTAGGAAAATCTTAATATCTCAAAGGTATCAAGTCCTGGTGACCCATATTTAGGTATGGTAAGAGCTTTTGGGGACATCTATATGGGGATATGCCAAATTTGGAATTCATTGCTCCAACGGTTCCAAAACGTACCCTGTTAATGGACGACTGGATGGGTAGCCGGACCAGCAGCTGACAAAGGACCATGACTATAGCTCAGATGATTATAGTCAACGTCGCTAAAAATGTAACTTTTCTTGCTCCTGTGCATATTTGTTTCTTTCATAAAATAAATATGACACTTATTGGGATATAACAGTATCTTCTTATATGAATTTTACAAAAACCTCACAAATGTTTTGCTCATTTTCATGCAGAATCCTTATAGCACTGTTACAGGGAGAAAACAATTGTTATTCTTACACAGTTCATACATATTAAGTGTTCATAGGAATCTTATGGAAAACTTTAACAAACTTACAGAAATACTGTGCAACTTAAAGTTTTCAATAAGATTCCTGTGAATACTTTATTTTGATCAATCTAACAAACTTACAGAAATACTGTGCAACTTAGATCGATCAAAATATGAATTATTACCATGAAAACACATACCATACAAAAGACTGTTCATCAGATGTCACGTTCAATGTTGTTACAACTGAAAAATATAAACTGTTTGACATGCCATGCATGTCAATGAGTGTGTTTCAGTGGGCGATAAATCAAGCTGATACTCTGAAAATGACAAAATATCCGGGTCTGTCTAAAACGCAGAGAAACCGCGGAGAGATGGAGAATTCGCGGAGAATTTGTGGAGACTTTGAGGAGAGTTTTTATATGCAATGATCCTTTTAAATACACATAAAAATCATTTAAAATCTCCAACTATATTACTCTTAACATATTTGTGCACTGTTAAATGACCTAAATAAGTAAAAAATCTGTACATAATTAAGGATTTTGCGCTCAACAATGTAGACTCACTGACAAGTGAATGCGGTAGGCCTTCGCAAAATTTAACACCCATCTATATCACCAGCTGAAACTGACAGATCATTAGACGAAACCGCAAAACACCTCATATTTGGACAGTTTATTGTGCAAACCTTAACAAAACCACGAACGTGTATAAAATTTATATGGGGTGAATGAAAAATATAATATAATAAATAAATCATAACTTTACCTACATTTATTGTTAGATAATAGCACTATCACCATTTATAGTATATATAGACCCAATTTACACCACACTTCTTTCTGATCATAACAATACAGAGTATAATAATAATAATAAAAAAAGAGAAAAATATAGCACAATGTACACATATATACAGCAATAGTACAATAATTTATTTGTACAATCTTCACAAAACCATTTCATTAATTGTTTTATTTATTTTTAAGACAAATGCACATTTAAAATGAAACAACTTATTACAGTTTTTTTCTCTCTTTTTTTTTATTACACCCAATCATGTCCTCAAATACATCTTCTATCCCAAATTCACATTTAATCCCAATGGTTACAGTTGCTTTATATTTAGGCTTTGGTATTCTGGGAGAAAGTTTTGTTTTAGGAAATAGTGTATAAATGCCTGAACTGAAACAAGAAACTAAGTGTTTTGCATTAATCCTTGGTTAAAATGTTCAGTTTGTTTAATTTCTGGATTGGAACAAAGATCAGCTGCATTTGCAATTGCCAATAGCCCACAGTCTCCTGATGCTATTCGTTGTCTCTTGCATGGCACAAAAAAAAATCTTAAGAGAAGAGCCCAAGCAACTTAGAGCTGAATTTTAAATGAATGTACAGATTTTTAATTATTTCTGTCATTTAACAGTGAACAAATGTGTTAAGAGTGATATAGTTGGAGATTTTAAGTGATTTTAATGTGTATTTTTAAAGTATCATTGCATGTAAAAACTCTCTGCAAATTCTCCACGAATTCTCCGTGAATTCTCCATCTCTCCGCGGATTCTCCGCGTTTTAGACAGACCCAAAATATCCTTCTTTTAACCATAACCTAGACCAGACACTGAATCTTGTTCTTTAATAATGACTATTATGGGAATGAGGGTAATAGTGCCAGAAACCTAAAGTTTGACAGAATTAAGAGTTTACGATTGTAGTAATATTTTTTTAGTGTTAATTTGATAGTGGTGCCTACAGCCACATCTGTTGCTAAATTATTCATTTCTGGGACAATTTCTTTCTTTAAACCAGCTCACATACCAGGATTAGTAAATATACATCAGCATAATTTTACTCTTTAAATTTTGTTCTCTGTCCTAATTTTTCCGTACAATTATAAAAACAGCTTCAAACTTTCTTCATTATAACTATACTGATCATCAATGTAAGGCTGTCTGTTTGTACAGAGACCTTGATATGCTTAAACTAGAGTTTCTTTAACTGATTTAGTGTGACACCAGATCTGTAATCAAGAGGCTTACAATTGGTGTCTCTCCTATTTTTTAAGTGTTTCTGGGATATCAAAAAAGCAAAAGATTGGACATCTGGTCTTGCACTCTTAGTATGGTAAACAAACAGTGTGGACTCTGATCACACAAACACTTTTTTTAATGTCCATGCATGCACTTTCCCTATAATTAACACCACTGTCACTGTTTCTCACACTTTCAGAATGCTAATAGCACATTTGTCATAGGCATTTTCCTTTTTAAAAACTCCACTGTCACTGTCCCTATGCTGAACAGGATTGTCACTGTACTGACACCAAACCATTGTCACTCTCATTCTGGCTATGGTTAACACTAACAGCATTGTCAATGTCACTTTCACACAGTTAATAATTGTCATTGCCACTGCGGCTATGCTATTTGCATTGTCATTGTAACTAGCCCTATGCTTACTTTCCAACCACTGTCACTTTCACTGTTACTATATGCTTTATACCATTTTCACGTTCACTGTCATTATGCTAACACCATTGTTAAGTACAGTCATTGTCATTATGTTTATACCACCATTGTCACTGTCACTGTTGCAGGGTTTTTAAATTCCCTAGAAATCAGCAAAATTCTAAGGACAATGGGAATTCTCAGGATTACCCAGAAAATACTGGGAATTATATAGATAATAGTCTCACCTTTCAGAATATTTCATATACCAGTATGTCTAACAATTATTACTACTATGCAGGTAACTCCTCATGTCAAATATCTGAATTTACCTTTATCAAGAGTCCCATTCTTACCTTATTTGTGGTAATTATGACAGGAAAAATGAGCTATTGACTAATGTGGACATCCAGCACCACAGAGGGTCTGAGAGTGAGACATCTCATTATCTAATATTATGATCGAGTGACCATGGCTGGATCATGGCACTATGTAGTGGGTAAGGTTTGAGAGAATTAAACCCTAGAAAACCATGGACCTTGGACAGGCCACTATAACCAAATCTCATAAGCCACACCTGGAATTGAACCTGGGTGGCCAGTGGAGAGGGCCAAGCATTTGACCACTCAACTGTCTGGGCTCATGAAATTTGGGGCTTATTTCGGGCAATTCCATAAAAATCTCCAGATAACAATCAAATATGATAATATATTAGGTAAAACTATTACCTCTTTGTCTATCTCTACAGGCAGTACAACCCAGTACGATACCACATTGATCATCAGACAGAATTGTTCAAATATGTTTGGGCACATATTTCTTGTGCAGCAGTAAGACACCATATAACCCATACATATTTTCACTGATGCAGATAATTAGATGTCATTCAGACAGAGACCAAAGTTACTGCAGAACAGTTGGTATGAACAAAATTATGGTCACTGAGTTTAAATAAAATGAGAGATAATGAGGGAATATATCCTCAAGACCTAGCTGTTTTTGCAGGGGTAAGGGTTCATTTGCACAAAATTTGCATTAATTTCCTACTGGACCTGTCCAACGATCCAAAAGTTAAACTGTCATTGCACATGGTTGTGTTCAATAATAATTTTACCAAATTTTTACTAGATTTTACCAACTGCCCATCCTGCATGCTTGCGCATGTTATGTGAGGGGATGTGAGTGTGTGTGTGTGTGTATGGAGTGGGGGCAGGGGGATGGGTTGTCAGCAAAAAGTAAAAATACATGCTACAACACAATCAGGCTCATTGATAAATTTGATACCTTTATGAAATAGCATGTCATACCATGTTCATAACAGGATCTTTATTATTAAACTAGATATTTGGTGCCATAGTATCCCCATACAATTAACCCCCCCCCCTCCCCCCAGCCTCAAAGAATAGGATCCCATCTTGAACTCAGATGCAGAGACTGACACTTGGCAAGCCACCATGGTTTCTTATAAGTATGGGCATATTTAAGGTAAAGATCACCCTCTAAGGAGAGGTCATGATCCAAACTGAAATCTCATTCCGTAACCCATGTCTATATACATGATAAGAAAGAAATCTGTCCATTAGTTTTCAACTTATCAGGCTCACAATGCTGTGAAGTGGCAATGGTGGGGTATTACAAGGAGCGAAAGCAAGAAAACGACACAAGGTGGCACCACCGGTATTCTGCAGAAGACAAAATAACCAAGATTTAAAAAAAAAATTTATTTAATCCATCTATCAACTTAAAAATATAAGTATGGGAATATCATTTTAGCATTATCACCTGTGTGACCTTGAAATTTACATCAAGGTCACCCATATTTTAACCTAACATAGCCCTTGATAAGATACATCAAAGCCGTTGGTTTGGTGACTGTATCTCAAATTCTTTTGAAGTTATTGCGTTAACATCATTTTAACAAGAAAACAACACAACATGTTGCCACCTGCATGTCTTCTGCAAAAGACAAAGCTCTCCAAGATCTTCAGTCAATTTGAGTTTTGGATTATTCCATGTATCCCTTACTGAGATATTATAGACTCTGTGTGAATTTCACCAAATATGGAAATATTCAAGGTCAAGGCCACTCTCATAGGAAAGGTCATGACCCCAATTTAACTAAACACTATCCCATAATCCAACCAACCAAACAAACCAAAAGAGGTATATGCTCATCAAGCAGCTACCAGTTGCTGCGGTCAAGACCTCTGCCCTTTGCGCTCCTTTAGCATGTTCTCTGAGCCAACGGTCACAGTGCCATGCCAAGCCAAGCAGGGATCCGCAGAGGCCGCCTCCGTCCATCTCAAGCATGTGACCTTTTTAGAAAGCTACAGCATCCACAGCCACATAGCCAGAAGCAACCCACATCCCCTCTACCTATCCCAGCAGCGGAAACCCAGCCATGCCATTCGAGAGCCGAACTCGATCTTGTGAACAACACTGTTTAGAGATCCATAGCCCTTGTACTTGCGGTTTTTGGCCATATGGACCATATTATGGGGGTTTTCGAGTATATATGCATAATATAAAAGAAATCTGTCCATTAGTTTTTTACTTATAATGCTCACAGTACTGTCAAGTGGCAATTTTTGGGGTATTAAAAGGCACGAAAACAAGTAAAGAATAACAGGTGGGCCACCAAAGAATTCCGGTCACCAACTCAAATTTATATTCATATTTTGAACAGAAAATTCACATGTTAATCTCCAACCCCCCCCCCCCCCCCCATTTAAATCTTTACAGTTTTCCCCTGGCAATGGGTATCAGAGTTTGAATCGAGATACGCTTAATTCAAAATATTGTTAAGACATTATGAAATGAAACAGAAATGGGTCTAATTACCCCAACAACCCAAATGGACCCAAAACAGCCCCCCCCCCCCCCCCCCAATGGACCCAAACGGATGTGACTGGTGACCCTCACAGACCAATATAGGACCCAAACGTTCAAATTATTTATTTCAATTTAAATTACTCACAAATAACAAACCCTTACATTTTTCTCAGATTAAACCAAATGTTAGAGTTTTTTTTTTTGGTGCATTAACTTTGACGTTAACAAATCAAATACAAGAGCAAGGCATAATACGCCTGTTGTGTATCTGATGACCCCTGAGCCCATTGAATATTTGTGAAATTTGATGAGAATGTAATTCAGGGTAGAATTTACATATTAATAAATATGTATAATGAGTTCCATGAAAATCCATAGGATTTTTGGCAAGTCACCAAAGTGCAGTGTTCTGATCTCATAAAATACATATGGATTTTTTTAAGAAAATCAAACTTTGGTGAGTTATTTTATTAAAATTTCTGATGAGTTTTATCAAAATCCCTCATATTCTCTGCATGTTATCACAGCAAAACCACAAAGTAGCCTAGTGACCTTTGAACATAATAAATACTGCCCATCGTCCAACTCAGGTGAGATAATCTGTTGGTATGTAGTTATGGTGAGTTTGATGAAAATCCATCAAAGCCCTAGTAAATTATTCCAGCGACACTAATAGTTAATGGACAGACAGTGGGTATACCAAAATACTCCCATCATATGATGGGTGTATAATAAAGAAAAAAATGTTACACTTTTAATTTTTTTAACTCAAGCTCATACATAAATCATGCACTATAAAATATGATGAGGCTTTAGTATTGCTTTTGTAGTCATGGCAATAATTTTGATATGAATTCAGCTTCGTGTTTAGTTTTAATAGGTGAATTTTAATATTTAAAAGTTATAAATATATTAAAACTTCTGTGTGCCTTTGCAGTGTGCAGTTGCCATAATATACTAAACACCACTTTTAAAGGTGTCAGAGCAACTCTTCACCACTTGAATTATTGAAAAAATAATCGTTTATTCACACATATGCATACATACTTCACTACATCAGGTTTTTTCTTGTACTTCTGGCAGGCTTGCTAAGACATTAATTTTTGTATGGAAATTTAATTATAAACTAAATACTATTCCAAAATATTTAATTTACTTTTTTATGTATTTTACACATTTTATTTACTGTGATAATTTACATTCCTAAAACATGTGATTAATTCATTAACAAGCTTGCAATGTGTTTGCACAGCTAAACATAATTTGCTAAATCATTCAGAATTGCCTCAACAAGTTTTTAGACTTGTTTTTTTTGTCATATGATTTTCCTTGTTTTCTTGAATTAAATATGGTATTATAAAAAAGGCACGCAAATGAGCTAAAAAAGATTTAGGGACATACTTGTATCAGCCACCACTGATTTCAGGCAATTTCAGCTGCCAGCTCAAGTGAGCCACAGACGGCTATTGACTCTTGTCTCAGTTTTCTGGTCAACCATATCGGCTGCAGTGTGAACTGGAGAGTACCATTTGGGCTCTGGTTATGTGCAGGGCCCTTTATCACTAAGTTTACAAAGCCTGTCAGTTATAACTGAATATGTTTGGCTCTATTTGCCTTCATCTATTAAAGAAATGAGGATGACTTTATTATAATGTCTAGAAACTTTCATCAACTTTGAATGTTTAGTTCTGCTAGTATTTTCTTTCTGCCATTTCTATCAAGACTAATTTTTCACAGACACAGGTATCCATTTTGATATTATATTTTTAAATTACACATATACTAAAAGGAAGTGCTTATTTCCACTTCCCCCTCCTTGAATTGAGATAAAGAATGCTTAAGTATTTCCACACCCAATATATTATATAAAAGTTATATGTTTGTAAGTTTAGAAAGTAATTTACATCAGCTCTGCATAGGATTGCATAGGTCAATATAATAGAAGATGGTTATTTGTCCTACCATTAATATCCATCCTATATGTTTCTTTGTAGTTCTTGTTTTTCTTTTACTTTGAACAAAGTTACATATTTTGACACTATAGTCATGTCATTCAAATTGTTCTGGATAAATTAGGTATAATTAGGTATATATTCGCATGGTTGATAAGTTGTTATAGTAGGCCTACTATAAAGTACTTAATTCTAAAAATATTTATTTATTAATACAATTTTCTATTTTCTTGCGTTGTCACGGTTATTTTCACACTAGGTAATTAGGCCTATAGACATGTATTTGATGTCTGCTTCTGAAATCTTAGGGGTGAAATATTCGGCTCAGGCAGTTTCATGATAAATTTAACCTGTCATAAATATTTTCTCTCTTTAAAACAAACTGATGTTAGGGCCTGTTTAGGTCAATCTTCACGTCCCTTTGTGTCCATTTGGATCAATATTTAAGTCCGCCTTTTAATCAGACCCACATTAATTACAAATAACACACGTGAGCGATAATAAAGGCATAAGCGATAACCTAACGCATTCACCGAAAATAATGACATTATTTTCATCTGAAGAAAACTGTTAGTGGGTGGCTTTATAATGTTTTAAAGAAGAATCACAGTGAATATGTTATGTTATCCTATATGGCCAGAAATATGCACTTACCGAGTACTTGCCACTGCCGGATTTCCTGCCCCGCTTCACGCTGGTTCATTTCTTCCCGCCAAAGCTAGGTGAACGGTGATTGGTCAAAATCGTGACGTCAGATAAATGACAATATTTGTTCAGAAATGGTTCTCTGAAGTTTATTAACTGACAACTGAACCGTGTTAGCTGCTTGTTTAAAAAATAATAGGCCTAGAAATCGGACGAGGACTAAATACTAGTATGTGAAGGTTTCAGTTTTATTTTAATTGTCTTTCAGATTCAAGACATTATCGTTGTTCAATCTGAACACCAAATATAGACCTTATTATAACAGCAATTGAAACGTGTTAATTATAATTCGACTCTACAACTTTATCAGACCTATAGGGAAATATATATGTATATATGCTATATCTATATCTAAATGGAGAGAGAAATACTGAGCGGAAAATGCTGTACAAAATATCCAACGAACACCATGAATAAATATATATATATATATATATATATATATATATATATATATATATATATATATATAAACACACATTTCCAACATCATTTTACAAGAAGACCATAATTAATGCAAGTAAAAAAAGCCAGGATGACTGGCAGAACAATGGGATTCTGGTAGGTACATACAGGTCATACCCCCAGTATATATAGCAAAGGACAGTATTGACTCAGCCGGTCCTATGCATGCATCACTGCTTTCTTTACCCGTCATCCCTCCCTCCCTCCTCCATGATTGTTTTATGTCTCTTATACATGTACATGTTTGTGTATGGCGGTTACTCCACCATACCTGGGTTTTATTTCTTATATGATATTATTTTGTCTTTTTTTGGGGTGCGGTATAATTAATAAAATTATTGGCCCCAGTGGGGTCCAAGATCAAACAACTGACATCTCATGTTTTTTTATGGGTGTCTGGGCCTGAATGTGACTGAATATATATATATATATATATATATATATATATATATATATATATATTACACTTCCAACATCAGTTTACTGGAAGAGTATACTGCAGACATTCATTTTCAAACCTAGATATAGACCAGGTTTGGCTCGATTATAAATCGATTTTATATAGAGCCCGAAATTAGTCAAACCTAGATGAGCTGGCAAAGCTATCTTAAAGAAAGCTTTGAACCCTATGGCTGACAGGCCGTAAATCATATGCCCGCCTGTGTGTGAGAGAGGAGTGTGGTGATGAAGGGGGGTGGGGGGGGGGGGGGGTGAACCATGGGGAAAAAATGTCACCCCGTTCTATCAAATTTAATGTTGTCTGTGCTACTACCTGAATCATAACTTGATAACTTGTCCGATTATACCCCGTTTTCAACAATTTATGCAGAAGTAAACAGTTCCACAATAAATTAAACTTATTATGTTCCCATTATATAATCAAATAGTTCAAGGGAGCCGGAACAAATTAGAGAGTTAGCAGTGCTTATGTTGAAATAATACCACTAATGTCTTGAACACACATAAAATGTAGAAATAACAGTGCATAAATCAATAAATTAAATTATATCACACATCATCGGATCTGTGGTTTTATACTTTTCATATGAAGTGTCGGATATACGTTTTCGGTTAAATAATTAATCCTTATACAGACCATAATGATACACTCAGTTTGCATTTAAGAAAGGACAAGGTAACTTGGGGTTTCATTTTTGTTTTCATATAAAGTATCAGATACATAGTCCACTTTAATGAAAACATTTATTTTCAAGCAATTTATATCTGGGAAAATTTAAATAATTGCAATGTTTGCTTTGACGTTAGAAAAATTAGAAACCAACATTAAATGAAATTTGATTAATGCTCGAAAAACATAAAGAACGTGTTAGCATGCATATATGGAATATATATAAATACGCTCAATTGAATTTAAAAAAATCAAGGTTAATATGGACCTTATCCTTTAAGTTTTAGATACATATCTAACAGAAGAATAAATTTATTTTCATGAAATGTATATATGGACAAAGTAACATTAGAGCAATGTTTGCCTGGCGTTAGAAAACAGTGTTACATAGTATTATTAAATAACATTCGAACAATAAACGGATAACGTTCGGAAAAGGTTAAAAATACACGGAATTAGCATTTAAAAGAAATGACAAGATAAGTTTTGGATTTCAATTTTTGTTTTTATGAAGTATCCAATACATTCCAAACCAGTAAATACATTTATTTTCGAGAAATATAAATATGGAAAACATATGTTAAGGCAATGTTTGCTTGACGTTAGAAGATGTTATATAGTATTATTGAGTAACATTCAAACAATACTTAGATAACGTTTGGAAAAGGTTAGTATGGGTCAAAGTAAATACAGTCTACGACAAGGTAACTCTGGATTTTACTTTTGTTTTCATAAAGTAACAAAAACATTCGCAAATAAAGATTACATTTAATTTCAAGAGAGATATATATGTGGACAAAATAACATTGGAGCTATGTTGTCCTGGCGTCAGATAAAAATATTATTCCTACAATAAATAACATCTGATTGATGTTCGGGAAACATTAGGAAAATATTAGCCGAATGAAAAAAATAAATACGCTCAATTTCAAAGAAACTTCAGAATAAATTCGATCTTATCTTTGTTCTAATACTTTCATAACAAAAGAATACATTATTTTCATGAAATGTATATATGGATATATATTAACATTAGAGCAATGTTTGTCTGGCGTTAGAAAAAAATGTTATATAGTAATATTAAATAACATTCGAACAATAATCAGACAACGTTCGGAAAAGGTTAGCAAAGTTCAAAGTAAAAATACACTGAATTTGCATTTAAAAGAAATGACAAGTTAAGTATTGGTTTTCATTTTTGTTTTTATGAAGTATCCAATACATTGCAAACCATTGAATACATGTATTTTCGAGAAATATTAATATGGACAAATTAACATTAGAGCAATGTTTGCCTGGCGTTGGTAAAAGTGTTATATAGTTATATATTTAATAACATTCGAACAATAGTCGGATAACGTTCGGAAAATGTTAGCAAAGGTCGAAGTAAAAATAGACTGAATTTGCATGTTAAAGAAATTACAAGATAAATTTTGGATTTCATTTTTGTTTTCACGAAGTATCAAATACATAAAAAAAAACAGTGAATACATTTATTTTCGAGAAATATAAATATGGACAACATACGTTAGGGCGATGTTTGCTTGACGTTAGAAAAATGTTTTATAGTAATATTGAGTAACATTCGAACAATAGTCAGATAACGTTTGGAAAAGGTTAGTATGGGTCAAAGTAAATACAGACTATACGACAAGGTAACTCTGGATTTTACTTTTGATTCATTAAGTATCAAATACATTCGCAAATAAAGAATACGTTTATTTTCAAGAGATGTATATATGGACAAAATAACATTTGAGCAATGTAATCCTGGCGTCCGATACAAATATTTCCCCAACATAAAATAACATCTGATTAATGTTCGAAAAATGTTAGGAAAATATTAGCGTATGGAAAAATATAAATACGCACAATTTCAAGGAAAACCTCAGAGTAACTGTGATCTTATCTATTTTCTAATAAGTTTTAGATACATTCCTAACAAAAGAATAAATTTATTTTCATGAAATGTATATATGGATATAATAACATTAGAGCAATATTTGCCTGGCGTTAGAAAAAAAGGTTATATAGTAATATTGAATAACATTCGAACAATAGTCGGATAACGTTCGGAAAAGGTTAGCAAAAGTCAAAGTAAAAATACACTATATTTGCATTTTAAAGAAATTTAAGATAAATTTTGGATTTCATGTTTTATTATCATGAAGTATTAAATACATTAAAAACCAGTTAATACATTTATTTTCGAGAACTATAAATATGGAAAACATACGTTAGGGCGATGTTTGCTTGACGTTAAACAAATGTTTTATAGTAATATTGAGTAACATTCGAACAATAGTCAGATAACGTTTGGAAAAGGTTAGTATGGGTCAAAGTAAATACAGACTACGACAAGGTAACTTTGTATTTTACTTTTGTTTTCATAAAGTATCAAATACATTCGCAAATAAAGAATACGTTTATTTTCAAGAGATGTATATATGGACAAAATAACATTGGAGCAATGTTGTCCTGGCGTCCGATACAAATATTTCCCCAACATTAAATAACATCTGATTAATGTTCAAAACACGTTAGGAAAATATTAGCGTATGGAAAAATATAAATACGCACAATTTCAAGGAAAACCTCAGAGTAACTGTGATCTTATCTATTTTCTTATAAGTTTAAGATACATTTCTAACAAAAGAATACGTTTATTTTCATGAAATGTATAAATGGATATAATAACATAAGAGCAATGTTTGCATGGCGTTAGAAAAAAAGGTTATATAGTAATATTGAATAACATTCGAACAATAGTCGGATAACGTTCGGAAAAGGTTAGCAAAAGTCAAAGTAAAAATACACTATATTTGCATTTAAAAGAAATTCAAGATAAATTTTGGATTTCATGTTTTATTTTCATGAAGTATTTAATACATTAAAAACCAGTTAATACATTTATTTTCGAGAAATATAAATATGGAAAACATACGTTAGGGCGATGTTTGCTTGACGTTAGACAAATGTTTTATAGTAATATTGAGTAACATTCGAACAATAGTCAGATAACGTTTGGAAAAGGTTAGTATGGGTCAAAGTAAATACAGACTATACGACAAGGTAACTCTGGATTTTACTTTTGTTTTCATAAGGTATTAAACACATTCGCAAATAAAGAATACGTTTATTAAAAGGGATGTATATATGGACAAAATAACATTGGAGCAATGTTGTCCTGGCGTCCGATACAAATATTTCCCCAATATTTAAATAACATCTTATTAATGTTCGAAAAACGTTAGGGAAATATTAGCGTATGGAAAAATATAAATACGCACAATTTCAAGGAAAACCTCAGAGTAACTGTGATCTTATCTATTTTCAAATAAGTTTTAGATACATTCCTAACAAAAGAATACATTTATTTTCATGAAATGTATATACGGATATATTAACATTGGGGCAATGTTTGCCTGGCGTTAGAAAAAAAGGTTATATAGTAATATTGAACAACATTCGAACAATAGTCCAATAACGTTCGTTAGGGAAACGTTATCCAAATATTATATAACATGCGACAAAACGTTCGGAAAACGTCCAGAAACTGTTAGCATAAGGTCAAAGAAAAGGCACGCTCAATTTGTATTTGAAAGAAACCTCAAGGTTACATTGGATCTGATATTTTTTATACTGGGTATCGGTTGCTTTTCCAACTGAATATACCCCTCTTAAATCATAACTCTTTACCGTAATTCGGTAATCATTGATTCGCAAGAGAATTAATAGCTAGTCTTTTTACTACGGGAATAAACGAAAATTAAGATAAATATAAGCTGATTGAAATATTCACAACGCATAATTTACCTGTTTAAATTGCCAGTGAATATAAATTCTTTAAATAAGTTTGTACAACGTTTTCCCCACCTATAAAAATAAAGTGTCTTTCAAAACCATCTGACAACCATTAAGCATTGCTCACCAAACGTTGCCTGGATGTTGTGAAAACATTTTAGTGAAACTAGACGAAGGGCAAATTATTACATTAAATAACATTATATAATATTTGAATAGGAAAAATATTACGATATATATTATTCTAAACTGAAATTAAAGAAAACTTTCACGTGATATTTATATTTCCATACGACATTGGGAAATGTTTCTGTAAGGTAAAATACTAAACGTTTTTCCCAAAACGTCTATACACCATCCGCCGCTTCCCTTTTGCAGCCTGTTCATGTTGCTACAACGTTGTGACACTGTAATGTTGTAGCATAACTTTCTGTCAACTTTATCATGAAAGTTGCGGAAACGTTATGTGTTAGCTGGGTGTAAACTTTATTTTACATGGATGGTACAACTAGTTATAATAACTAATATGAGGCAATCTCCGTGGCACTCGGTAGTCGGAAAGGGTGGAGGAAAAATAGGAGGACCCGGAGAAAACCACCGACCTTGGACGGGCCACTACAACCCACTCTGATAGCCACACCGGGAATCGAACCCGGGTCGCCAGCGGAGGAGGCCGAGCGTTTTACCACTCAGCTGTCCAGGTCCCAGAGTGGCCGTTATTACAGGACTTGCCAGGATAGGGTCTTTTTCTGCTGGCATTTGCGTTTTCTTCATACTGTTCCATGATCTCTCGCTTCCTCTTAAGTATGTTTTGAACGTTTGGCCGACACCATAGATTTCTGCTAGCTGTCGGCTGCTTTTCCCGTCACTCTTCTTGATCAGATCTACCTTTCCTTTGAGAGCAAGTTCGTGACTTTTCTTGGTCGCCATATTGGTCAAAGTGATTGGGACAGTGCATGCGTAACATATTATTCATGTAACAATGTTTATTTTCCATTCATAATTATTTATGTATGAGTAAATTGTGCGATGTTTGCCGCACTGTTTTCGTTTGATGTCTTGTTCACAAGGACATTAAAGAATGTTTAAAGATCCACAGTTTGCCTTACGTTTTTCTGATGACATAATCATCGGGACACGCTGTTGTCATTTGTTAATTAAATGATTAAGATGCACTCTGATTAAGATCCGGCTCGCACGACTGGTTCCCAAACATACACGCAGGTGGGAAAACATGCTTTACTATTGTGCATACTAATGAGGCTGAGTGGGATAGTACGACGCTGGCTACGTGTCAAACAACTAAATAACGGTCGAGTGGTTACCTTTATGAGGCACTCATTAACTGACAGGAATATGTGAGAACGGACACTTCTGTAATGATAGAGGTCAGAAGTGGCGCCGCTCGATTTGTTGAGCCCATGTTAAGGAGTCATCGCCCCTGGCCGTAATTAAGGCGTTTCCCGGCTTGCGGGACCGAGAGACCTGGCCGTAACACGGAATGGAGGAGTAACCGTAATTGTCAAAATTATTATGAAATCTGAACGTTATAGACGTATAGACCGTTATTGAGGCGTGGCCGTTAGCAGGCGTTCCACTGTATATATATATATATATATATATATATATATATATATATATATATATATATATATATATATATATAAGTAGTAGTATATAAAGGAGCCTTGTGCACCTCGTGTTCGTTCGGTCTGAGATGGGGGTCGTTGGGTGCGGGGTCATCGGGTGCGGCTTCTGGGAAACCGAATGTAAGCAAACAAGCGTGACGTCAGAATGAGTCGTCAGCTTTTGTTTTGTTGAGTCATTGTTTTGGGTTACTTGGGTAGTTGGGCTATTTATAGTGTATGGTGGGAATTAAAAATAGACTGGGGTCCATTTATGGAAGTTATATATAGGGCTATACGTAGAACCAGGGAGGGGAAGCACTTACGGCGTGCCTCAGTCTTCTTTGGGCGGGTGTGAGGGGGTAACCATGGCCCACAATAACGGACACTTTAAATTGCTGCCTGCCCTTGTATTTGACCTGTCAGAAGCACTGTTGTGATTGTGCTAGATATATAGACAGGAAAACCAGGCAGTTGGTTGCTGAAACGACTAAACTGACTGAACAAGAAGACGTATATGGGCAGTGTACACGCAGGAGTGTGTTGGAAGAGATGGATCAAGACAAAAATCTGAAACCTGCAGGGATCAACAGTGCTGGCGAGTTGCTATACGATGGTTTTGTTCACGAGAAGATTGACCTGGCTTTTTCTTCTTTAAGTCCAGGCTTTGATATGGGTCCTGCTGGTACCCCGAGCGTAAAAGTGGAAGATGTTAAACAGGATCCTGCTACAATGGTACACACACGACGCAACATTAGCAACTCCGGACTCTTCTAAAGTCACGTGACCTGATGACTCATAAATAACTATACATAGATAGCTATAGCTTGAGACTACGCTCAGAAGAATAAGCAGTAGTCAGCAGTCATGTCCAGCTTCGGCTATGACCCGTCTAAGATGCGACCTTTACCACAAATAGGCGGTAATGATGATGATAACAAGAAAGGGTTGGGCATAAACGAAAATACAAGTGGTGGTGGAGATCAGTACAGAGTATGTACTTTTGAGATGCCTTCAGGATATAACAGGAGGGTTTGCGGGACTACATTTGAAGCCAGGCCTCAAGCTTCAGCCACTCCTCAAATGAGTACATATGAACAGTTGACCCAGGGGTTGGGCAGGGGTATAAACACAAGTGTGGGACCTAACTGGGGCATGCAGGACGAGTTCGTGTCCCCTGTCGAACCACCACAGAGTCAGAGGGCTTACCACCACAGAGTCTACCCCCAAGACGAGCAGCGGATAGCCACTTTCATCCGGGTGTGGCCTAAGTTGGTGGAGGGTATGGACTTTCTTCACACTTTGGTGCTGGAAAGGATGCTCAGCGAAGGCGTCCTGACTTACGAAGATATGAAGGAGGTGAATGAAAAGAAGATCAACCACGTCATGGCCAGGGAGCTGTGCATGATACTTTGCGGCAAACCCTTCTGGCAGATCGAAAAGGCTTTCCAGTGTTTCACCCATTACAACCAGGGTTACTTCACCGAACTGTTTCAGTCCAAGATGAAACAGTACGGCTACTCTGTGTTCAAGGACAAAGAAACTCTTGACAGTCAGGTGCTTGAAGGGAGCGTCACAACGTTTTGCTTCTGTTCCAGCAGCAGCCTGAGGTGGAGAAAAGGACCAAGCACCTGGCGAAAAAGTGGTTCCACTTTGACAAGTGTTTGAAAAACGTCCGGCTGCCTTTCATTCAAGCTGACCGCACATTCCTGGAGGATGACATAATCATGGAGATTGTTATCGCCTGGAACGTGATCCATCCATCCCGTTGGAAGGACTTGGTCCAGCTGCATACCACCACCACGAGGAGGAGGCGGGCCTTTTTGGATTTCATTACCCGCAGGGGTATCAATGACTTGGTCATCTTTGAGGCCCTGCTGTACTATACCGGAGGGGACAAGATCGCCCATGCCCTCCGACAAGAAATGCTGATTCAGAAAGTGGAACCTCTGCGCATCATCCCACCGTAAACTTTATTTGTGAACTGTACATAAACTCTATATACTCACCTTGATTAACAAAAACGCGTCCGCTCATCTCGGTGGTCAGTGCGCAAATGAAAGGGTTTTTCAGGTAACATCGCTGATAAGGGGTCACCACAATTTGCCCGTAGGTAACCTGACCCAGTTATTGGTCTATAAATAGGTCACGTTTTGAACGACCCGACCAGTCGCTCTTGAACAGTCAGGCTGGTCGTACGACCATGTGACATGTCTCTCCTGCTCGAACTCGCTGATGGGATATTGTGTGTAGCGCTCCTGCCCGTGTTAGCCCCCGTGTGGGGGTGTATTTGGCTCAAGTACAAAATCGAAGACTCTGATGGGTGGCGAAAATTCAAAGAGAAGTTTAAAAACTGTTGCTGCTCCTGTCATATGAAGGCGAAGAAAAACAGTGAAGGAGAGGACCACATCAAGGGATTGGTCTGACTTTAAACTGGTCTGGGACTGTGAAAGGGGATGGTCAGAGTCCATTACTGCAGATCAGAATGGACCATTACTCCCACCTCCCACAAATCACGGCGTTCCGCACGATGAGCAAACTCGGCAGCCTCGCCGTGAAAGGTGTACATTGCATATGTTGTGGGAAGTACATACGCAATCCAAAAGACAAACCGCCAAGGGAACCTAAACCATACTTCATTACGTACACCTCCGAACTGTTGTACCTCCGTAATAAAGCTCAGGCGTGGGAGGCCAAGAGACCTAACTACGTCGCGCTGTTTGCCAGACATCTATGGGGTTCCAGAGACTGTTACCGGTGTTACTTTGATCATGTGTTCACTAATTCGAACCGCAAGCTCCGGGAATTTTTTGTCAGACTTTTTCTGAAATATTGTTTGTCGCAGTTGATAGAACTACCGCCGGCTGAAGAAATGGAGCTCGGCATCATGGAGCACGGGGCCCCGGCTCTAGTGAACGTCTTCCCTACGGATCAAGTAAATTTTTTTGTGTCGTGGTGTGGAAAAAGTAAAAACGGTTTTGTGAAAACAGGAACTTGTATTAAATTTTGTGATATACCCACCACTGTTACTGATATGCAGGGTAATTTATGTATACTTACATGTATTTGCATTTACTTTTATTTTAACCGTACATAATCACATATTACTCAAGAGCTTTGTAGCCTTGCTTGGCATGTATTAAACACAATTTCTGCTTAACTTTGTCTTTGGAGTTTTTTGTTTTGAAGATCACTTGGGTGAAGGTGGTTTGAGTGCTTCGATTAAGAAATATAATTGCCTAAAACCAGACGCAGGCGTAAGAGGGGAGGAAGGAGAAGGAGAAAGAGGGGAGGTATATTACCCTTTCTACCTTTATTGTTGGCGGCCGCCCCGGCCATTGGAAAAGCTGTGGCTTTGGGAGCAGCAGGTAGTGCCGCTGGGTTCGGGGTCAAGAAAGCGTAGGAAGCCGCCACCAGGCGTCGCTGATCATGAACAAGTTATGTCCACGCTTCTTTGGTTGGGTGGCAGGTGCAGGCATTAGGTGTCCAGTCAGCACCGTAAGTTGTACTGACCACAATCTCTGTGCAAAACCTTCTCTTGTATAAATAGACTTTAAACATGAAGATCCCTGACGTGGAAGAAACTGCTCCTGTACCACAGGGTGACACCGCCAGTCAGAGTTCCAGTTTTGCATAGTTCAAGGCTGAAATGAACAAACGATCATTCCTCATGTTCTGTTGCACAATATTCGTCATTTTTTTCGTGGTGGTGGCTGCTTGTCAAAATGTCCATGAACGGGACGGACCAAGCCGGGCGTGACATTTGGATTTCACTGCTGTTCACCTGCTTGGGGTGTTGTTTCCGACCCCTAAAATCAGGCGGGAAAAGAAGATATGAGCGAGGCGGAGGGAGAGGAGAAAGAACACGTCCTCATCGTTCCTTCCGATGCCGACGCCAAGTACAACCCGGGCAACACGGCGTCCGAGTTCACCGTGAAGCTAGCAGAACCCATATACATGAACTCGAAGAAAAATGGGAGGTGGCGTTGACCAAGCTCCACGTGCCCAAAAGCGTGAAAGAAAAAGAACCATAGCGATTCATCGTAATGTATATATGGAGCAAACTGGGGGAGCAAGGGCGCAAAGTCACGGGAAGACCTGTTTACCCAGCTGTACAACAAGCTGAAAGGATGGGAGGCAGGAACGGTACAAAACCAGATAGCGATGGTGACGGGGTTGAGAACCCAGCAGGGGGTCAAGTTCGAGCGAGTCACTGGGAAACAGGACGTTTTGAAAATGACTTGGACGATGGCGGGGAAGATCGAGAGCGAACAAGACAACAAAGACGCCAAGTTGGTCAACCCCATCGTTCTTCCGGATGTTCAGGGTCCCGAAACGGATCTCCTTCCGCGACCAGCTGACAGCCGAAAACTTGAAAAACAACCCCTCCCCTTTCTCTTTCACCGTCCGTGTGCTGACGGGATGGCCTGGAAGCAGATTGTCGTACAACTCGGAGAGGGAATGGGAGGAGACATATTACCTACCAAAAGGAACCACCACAGGGTTTGGGGTTATGTTCAACGTGGTTATGTTCCTGTTGGAGACGCTTGGGGCAGAGAACGGAGTGAACAACGACACTGTCGACCGGTTCCACATCCGGTACAAAAATTACTCGTCTTCCGCCAGCCTCTCGGTCAAATACAAGTACCAGAGCGGGTTCACGCCTTCGGATTATAAACACTTCCACCCTTGGAGAGAGCGTGTACGCATCACCTTCAGCAACGCTTTGGCTCACATGCTGGGTCTTTATCCCGAAAGACAAAAGGAGGTGAAGATAAGTTTTTCCGAATGTGTGGATAACACAGAATATTCAGACACAGCGGACGGTTACGTCCAGCTGGCTCACCCAGAACGGTTTATTAATGGGTCTAGCCAGCCCGACAGCAACAACGAGCAGAGCTACAGGTACCAACAGGGGTCTAATATGCACCACTGTATCCACAAGCTGAAGCACAATATAGTGTCATCTGAGGTTTCTCGAAGAGCAGAATTTGAAGAATACACCCTCTCCGGCACCCGCTTCATCCACAACATTCCGAAATTCGAAACGGATGATCATGTGTGGATAAAAGTTAAGCTGGACGACATCCTGGCAGACAAGGACGATTTGCGGGCGGTGGAACGCCGGGATGAGATCACACAGACTTCTCAGGCGGGACAAAGAACTCTGGTGGACGTGCCAGTGCTGGTGCCGGAGTACAAAGTCGTACGCAAAGGTAAACGCAAAATGGACGAAATCAAAGTGAGGATTGAGGGACTGGCAGGCAAGAGGATGCGATTCGCTGACGGGGGCAGCAGTAGCGTGACTTTACACCTACGTTCCGCCCCGTACCTCGCCCCGGACCCCTTTTTCCAAGTGGTCCCTTGCAATGAAAGACATCGCTTGAAGGAAAAGAAAATTATTTTGATCCAAAACAATTACCGCGTGGGGTTGGTGGGTTTCAAACTACCATTGAAGTACAACAACGTCCACGCTAACGAGTACCACATGCAGATAGAAAAATCATCGGGTGAAAAGATATTAGAAATTTTCCTCCCAGAGGGGTATTACAGCAATGAGAGTTTAGTGTACACCTTGTCGAAGTACGTGGAAAACTTTTCGGGTAACAGAGCCAACGTCCAGGACCCCCTCCTGTCCATCGACGAAGCTAACCGGTTGACTTTGTCGTCAGCCACCAACACGGCTTTCAATAAAGAAGCCTACCTGTCGGGAATTAAAATTAAGTATAACCTGGAACTGGCCTGGTTTTCACATTGTGCTGGCCAGCGATGCATCCATGGACTTGTACCCCAACAACACGGTAGCAGAGTTCACCACCCGACTGAGCGAAACTATAGATTTCTATTGTGTCAAATACCAAGTGACATTGGTGAAAATCACCTACCCCACTGAATTTAATGAAGCACCAGTACCTAACGTGATCAACGTGCATTTGGATGGGGTGACGAAAGCCCATGCTTGGGACACTATAATATACAGCGGGGTGGTCCCGCTTGACACAAAGAGGGACACCTACACTGAGAATGTCTACACTCCTGTTTACTACAACTTCAACAAGTCCAGGTTCAGTGAGATGAAGGTCAAGTTGACTGACGGCCATGGGGAGAAACTACAGTTCGAACACGGGGCCCGTTCCTCGATTATCAAGCTCCACTTCAGACCCAAGCGGGTCACGTGACCTCCCAGCATGCCCCGCGACACTGCTGGACAGCTATAAAGCTGTTGGCTGAGCGGGAGCTTATCATTCACCCGTTTGACGTCGGACAGTGTGCAACCAACAACCAACTATGGAGATGGAACAGATCAACGACACCCTGCTGCTCAGCAAGAGCGAAGCCAACCAGCTGGAGAACATGGTGACCAACCTGGTCAAGAAAATTGAAGACCGGTTGGTGGCCTCCAAGTTTTCTCAGTTGTTGTTGAAAGAACTTTGCGAGAAACTGAGTGAAGCTAAAACACCCAAACCACCGACCCCTTGAATTGGGTGGTGGACCAGATCTTGGCTAGCGGGCTCCAGAACCGAGAGGAGCAGTACCTGCGCGACGTGATCAAAGTCAGGAAACAGCTACTGCAGCTGTTCAAGGAGGCCTGCCATTACAACATCCAGTGTGCTGAATGCGTCCACTTGGTTAAAAAAACCTAACGAATTTTACATCCGCCGAGACACTGTGAAACGGGTATTAGCAGCAATGAGAGTTCCACAGAAGGGTCTGACTCTGAAGACAGCGAACCTAGCAAGAAAAGGAGACAGGAACCTGGTAGGAACGCTCCGGTTAACAAAAGACAGAAGAAGGCCCCCGCCCCTACCAACGTGAAACGCCGCAACTGTACGCCCCAGCTGCATTTGTTCATGCCTACAGTAACCGATGAAAAAATTGAAGGCAGTCAGGCGCCATAACTTTTACATATCTATGTGTAATAAATGTATAAAACACAAATTAAGTTGAAAATGTCTTTGAGTTTCTGTGTATGAACGTGTGTTTGAGCAAAGAATGACAGTGCCAGGTTACGACCCAGGGTGGCAAACGTTGGTCACAAAACGCATGGCTCAACCTAGTTTACCTAACTATGAAAAGTCTTTGCTTGTGGGCAGCGGAATATACAAAGGGAGGAGATAGCAGAGAGGCAGCAGGTTTTATAAAGGAGCTCGCTACCAGAAAGGCAGCGGTTTTTACAAAGCAGTCCGCTACCAACGCGGGACTGGGTTGTTCAGACTTGGGCACCCAGACAACTCCTATAGCACAAGAGGGATGGGTATCCCTTAGGGTGTGTTGGGAGGTATTGGAAAGAAGATAGTTAATACTGGGCTTAAAGTCTTGAGGAAGAACAAAGGGAACATCATCAATGCCGCTAAGGGGTTGGGGCAAGCTGGAGTAAAGAAAATCGGGGAAAAGGTCGCAGAGAAAATAGCTGCTAAAACCAACCTTGCTGTTATTAACCCCACTCAGACCAAATACACTTTAGAAAATTCTAACAGCGTCGCTAAAGCTGGGTTGGATGAAAACACTCGTAATTTAGCGGCAGAGATGGTGAAGCAGTTCACCAACCAAATGGCCGGAGGCTCAGCAGCCCCAAAACGAAAAACACCCTCTCATGCTGCGGTGGAAAACGCACCTCCGGCTTCAAAGAAAGCTAAAATATTCGTGAGCAAAGCTAAAAAGAAGAAGCCTCCAAACAAAAGGAGAAGGAAGGGCAGGGGCTTCACCATTTTCGACTGAAAACACAATTTATGTATAAGATGTTCCAGCTTGTTACCACTGACATAGCAGCCTTATGGCTCCTCGTGACCAAGTCATTGGCAACGGCCTTCCGGCGGCCCCTTCCGTGCAAAACGAGGAGCTGATGCTGACCGATGAAGAACTGCAAGTGCAGGTGTTGTCTAGCCACACGGTTGAATTCCAACCCGCCACCAGCGTGTACAAGAACTTTATCAACTTTACCGTCCCCAACGAAACACGCAACCATTACATTGATGTGCAAAACATCTTGTTGGAGGTGGAATTGGAACTGTTTAAGGAAAACACTACCCCAATTGATCACAATACTGTAAAAACTTCAGTCATCAACAATATCTTCCACTCTCTGTGGCGCAATGTCACTGTCACCATGAACACCAAAACGGTGACGGACAGTGACGGAAACTATGCTTACAATGCATACCTCAAGATGTTGACATGGGCTAAGCCTGCTGTGGATACACAGGGCATAACTTGGGGTTGGGTGACGGAGCAGGACGGAACTCAGATGGAGTTGATTGACCTTAAACGTCACAAAGCATTAGAGAAATCAAGCTCTGGTGATACAATTAAAACCATGCCTCAGGACTCCAACCCACAGTCTGACAGACAAGAACTTTGGTTTGGAGGTGAGGCTGGTACAACGTACCGTGGTCTCGTATTGATGGACATCCCTTTGGTTCCACCCTTCAACCAGAACAAGTTTTTGCCTTTCGGTGTGAACATGCATCTCACATTTTAAAGAAATGAAAACAACTTCATTGTGATGGATGATAACGAGAAAGCTTTGGTGAGTATCAAGAACATCAAACTGAAGGTGCCCTACGTAAAGCTTCAGCCACAGGTGTTTACCAACTTGAAGGTCGCTCACAGCCAGCAGGACATGATCATGCCTGTCTCCAAGTGCCGTGTGTTCACGACAGAAATTGAAAATAATATCACCTCAATGACCATCAGTCACATCTTTCCTCCCTCATCACTCCCCACCCGTATCTTTGTGGGCATGGTGGATAACTTGGCTTTCAATGGAAATTATAAGAAATATCCATTCCACTTTAAAAACTTAAATGTTGAATACATTCAGATGTTCAAGAACGGTGTCCCCTTTTCCACCTACCCCCTCAAATGTGACTTTGAAAACGGGAAGTACATGACGCCTACCGCATGTTCCTGGACACCCAAGGGTTTTATCGCAAAAATCTCCAGCCCATTGTTGACTATGATATGTATCGGGACGGGTTCACTCTGTTTGGGTTTTACTTACAAGGCGACACCACGGAGGTGGACGAGTCGGCTCATCACTTGAAGCAGTACGGCACAATTTCCATGAACATAAACTTTAAAAAGCAAGTACCAGAAGCCACCAAGCTTATTGTGCTGGCAGAGTACGAGGAGAAACTGATCATTGACGCTAAGAAGAATGTCAGGACCAGTTGGGATGGTTGATAAGGACGGGTTTCCAGCCGAAGCCCTGTCCAACCAACAGATTGAAGTGGTGCTGGACAAATTGATTAGCCCGAAACATTTCATGGGTACCATAACAGTGGAGGAACTACCTAGCCCCAGCGAAGTGTTTGCCAAGTCTGACGTACCACCCATCTACTTTGTGTTGAACACAAGTGAAAAGGGGGAGCACTGGCAGGCCCTGACCATGAAACGGGACTACAAATGTGAATTTTTCGACCCCTACGGCCTGCCACCCATGCGAGAGAAAGTCAAGACGTTTATGAAGAAGGTGTGCGGGGAAAACTGGGAGTGGAACGAAATGCTAATACAGGATATTTCGGACCCGGACCGAGGGACTTGCGGACAACACTGCGTCACATACATCATCATCCGGAACATGTCTCCGGAGAGTTGTATGCATGCACTTTTTTTACACAAGGTCTATCTGGACCAGGAATACGACTTCAACAACTTTTACGCAACTCGTATGTACCACATACTCAAAGATTTTGATATGAGAAAAAGAATAAAGACTGTTCATGGGCTACATACTTTGTTTTATTATATGTTCATTGTCAGGTATGAATGGATAGATAAAAGGTTGGTTTCACTTGGAGACACAGACCTTCACCGTTCGGTGATAGCCCTTGACCCACACCCTTTTCTTCTTGTATTTTTTACAAGTCTTTGATTTCTTAGCAGTTCTTTTCTTCGTAATACCGCCACTACTGCTACGGGTTTGTTTCTTTTTCCTCTTTTTCCTTGTGCCAGGGTACGTCAGAAGGTTAGTGTTCCTCAAGTTCTCTCTTTCACTTTCTCAGGGTTGGTAAGTCACTGGGGTATCCATCCAAGCGTTGACATGGTAAAGCACAGGTTTAAACTATCTTGCGGCTTTGAATATTTTTGGATGACCTTTTTCCGAGCTCTGGTACCCTTCTCTCGGTCTGCGGGTTTGAAAACTATGGGTGATGTGCCGGGTTGTACAGCCCTTGACAGGGAAGTAAGTGCTATACGGTGCGCCATAGTTTTGTATGTTTAGAGTCCACTGAACAGTCAATTTAACACTGATTTTGTTCTATCACCACACTTCCCTTGAGATTTCACGTATTTCTCTCCAGTCTGCATCAGGGATCATTTCGTTTCGCCAGCAAAACATCCACAATAGTGAGACAGCCAACTCATTCTCAGAAAGGACGATCCTATCCCTCTTTTCCCTGCCTGGGATGAAGAAGTGGATGGCGTTGGGGTACACGTTGAAATGGAGGGCGTGGTGCCACTTGACGTCTCGGTTGCGCGGGAAGTTGTCAATGGTTTGGAGGAAGAGCTCGTAGTTGTCACCAAGCTGGGTGACATCGATAATGATCGGTTTCTGGTAAGGGACGTAACGGATGAGCTGGAATCCTTGGACCAAGTTGGCGATGCAAGTCCTGGACTCGTCGTCGTCAAGGTGGAACCAAAGCGTGTTGGAGGTATAATGGAGGTTAAGAACAGACTCATCTTTGGTCCAGGGTCGGCAAAGTTTGATAGTAGGCTCTAAACACTGCAGGTTAAAGTCCAACTTCTTCCCGTACCTCTGTCTTTTCAACAGCAACTTTTTAAAATTCGCAAGGTCGTCAAACAGGTGAGACATGTTGTGAGATTGTGAGCTGAAATGGGTCAGGTTGGTGTTATAAATAGTTCTCGCTGGGACCGGACTTGAGGACTTGCCACTTCCCGAAAAGCATTCACAACGAACAAGAATGGCGTCCGCAAGCTGCAGCAGTGCAGAGTCTGTGTTTCAAATGAACCAGTTGGGGACATCTGACCTGGCCTTCCCCATTTCGGTATACAAAACGGACCAAGAGAAGATTGCTGACCCTGGAAACTTTTACGCACGCAAGTTCTTCTACGTCAACTTGGACAAGCAGAGGTTGGACTTTTTCGCTACGGCAGTCCCGAAGTTCGAAAGACCTAAACATGAACTGATCTTCTCTGTAGACTTTAACATGTTTGACTCGCTGAAAAAAGCACTGGACACATTCTGGAACATTTGGAACACCAGTGATTTCAACTACCCTCGTTACAAAATGTGGAGCGATGGGTACCACGTTTACAGGAGTGAAGTCGTGGGGCTCAAAGTGTCGCTGATTCCTGAATACCAAGGTTCCGGTCATAACTTGGAGATCCGTCAAGAAATCTTGATGCACGACAGCGATCACAAACCCATCCCGGGCAAGTGGTGTGATCTGAACGAACGTCTGTTGCTGAGTTTAAAGGAGCTGACACGTCTGAGATACGAGCTGATTGCCTCTACTGCTTTGGTGGAGAACCAGAACGAGGCCTTCAGAACTGGGACCAAACGCAAAATGGAGGATGTGCTGAGTGTAAGTGACAAGATCTGCATGAACGCAAGGGCTAAAGAGTCAAGAGTGGAGGTGGAACCTTTCGAGATAAAATGATGGACTTTTATTAACAGTGCCAATGGACTTTATTACGACCGATGGACTTTTGTGAACCCACAAACAAACACACACACACACCGTGCACCATGAAATCATTCATCATTTAATACTACGGGAATAAAACAAAGTCAATACGCTATATACAAGTGTTGGTTTATTTTATATATCAATCACAGCGTACAAGCGTGCGAACAATGAATAAAAGTGAGTGGATGTGATTAAAATATATATTATATGATAAATAATACCCCTCCAGTAAAACACCCCTTTTCCTTTTTAAGTTGGTTAATATTTAACTGAACTTCCATTACGGATAGAAAAGTCTCTCTGCGTTCGTAGGGTAACACGTGTACCCTCACTCTGTCATCAAATCGGACTTGTTTCCCTCCTTTTTTGTGGGCTGGGAGGGGGAACCTCCATCTCCACCACCAATACCGTTTCCTCCAACTTGAGTTGTTTTTCCTTCGTGGGTTGCTGTTCCCCGTCCACCTCGTCGACCCCGTCCAGTTTCTTTCTGAGTACCCCGGCTTGATGGCAAGCTTTCATATAGTCCCTCACAGCGTGTTCCTGCATGGGTTTCATCACCTCCTTCACAATCTTCTCTGAGACTTGGTCCATTCCGACCAATTGTTTTGAGAGACACTCCATGCAGACAGGGGCGTTGTTGTTGATGCCCTTGTCCTCCAGAGTAACGATAAACTTTTGGAACTCTGACTCTACTGGACGCAGTTTCTCTCACACAGGAAAGCGCATGTGCCGCATCAGGTTGGTGCCGAAGGCTTTCAGCGTGTACTGGTCATCGTCGATAATCTTCTGGCACATGGCCAACGGGGCGATCTCTTCCAGCATCGGGTTCCACTTTTGGAAGTCCACCCACTTGGACCGGATGACCTCCACTTGCTTGTCCCAGTCCACTTTGTTCTTGCTTCCGTTCTCTTTCATGAACTGGATATACAGGTGGCTGAGGGTCACCGCTAGGAAGAAGTACAGGGCTTCCAGATGTGAGTTGCAGATGTGCATAGAGTGCATGTCTTTGGCCATTTCCAGAGCCACCTCCAGGTATTTCACTCCCACAAGTTGGAAGGCGTGCAGGGGGAGAGGTACTTTGTCCCCGTAAAACACAAACAGGTCCTGGACTTGGTCTTGCTGTTGCTTGTTCAGGGTGTTTTCTGCTGCCGACTGCAATATTGTCTTCATGCCGAGGTAAAGGTGACAAGGGTCGTACTTGTATCTTCTGTAGGCCTGCCACATGTAGGGATGGGGGATGCTTGGGTTGATCTTTTGCAGGAAGGAGGGCTCGAGATCGGTGAGGCTTTGTTGCATAATCCTCACCTTTTCCTCGGTGTCCTCCAACTGCCTCTTCATCTCCAGCTGCTCTAGCCTCACAGCTCTGTACGTCACGGAGAGGCTGTCGTAGGATTTCTGGTTGGACTCGGCTTTTTTCTTGTACTTCTCTACATCGTACAACAGGTCGGCGTTCTCCTTTTGGAGTTGGGCCATGTTCTCCGCCTGTTTCTTGTACTTGTCTACATCGTTCAGCAGGCCCATCACTTCTTTCTGGAGCTTTTGCTCCTGCAGCTCTTGAGTCAGATTGCTGGTATAAATTGGTCTTGAGAACTGCGGAAGGTCGCATGCAGTACGTTTGTTCGTCTTGATGGTAGTAGTTGGAGTGTTAAAGCTCGGAGTGAACCCGTTATTGTGTTTGGTTTCACACTGTGATGAGTCGTCGGTTTGAGTGGTAATTTCAGCACAGTCGTTGGAGGCCATTGCTTGTTTGTTGTCACTGCTGCGGTTGTGAGCTTTGTGATAACAGCTCAGTCTGATCGGGGCTAATTATAGTAATGGGTCACATTGGAGTGACGTAAGGGATTACCCCCAACCTGCCGAGACCAGAGCTGGTGTGAGTCGGCCTGATCCTCTGCGCTTCCTGGCCATTTTGATCGGTCAGTTTCACTCAGTCATGACACACCTGGTCATGATCAGAAATTGTGTAATGACTCATGTCTTCGCACCTGGAAATGTAATATTCCAGTTCTTCCTTTTCCCTCTGCCTTCTGTCCCTCTGAGTTTTCTTCTGTTCCTCTATGCGCCTTTTCAGGTTCCCATGCATCATTCCACACAGAGAGATCATGATGGACCGAAAGTGACGTGTCAAGTGGTAAAGTTTTCGGTAACCGCTGATCTGGAGGTACCTGGGTGGAGGTTTGACTTGGCGGTAAATCTGCCAGCAAGCCGCTTGAAACCCTCTGTATATGTTGGTCTTGTGGGCGTGTTCAAATTTGGTGAAGGAATGCCCTTCAGCAAACAGCTTGC
This sequence comes from Sipunculus nudus, assembly GCA_026874595.1. Taxonomy (NCBI): domain Eukaryota; kingdom Metazoa; phylum Annelida; class Sipuncula; order Golfingiida; family Sipunculidae; genus Sipunculus; species Sipunculus nudus. The sequence continues at coordinate 44,678,562 of CM049318.1, read as the reverse complement.
ACATGGCGTAATAAATCATGTACCGGACATTAACGTTCTTTACCCTGAGCAAATGGTTGAAGAGCATTCTTTCAATATCCTGATAATTTTGATTAGAGGGGGGTTGGATGAACAAAGTGTAAAGTTCAGCATCGTTAGGGATGTGAATTTCTTCATAGTTGAAACCGCTAAATGGTTCCGGGTCTGGCACAAACCTTTCCATATGCACATCGTCAACTGTTTTCCCTGTCAGCAGGCAGACATAGCCAGAGTTATCTTGGGCCTCCACCATCGGGCAGTCCCCCAACCCACACACATAGATTGATTTGTGGGCTGGGCAGAAATAACAGCTTTCTGTTTCCAAAACTTTCCTGTGTCTCAGAAACCCTCTGTCTAAATAAGGTTTGTCATACTGCAACTGGGATACAGGGTACAAAGTACATTTTTTCATGTAGCACAGGTGAGCTCCTTTCAAGCCCCAGCTGGGGACGGATTCTTCCTTGTAAGAAATGGGCGTGGGTTCAATCATTATCTTCATCATCTTCGCTGTCTGTGTGTTCAAAAGGTGAGTTGACCTTTTGCAATTGCTCCCTGACCCACTGGTCTTCCAATTCGACACCGTCTTTGGCGTCCGCCAACCTGTAGACCACCCTAGGAGTTTTTAAATCTTGATGTATTATTTTTGCACCCTCCTCTGCCACCTAGGAGATACGCCCTTGGCAAAGGTTGATTTCCAAGTGGAGATGAGCGAGAAATCTCCCACTTTTAAATGCTTCAAATCTCGCGCGATTTTGGCCCTCTGAGATTTGGAATGAGGTGGGTATAAACGTTGCCATAGTAACACCTCGTTCTTGAGTACATCGGTCATCACCTGGGCAGGGGTCATTTTGATAGATCTTGTGGAACTTGTGGTTGTAGGCGTAAATCAGGTCCGGCAGAATGTCATCCCATCTGCGCGTGTTCCTGAGCGTAAAGTACCGCCACAACATTTCTTTCAAAGTCCTGTTGAACCTCTCCACCAGAGCGGCTTTGATCTTGTCTTCTTTAGACTGGAAGAGTTGGAACTTATACTTTATCGCCGTATTTGTTTAAAAACTCTTTACCCTTATCCGTCTGCAGGTAAAACCTAGGTGACCTGCCCGTTTTTTTAAATATGTCTTCCAAAGCGGCAGCCACTTCAGGGCCTTTTTTTTCTCGTTCGGTCTCGCGAAGGCGTACCTGGACATGACGTCAATGACCGTCAAGATCATCCTGTAAGGTTTGTTTGCTTTGATGATGGTGGGGTTGCGGCTCATGTCTGCCAGATCGGCTTGCCACTGGTGGTCAACCCCACCCACCACCGTTTTCATGCGTTTGAACTTGCCTTGTTTGTGCGGGGCGGGCACCAGCAAAGTGTGGGCCTCTTCATTCAACAAAAACTTTTTAGCTTTGTTGATCCTTGTTTTCTTATCCCCTTGAAAAGTTTCAGCCAGTTTAGCAAGAATGAGTTTTTTATTACCCCCGAAAGCCGTGTCAGGGTGGATTTTAGCATCGTATAAGATAGCCCTCCTATCATCGTACTTTGGTCCCTTTTTTCTGCTCATTCTGATTCGTAACCCTTGTACACATTGGCGGTTTTCTTACTCGTTTTTATCATGGGCAAAGCCTCAAAATTTGGTTGAATTCCAGCCTGTAATTGCTGCTTGGTCCTTTCCCTAGTCTGGATGGGCATGTGACCTTTCTTAGGAGTTTTAACCAACTCCTTCAGTTCTGTCATGGTTTTCTCAAGCTCTTTTACAGATTGGTCTGCAGCTTTAAATGCCGCTGAACCTTCCCCCGAATCAAGAGAGGTTTTCTGTTTTACCCGAATTGGTGGGGTTGTGGCGTAAACTTGGCTGGAAACGGGTCCTGGGGTGGAGGTGGTAGAAGGTAAGAAAGAAGTTGAAGCTATGATCTGTGGTAAGAAGGAGTTTGAAGCAAAAGATTGTCCGGTCACTGCTGCTACCTCTGGGGCTAACGGCAAACCACCAGAACTCGTATGGTTTGTGGGTCTGGTTTGTTTAAAAATATCATACAAGTTTTGGCTGTCTTGCATGGTGTTTAACAATGCTGCAGATAGGTAGGGGTCGTTGGGAGACTTAGCCAACTCTTGTTTGAAAGTTGCAATCTTAAGCTCGTAATCATTCAGAGCTTTTGCAGTGGGTTTAGTAGGTGGTTGACTCTGCTGCAGTCTATTCAGGACAAGGCTTAGCTTCTCGAGAAGATCCGCCCCTAGCACCACATTTTCTTAACTTTTTGACCCATTTTCCTTCATGTGATCCACAGCTGGGCACTTAAGGGCGCTGATGATTAAATCGGTGATCTGTTTCCCCGGAGACCCTCCGTACTTCTGGATGCATTTTCCCCTTTTAGCCCTAGACTTTGTGCTCGCAATTTGTTTCAGCAACCCTCTTTTCTTTTTAAGAGAGTTGTAAGCTTTCCTGTGCCAGTCAAAGTTGCCTTTGACGATCTGTTGAGTTACGTCACCAATAAACTGTGACATCTTTGGAGATGCGTTACGTAACAGTTTGCGGGCTTTGCCCTTGCTGACGTTTTCCAACTGTTGCAGGAAAGGCAAGTATGATTTTCCCGCGTCGTGGAAGGATGCCATAGTTCAACAAAGCTTGTGCTTTTATACCAACACAGCTGGTGGAATGTTTAGACCTGTTTTGTTCATTTATCAATCGAAGTAAATGACGGCGTGGACGGGTATACCGAATCTGATGCCCCCGTCAGAATGGGCGGTGGTGTCTACTATGAAAAAAGTGTGAGGTTTTCCCTGGATCCTTTGCAGGGCTTTTTCAAAAAGTTTTTTCTTTCTCATACGGATGCCAAGCAACATAATCTGCTGGTAATCAGTAGGTGAATTAAACAAGATCCTGTAATGGGCATCACGGGCTATGTCAGTGGCAATTTGGCCTTTAAAAAATAAGATGGCACTGCAGTTCATGTGGTGGGTCCCGTGAATAAAAAAATTGCCAACGGTATTATTTTTCTGGACTGAATTTTGCATGTCATCAAATATGACCAGGACCCGTTCTATTTTATTAACTTCTTTTATGATGGAGTCTTCGTCCATCCCCTTAATAAAAACCTGAGCCAACCCTTCTTTTTCCATATGTTTATACAAGTCCTGCATTTGTTGGTAAACTATCACAACTTTATCAGGAGGGGGTTGGATCATCTTATGTTTTAATATATCGTAGGTCACGACAGTTTTACCGGACTTGGTGGGGCCTGCTATGATCATGTTAAACGGGTGCCTGAACCTAAACCCATCATCTTTAGACCCACTCACCACATCTTTCAACACCCTTTCAAACATCTAATCGTCTCCTCATCCTTGCACGCCACCACTGCCTCATACAACTTGTCAGGATCCAGTTTGCACTCCAAATCCATAATGCAAGTTCTGCAGGTTTATACAAGTTTATTTTGATCACAAATTGTCCTTTATTAACAAGCTTAAAAACAGGTATATTGAGATCAATTTTACACGAGAGCCTCCTTTCTACCTGTTTATATATACACATCACATAGGAAAGGAGCCTTTATACAAATAACCATTTACTAAAGGACAGATACTGCTCAATATTTTATATACATACACTTTGGTTTTGTTCACGACACAGTTTTAAATGATACAGAACAACGAGCAAAATATGATGAATAATAGATGACCAGCCTGTCATTTCCAAACACTTTTCCAGCAGACCATGGACCCACAGGTGGAATGCAAAATGCAAAATTGAAGAGAAAGATATGAATTTAAACAAAAAATGAATCGCTAACTTCAGTACTGATCCCACCCCTTTCTTCTGCTTCATCCCCGCCCCCGATAAGCCCCATTTCTCTCCGGATTTGGTCTTCTGGAGTTTGCCTTAAAGCCTGCAATTTTTTTTCCCATTTAATTTCTTTCCCTCTGGTATTCATGTGTGGGCGGAAAGGGGCTGAACCTGGTGGGGATGGGAACGGTGTGTATGCCGTCTTCCAACACCTGACGCTTGTGTAGCTACAAGCTTTCTTCTTTTGTTTGTAAGTGATTAAATCTGTTTTCTTTTTCTTGATGCCTAAATTATACTCCTCGTGTGTGACGCCTGTCTCAAGAGTGCTTTGCATTTTTTCGAAGGCGTCGCACACGCGGTGTATGTTGATACCTTTCATTGCAGTTTTTTTCGGAGTTATCTATCAACTTCATGGCGTAAGTTTTAGAAGCCAGATACACCATACCCACTCCCACTTGCACCAATTTGAACAGACCAGGAGTTCTCTGGTCATGGAGATAGTGTTTTTCACAGCATTGCCTTGGGAATAAATGAACATCAAAGTCCGGCTGCCAATCATCATAACAGAAACCCCAAAGCATGCTGTGAAAAGTTTCGTGTTCATGTTCCTTAACCCTGTCCATCCACGGGTGCCAGAACTCCAGGAGGGTGTGTCATTTTTCTACATTACTCTTGTCCTGTTGTAGTAGGTCAGCAAACTCTGGATCTATAGGGAATTAGTTGGCGAAATACAAGGAATCCGTATCCATCTCGAAAAGTTCAAAGTCAGTCCTGTGCAAGTACCTGTCTAAGCAATCAAAGTAAAACTGCAGCAACCGCAGTTTAGCATTCTGCAGGATGAAAACCCTATCTGTTTGGGTATGTCAAAGGTTATGCTGTTTTTGACACACTCAACCTCGTAGAGTTTTTTATCCACTTGGCTCGTTCTTCGCCATTTGGGACAGTTGTGCATAGCAGTGGCATGGTCAGGGTCGGTGAAAGTGACATCCCTGTGATTCCTCTTGTTCATGAGGAACGATCCATAAGCAGCATTCATGGTGAGTTTACACTTTGCTGCTTTGGGTTTGAGGGACGGGTCATGTGAAGCCATCCTCCTTTGCTGAACTGTCTCCTGCACGAACTTGTTGAGTGGTTTGCCACTCAATTGCTTGGTAAACAGTTGTTAGCCGCAACCCCTTTTTCATGAGATATTGGAGGTAACGGGAGCTCAGGACGAGTTTCTTAACACTCATAGCCCTAACCAGAGTCTTTTTGGGGTGAGTGTCGAGCTTGTTGTCTAAGATGTGCTCCCTCATGTGACTGCCCACGTCATCTAAGGTCACTTGGGTGGTGATGAAGAAGGCGCACATCTCTTTGAAATACTCGTACCTGTTTGAGGGCACGTGGGCTTCCACTTCCACCAGCCCAAACAGTCTCCATTTTTTATGAGTTCCAGGAGCTGTGACTGGGTGAGACCTTGTTGATTTTTATGTTTCTGGTACCACCCGAACCCCGGCGGGATTGTGTCAAAGTAATTGACTCGAGGGGGCCTGTCACATTCCCAGATCTCAACAAACTTAAAAGGCGAATAAATCTGAAGCATTTCCTTCCTCTTGGGTGCGTTGGTATTTAGCTTCAGCTTTCAGGCTTCCACGTTCACTGTTTTTCTCACAGTCGTGCCCGTGATAATAACAGCCGTTGATTTCGTAGATAACACTGTTTTCAAAGTCGATCGCATCCACTTTAAATGGACCGATCTTGACTTCTTTTCCTGTGCTGAATGCGTGTTTCAGATATTTGTTTGTCTCTGACATTTTCAGCAAAAGATCCCTCTGGAACCTGGAAAAAGACGTGGTCCCATGGCGGAGCACCAACACCCGCTCATTTGGAAGCCAACTGCTCGTTGACTTTTTCGATGAGCTTTCGCCTTTCTTTAGTTTTTATCCAGCCTGTGATGTCGCCCGTGACCCCGACGTCGGGAAGTTCTGGAAGCTCCCCACCAGGCAACATTTCATCCCTGTCCCTGTGAGACTCACAGGACCCGTAGACTGGAGAACCTGTCGGCATATCCATCGTCATCGCGTATGGATACAGGGAATTAGCGTCGAACCCGAGGACGGATTCACACATTTTCCCGGTGCCGGTGCGGATTTCAGTCTCGCCTTGGAGGGCCAGCCTGGTAAAAATAATGGAAGGCCCTCCGACTAAGTTCCTTTCGAGCATGGCTTCGATCTGGGATTCTTCTTCAGGGTTGAGGCTGAAACCCATGAACTTGGGAGAGTGGGTGGCGTGCCGGAACATGATCTGCCGGGCCAAGCCAGGCACACTGATAGCAGCTTTGAGGCAATCTATATGCTCCACCTCGTGGTAATGTACCATCCAGTTTTTGATAGCCTGGATAAATGGTTTTACATCAAAGACATTGTAATATTCCAGAAAGTCTCGGAAGCAGGACATGTTTTGCTCTTGCCAAACGTCGAGACATTTCTGGTAGTTGGCTTGGATTTCTTCCTCAGTGTCCCCGAAAGTGTTTTTGTTTTTGATGGAACTGTAGAACGCCTCAGGGGGAGGAAGCGAGGTGGCCTCAAGTTTTTCATATCTGTCGAACCACTCGTAGGGGAAGAAACACTTTTGCAAGGAGACATTTTCAGATTTCGTGAAGGAATCGAGGGAGGTAGTGGGGGCACAGAAGCGGTGGATGTCAAGAAATTTATAGAGTTTCGATATGGAAAGCATGGTCAGGCCCGAGCCCTGCTTGATCACGCCCAACGGTTCCAACTCGCCACACATTTTCTTTTTGGGAGCGTCGGAGTCGTCCTGGTTATCGTCCTCATGTAAGTCCAGTTCCTCATCGTCATGGCCCAACCCGAAGAGCGCTTCCTTGTCACCGTAAATACGCCTGATGAGCGGGTTGTCAATAGGTTCCCTGTTAAGTTGGTCCATTTTATTGAGCAGGTATGGTTTAGTTAAATCGAGATCATATTTTGAAGAGTTAAACCCGACGACCGGCAGCTGGAATATGTAATTGAAAAATTTATCAACCACATCCCTGAAGTATTTTATCATTTCTTCGTTCCAGCCTTGGATCATGGGGTCTTTTTCGTTTCTCTCCTGCTCTTGCAAGTTTTTGAAAATGTCAGCTAAAAGTTCAATTTTCTCGTCAAATTTCATAATTGGGAGGACTGGTTGATGTTGTACATTCGGAGCATGTATTTGAACATGTTTTCAATCAGTTTGGCGGGGATGTCGTCGCACAAGAAAACAGTATGACCTCGAGTGAGGTTGGAACCGATGGACACGGACACTGGTACGTGTTTTGAGAGGATTTCTGTTTTGGAGGAGCCTTGGGCATCGGGGTCTTTATTAAGGATGGACTCGAAGTCAAACGCCACAAATGTTTGAAAGAAACACTTCTCCTCGGGCACGTGCACCCCAAGGGTGGCCAGTTCTTCAAACATGTTCAGATGCACCATATACTTACCTCCGATACCTGTTTTTCAGGTACAGCCCACCGTCACAAACTTTTTCATGTTTGTGCAAATGGTCACTACGCTTGAAATCGCGCTGACACATGATGCAGTGGTATGTACGCGAATAGGTGCAGAATTTGGTGATGTACGAGAGGTGGCCTGAAGCCAACCTCTCTTCCCCGCCTACGGTCATGTCTGACTGGATGTTTTCCGGGCAGACAAGGTCCAGGTATAGCATCTGGGGATACTCATCCACGGACTTGTAGACATGCACCACACTGGGTGTGGTAGTCAGCTCTCCGCCTTCCTCGTCCAGTGTCAACATGTCCACCTTGGTGTAGATGTTGACGTTGACGCGAAAAACCTCTCCACTTCGACCATTTCATCCATGGATATGCCGGGGAAATTTGAAAGGAGGTGTTCTTTCTCTTCTTCAGTCAGGCCGGGGCAGGGAGGAACATGTTCTGTGACCGGCCTGGCCATCAAGTGACCACCGGTCATATATTCCCGCCTGATCCACCAGAGAGCAAGGGCTTTGGCTTCACCTGAGTAGACCGTACGGCGACCTTGTCTGCTAGTAGGGGCCCCCGCCCTGTGGTAGGCCAGACATCGGAAGAAACATAAATTATCTTTGGTAGGTTTCCATGTGAAAGAGACCACGCATTTGTTTTGGCGGACATGAGGGGGCATTTTAGGGTTCAACCAGTGTCCAATGACGTGAGCAGTTAGGGCTACATAGTATCTGACATTGGTCGCACAAACGTATGACCAGTCCGTGTCCGGCCGGTCGCGCTGCAACAAGGACGGGACGTCCTGCTGCATGGCATGACTGACCACTTTTCTAACGTCTTTACGACTGTTAATTTTGAAGGGGATTTCTTGACCAATACCGTCCTGGAGCAGGCGGGTGTCATGTTCAGAATTAAAAAACATGAACTCACCTGTTTTCTTGTTCACGAGGATGCGGCCCATCCCGACTTGCAACTTGAATTTATTATTTACATTGTCCACGATGAAGTTCATCTGTAAGCATTTGTTCGTCTACGTCTTGATCGGCCTGCAGACCGAAATTGAAACTGTACTCCGGCCGGGCCTCCTCTTGAGCGTAATTCCGGAGATGCGACTGTTCATCGATGAGGTCCCGGAAGACGGCGCGTTTATGTCTGTCCACAAATTCCTCCAGACCTTTCATTACGTGGGAGTATGTATGCACGTACCCTCTCACTTTGTCAGAGAAGGTGCGGCCACAGGTCGAACAGGTGAACTTTACGTTATCCGGAAGCCGGAGCATGAATTGATCTATGTCAGACTGAGCTTTTCTTTTCTTGCCCTTTGGCATCTCTTTTTCAACGTTTTCGTTCATGTCCACTTTTTTTGCCAGCCCCGACTATTGTACGTTTAAGTATCTCAGCATGCTTGCTGAGGAACACCTATTTGCGGTGGTGACCGTCGCACAGTTCACACTTAGAAAGGTCAATGGAGGCCGGTAAGTGACATTCGTGCTGCATCTTCAAGATCACAGCGTGGGGCACCCTGTGACCCTGAACCCAATGATGGATTAAATACTCCGGCTTGTCAAAAGTATGCCCCACACACATATGACACTTGTTTTTCACCATATAACTCAAAGACCTCTTGGTCAGCACGAGCAGTGACCCCTTCTCCATGAGGGTCAAATCATGTTTTTCATCAAGATGTTTGTGGTACCGTGTCTCCTTGATCTTAGCCGGACACAAATGGCGCTTGATCTGACCATACTTGGCCAGTGCGGCGGTCAAGGGATCAGTCAGTTTCGACGGGGCGAAATTGACCGTCCCAAAACAGTGACGGCGTATAGGTGTCCGGGCCTCACAGTCATGCTTGGATTTATTGAACACTTCCGTATACCTGCCCCCGCAAGTAATGCAGGTACCGTACTTTTTTCTGTATTGACCTGCTGTGACCTGTCGGTAAGCCATGGCTTTTGAACACTGTCTGGACAGTAACGAGACTGTAGTAACGAGTGGTAGCCGTGAGACCCAGCACTCAAATCGCCTGGTTTAAAGTGGACAAAAATAGCCCACTCACTGTGACTCAGCACCAAGTGTCTGGGAAAGTTGCAAGACGCTGATTCACGGTGAGGTCAGCATTCTCGGTAAGTAACACACCTAGTCACGAGATGCTGAGTCACGCCGACGTCACCGTGATTCAGCAGATTTTTGTGACCTGGCTGGGTGCAAATTAAGTACAAATCATTCGTTCAGGCTCGGACAGGGAACACGATTTGGCGTGTTTTATACACAGAGAGGGAGGGGTGAGTTTATTGAATTGTTTATATTTATACCGACCATTTGGTGATACACATACACACACAAACACCCACACCATCTCCAACATGCATATTATAATAATACAGTTAATTTGTTCACTTTTATTTCAGTTTAAATTTCTACGACCATCATTCCCATAAAAAAAAGTAAATCACTAAAACGACATCCTGATCGTTAAACGGGACTTGTTGTTCTCTAGAAAGGAATTGGCTTATATTTTGTGGAACGAAAGGGGCGTAATTGTTCTTAATTCTACAATTTCAATGAAAAGGGAACTTTAGTTTGAGCATCACACACACACACACAAATACACGAAACACTGATTTAATACGTTGATACTGATTTTATTTACAAATCTCATTTTAATGATTAAACTGTTCCATCAAAGCATGACGCTGTCAGATCGCATTCAGATGAATAACCACTTCGATGTCAATATCTATTTGTTTACTAACATGATAATGGTTTTATTAACAAGACCGACTTTAATCATTTACGTTTCGATGAAAGACTGAAAAAGTAAACCACTTCGATGTTCGGTCAAAGCATGGATAAGTGAACGGATCGCATACAGTTGATAAACCAGTTCGATATTAATATATGTATGTGTACTAACATGATACTGATTTTATTAAAAAGTCTAATTTTAATCATTTAGGTTTGATCAAAGCATGAAACAGTGATTGAAACACATCGATGTTAATATATGTTCGTGTACTAACATGATACTGATTTTATTAAACAGTCCGATTTAGTCATTTACGGTTCGATGAAAGACTGAAAAAGTAAACCACTTCGATGTTAATATTGTTCGCGTACTAAAATGATACTGATTTTATTTACGAATCTGAATGCGAACCGTTTACTGATCGATCAAATCGTGAAACAGTAAACGGATAGCATTCAGATGATAGTCCAGTTCGATGTTTCTGTCCGTCTGTGTGCTTACATCGTGGCTGGCGATACTCAGATCTTGGTTTTGTTCTTCTTGGCTGTCATTGATGACTAAAATGATACTAAAATGATACTGATTTTATTTACAAATCTGAATGCGAACCGTTTACTGATCGATCAAAGCGTGAAACAGTAAACGGATAGCATTCAGATGATAGTCCAGTTCGATGTTTCTGTCCGTCTGTGTGCTTACATCGTGGCTGGCGATACTCAGATCTTGGTTTTGTTCTTCTTGGCTGTCATTGATGACGATGACCTCCTCGTTGTTGTTGGCCTCCTGCTCTTGGTTGTTTGCTGGAGGCGGTACATCGTCATCATCATCATCATCATCATTATCATTTTCCTCCATTTCTACTATCTGCTGGTAAGTAAAATCTTGGCTTATGTCAAACGAGGTAGACCTCTGTGAAAGTGGTCCAGTAAAGAACTCGTCTTCAACTGTAAAGGAACAGAAAGAAAAATGTTTTAAAATATTTCAGTCTCTATTATATTATATTATATTATATTATATCATATTATATTATATTATTAGGCGCTGACATCTAACGGCAGTTCGGTACGCTTTTTCGATAAACGCAATATATATATATACATATAAACTCACGTCGGGCAATCCCTTCTAACACTTCCTGTGTATTTAGTGGAGAGAACTCTGTCTCATCTTGATCTTAAGGCGATTGTGGTGGTGGTGATCTGGCTGACACACCTTCATCAACTTGCTCCCATTCTCAGGGTCCACCTGTAGTTGGTGAGTAATGAATTGATGGAATATTTGATGGTCAGTAGCCTGTTTGGCTTCATTCGGCAGACTTAACTGTTGACCCTGCTTCTCATCTTGTAGTTTGAGGAAGCTGTAAATTTCACCCCAATCATGCTGTCTACCGTGGTAGGGAGGTATAAAGCTACTTTCCCCACACAATCTACATATACCATCTTCACCAAACAAGGAGTCCTGTTAATTTTTAAAAATTGAATAATAAATAAAAACTCAATTTAAAACTCAATTTAAACATGCTTTATTTTACCGTTCTGTGCTCACGCCTTTCGGTACACTAATACAAAATATTATAAGAAATATAATCAGACATACCTGCCCCAGGTGGTAGTCTTCCCATTCGGAAGCTGTATGTTGAAACTCATGTTCGTCATACGGGATATTGCACAGGAGGCACCGCTGTACGACGGTACAAATGTCCTCGTATGAGTTTCTCAAAACATCTGTAGCGAACCGGGGTTTCACTTCCCAGCGCTATGCGGGTTCGGACTTCGGGGGTAACGACTAACGGTATTTTAGATGACAAAACAGGGCAAAAGTTCATAACTGTTCTGTGCAGCGGTCACTCCGATTCCAACGAAAGTAGACACGAAGACAGTAGCTTGATTAGAATAATTATTGACAATAAATCATAAAAAATTACAGTTATACCAGACTCGGTATGATTAATAACACACAATTATACTTTCAATCCACGGGTCCCCGTATCACCTGCTCCAGGGGCCGATTGTCCGCCATGATCTTGATCTTAAAGCGGTGGGCCGAGATATTAAATCAAGCCAATGTTGAGGTTCCTCGCAATGTCACGGCCCGTACTGTGTATAAAATACGTTCACAATACCTAACCTTCACAGATGTATAGTTCACCAGGCTGGGACACACTTTTTTCTTAGTTCTGTTCACGGTTTTCTCCCCGTCTGATACTGGCCATATCTTCGTGCCTGGATCCCAGCCGCTTCTCTCCTAAAACTAGTTCAGTACCGTAAAAACTAAACTGTTACCATAAAAACTTGGCCGACTACCAAGGGGGGTTTGCCACATTCCTCCCCTCTTAGACCAAGACCGCCTGCGGTTTGGTCCAAAACAAATACACTAAATCAAACTCTAAATAGAATTAAATATAACATTAGAACACCCACAACTTCGGTGAGTTCTTACGAATGATAATCTGGCCGAAAACTATGACATTTTCCTTTCTCAACCGGTCTATAGCTACTTATTGATCCGGCAAGTACTACAAATGATTTGAGCTAAACTTAACAGAACTTCGATCAATTGGACTGAGGAACATCTCTGGCTAACCTTTATTTCCCTAATAACTTGGTAGTTCTTTAATGGCACATTTCTTCGCCCAAGGGCATACCTATTAAGTAAGACCGGTACTCTTGGCGGCTCTACCATGTCAACTGATTTACCAAATTTATGAGTCTGGTCACCATAACTCCAATTTCCCCGTCTCTTTGAAAGTGTCTGTTGGTCATTTAGCCGTTTAATAAGTCCCTTGCCTCTCTCTTACAAGTTAAGTCTGTCAACTGGCTTCTTGACACGCATACCCCAGCCTAACTGAACATCATCGGCCTCCGAGCGCACTGTATCATCGCCCATATTTTCATTGTCTGTGTCCTCGCCGATGTACGAGAAGGGCTGTGGAGGAGTTTCAACTTCCCGATTGTCCAGGTCACTCCTGGTTCGGGGCTTCCCTTCCTCCGCATCATCCTCTCTACAAGGTTCACTCTGCTGGTCATCACTAACCCCTGGCTCCTCTTGACCCACCAACGGATCTCCTAACAACGCATCCTCGTCGCTCTCCTTGTCAGGAGCCTCCGTCCGGATCCAGCTTTCACGGGGTGGATCTCCCAAGTAAGACTTCAATTGATCCATATGAACAACCTTACTAGGTTTATCTGGAGCCTCTTGAATACGAAGATTGACATCAGTCACCTCATCAGTCACAAGATATGGGCCCGTCCAACCTCTGCCAAGTTTCTGGTTGCCCTTTGGTGGGTAATAGTACCACACCCAGTTTCCAATTGGGAATTTCCGGTAGATTGCATTAACATCATAGTTGCGTTTTTGCCGCTCTGCTGCCTGCTTCAGATATTTCCGGGCATACTCATGGGCGAGCATAGTGGCCTCCCTCACCCAGGTCACATACTCGTTTGGGCACTGGGGTACCTGGTCTTTTGGGGGTCCTCCCATAAGCAAATCTATAGGCATTGTCTTTTCTCTGCCCAGAAACATCAAGTCTGGCGAGCACTTGGTACTGTCATGGGCGGTCGCTCGATACGCTGACATCACATATGATAACAAATCATCCCAGTTGTCCTGGTAGTCATTGACGAAACAGGACAACATCTGCAGTAAAGTCCTATTTGCACGTTCCACGATCGCATCGCTCTGCGGACGATAGGTACTAGTCCGGGTTTTGTCAATCTCCAGCAACTTACATAGCTGATTCATCAGCTTTGACTGGAAATCAGGACCCTGGTCACTGTGCAAAACACGTGGTATACCATATTTCAAGATGAACTCATGCATTAACCTTTCTGCGATGGTTTGAGCGGTATGGTCTGGCATGGCATACGCCTCCGCCCACTTTGTGAAGTAATCTGAAATGACACAAATGTACTGATTTCCATTTTCCATGGTCCTGAGTGGTCCCAATATGTCCATGGCCACACGCTCCATTCTGTCTCCAACAGGGCTTTGATGAAGTGGTGCTTTACGGGGTCCTGTGCGTGGTTTTCGGCTCGCACACACGTTGCATCTTTGGCACCATCGTATCACATCCCGCTTGTGACCAGGCCAGTATAAGCGTTGGCGTACATTATGTAGAGTTTTTGTTATGCCTAAGTGTCCAGCAAGTCTCTTATTATGGACAAACTTCATGATTTGTTTTCTCAACGGCCACGGTGTCACGAGTTGTCGGACTTTTGGCATGTCGTTACTAGGAGCCCACTCTCTATATAGTAAATTGTCCAGAATCACTAAGTTGTTCCACTGGCTCCATAATGCCTTTAAGTCTCGTGATTCCGTTGCTATCACGGCCCATGGTGGCTTTTGTTTATCTCTGGTTAGGAGGATTTTTATTTTCGATATCGCAGGATCCTCTTGCTGTAGCTTTTGTAGGGCATCCGTGTCATACTCTTGACACCACTCCTCAAATGACTGATGATCTGGGGAGCTTTGAGCGGCATCATTCTCTGTGTCACCGGCCGCTTGACTCCGGGTATGCACGGCAGAGATCTTTCTCGTATCTGGTCTTAAACAGTCCTCTCTTTTGTACTGCCGACATGGAACCCTACTTAAAGCATCAGCGTTGGCATGCTTGGCCCCTGCTCGGGTTTGGATTTCAAACGAGTACATGTCTAACACAGTAGGCCATCGTGCTAACATCCCTTCAACGTCCCGAAAGTTCTTTAACTATCTCAGTGACGCATGATCAGTTCGGAGAATAAAGTTTCGTCCCCACAAGTAATGTCTAAAATGTTTAATGAATGTTACCACTGCTAAGAGCTCACGTTTAGTGGTACAGTAGTTTCGTTTGGAACGATTTAGGGTCCGGCTGCCATAAGCGATAACACGTTCTTGGCCACCTTGGAGTTGGGACAGCAGGGCACCCATACCTCTGTCCCTGGGGTGACCTTGACCCCTGTGCATTCAATGTCAGGTTTACCTGATCTCTAGGTAAGAGCATATCATCGTCCTCTATCTGTATAATAGCGGAATCAGTGCATGAACTTATTCCATCATTAACCTGACCTTGACCTTTAATATACGGGTTACGAAATCTGGCTTGTTGTCCACTTTCAGTCTGTGTTGACTGCATTGGTAATATGGGGGGTTGCGACAACCGAAGTCCCGAACAAGTCCACTAGTGATGTCTGTTGTTGTGTCATCTTTAACTATTATTTTATTCTCAATGTCACACAACACAAAATTTTTCTCTTATTGTCAATATCTCTCAATAGATACAATACTCAGTGAACTGTCATCAATAATCACACAACTATACGATGACATAGTCTCTTTCTCTTCAACAAAACATGAAGGAACTTGGGGTCACTGAGACTATTAACTCTTAAGTTAAAGCCACCAGACTCATAAACATCCAGGTTAAATTGTTGTGCCAGAGTCAATCAGAGTATAAAATCATTATTGTTACTCAGGCCTATCTCATATATAAGCATAGTTCCTCTAAACAAATTAAAGGTTCAATACATTAATCACATATAATAAATATGCACATTTGTGTCTACTCATCCAGTGCTGCCACCACAATTACCCACATTTGCTAAATTGCAGTACCTGTATCATCAAATTATTATTGATACCAAAATAAAAACAAGTCACTCAATCACTGTGCCCAAATACTCAATACTTACTGGGCAAATTACTAAAAACATGCATATTTCTGATTCATTTTGTCCACCAAAACAATTTCAAAATATCAGTCAGTTGACATACAACAGTTATACATTGTTCAGTTTGACAAACAATGAAACATATCACAAACAATGAAACATATCAAATGTCAATAATTGCACTGTTTACTGGTTCCAGCACAAAAACTCAAATAATCTTCTCAGGTTTCATGATAAATAATATCCCCAGTTAATTTAAAGCAGTGCTCAGCATTAGATAATATTCCTTCTGGATATGGATCAGTGGCACCACCTGCTGGCCTTATCAGTTACCAATGTGAACCTCAGAATTCCAACTTCAAGTCAGTGACGCCATCTGTCTTCTACAACTTGAACTAATCTGTTTCCAGTCTGATTCAATATATGGATAATTACAAATGAAGCGGGCCAGTTTTCAGGCTTATCAATGTTCAAAATTTCAATTATAATGTCAACAATTTGCTCCAAATTATCGACGAGCGTACGGGCTACCAAATTCTGTATCTCTAAATGTACAATTGCAAGTATCACATTTTTACGCTTCCCCGCTGGCTCACAATGAACAGCCCCTTAGAATATGCAATTGTAGCCATCAGATCAACCTGTCACCCCCGCGTGCTGGCTCACCAAATTCTGTAGCGAACCGGGGTTTCACTTCCCAGCGCTATGCGGGTTCGGACTTCGGGGGTAACGACTAACGGTATTTTAGATGACAAAACAGGGCAAAAGTTCATAACTGTTCTGTGCAGCGGTCACTCCGATTCCAACGAAAGTAGACACGAAGACAGTAGCTTGATTAGAATAATTATTGACAATAAATCATAAAAAATTACAGTTATACCAGACTCGGTATGATTAATAACACACAATTATACTTTCAATCCACGGGTCCCCGTATCACCTGCTCCAGGGGCCGATTGTCCGCCATGATCTTAAAGTGGTGGGCCGAGATATTAAATCAAGCCAATGTTGAGGTTCCTCGCAATATCACGGCCCGTACTGTGTATAAAATACGTTCACAATACCTAACCTTCACAGATGTATAGTTCACCAGGCTGGGACACACTTTTTTCTTAGTTCTGTTCACGGTTTTCTCCCCGTCTGATACTGGCCATATCTTCGTGCCTGGATCCCAGCCGCTTCTCTCCTAAAACTAGTTCAGTACCGTAAAAACTAAACTGTTACCATAAAAACTTGGCCGACTACCAAGGGGGGTTTGCCACACATCATTGCTCAAAATATCTGACCCTATGGAATTATCCACTGAAACGGGAAACGGCGGAGAGCCTGGTGAAGGGGGTTTGTTGTGCTATCAACCGAAGGTTCTTGAGAGGGCTGTCTTGAAGTACTTGCCACAGGGAATTGCTGTTCAATCGTCCTCTGAACCCTAGGCTTGTCTGCTAATCATAAAAGAAAATCATTTACTTTTATATTAAAACCCCTAATTTACGATGTTAAAGTGTGTGGATCCTGTGGTGTAACGGATAACATTTTGTACTTTAAATTCAGCGATCTTGATTCAAATCAAGGCAGAAACACACTTTTAATTTTACTTGAAGCAATACATAAATATACACTCACCCACGGCTTGGTAGAACCTTGCTGTACAGTATGGCTTCATGTGTCTGTCACGTACGAACTGACTATCAAAGACTTTGTCACATTTCCTACATTTGTAAACGTGTTTCACTTTCGGCATCTTGACAGCTAGACGTCTTGCCTCCAGCAGAGTCAGATTGGAAATACAAGTATGCGCCTTGTATCCCGCGCTAAATATGCCAAACGGCGCGAAAAGCTGTACATTCCAGGAATAAAAAGAAAAGAAGCACGCGTTCTTGCCCAAATGGGACCGCCCAACATGTTGTTGTTTTGATTAAGCCAATTAACAGGATAGATAAACATTTGAAGCGAACTAGACGTGAACATTTATTTTATACACGGCATGACTGGCAGTCCATTTGCTATTTACGTCAAATAAGTCAAAAGGCGCTCTATGTTCGACATTCAAGGAGAGAAAAGAAGCACACGTTTTTCTCGAAACAGGACCACAAGGTCTGCAGTTGTTGTGATTTAGCCAATTAAATGGCTAGATAAACAACGCGAGCTTGATTTGAACGATTTATTGTTATTGATACCTCTAGTTAAGCGATTGCTTATCCTTATAATAAAACTTCTTATACATGGCACGACTGGCAACCCATTGTTTCATATCTTAGTAATGCGGATATCACTGTTTATTCCCACATACCACAGGAAGGCTGATACCTTGAGACATATTCCATATAAGGGTAATGTCTAGACAGTCTGAGAAACAAAGAAAATTAATCATAATGCATGTCAGAACGAAGTTTGGGTGTTACATGTTTACATGGGTATCCTTTGTTAGATCGTATTACTATGGGCAAAATACTGAAGCGAGACAGGCTGACCAACAAACACTAAAACATAAACTTAAGTTTTCCGAGTATAAAGTTTATTTCTCAGTGTAAAGCATATAAGTGATAAATATTTCACAGTCTGTCAGCCCGCCAAACGCCTTCCCTGGTTCTACGTATAGCCCTATATATAACTTCCATAAATGGACCCCAGTCTATTTTTAATTCCCACCATACACCAGCCCCACCACCCAAGTAACCCAAAACAATGACTCAACAAAACAAAAGCCGCCGACTCATTATGACGTCACGCTTGTTTGCTTACATTCAGTTTCCCTGAAGCCGCACCCGATGACCCCGCACCCAAGGACCCCCATCTCAGACCGATCGAACACGAGGTGCACAAGGCTCCTTTATATATTACTACTTATATATATATATATATATATATATATATATATATATATATATATATATATATATAGTTGTATGAATAGCCATGCTGGTTCATTGTTTATAGATAGAAATGGTATACACAGAAATGGTATATATAAATTGCAGCAAGTTTAGGTCTTGTACAAGTTGTATTTTTTTTTATTATTTTTTCGTTCTCGTGTGTGCAAGTTGACTTATTTAATGCTTTACGTTAGATAGCTTAATGTATTTCGTCAGCCGGGTCAGCGGACCCGCCTGGCCCTGCCTGGCGCCGCACTGGACCCGCGCTGAACACGCTTTGACCTTTGACGTGTGGCAGGCTCGGGTTCTGATTGGCTAAGAGATTAGTTTACAAGTTGTCCAGCGCTGTCTGAGAGGGAGCGCATTACACTTTTAGCAGCGATCATCGAGAGGTGAGCAAGTCTTAGCCGGGCTCTTGTTTTCTGAATAGTTAGACGCAAGTTTAACATTTCTGGGCTGTGGTTAGCATGTCTTGGCCGGGATCTTGTTTGTTATAGACAGTTAGACATGGGTTTAACTTTATGGGCTGCGGTTTTGTACAGATAGGTTAACTTAAAGCTGTAGAGTAGATATCTGAGGGTACGGAGAAGGAATAGGTTTATCATTCTTCAGTATTTTCCAGTGTAAATATGCAGGCAGTTAACGGTCTGTCGCACGTGAGGCCAGTAATGGAGGCTGCACGCATCAATGTTTAAAATGCTGCAGATAGAGACTTTTTTGTTTTGTTTTATTCGTAAGCGGGTGACTCCATGTGATTTGTATTGTTTGAACTTTCTCTGTGTAACTGGAAGTTATTTTTGTATTAAATGTACTTTGTTTTACGTGGGAGTTAGTTATTTTTTTTTTTTGGTTCAAAACACAACGAGAAGTTTCCACACACGGGGATTTACCACCTGTGATATTTTTAACATTTCCCTAGTCTTAAATATTTAACAAGACTTAGTGACGCGTAGCGGGGACCAGCAAACTTGCTTAGTACCCCCTTGCCCGGATTAATTAATAACAGCCAGGGTTCGGGTTATAATAAAAAGGGGGTAAAAACGTTACAATGGTGCCGTGACTAGGATTTGTCTGATGAAAGCATAGGTGCTGTTATATTTAGCGACCTGTATTTGAAAGAAGACAAATCATAGGATATTGGTGGAGGGGGGTTGATAATTTATATTCTTTTGTCATAATGGTAGATTTAAATTGATATTAGCTGAGATATTTCATGTTTATTGTTTTGTGAGTGTTGGCTGAAGTTGAGCTGCTGTAGCTAACGCACAGTGACAATATTTTTTAGCAATTGTCACTAATTGTTGAGCTTCCGCTGCTGTCTTCGTGCTGATTTTTTTAATTGTTTGTTGGATACATAGTCGGGATATAACGTAGATTTTTATGCTCATTGTACCCGTTTGTTGTTCAAAGAGAATTGTACTGCTGCGTAGCGAGTATAATTTCACTACACATTCATTCTTGTCTCTGTCGTTTCGTTACTTAGTGTGAGCTTGTCTGTGCTGTCTAGCGGCATTCAAAGCTTGCGCTTGTTTGTAATATTTGTATATTATTGAAAATTGTAGCGCTGTGTAGTGACTATAATTGTCTATTATTCTGTACTTTTTTTCGATTGTGTCAAGCTGTTGCGCTGCTTATCGACATTCAGATGGCGTGTGTTGGTGTTTGTTGTTACTGGAAGTGGCGGCGCTGAACGGCGGCTGTAACTTTGCAGTATTTTGCTTTGCCTTGCTTTATTGACTTGAGCTGATCGTGCTAAGCGGCGACGATTGGCCGACGTTCGTTGTTTTGTCTGTATGCCTGTTAGTTGCACCGCTTTCGCCGCTTTCTGGCGACTGTCACTGAAACGTTTATGCTTTTGCTGTTAACTGTTAATAAGAGGACTTGTTACCGGGACACACTTACACACACACACACACACACACGAGTCTAGCATGCTGTGTATAGCGATGCGTACTTGTAAACAAAGGTCAGGAATTAAAGGTTGAAGTTAAATTATAGCGCTGTAAAACGACTGTAATTTTCAAGATTGTGTATTCCTTCTCTTCCCACTTGTGTTGGACTGTCCGTGCTGTTTAGCAACGTTCAGGCGACATTTCTTACATTTATAATGGTGTCGGGGTCGCTGCAAATAACGTATAGCTACGAAGACTTTTCCAGTGACTACTGTGTAGAGAGTTTTTTCGCCATTGGCTGCAGTTCGGACGAGGGGACTGTTGAACGAAGTACTCGTGCTGTATAGCGACGTGTACTCGTCAAGAAGAACACTGATTGCTGGCAGCTGTAAATGTGGGAAAGAGAAGCTCCGAAGAGATTTTTTTTATTACACGTGAGCGAAACTGATTTCGCTGCGACCAGGATGGATGCAACACGCAAGACCGAACACTCCGGGCTCAGACCAGAGACGCGGGCATACTCCCGGAGACCGCCTGTGACAGAGAACACTATTCACACGTTGGACTCTCCCAGGACGGCTCATCTCACATTAGATGGCGAATCGATGTACACAATGGATGAGACCGTTTGTAGTCGCCGTGGGTCTGCTGTGATTTCTTATGGGGAGAGCAGGCATAAGGGCGAGCTGGAGGTGGACTCCTAGCGTCGATGCCGACGCTTACGGAGGTAACAGTTCAACTCGACAAGGTCCGGTACGTGGTGTACCGGATGCAGGATGTTTCAACGGTACTTTGCCGGCGCAATCAGGCGTGGTGCGGAATACGGAGTTTTCGTCGGGAAATTACCGTGAAACAACCGGGCAAGCTCGAGATCCTGTCAGAGACCCTTTTATGTCAGGGTACATGCCGAATGTGATTAATGTCAGTACACCTCGACTGTATGGTGCTGAACAGCGTGCATACAGTGAGCCTGACAACCAGGGACGATCAACGCGTAGGCATGAGCAACGAGGCTATTTTATCGACTTCACCTCGGAGGTTGAGCCGCATCGGCTTTGGTCTCGTGGAGCCTCAGAATTGAGGCATGATCCACAGATAAATATACCTAGACCAGCGTAACGTCAACCAAAAGATGCCGATAAGTTTTATGGTGAGCGAGTTGAGTGGCAAGAAAACCTCGCCCACTTTGAAATGATTGCTAAATGATGGGACGAGGCCGAGAAGGGTCTACAGTTAGCGGCGAGCCTGAGAGGGAGAGCTCAAAGGGTTTTGAGTCAGCTACCTGAGGGACAACGACAGGACTTCCGATACGTTTTGATCCTCCTAACCGGGAGAACAGTTTTCGTTTCACTATGAGGATGAGGAAGAAACAACCAAGTGAAACCTTGATGGAATTTGGCTGTGACCTTCTCCGGCTGTCGCAGAAGGGGTACCCAAAATTTGAGATGGACGCTCAAGAGCGTATAGCCATCGATCAATTTATACGAGGGTTACCCAAAGAAGAGATAAGGAAACACGTAGACTTGAGGGTGCCAGAGACGCTGGATGAAGCGATTGGCTTGGCTACCCAATATGAGTCTTTCAAGAAAAGCGAGGGCCACGTAGCGACCAGACTCGGTAGTCAGAGGTCTATGATGGATGGCCGTCAGGATAACCCGTCTGGGAAAAGGGCAGAGAAAGAAGTCGATGTTTTAAAACAACAGATACAAGGTCTTCTAAAACGGTTGAAGTAGAAATGTCATGAAGATGAAAAGAAGGATCAGCTTCTGCAGAGTATGGACAAAGAAATGATCTCTTTGAGGCGTACGATGCAGGAAATGAATGATTCACGCCTACATCGAGAAAGAGAAGTCCCGACCCCACGTGGGTTGGTGAATAAACAGTTCAACCAGCCTGTCGGTCGACTCAGGGATGAAAAACTGTGTTATACATGTCAGAAGCCAGGGCATTTTTGCCGCGACTGTCCTGGGAATAGACACCAAGCGAATCGAGGAGGGAATACGACGACGGCGCACTCGAGTAACAGCTCCCCTGCAAGGAATCTAAACCGTAAGCGAGGTGGAGGGTGGGTAGTCGAAGCCAAAATCAATGAGACACCTGTGAAGTTTCCCATTGATACGGACTCAGACTTCACCGTGATCAGCCGAGCAACATACAAAAACATGACAGCACAGAAGCCAGACCTGGAAACTGCTGATGAAAGCTTGTTTGCAGTGGATGGTACTCCTGTTGTTCATGACGGAGAGGCAGAGTTTGAGCTTAAGCTTTTGGAGACATGGATGAAATTCCCCATGCAAGTCGCTAAGATAAGCAAAGACGGTATACTTGGAATGGATTTCCTGAGGCGTTGCCAGGGTAAAATTGATTTGAAATCAGGGATGCTTACCGTTAAGGGAGAAGAGTTGCTATGTAAGGCGGAGGGAGCAAGCTACTGCTGCCGAGTGAGGCTAGCGGAGCCTGTGGACATTCCCCCTCATCACGAAATGCAGATACCAGTCTTCATTGACCAGTTACAGCCGAGCAGAACCTTTGAAGCGGGGCTAGTCGAGCCAGTCATGGATTTTGCTGATGATATGGGGCTATTTGTTGGCGCTACTCTTATCGCGATTTTGTATCAACTACCGGCGTCTTAACAGTGTTACCAGGAAGGACGCTTACCCGCTACCACGAATTGATGATACGATGGATGCACTGTCGGGGTCGAGCTGGTTTAGTACCCTTGACCTTGCGAGGCGATACTGGCAGGTCATGGTGGCCCCTGAGGGTCGTCCGAAGACAGCCTTCACAACGAGACAAGGACTGTTTCAGTGGAAAGTGTTGCCGTTCGGGCTCAGCAATGCCCCAGCTTCTTTTTCTCGTTTGATGGAACTTGTGTTGAGAGGCCTACAGCTGGAAAGGTGTTTGGTCTACCTCGATGATATTATTGTGTTCGGGTCAAACTTTACTGGAGCTGTGCAGAACTTGAAGTTTGTTTTTGATCGGTTGAGGCAAGCGGGACTGAAACTAAAACCAGAGAAATATGGCCTTTTCAAAGAAAGTGTTGCCTTTCTGGGGCATGTTTTCTCTCGGGAAGGGGTACACTGTGACCCCGATAAGGTAGCTGCTGTCAGGGATTGGAAGATACCGCGGTGTAAGACTGAAGTGCGTAGTTTCGTGGGATTTACCTCCTATTACCGGCGCTTCATCCCACATTACGCAACAGTCGCCGAACCGTTGACTAACCTGACAAATTTTAAGTTCAAATGGAACGAGTCTTGCGACAAAGCTTTTATAGCCTTGAAGGAGAAGTTGATTCACGCACCAGTACTCTCATACCCACAACATGAGGGGCTGCTGATACTTGACACTGATGCAAGTGGAGTCGGTATATCAGGAGTTCTATCGCAGATACAAGATGGTATGGAGCGACCTATTGCTTACAGCAGTCGGACGCTGAATAAAGTACAACGGCGTTACTGCACGACGAAACGCGAGCTTCTAGCGGTTGTTAAGTCCGTAAAACATTTCACACATATCTCTGACATTTCCTGTTGCGAACAGATCATGCTTCGTTGCGATGGCTGTTACGCTTTAAGGACCCAGAAGGTATGATCGCCAGATGGATATCTGTTATCGATACTAACGACTTCGAAGTGCAACACCGGCCTGGACGCGAACATGGTAATGCCGATGGCCTTTCGAGAGTCGAATGTACGCAGTGCAAAGGGAGATCAGAATGTGTAGTTGAGACTTACACTTCAGACGAATGTGGACAGGCCGGTATGAGCAGGTGTATGAGAGAAAAAGAAAACAAGTCTGACCAAAAGAGAGGGGACGGTACGACAGGTTCGAATTAGTCATGTGACGCATCCGACTGGTTAGATTCGTGTACACGAGAGCAGTTAAAGGAATGGCTAGCAGAGGATTCCTTCATAGCCGAGGCTATTAAATGGAAAGCCAGTTCTGCTCACAGACCGACGTGGAAAGAGATATCTGGTTCGGATAATGAGGTAAAAACGCTGTGGAGTCAGTGGTCCGTTTTGGAGATCAGAGATGAGCTCCTGTATCGCAAGTGGTACCCAGAATCCCACCAAGGGGTAGAATTCCAGCTTGTGGCACCAAAACGTCTGAGACGGCAGATACTTGAGCATCTGCACGACCACCGTATGGCCGGACATTTGGGCGTGACATAGACGCTACGGAACGTCAGACGACGCTTCTATTGGCTTGGCCACAGGAAAGATGTGGAACGATGGTGCTGGAAGTGCAAGATATGTGGAAATTGAAAACCGAAGACAGGTTCAAAGAAGGCGTCCCTAAAACAGGAACTTGTTGGTAACCCCCTAGAGGGTATTGCCATGGACGTGATGGGGCAGGTTACTATCTCAGAAAAAGGAAATCAGTATGTTTTGGTCATCGGCGACTATTTTACGAAATTGACCGAAGCATACGCTATACCTGGCCAAACTGCGGAAAATATCGCAGAAGTATTAGTAAAGAGTGGATATGTCGGTTTGGAGTCCCAAGAACTATACACACCGATCAATGCAGAGATTTCAAATCTCACTTGTTCCAGGAAACATGTCGCTTGCTTGGGATCCAGAAAACCAGAACAACTCCGTATCATTCACAATCTGATGGAATGATTGAGCGTTTCAACAGAACACTGGCCCAAATGCTGTCCGCCTTCACCAAACAACATCGGAGAGACTGGGATGAACACTTACCGTTCCTCATGCTGGCATATAGAAGTACCATCCATGAAAGTACGCGATGTAATCCCAATAGTAAGATGCTGAGCCATAACGTACAACTGCCCTTTGACGTTATGGTGGGGGCCCCACCATATTGTAACGAAGTACCGAACTGCCACGTCCAATATGTGGATTGGTTGAAAGATTACATGCAGAATGCATTTGAATATGCAAGGAGTAGTCTGCAAAAAGCAGCCGTTAGACAAAAGCAGAATTATGACCGTGACGCCAAAGAACATGGTTTTCAAGTAGGTAGCTAGGTGTACAGGTACTATCCTCCAGCTGCCAAAGAGTAATTTGGACTAGGATGGATTAGTCCGTACCTGATGATAGAGAAAATAGGTGATTTAGTTTACAAAATACAACAGACTCAACGGGCAAAGCCAAGAGTTGTCCATGTTAATGATCTCAAGCAAGCACATTTTGATGAGGACGATGAAAAACCGCGCTGTTGGCTTGAAATCCCTGCGGAACAGGATGAAACATCGCCAGAGGCTGGTCGTGTATCAGAGGCGCTGCCCATGAAAGGTGTAGTTCCGGATAAGCCCTCTCTGGAGTGTAATGATGCCACCGTAAACCAGCCTATCAGTGTTGTTGTTGATGGGGAGCGCGAAAAAGTTGCACCAACTGTCCAAGAATGTCAGTCATCGAATGTAGAGACTAATGATTGGAGTATCCCGCAGGAACAAGCCGGCTCAACCGTTTCAAGCAGTAATAAAGAGAAAACTCACCGCCGAAGTGGACGTAAACGGCGCCCATCCCGGAGCCTCATTCATTCTTAGTAATAAGGGATTAGCTAGGGCAGTTAGGTTATTTTACATTTTTTTTTGTTGGTTTATTCTGACGTACTCACTTGAGTAAACATACTTAACCTCCTTTTTTTAAATTTTGTCTTTCCAGATTTCCATATGGATGACTTTGTGCTAGATTTGTTCGATGACGTGCCATCAGAGGGCGTCGAGGCCACACCACCAGACGAGATGATGGACCTGATTGACAATGCGCTGAGCTCCCGCCGCTCTGGCGAGGAGCTTACGCAGATTCCCACCCAGGCGCAGGGCACTGGTCCAATTCGCTCTCCAGGACGACAGGGGCCCTCCTTGCGCAGTGTTGCGATGGCCATCTCTAGGGCCCCGCCAACATGGAAGACACCAGAGGATAGGTGGCGCTGCGAGGTGCCTCGCTGCCCTTCCCCAGGCAACAGAACGTACTCCAGGTTAAAGGGCCTAGTTCAGCTACTGCGGCAGAACCATCTGGAGTAAACTGTCGTCTACTGCTGCCCAGAGTGTAGGTATAGTCATTCACGTGGGGACATGACTAGACGTCATGTGCGTAACGTGCACCAGCGGTTGGTATCGGCTGGGGCGCTACGTCGGGTCAGGGAGGTGAACAGGTCGTTTTGCGACCCGAAGGGCCTACCCTCCCTGTGAATCCGCAGACTGGGCTGACTGTGGAGCTTGATTCCTGCACTAGTGACGATTCAAGTGTCGGCGGCAAAAGCTCGGCGAGCGTGGACGGACTCCATACTGACCAGGCCCAGTGTAGTAGCGCGGCGAGCATGGACAGACCCCATACTGACCAGGCCCAGTGTAGTAGCTCTTCATACAAAGTGCTGCACTTCCTCGAGTCGCCCGGGCTGTCCAGACCCCTTGAAGTGATCTCTGTTTGGAGAGTGTAAGGCATGCACTATATTGTAGTCATTGTGCGGAGGTTAGGTAACTTTCTCTTCCGGTTTAGTTAGAGACCTGGGCACATGGCGGGACCTCGTCTGTTGGCTGCGAATAAACCTTGTGAAGGACAAACAGAGTTTGGGGTGTGAACTTGTATATATATGGTGAGAAGGAAAACAACCCTTATAAATGGCGCCCAACGTGGGGCTCTTCTGGTTGAGGTAGGACTGTTTCAAATAGCTTTTCCCTGACGTGCTGGTTCTTCGTCCAGCGCCCACCATCTTGTGCATGTTGCCGTCCCGGCTTCGAGTGGTGTAACGCTTTACACTACTGGACTCGCTACTCTTGCGAGGGATTCTGCGTCTGTATATTACTAACTGTGCTGTTAGTGGACATTATATTATATATATTTTGTGCTCGCCACTCCCAAGCGAGGGATATCTGGACTTTGATATCAGTATTATTTGTCAGTTCCCGGCTGACGTACGGACAGTGTTACGTGAGTTACTTTCTCTGGTGTTTGGAGACTTTGGACTTGCCTAAAATTGAGGAGCCTGAGACAGGGATAAAGGGCAGCCCTTCCCCTAGTGATTCAATGTTTAAAGAACTGCTTAAACATTTCTCTGACACTCGCCGTGAGGATAATGCCACACTGTTGAACACAATGGAAAAATTGGTGTCAAAATCTAAAGTGACTGTATCCAAAATTCCTGAGATGACTAAACTATGTGAATCTGATGATATCCATTATTGGTTTAAAACATTTGTTAATCTGGCTACCAGACATGAAATACCAGATACTGAGTGGGCATTTCTTTTGGAG
The DNA here is from genome assembly GCA_026874595.1 of Sipunculus nudus. Lineage (NCBI taxonomy): Eukaryota > Metazoa > Annelida > Sipuncula > Golfingiida > Sipunculidae > Sipunculus > Sipunculus nudus. Next base: position 44,650,941 of record CM049318.1, on the reverse strand, counting down.
CCGTATTTAACCGGATTGGCTCAGCAAGCATACTATTCTTTAAGCCCTTATGAAAGACTTGATTTTAACATTGTTAGAGATGCCATACTATCTAGATATCACCTGACTCCTACAGCCTACAGAGTTAAGTTTAGAAAAGAGACTAAGAAGGCTTCTGAAAGTTTTCTTGATTTCACCTCCAGGTTGGAGGAGTATTTCGTCCGTTGGCTCAGACCCTCTGTAGGCTCCAGTTATGACTCCTAAACCCAATGGAACTTGGCGCATGTGTATAGTCTTCGGAAAACTAAATGCCCAAACAAAGACTGATGCTTATCCTTTACAGAGAACCGATCATATACTCTCATCACTTTATGGTTCTCAACTTTTTTCTACCATAGACCTTCGCTCAGGTTACTGGCAAGTTTCTCTTCGGAAAGAGGACCGTGAACTCACAGCGTTTTCGATTTGTTAGAACTTATACCAGTTTAGAGTTCTCCCGTTCGGCGTCAAAAATGGACCAGCAACCTTCCAATGCCTTATGGAAAAGGTTTTAAAAGCGAAAAACTGTCTCGGTCGGATTTGTTATGTACACATAGATGACATAATAGTTTTTTCTGCCTCTTGGGATGATCACATGAATCATATTAGAATCAAACTGGACAGTCTTAAAGAGGCTGGACTTACAATCAGCATCAGTAAAAGCCACTTTTTTCTGACGCAGACAACCTTTTTGGGCCATAGAGTTTCACATATGGGGATTTCCACTACCTCTGATAAAGTAGACGCCATAAGGAACTATCCGGCCCCGAGAAATAAGAAAGAACTTGAACGTTTCTTAGGAATGTGCGGGTGGTACGCAAAATTTATTCCGGACTATTCCACTTCCGCAGAACCTCTTAATTGTCTCCGTAGAAAAGAGGTCGAATATCAATGGACTGATAACTGTTCTGCAGCTTTTCAAACATTGAAAGAGCAATTGTGTTCTGCTCCTTGTTTAGCTCATCCGGATCCTGATGAGGATTTCGAATTACATATGGATGCAAGTGCCGTAGGTCTAGGATCCTGTTTAAACCAAAGACAAGCTGGCAACCTACGTACAATAGGCTTCAGTAGTCGAACGCTTTCTGCAGCTGAGAGAAAATACAGTACAACAGAACGGGAAATATTGGCGGTTGTGTGGAGCCTAGAAAAGTGGTGACCATTAATAGAAGGGCGTCATACAATTGTGGTAACTGATCATCAAGCGCTTACTTGGATATTCACTACTAAACATGACTTGCTTCCTCGTCTGTATAGATGGGTTCTTCGTGTACAAGATTTCGATTTTGAAATTACATATCGTCCAGGAAGACTCCATTTCGTCCCAGATACGTTGTCTAGAGACAGCCGGTTCGAACCTGTTATGGAAATTGGTGTAATCGAAAGGGGCATTGTCACAGACTTTGGTAAATCAGGGGAGAGAGGTCAGCTGGTGCACACAGGGAAGGTGTCATGCTTTGAGGCTCTCAAATTATCATCAAATTCATATGCTTTGAGGGCAAGTACCATTTCAATAATTTAACATAAACTAGTTTAATAAACTAGCTTTTTGTTCCAAATACATTTCAAAGGTTATCATTCATGTAACTCTGTAAATTTTACTTTTTCTAAATTCAACAGAATTTCAATAGCCAGTGCCCATTGTTCTGCCCACTGGGTGCCTTGACACACCTGTCAAAGCCCTAGAGTACATGAGCACTTGGTTGGAACTGAGTGTTGTGTTTACTTTTAAGTAAATACACCCATTATCACCCAGATGCACCAGCTGGCCCGTAAGTATTGTGAACTTTCATTTATTTGATATACATGTTTGTTGTGATAGAATATATAAGAATGATACATATCATGTAAATACTTTATATCATTTTGGGCCTATTTATATTCAAATGATAACAGTGTAACATACTGCATACACAAGATTTTCACTTTGATATGTCTAGGGATGATGACAGGAAGAGATTAAGGTCTACATTATCTAGTTCTTCAAGTATTGCTAGTTCATCCCCAGAGTGTTCTCGTATATCAGTAAAAAAACTAAATTCAGTTTGAAAAAAGTGGCAGGTAATAGTGAAAATCTAAACAAAGAGATGGCAGAAGAGGTAGTAACAGAACAAGTACTCAGTAATATGCTTGTGCAACTCAAAATAGAGATAAGTAATGAATTCAAAGCTGTCATTGATACATATTTAGAAAAAATGGAATCTAGAGTGTTTGAACTGGAAACCAAAACAGATGCTTTGGAGAGAAAGGTTGCCAGATTGGAAAGAGAAAATAGTGACCTGAGAAACGAATCTCAGGACACTAAAGAGAAAGCTCACCAAGCAAAAGTACTGGCTGTAAATAACGAGCAGTACTCTCGAAGGCTGAACGTTAGGATTACTGGTGTCTCAGAAATAGTAACAGATGAAAACTGTAAAGAAACTGTTCATAAACTGTTGAATGAAAAAATGCATATGAACATGCCTGTACAAGCCATAGATTCTGCACATAGAGTGGGTAAAAAAAGTCAGAAAAAGTCAAGGCCAATAATTGTCAGATTTAAAAATATAGATGATAGAAAAGCAGTACAAAAAGAGAGGAAACAGCTTAAACATTTAGGTGTCATGATTGTTGATGATTTGTGCAAAGAACTGGTTAAAGTTTTCAACAGGGTTAAAAATGACCCCAAGGTACAAACTGCTTGGACTTGGAATGGCAAAATATTTGCCAAAGATAGAGATGATGCTGATCACATTGTTCAAGTTCACTATGGTGATAACCTTTAGGAATTGTTCCTACATTAGTTATTACTTTGATATTAATATTGGAAACCGGTTTAAGAACTGAACATGTAATGTGTTAACTTATTTTAAATTCTAATTGTTACTCTATGATGGTAAGAATGAGAAGCAGGCCCAAATACCCTTTGATTTATCTGAAAGTTCATGCTTTTTATTGTTCATAATATATGTTTATGTCAAATTTTTGTCCGTGTTATATTTGTAACTGATGCATACAACAGAAGTTATTATGTAATTGGAGGTTAAGTAAGAATGATATTTTAATGTCTAGCTCACTTCACTAATGGCTATGTATAATAGAGAAAATTGTGTTAATATAGTATCCTTAAATGTGAGAGGCATGAGAAAGTATGAAAAGAGAAGAAAAATTTTTAATTGGTTTCATAAACATGGGTGTGTTAAAGGGGTGGGTTTTATTCAAGAGTCTCACAGTAAAACAGAAGATGTTAACAATTGGTCTAAGCAATGGAGAGGTCAAATGTACTGTTCACATGGAACAAGTTCTAGTAGAGGAGTCATGATGATTGTTGGTGAAAAATTTGACTTTAAATTTCAAGATGTGATTGTAGATAAAGATGGCAGATATATATTATTAAAATGTGTTATTGAAGACTCTCCATTCTTATTATGTAATATATATGCTCCAAACACAGAGACAGAACAGGTTCAGTTTTATGAAAATTTTATTAATGTTATTAGAGAAAACTGCCTTGATGATGATTTAAAAGTGGTCATAGGGGGTGACTTTAATGTATGTTTAAACCACATCGACGCTGATGGGGGACAAGTATCACTAAAAGAAAGAGTTGTGTCTAAGATAAATTTAATAATCCATGAATTTAATCTAATTGATATTTGGAGAGTTAGAAATGAGAATATAAAAAAGTTTACCTGGAGAAGATTTAAACCTTTAACACAGAGGCGTTTAGATTACTTTCTGGTTTCTAATGAAATGCAGTCATATGTAAAACATACAGATATTGTTGTGTCAGTAGACACTGATCATTCTGCCATTATTATGGAGCTTACATTTCAGGAAGTAAATAGAACTGGCAAAGGACACTGGAAATTTAATAATTCCCTACTGAAAGATAATCATTACACAGAAGAATTAAAGAAATATATAATAGAAAGTATAGTATAGCAGAGATTAAGAACAGTGATCCGTCTAAAAGCTGGGAGTATATTAAATATAAAATAAGAGGATTCACAATTAAATATTCAAAAATAAAATCAAGAAAAAGAAGAAATGATATTAAAAATTTGGAAAGAAAACTGAAAGAATTAGAATGTTAAATGAGTCAATCAGAAAATGAATCAGTAGTAAAAGAATATCAAGAAACAAAACAACATTTAGAGGAACATTACAATTATATTACTGAAGGAATAATAATTCGTTCCAGAGCACAGTGGAGAGAGGAAGGGGAGAGAAATAGTGCCTACTTTTTTAATCTAGAAAAAAGAAATAAACGCAAATCTCATGTAAGAAAACTATTAATTGATGAAAAAGAAATAACATTACAAAGTGATATCCTTAAAGAATTAACAATTTACTACATTAAGAAATTCAAAAGATCAGTTAATGTTAGTTATGCTGATTGTGAGAAATTTATAGAAGATCTGTATATCCCAAAACTATCAGTTGAACAATCTTTACTATGTGATGGAAAATTGTCTTTTGCAGAAGCCTTCAATGTAGTAAAATCAATGCCATCAAATAAAACACCTGGCAATGATGGTTTGACCAAAGAATTTTATGAACATTTTTTCCCAGTCATAGGGATAGATTTAGTAAAGTCTTTAAACTACAGCTATACTGTTGGTCAGCTAACACCTAGCCAAAGACAAGCTATAATCACTTTATTGGAGAAACCAGGAAAAGTTACACGTCACATTAAATCTTGGCGACCTATCAGTCTGATCAATGTAGATTATAAAATACTCTTGTTGAAAGAATAAAGAAAATATTACCTAATATTATATCTAAAGAACAAAGTGCTTTTATTAAAGGAAGATTTATAGGTGAACCAATCAGGCTAATTCAAGATGTCATGTATTATTGTAAACAAAAAGATATATCTGGTATTATGTTTGCAGCAGATTTTGCTGCAGCTTTTGACTCAATTGATCATGTATTTATGTATTGTGTACTAAGGAAAATTGGATTTGGTGAAAACTTTATTTCATGGATAAAGACTATGTATACTAAATTAGAGAGTGCAAATATTAATAATGGAGAGACCAGTCGTTATTTTTCAATAGAAAGAGGCACTAGGCAAGGAGACCCTATGGCTTGTTATTTGTTTATGTTTGTACTTGAAGTTTTAGCACAAGAAATTCGTACCAATACAAATATTAGAGGTATCACAATTTCATCCATAGAGCATAAAATGTGTATATTTGCTGATGATTCAACTTTCTTTCTACAAGATGTAAATTCTTTTAAAGAGTTCGTAGAAGTTTTAAATAAATTTTCACAATTTACCTCTCTTGAAGTAATTTATGAAAAATCAGAGGCGGCATGGCTGGGCAGGTATAAAAATTACCAGGACAAGTCAGTGAATTGTAAATGGGTCAATTTATATGCAAATGTTATAAGAATATTGGGTATCTATTTTTCCTATGATTCTGACATGGTTATGGAAAAAAAATTTACCAGAATTAAAGAAAAAATTATTCATGTTCTTAATCTATGGCAACAGCGATCATTGACAGTTTATGGTAATATTGAAGTGGTTCGTTCTCTTATTATATCAAATATTTTATATGTAACAAACATGTGTGAACCACCAAAAGGCTTTATTGAATATATACAATGTGCAGTTAATAAATTTATATGGAATGGTAATAGGCAAAGGTGAAGTTCAATACTGCAGTTAGCCAATACAGTAAAGGTGGTCTGAATCTACCAGTTGTTAAATTAATGATTAAAGCTCAGCAAGTTCTGTGGGTAAAAAGATTAATTCTTGAACTGGGTAATCCCTGGACTAAGTTAGTAACAAAACATCTTGCAATAATTGGAGGTGTGAACTTCATCAGAATGAACTTTGATGTTAATAAGATCCCAAAGTTAAATTATGTACCTACATTTTATAAAACATGTTTAATGTCATGGGCTGATGTGTTCAACTGTGCACCCGGGTGCACAGCCGAAGTAATATCTCAGCCGTTATGGAATAATATGTTGATTAAAATTGGAAATCAATCGGTGTTCTTTAGAAAACTTTCTTTAATAGGTATCAACTTTTTAGGTGACCTTATGAATACCGATGGATCCTTTAAAAAGATGAATGATTTGGGTGTTACTTTAACATCCTTACAAACATTTCAGTTGCAGTCAGTCATCAGTTGTTTACCCAGAAACTTGTGTAACATACTTGATTATCAGCAATCTGTTAATGATATTAGATATAATAATATTGTCTTTATCAAGAATGTATCATATGAAATTAAACAGCTTAGCTCAAAGTAAATCTATCAGAAATGTATAGGAGACATAACTAGTATCAGAAAGATTAAATGGGATGAATACTTGAATGTATCAATCCAGGAAAAAGAACAACGTTTCTCAGCTATATATCATATATCACTGGACCGATACACCAGGGAATTCCAGTATAAAATTTTAAATAATTATTTACCTGTCAATGCTCAGCTATATAAATGGAAATTAATAGGAAGTGATAGATGTGATTATTGTTTCTTGTATAAAGAATCATTATTTCACTTATTTTGTCAATGCATTGTCACAAAAAATCTGTATTTTAAAATATGTGAATGGTTGGAACAAGTTGAAATAAATATGCCAGAAATTACATCAAATGCCATCATTTTTGGAGTATTACCTGTTACTGATAGTAATATTATCGTAAACACCATTATTATGTTGTATAAACTCACAATATATAAAGGAAAGGAATGTAAAAGTGAAACACATCTGTTCCGCAAGTTTAAATCTTTAGTAGTATCTCTTCAGAAAGAAGAATATATTATAGATGAAAGGAAGGGTAAAATTAGTATCCAATTGAAAAAGTGGAGTCAATTATTGCCTCAGATAACTTAATCAAAATTATTTTTTTTTCTAATTTTTAAATTATCTCCAATTTCTATAAATTTCAGGTGAATAAGTATGCAAGTAAATGTCATGTACTATGTATTGTTGGAACTGGTTAAGAAACATATTCTAGAAATAAATTACAGAAATGTTCCCTTATTGTTAGGTATGTCTTATCATTGTTTAATATTGGAAAACGTTCCATAAATGTATTCAAATTCAACAGTAGAGAGAATGTGTACATAGAAATAACTGAACGTAGTTCCTTATGTTGTTGTGGGTTTGATTTTGTCTATCAATGTATGTGTGTATATTGTCTATTGTTCAATGTACATTGTTGTTATTGTTTCAATGTAAATATAATGGAATAAAGAATTGTTAAAAAAAAAAAAATTTGGTAATAAGTGTGAGGCACTGGACTGTGTACAACCAACTGATAGCCTGTTGGACTGGATCCAATGTGATAAATGTGACAGGTGGTATCATGATGTTTGTGTTGGTGTTTTGCCTGAAGAAGCAGGTAAAATTGACTTTGTATGTAGCCTCAAGTTTTGAAATTGACTGTGCTTAAAGAGTTACATAATTCTCCTACAGCTGGCCACTTCGGTCGACGCAAGACTTTGAACCGTATAGTACATCATTTTTACTGGAAGGGCATCGGTAAAGATGTCAGAGATTATGTTCGTCGTTGTCGGATATGTCAGGAAATTAAGCCAGTGAATCGTAAACCACCTGGATTTATGGAAGTGATAAAATCTTCGCAACCATGGGAATTACTAGCAGCAGATTTGGTTGGTCCGTTACCATCCACGCGTGCTCGCCATAAATACATTCTGGTGACCAGAGACCATTTTACTAAGTGGGTGGAGCTTTTCCCTTTAACTAGAGCTACTGGGAAGATCATAAGCTTGTGTTTGGTGCGAGAAGTATTTACGCGTTATGGTCCACCTAAGAAACTTCTGACTGATAACGGTTCGCAATTCACCTCCAAGTTTTTACAAGTTGTATGTAATAAGTGGGGCGTTGATCTTATACATAGTACTCCCTACCACCCTCAGTGTAACTGGGTGGAGAGGGTCAATCGTGATATAAAGGCTATGTTAGCCAGTTATGTACGTGAGGACGGTGATGATCATCAAAACTGGGATATCCATCTTGCAGAATTCAGATTTGCTCTAAATTCCATAGAAAACCAGTCTACTGGATGGAGTCCAGCTGCGCTGAACTTGTCACGTGAACTAGAATCACCGATCGCTTATAAATTGTTAACCTCTCCTGCTGATGGACCATCAGATCATAACAGCTATATGATATCCAAACTCGCTAAAGACAAAGTCCATGCTGATCAGGCCAGTGCTAGGATGCTTGATCAGGCTGCTGCCAGAAAGATTCACTACGATAGGGGAAGGAGAGATGCTACTATTGTGCCTGGTGATAGAGTGTTATTGAAAACCCACCCGGTTTCTGATGCGGATAAACAGTTATCAGCAAAGTTGTCTCCTCGGTGGGAGGGACCATATACTGTTGAAAAACAACTAGGTAACGTTGATGTTCATATCCGTACGAAGAAAGGTTTAGAACCCAAACATGTGGACCAGCTGAAGCTTTATTATGAATAATATTCCAAATTAGTGGTACCCAGAATAATGCCCTTGGAACCACTGTGTTTAGGGTAGTCTACCCCTATTCACACTATTTGAGTAAGGCACATCCTGATATGATGGTGGAACTGTGAGTGTAGTGATGAATTGTGCATAATATAGGACTGAACTGTTTATGTACCTTAACTGTTTAATAATGTTCATGCATACACCATACATGATACCTTACAGTATATTACAGTATATTATATGTCAGAGATGGTTACACATCTCTAATATTTAATAATGTTCATGTATACACCTGATTTTTATTGGACATGATAACATGCTTACACCTGATCTGGTTGAATTGCATCCATATATGAGACTGAATAATGTAATAATGTAATTGACCTTTATTAGTGAGTACCTTAGTATAGGCACTCATGGGATAAAGGGATGGCGAACCAAAGACTGAGAGAGGCGGTAAACATAATGCCTTAGAGTACAATCATAGGTGATATTATTGAGAGATGGTGACCTATGTTGGTCTGTTGTTATGGTGAAAACAAGGAACTGTGTTTTATTTCATATGAACTCTGTGAATCTCTCAACTAACTATTTTCTATATTAACTATATTATGAACCAAGGAAAATACAGTAGAGATATATATGATAATTATCCTTAAAGTAAAGTAACATCACTCCTGACTATAATACAACCATGTACTTGCTTCAGGGGGAGGTGATGTAGTGATCTTTGTTTGGAGAGTGTAAGGCATGCACTATATTGTAGTCATTGTGCGGAGGTTAGGTAACTTTCTCTTCCGGTTTAGTTAGAGACCTGGGCACATGGCGGGACCTCGTCTGTTGGCTGTGAATAGGCTAAACCTTGTGAAGGACAAACAGAGTTTGGGGTGTGAACTTGTATATATGTGGTGAGAAGGAAAACAACCCTTATACCCTTCAGGATATGCAACTCGTTCCAGCTGCAGTAGAGGCCCCTCCGGAGCAGCCATCATCAGGGGATCGCTCATCGGAGCGAGCAGCCCTCCTAGATGAGCTAGCGGAGACCCGCCGGCAACTCGCAGGTGGACCGCCCGGGAGAAGGGGGTCAAACAACGGCTCAAGGAATTGGAGACTAAAAGCTGGCTGGAGAAGGTCGACACACAACGGAATCTCCGTTGAGAGAAAACGACGACTTGAAGCGGGAGAATGAGTGCCTCAGGAAGATCGTGAAAGACGCGTGTGGTCAGCGGGAGGAGACAACGGAGAGGACCGAGAAGAGTACTCGATGAAATTGCATATGTAATGTTTTGCATGTTGTTTTCAGGTTTTGTATTCATAATATGTAAATGTTGATATATATATATATATATATATATATATATATATATATATATATATATATATATATATATATAAACTCTATATAATATCTCCTTTTGTGAATTTTGTAGATGTAAATATTGTATAAGGGGATCTTGTTCTAAGCTTTGTATTCTTACTGTGTAAATGTAAATATGTGTAATTGTTTATTTCCCCTTTTGTGGATATTGGAAACTGTATAGCTAATTTCTCTGTTTAGTACTTCTGTAACTGTAAATTTTGCTCATGGAATATTTGTTCTTATAATATTATGTAGCTCTAACTTTTGTTCAGAGATTTTTTTAGAGTACGAGGGCAGTATTAGCTTAGTGTAAGGGGGATGGAGTGCAGCGAGTTTAGGTTTTGTGCAAGTTGTATTTCTTTATTATTTTTTTTCGTTCTCGTGTGTGCAAGTTGATTTATTTAATGCTTTACGTTAGATAGCTTAATGTATTTCGTCAGCCGGGTCAGCGGACCCGCCTGGCCCTGCCTGGCGCCGCACGGGACCCACGCTGAACACGCTTTGACCTTTGACATGTGTCAGGCTCGGGTTCTGATTGGCTAAGAGATAAATTACCAAGTTGTCCAGCGCTGTCTGAGAGGGAGCGCATTTCGCTTTTAGCAGCGATCATCGAGAGGTGAGCATTGTCTTGGCCGGGATCTTGTTTTCTGAATAGTTAGACGTGAGTTTAACATTTCGGGGCGGTGGTTAGCATGTCTTGGCCGGGATCTTGTTTTCTGAATAGTTAGACGTGAGTTTAACATTTCGGGGCTGTGGTTAGCATGTCTTGGCCGGGATCTTGTTTTCTGAATAGTTAGACGTGAGTTTAACAAATATTTCGGGGCTGTGGTTAGCATGTCTTGGCCGGGATCTTGTTTTCTGAATAGTTAGACGTGAGTTTAACATTTCGGGGCTGTGGTTAGCATGTCTTGGCCGGGATCTTGTTTTTTTATAGACAGTTAGACATGGGTTAACTTTTAAGGGCTGCGGTTTTGTACAGCCAGGTTAACTTAAAGCTGTAGAGTAGATATCTGAGGGTACGGAGAAGGAATAGGTTTATCATTCTTCAGTATTTTCCAGTGTAAATATGCAGGCAGTTATACGGTCTGTCGCACGTGAGGCCAGTCATGGAGGCTGCACGCATCAATGTTTAAAATGCTGCAGATAGAGACTTTTTTGTTTTGTTTTATTCGTAAGCGGGTGACTCCATGTGATTTGTATTGTTTGAACTTTCTCTGTGTAACTGGAAGTTATTTTTGTATTAAATGTACTTTGTTTTACGTGGGAGTTAGTTATTTTTTTTTTGGTTCAAAACACAACGAGAAGTCTCCACACACGGGGATTAACCCCCTGTGATATTTTTAAACATTTCTCCAGTCTTAAATATTTTACAAGACTTAGTGACGCGTAGCGAGGACCAGCAAACCTGCTTAGTACTCCCTTGCCCGCATTAATTAATAACGGCCAGGGTTCGGGTTATAATAAAAAGGGGGTAAAAACGTTACAAAATATATATATATATATATATATATATATATATATATATATATATATATATATATATATATGGAGTTGGCATTGGTAATCTAGTTTGCCATTTGTTACTTAAAACTTAATGTTGAATTTATTATAATCCCCTTGACTTTCTCTTTTCTGATAGTTTCAATTTTGTATTGGGATTTCACAGAATGCTTTTTTGAAAGTCATGCGTGTACTTTTTTATACTGTAATATGATATCTGTGATACTTTCACTAATTCTATTCGAGACAAAAACCTGTGGCTTGTGAAATGGTGTGTCAGTTTTCGTTTGGATCCAAAAAAATATCATTCTTATGGGGGAAACCTAAATGTACTGGCTTATTGGAAAAGAAATATAGTGTATAAGAAGTCAATTGCATACTTAATAAATTACATTAAAATCCAAGGTACTCACTTCAGTGCTTAGCGATATATATTTAACATATTTAATTTTTAATAAATACAAATTTTATATACATTTATACTAAGTGCATATCTCAGCTATTTATCTCACCTGGCCGGTGAACACCTGCCAAAAAATTATTGCAGCGCCCCCTACTGTTAGCAAATATCTTCGAGTGGACGGTAGGGAACGGATATTTTAAGGTTGAATATGGTAGCAGGTAGGGGCGATGTATTGGCAATCATTCGGTTTTCACAGGAAATAAGTAAAACAACTGAGAGCCATTATAACCATTATAGAGAATCACTCGTGACAGGTATCTTAGTCAAGAAGTACGTAAATCATTGCCGATGAGCTCTTTATCAGGGGACTGGTTAAAACGCGCGCATGCTGCGTGCACGCAGTTCCACCTGCCAGAACAATTGCCTGAAAGCGTGCGGCCAGGTTTTGCGGTCCACCACTTCTGGTCAGAAAAATTTATTTTGTTGGGTGTTTGTTCGTAAATTTGATTGTTGGAACTTAATGTATAATTTATGCGGGGAATAACATGAACAATATGTTTTCTCACTTTTCTTAGGAACATTACATCTGTACATCACCAACAAGGAGGAAAGATCGTCTAACATGTTTAAATTATGTCTGAAAATGACTGAAACTGGAGGCAATGATCCGATACGCGTTGCAAGTACAAATAGCTTTTTTTAATAACAAGCTACATATTATTTACCTTGTTTATTATGACCCAACGTGGCATTTTCAGTTCTTCAACGTCATGTGTAAAATACTTGTAAAGAAAAAGAAAAAGATGTAAAGTACACCATTTTGAATAGCAGCTAATTTGTAGTCCAATGCAATGGATCGATTTATATTTCAACTATAAGCCTACCAATTTAGACAGGAATTTTATTTTTAAAAAATTTTAATATTGTAATAATTTTACTCCAGTCATGTAATATAGGACTGGTACCAGTTTACATGATTACTTTCTTACCTGAGTGCCATTAATCCTGGATTGTTGATCTACTCATTTGAAGCAACAGGAGCATGTATGAAATTTGCCATTAATCTTTATAAAATTATTCAACACTATACTTCCTCATTAACTAAAACAACATTCTGTTGATATAACGATATATACTGTATTGCTGATATGGTTCTATGTGACAATTGTGAGAAATGGTTCCACTTTTAATGCGCTATTTTTACTCCAGTATCGGGTAGAAAAAAAGTAGATTTGTCACCTATGTAAAAAATGTATTTCACATTCAAGTTCTGCAAATATTTAATATCAGTATTCGAAGCGAATGTAGAATCACTCACGCACTGTCTTGACTAGCTATGTGCGGACGGACGGACGGACGTAATGGTGATTAGAATTAATGTAATGAAGAAGGAAGAGGCAGTTGAAAATAAGTGGCGAAATTAAGACAGAAGAAGATGGTTAAAAAAAGGTTTTCTATTCATACAAGTGTCCTGCCTCATAGAGGTGCGTGAGTAATTCTACGTTCGTACCCAGTATTCTTAGGCGTACATTGTGTACACAATTGGCTTTGGAATAATGGGGTTTAGAAGTCAAATTGATGTTCAAGTCCATATTTAAAATATTCTTAGTTGGGTAGTTTTTAGTGGGATCGGTATATGCATGAACAGGTCTCAGTAACTGATACGTCACAATATATTTCTCTTTTGATCTTATTTTTCTTTGTTATAACAAAAATGACATTCTGTATATATATGTATTGTATTACAGATTCCTATATACTTTGTGTTTTGTTATATAAATAAATTCGTTGCAACCAATATGTGCCTTCATTTCACTTCTTCTGAATAAAAACACCTAAGAAATATTATTAGTGATAAATCGTATGCTTTATTAGCTCAGCTGACTATAAGTCATCTGAGCTATAGTCGTGGTCCTTTGTCCGTCGGCTGTCCGTCCGTCCGTCTGTCCGTCCGTCCGTTAAACTGGCACGTTTTGAAACCGTTGGACCTACGAATCTGAAATTCAGCATACCTTTAGAAGTCCCAAAGATCTCCTACCATGCCGAAAATTGGTTCACTAGGACTTCTTTCCTTCGAATTATTAAGGAAAAACCTAGGTTTTCCATTAAAAACCCATTGTAACACTTAAAGACTGCCTAATATCAAAACTACTGACCTGATATTGATCACTTTTCATATATATATTCCTCTATATATTTCCTGTGTACATACCAGAAATTATTTCAGTATTTTTTAAATTCTATAAGTAATCGGCCCGAACATAATGACCTTTGTAAAAATTCAGAAAATATTTTTTCTCCCTTAACTTAAGAATCGCTGAAGCTAAAAACTTTTTTTTCAGGTATTAAACTATATTTAATCAAGATTCAATTGTATTCCCAACATTAGTATAAATATAAAATCGGTACCTTAAATTTTGCCAGGATTTGACCATGGCACATTTTTTTCCTGTAAATGCTGTGGATTTAATTTTCACAGCATGTTATCATTAGCATTTCATCTATTAACATCTGAAATTTGAAATCAGTTGATAAAAATCTGTAGATTTTATTCAATTTTACAAGCGCCTTGTAAAGTATTGTGTAGATCAAGCAAGTGTTATGCAGTTTGCTCGAGCTCAGCTCCCCAGCTTCTCAAGCCAGCTCTCAGCTCCCAAAATTTGGCATACAGTTAGATGTCCCCAAAACCCCCTACCATACCAAAAGTTTGGTCACTAAAACTTCATTCCTTCGAGATATTAAGAAAAAATTTAGTTTTCAATAAAAAAAACCATTGTTACACTTCAAGACTGCCTAAAATCACAACCACTGATCTGACTTTCATCATATATAATATACTTGTTCTTCTATTCATACTCTTTGCACATGCCAAAAATGATGTCAGTATTGCGAAATTGTTTTACGTTATGGGCCTAAACATAATGCACTTTGTAAAAAATCAAGAAATATATTTACTCCCTTAACATGAGAAATGCTGAAGCTAGAGATTTTTTGACAGGGATACAACATTATTTAATCAAGATTCAATTATATACCAAAAATTAGCTCTGAATTTTCCAAATTTTACAAGTTATTAGCATAAATATAAAATCGGTACCTTAAATTTTGCCTAAATTTGACCATGGCATGTTTGTTTCCTGTAATCACTGTTGATATAATTTTCATATCATGCAGAAATAAGGATTTTAGCTTGTAACTGTTGAAAGTTGAAAGAAATTGGCCAAAAACTGTTGCTTATATTATAGTTTTTATGAGACCATGTCAGACCCTAGGCTCTACACAGTCCGTCTTCAGTCACCTGTATGTCCTTTAGTTGACCTCTCAGGCCAATTATGCACGCTTGAGGCGTGGCATATACTAGTCAGCCAGGCAGCTTATGGCTTGCCTAAGTTGATCCAGGTGTCCAACCTAACGCACCTATTAGTTGTTTAGACCAACAGCATAACAATAAACAATAATCTGTAACAACAACTTTGAAAAAAATCAATAGAAAAGGAATTTGATAGTTGATGAGTAACAGGGTATTACCTTGCAATTACTGATGTTTTATGCATTTTGTATGAATGGATGAAACTGTATTCCAAATAACACCATTGAGTCACCTACGGTATTTATCTTTTCAGTTTTAATAATGAAAAAAAAATTAAACTATATTGTTCTATACTATTGGGGATTATATGAAGGGAATAAATGATAGACAAAGATGCAGTTGAGAATATTAATCTAAATTTCCAGGTCTTTTCCAAGTGTTTCAGCTTGTTAATTTATATTTTTTTCAAATTTAAAAAAAATTTAAATATGTCAACATTTTTTAATTTTACTCAGACAAGCACTGAATAAAGATGTCAATATGTTTCACTAATGACATTTAGACATGTGGCTGTATCAGCTGGCACAAGACTATGTAAATAATCAGAATTTATATTAATGGCTCCTATATTTCAGTTAATAAAATTAAACTTGCCCATCTATAGGTTTCTCCTTGTAACATTTATAGGGTGTTCTTATCCTTCGCTTTATGTTTTTACACATATAATGGTTTCATAGCTGAGATTACCTGATACATTTTTTTTAATATAAAAATTTGAATATGATCAAAAACTAGATCTTAGACAAGTTCTCATTATGATTTCTGTAATGTTTATAATTGTCATAAGACTCTTGCTATGTCTAGTGTGTAGATTGATGTGACGGTAGTCCAAAGTGAATATAATAGTTTTTTTAATATAAATAAAATTCATAAAACCAAGTACTTATGATCATTATTTAGATTTGTGATATTTGTTTATTCTGGATTCTCAAGAACTTTTGTTCAGCTGAAACTGTTATGATTGTGGTGATTATTGGGCCAAATAACTATAAATTCTTGTTACTCTTCAGTGTAGCTTATTATACAGGTTCATTCAGTACAGGCATGTAAGTAGAATCCTTTACCTGCTATAGCGCAGATAACCCTTTGCTGGTCACCCTGTTTTGACAGGGGTCTCATTTGAGTGCTGGTCAGTCTTCAGGAATGTTTTACATTGCTCCTCCACTGAGCATCTTGATCTTCAGGTTGTCAACTTCATGACCTATCAACCAGATTTGTCATTTTATATAAAAATTTATGTAAGATCATTATGTTAATATATTTAGATGATATGGATGGTCAAGATTTTTCTTAGTTCTAAATGGACAGTATTTTTAATGCTGGTTTAAGGTCAGTATCATAATATTCAGTAGCTTAAATCCAAGTATCTGGTTGGTTAGTCAGGTTTAGGAACATGTCTCAGGTTTTAGTTACAGGCCTCTGACAGACAAGCACTTTTAGACATTGCAGGACTCTGTTCTGTTTTTATTTAGATTCATAAAGCTTCATTTTATTAGATGAGAAACTTTTTAAAGCAAAATCTTATGATCATTTTTGTAGTTAGAGTGTCAACCTTCAATATTTCGGATACATATTTTAATTGGTGAACTTAGAAGAAAATAAACTTTATTATTACCATATGGATGGACTTCATCATGATTGGTGAGAAAAAAGTGAACAAGAAAACATGGATATATATATATATATATATATAATCTGCATGGAGCTAATTCCCCCATTTTCCTTGATGCCCAAAACTGAATAAATACCAGACATGGTGAAGTACTTTGCAAATGTATTTGAATGCAAATATGAATATGTACTCCATAATTTCATGCATAAGGATAGGAATACAGGTAGAAATGAAAGTATTTGAATACTAATGCATATATGAATATATTCTATAATATTATTTTTAATAATCATTTATTTCGATAATATTATTAAAAAATCTTTGCTGAAAAAACAGATGATACTGTTATTTTTAATTTAAATTATATTTGACACAATATTTTTTATTAATTTTTAGTAAATAGTTTAACTTTTCAAATTATTCTGCTGCAATGTAGGTAAAGTTTTATGGCCAAGTCAAAACCTGCGTGGTAATAGCACACCATTTCCAACTGTAAATATTATAAATACATTAATCTTCTTCCCTGTCTCAAAGGGTATTATCAAAATCTTACATAACTTGATTTAAACACTGTCAACTCATAATAGAGCTTATATTACCACACAAAACAGGCCTTTGCCTACCTCCTCATCCAAGTCATATTTTGTGATCATATATAACAGCTGGGCGCCGTGATCCATGGGTCCCTTGTATGAATAAAAAAATCGGGCCAGCTTGTATTATGATTTAAATTAAATGGTTTATAATTTCATTTCTTCTCCCGCGTAGTGCCTTCTGTTTCATTTATTTGATATTACTAATGGGACTGGAGCGAAGTTTTTTATGCTATTTTTTAAATGCGCTGAATATGTGACTTAGCATATTTTGAGTTATATAAAAGCAATTGGGTTACATGGCGAACACCGTCCGCAAAATGTTGCCGCACGCTTTTCAGGCACTTGCTTTTGTAGAAGAAACTGCGTGCACGCAGCGATATGGTAGAAAAAGTGTATGTTAGATAGGTTTCATGCATAGTATGTAACACATAAAAAATTGATTCGTATGTTTGTAAATATGAAATACTTACAATTATGTATCTTAAATCACACATAATAGTCGGAGGTTGTTATATGAGGGCTAATTTGCCTGAAATTAATTATTGGAAAAAAGGTCGCTGATCAGAGCTGATCAGCGCAACTGATCAGCGAAATAGTTCCTGACAGGTAGGTTGCGTTTTATGTATAATTATTAAACTAATAAAGATATATGCATATATTTGTAATTACGTAATACTGATAGGAAAGGTGTCTTTAAATCATATTTAATCTCAAAATAGTCAGTGGTTGTTATATGGGAGATAATTTGCCTCAAATTAATGCTTTAATTGAATGGGGGTTCTGGGACATTTTCTGCGACATTTCAGTTGGTCGGGAATGTATCACGAGAAGTGATGTATATATTTATATATCTAGTACATTATATACGTACAGATACACACATATATATATATAAGTGTATAAATGATTTAATAATAATATTTCATATGACATATTGTTATTAAAAAAGGTTAATTGTCATTCTTACAGTCCAAGCGGTGCTTAACGGTGCCCGTCTAGTACCAATCTCGAGCAGAGGACGAAAAGTCGAAATGTCTAAGGAACAGGGACATTTTCTACCACATTTCGGACATTATTTGCATACAGATATATATATATATATATATATATATATATATATATAATCATTTAATAAAAATATTTCATAGGACATGTTGTTATTAAAAATGTTCTTTGTTATTCATTGTTATTGTTGTTCCTATCGGCGCCCGTAACTTACCGATTTCGGCCCGACCAGGAAATGTCGAAATGTCTAAGGTAATGGGACATTTTCTGCGACATTTCGGAGAGCTCCAGGTGGCCGGGAATGTATCAATATAATATATACTCATTTAATAATAATATTTTATATGACATATTGTTATTAAAAAAGGTTCCTTGTTATTCTTACAGTTGTTACAGGTATCTGTTTTATTGTACGCAGGGGTGTTACATGTATCTGTTGACATTCTGATTCGTGTAGCGCAGGCATAGTTCGTTGCCATGGGAACCTGGCTTGTTGGGCGCTGGCTCGCGTGTGGGGTCTGAAGCGTAGAGACACAGCGTTCTTTTTCTTCAAGATGTTTGGGGTTTGTTCATGTGCGTGTGTATTGTTCTTTGGAATTTTACATTTCTAGAGTTTTCGGGTGAGAAGCAATAAATTAGGGGCTGTGTTTAGAGCCGACAGAAAGGAAAATACCAGCGAGCACAAAGAGTGTTACTTTCTCGTCAGTTTTGGGACTTTTTCCGATAATTGCAGTGGTGTCAGATATTTAACGGAATTTATACAGATTTAATACAAACTGTCTCCAGTTTGCCTTTGGATTATTACCATTTACGTGGATTGTTGGTGTTAAAGGACTCTTGTTGAGCTGTGATGGTGGTACCCAGAAATCAAAGCCTAGGATCCGGACACTCTAGTACTGTACATTTTGATTTTTATACTGTGTAATATTTTAGTGTATTGTAATGTTAGGATTGTTCTAAGAATAAATTATAATTATTTGTTAACATAAAAACACTGACTTCTTTATTCATTCCCCTAGATATTTCACGCTGCCAAGTGATACAGAATCTGATTTTTCTTTTATATCCATAACAAAATTTGTGCTGATCACGATTACGCGATCTCTTGTTTTAAGGTTTCATAACACAATCCAAGCGGAGCCTACCGGTGCCCATCTAGTACCAATCTCGAGCAGAGGACGAAAAGACGAAATGTCTAAGGAACAGGGATATTTTCTGCCACATTTCGGAGGGCTCCAGGTGGTCGGGAATGTATTACGAGGAGTGATGTATATATTTATATATCTAGTACATTATATGCGTACAGATACATATATCTATCTATATATATATATATTAATATAAACAAATAAATATTATATTGATCATTTAATAATATTATTTCATACGACATATTGTTATTAAAAAAGGTTCATTGTTATTCTTACAGTCCAAGCGCCGTCTATCGGTGCCCGTTTAGTACAAATCTCGAACAGAGGACGAAAAGCCGAAATGTCTAAGGAACAGGGACATTTTCTGCCACATTTTGGATGGCACCAGGTGGGGGGAATGTATCACGAGAAGTTATGTATATATTGATATATCTAGTACATTTTATATATATATATATATATATATATATATATATATATATATATATATATATATATCATGTTCATTCACATGTAAAAATGTTTATTCTTATTCTATTGTTATTGTTGTTCCTATCGGCGACCGTCAATCACCAGTCTCGGCCCGACAAGGAAATGTTCAAATGTCTAGTCACTGGGACATTTTCTGCGACATTTCGATAGGCTGCATGTACTGGCGGGAGTTCGAGCCCGTATCGAGATGAGTTTCTAACAGTCGTTGCGCCCCCTATGGGCAACCGCTTGGTGCAGCTACCGTACACATGTTTGGTGTTGATTGCTGAGGGGGTCTGCAGATTGTTGGGGACATGGAGTAAGCCCCCACGGTGGGTTGCCAATTGAAATTTGGCAATTATTCTCTTAAACTCCAAATCATCACAGTCTGACCTTAAAACTGATGAAGGATAAAAGGCCTATCATGAGATGTAAACTTTATAATAAAAACCAACATTTATATTTTGCAATCCTCTGGTTCTTCTGAATTTTGTGGCCAAGTGTCATGGCGGCTGCCATTGGCTGCAGACAACTGCGGTTTTTTAGAATATTTATGACCAATTATTAGCCAATCGGAAGCTTTCTAGTCCCGTTGTTTGTGCATGTGACCACTAAACTTAACCTTTTTTATTGGAGTAGAGGTGTTTTAAAAAATTGACAGTTTACTCAGATATTGATTTAATTGCATTACTTTAATATTTTGCAAGATATGATTTTAATTTATATAATTTTAATTTAAATATAGTTAGTTAGACCAATACTCCGTTCCTTGATTGTAGCATGCCATCTAGATTAAAACTGCCAGTTAATGAAAATATTGCAAAATTTCAGTGTACACCCAACTGTTCCCTGATATGCCCATTTCACAGATTAGTGGCAAGATGTCGCTACAGAATAGACTAGTTACTCATAAAATGGTTTTAAATTGATTACAGGAAAATGACATAAGGTATAGATTATTATTTCCATAATAAGGTATTTCTACAAAAAATGTCGCATTTCATGTCCCGAAACTATATTTGTTACTGAGGAATTAGCAAATGCTACAAATGACATGAATAACCATTCAGATTGTTGCTAAAGATATAACCATTATTATGAGATAAAAATAATTTAAATCGGGGCAGAAATACATATAGAAAAAAAGCTGCAAATGTTACAATACGCTTAAATTTCCGTTGTCCCTTTTTCTCGGATCTTAAATTCAAAACAGCGTTTTTCTGTAACCATTGTTTAATTTATATAGATTTTGTTTTCCACGTCACAGCGGTGAAAGTTTATTAAGATGATTTTTTTGCTTGATTTTTCCTGACCGTTTTGTTTTTAATACAAAAATTTGGATATAAAAAGTATGTCTCCCAAAATATACTCTGCACCGTTACCTGACATTTTGACCTTGCAGCGCGTGAACAGAAACCACTTTGCTGATGCAGGGAGCAGCGTTTATTAGAGTTCAGGAAATTTTTTTACACATAATCCACAATTAAATTTAGTAATTGTCATATCAGTGTTCTCTGTTAATCATTAAAGGGTTAAAAAAATCACCGTATGTTTATTTGGACTCGACACCGTAACACCTGCGAAAAAATAACCGTCACATATAACACTTCGAAAATGGCTTCCTCTTGTTGTTCATGTAGTGATAACACGTGCTGCCCTGGAAGTAATTTTTTGTCCTGCATCTGACGAATAGATGAAAAAATCTCAGCACCGTTACCAATCGAAACCGTTACCTGCATGAAAAATAACGGTGTCGAGGGCAAGGTAACGGTGTCGAGAACTTGGTATTAAATCCAAATTATTGAAATAAAATTTGAAACATATTTTGGGCTAAATATTTTAAACATTTGGTTTCTTCTATTCAAACAGGCATTTGCTTGTTTTAATACATAATACTGGTATTTAAGTAGTCACTATATACGGTTATTTTTACTTCAGAAGCTCGACTCCGTTACCTATGCCCAACACCGTTATCTATGCTCAACACCGTTACCTAGAGGATTTAAAACCATGTTTAAATTTTATTTTATGTGCATTCAAAAAAATTAACAAGGTATTTCAACTCAAATTCTGAAGGTAGATATACCAAAGTACTTTGTCCGGTAAACTCCTGCAAATGCACCCATCTGGAAGCAAAAATAGGAATAGAGACAATTTTTGTTGTCAAAAGTTAATTAAAAAGAAGAAAATATGTTCTTTTTTACACACTTTTTTTTGTTAAATTCATAACTGAAATTTATGTTTTGATTTTATTAAAGGCTATTATTTTTAATTTTATCGAAAAACACAAAAAATCTAGTCAAAACAATTTCTGAAATGTGCAAGTGAGATTTTACTGCGTGTCACGGTGTCGAGAAAAAGGTTCATATTTTCCCCTTACCTGGACTATTTATAAAAAAAGGAAACTGAAAAGTGCACTACTTGCATTATTTTACAATTCCGACGATATTTTTCTACAAATTAAGTTTTGTTATATCAAAATCAAGATTTAAAAAAATCACCAAGAAAACCCTTAAAATGCGACGTTTTCTGTAGAAATACCCAATAGTTAATTACGCTTTTTCCTCTTTCTGCCGTAAGGTCAAAAAGTTTGGCGTTCTCTGATTCGCAAAAAAAAAAACATAATCGCGATAAAAACAGGTGAACAGGGGTACTGGAACGGACTATTACTATTACTACTCGGTTACATTCATTTATTTACTGATTTAGTGTATTTCAGGGTTAATTTATAGATATTTTTTCAAAGCCCTATTTATAAATTTTCAGTGCTGCAAATTATAAACGAGTTTTATTCCGGAATAAACATAAAATGTATTTTAAGAAATATAATGGGTGTATTATGAAAGGTGGCTGTGTTTCAGACTGACAGTCAATGTGAATTTGTATCTCCTAAAACTTTATTGGCTCAGATTTTGATCTTCTGCCTAAAGTAGTCCACAATCATTGGTCCGAGTTGTTAAATAATGACAGTGTGACAGGCTCTTGTAAAATCTTAATTTCATTTCAGATTGCAACACATAAAATGAGATTGGTATGCATTTATAAAATAGTTTCCTTTCTCCTTTAATCATACAGTAAATACTTATGACACCATATATAAACAGCTGTTTGATGTTTGGCTTGTGTTTGTAATAAAAAAAAAATATTATTTGTTCTTGCTTAAAAATATGAATACTTAATCATGACAGGTATTTGTCAGGCCCGTATCTGTACTTATAATATGGCAGGCAGTTGTTAGCCTCATATCTATACCTAAAACAAATACCTGACAGGTTATTTATTGTAAGGCTCATATTTATAATTATTGCACATACATTACAGGCTACAGTTACTATTGTTAGGCTCATTTCTGTACTTATTACACATACATGACACATTGTTATTTGTTAGGCTCATATCTTATCTTTATTATTAATACGGATTTGGGTTTTTTCTAGACCACAGTTAACCTGCTTCCGTTCTGATTTGACTCTCCAAATTCGGCAGACGTATCGGTGGTGTGCTGTTCTAGGACAAGTTTGTTATATTTTGCGGGATTATGCCTTATTAAGCTGAATAATTAATAATTTTAATATTTCTCCATTAGGTGCTCATATTTCTTTTGTGCTGCAAGGTCCTCCACGCCTGTGACGCTTTTTCAGGAGGATTTTCACTGGCCTGTTTAGACGGTGGCCAGCGCGCGCGTGTCCTCCCCAAAAGGCATTTCCGTGTACTACGCGGTCACGCGGGTCCACCATAATCCCCATCGATCCCCCATATCCATTGTAACGCCTCTGAAGGAATTTTCTCTCTCAAAGGAAGTAAAGGTTTTTAATCCAAAGACCACATGACTCCGCTCTCAATCCGAGGGCTTTTCAGTTTGGTCAACACTGGGCACTGAGTCTGGTGATGTGACCACTGTTGGACAATTTTTTTTTTATGGGGTACAGGTATGTTGGTTTTTATTCAAAAACATCTTTCCCTGATGACCATAGTTTCAAAAGTTCAACCAAGTCATGTGATTTATGAAGTTTTTTTTCATCAAGAAACTTAAATATCATTCGGGTTGGTGTGGGGGTGGGGGGGGGGGGGGGTTCACATATATTTGTTCACCTTGCGAGTGGCAGAACAAATAAATACGAATGGGTGGCTTCCACACGGGTACAAAGGAATGGTCATTTGTCATAATGCTTTATAAGAAAATATATATAAAAATATATAAATATATATAGAAATATATTACCTCCAATATGAAATGGACTATTGATATGTCTTTACCCTAACCCTCTACAAATGTTCAGCAAAACATTTTTCGCCTTTCACGCTTTTCAGGAGGCAACCCCATTTCCATTATATCGCCTGTTAAGGAATTTATCGCCTGTTAAAAGGAAGTAAAGAATTTAAATTCAAGCCCGGAACACTTGTCCACATGAATCTTTTAATAGGGAGCACTTTTCCGTTGAGTGGACACAAAGAGCTGAGACCCTTTACACGAGCACCGTTTTATAGGTTTACAGGTATGTTGATTTAAAAAAAAGTTTTTTTTTAAAGGAAGCCCTGGGGGGGGGGGGGGCGGTTGCACACACTTTAAGGGTCCTCAATCTCTTGGGGACTTTGAAACCCCCGTCAGTAACTACTAATCAGTTGTTCGTTCATACGTGCACGTATCATGTAAAACATTGTCATAGTCCAGAAAAACGGGTTCACCAGGCGAGTGGCAGAACAACTGCATACGAATTGCATACTCGGGGACAAAGGAATAGCCCCTTATAATTATTCCTTTGTGGAATTGTGATTATGGCACTTAAGAAAAAATATATTATGATGATTCCGATTCCCTCCAAAAATGTAATGGATTATGGATGCAGTTTTACTCTACCCATCTACAAATTTTTAGCAAAATCTGTATATTACATTTTACGTTTATTTGCTGAAAGACAATGCAACAAACCTAGGCTGAAGTGGTTTGTTTGCTAAATGCTTTCATCGAAATATATCAACCTGCTTTCTTTTTATCTGGGAGAATTGTTAATTTTGCATCAGACCTGCTTATTCCATGACAATTCACAGTACCAAAAATTTAATATTGTTGGAATATATTTTTCTGGGCCTACCTTTTTCACATTGGCAGCTATACGGTTCGCGTACAAGAGACTTCAAAGATATATGCAAGAGTATACAAATAACGTATGTGTCTGTAAACATGCCTTAGACTATACCCTCAACTGACTACACAGAATAAACATCGTGTTTCACGATGTCGCCTTAGCTTCAAATAATACAAAGCATCTTTCATACAATTTCACGGTAGAATGCTTCTTTCTTCAATCGTTAAATCTGCGATATTTCCCAAGCAATGAACCTGTCGGACCTATATGTTGTTTTTCGGAAAAAAGACTTCTCACTTAAAAATTCGTACACCCTGTATATGCCTCCCGTCTCTTTCAAAAATTAATTTTTTTGTGTGTGTGTGAACTGGAATAGAATATTTTTTCTTTGTTGATATTTTGGGAAGGGTGTTCCTGGAGAATTCAAGCAGAAGTAATCTTTATATCATATAAGTTAAACACATGACAACAGTTCCTGAGAAAACCTTAGGAATAAAATATGCGTCTTTGAGTTCCTATCAGCTCACTACAAAAATATGCATCAGATAGTGCCGTGGATTTTCCACGGGTGAAGCTAGTCTGCAATTATTACACATACTTGACAGGTTATTGTTAGGCTCATAAATGTTAGTTAAACACATACACTAAAAAACAGATTGGTTAAATATATAATCAATTTAATTGGTTAAGCCAGTTTTGGTTGTTTTAACCAAGATATTGTTTGTCTTAACCAATGCATTGTTAAACTTATAACCAAACCAGTAGGTTGTTTTGATCAATTTTTATTGGTTAACAGAATAAAAATACTGTATGAAGGTTTAACCAATATATTGGTCAATTGATAACCAAAATATTGGTTACTTTAGCACACATATATGACCAGTTTGGTCGGTTGAGATGATATTGGTTGATTTTACCAACACATTGGTAATTTCAACCAACTTGTAACCAAACTCATTGGTCATTTTGACCAATTTTGATTGGTCGACCGTTTGGTTGCATATATTCAACCAGTTTTCCTGGTTGAGTTAAACATTGGTTGATTTTATCAACATATTGGTAATTTTACCAACTGATTGGTCAAGCACTGACCAAACCGATTTGTCAGTTTTAACATCAGACACAAAAGTGCTCCAAATCAGACACAAGAGAAGCAAGCTATACTGGCTGAGGGGCAAAACGGCTGACTTGTATGTGAGCGGTCACAGGTTCGAGTCCAAGACCGGGCGGAATTTGTGTTTCCTCTTGAAACCCCATAAAAGAGCAACCCGCGACTGAAAAATGACTTGCAAGAAGACTCCCAATCAATCTGAAGAATAAAACATCTGAAAATGGGACTTAAAGTAGCAGTGCACACATAATGTGTCCACTAGTCTGACCAATTTATTATCTGATTTAACCAATTTGTTTTGGTTGACCTCAACCAAAGTACATTGGTTGAGAATAACCAAATTATTTTGGTCAAACTGACCAATTTTGTTGGTTTAAATGATCAGCTGTGTTGGTTGCTCTGACCAATATATAGGTTGATTTGACCAATACCTGTTGTTTGATTACGACCAAAATAAATTGTTTTTTTAACAATAAATTGTTTGGACATATTTTGACCAATAAAATTGGTTGGATACCGTGAACCAATTTTTTTGTTGATTCAACCAATCTGTTTTTTGAGTGTACCTTACTAGTTATTGTTAGGTTTATATATCTGTACTTATTACACATACATGACAGTTTATTGTTAGTCTCATGTCTATATTTATTACACATACATGACAGGTTATTGTTAGGCTCATATCTGTAATAATTACACATTAATGACAGGTTATTGTCAGGCTCATATATCCATGCTTATTACAGATATATGACAGGCTATTGTTAGCCTCATATCTGTATCTATAAAAATACCCGACAGATTATTGTTAGGCTCAAAATGTACTTATTACACATACCTAACAGGTTATTGTTAGCCTCATATCTGTATCTATTATACCTATATGTAGCGTCAATTGCTTGAAGGCTTAGGCATGACAGCGCAAATTGATATACTGCTTCGAACTTCTTCTTGCAAAAAGCAAAAAGTTCTACATCAGGTGACAGATTAATCAAGATTAAGTTGTATACCGAAAATAACACCTAAATTTTATATGTTATATCAAATTTTATAAGTTATTCGCATAAATATAAAATCAGTACCTTAGATTTTGCCCAACTTGGGCCATGGCAGGGTTTTTTTCCCTGCAAGCACTGTTCATTTAATTTTCTTATCATGCACACGTGAGGATTTCAGCTTTTCATTTATAAATTTGAAAGGTAATGAAAAAAATATAGCTTTTATTAAAGTTTTTATGAGACCATGTCACACCTAGGCTAAACTGAAGCCCCTCTATATGTCCCCTTCTTAATTCAGGCCAATTATGCATGCTTGAAGCGAGGCATACTCTGCAGCGAGCCAGCTCTTGGGTGGCTTCAGCTGGGTCTAACTATCCAACCCCCGTCCTCTAGTATTTGTTTTTGCAAAAAACATAACAATAAACAATAATTTTAAAAATTATTTGTTTATAATAACAACTTTAAGAAAAATTAATGGAAAAGAAATACTATAGTTAATGAGAAACAGGGAACTGCCTTGCCATTACTGATGTTTTATGGATCTTCCCTTGGATGGCCGAAATGTATTCCGAATGACACCATGCAGTCGCCATTGCTTATTTTCATTTCAGTCATAAAAATGAAAAATAAATAATTTAATAAAATTGTTGATTACTATCATGGATTATATGAAGCAAACTAATGATAGACAAGAATGCATTTGATTATATTAAATAAATCTAAATTTCCAGGGCTTTTCAAGGTGTTATTTGCTGGTTTACACATTTCACACATTTTTTTTACAAAATTTAAAAAAATTGAAATATGTCAAAAATTTTGAATATTACTCAAACAAGTGCTCATCAATGTGTTTAACCAATGACATTAAGACTCATGGCTATATCAGCTCTTAAAATACACTAGGTAAATAATCAAAATATATAGCACTGATTCCTTTATTTCGGTTGATAAAATTAAACATTCCCAACTCCAGTTTGCTCCTTGTATAATATATTAGGGTGGGGGCGGTGGCGTAATGGTTAAGGTGCCGGGCTCATGATCGAGAGGTCGTGAGTTTCGAATCCCGGTCAGACCCCCAAGACCCTTAGGCAAGTTCCCAACCGCAAGTGTGCCTCTGTCCACCAAGCAGTAGAAATGGGTACAGTAAATACTGGGAAGGTAACCTGCGATGGACTAGCGTCCCATCCAGGAGGAGTTTAACTCCTAAGTCGCTTCACGCTACCGAAACCGGGATAAATTCCGGCCTGATGAGCCATTAGGCTCGAGTGTATAAGCCCAGCAGACTTTACCTTACCTTTTATAGTATATTCGGTGTTTTGATCCATGGGTTATTTTTAACACATGTATCAGTTTCACAGCTGAGATTACTTTTCTATTTTCTGATACATGTTTTAAAAAATAAAAATATTCAAATGGGATAAAATATTAGATCTTAGACAAGTTATCATTATGTTGATTATGTCTATAATGTTAATAACTAAAATAAGCGTCTTGCTATGTTTAATGTGTAGACAATGATGTGACGGTATTCAAAAGTGAATATTATAGTTTTTTATAAATTTAAGCCATAAAACAAGGTACTTATGATCGCTCTATGAATTTGTGGAATTTGTATATCCTGGATTCTCAACAGTTTCTATTGACTGAAACTGAATAAATATGAGACATTGAGTGTAAACTAATAATTGTATTTGAATATGAATACAAATATTCAATAGTTCGATCATGAACATGAATACAAATACTAATTAATACAGATAAAAAGAAAGTATTTGAATGCGAGTGCAAATACTTTCAAAATTTATTCATGAATGCATTCATGAATGCATTTATGAATACATTTTATAATATTATTTTAATAATCATTTCAATTATATTGTTTTTAAAAAATCTTTTCATATGATACAGTGTTTTTTTTATTTAAATTATATTTGGCAAAATAATTGAAGTTAATTTTTAATAAATAGTCAAACTCTCATATCACATGTGCCAGTGCTACTCTAGGTACAGGTAACCTGTAATTATATTGAATAACAGCTAACTCCTTTGTAAAAAGCATGATAATTAACATAACTTATAGTGGACATTTTTTTTTCCAATGCTTCTGCTGCAATGTAGATAAAATTAATAGGCCAAGTCAAAACCTGTGTGACAATAGCATTCCTTTTCAAATGTAAATAATATAAATGACATCAGTACTCTTCCCTCTCCAAGGATTTTATCAAAATGTTTACATAACTTGAGTTAAACGCCATCATCCTCAGAAATCAACTTGTATTACCACACAAAACCAACATTTGTCTACCCCTTCTTCCAAATCATATTTTATGATCACAGCTGAGCACCGTGACCCAAGGGTCCCTTCGTTAAGATTTTTTTCTCTATTTTTTAGACCTTTAAAGATGTGTTCATCTGTTAACAGGGCACAAATCGTAATGACAGGACCTAGAACTTTGTATCTTGACAACCAGGGTGGCCCATGAAAAGTCTCCTTGGAAACATGAATTTAGGTCTCTGTCACCCATATTTTCCGAGCTATGGGGCTCAGAAGTAACACCCCCCCCCCCCCCCCCCGAAAAATGGAAAATTTGATACAAAAGCTGAAGTGTCTGAAAAACTAATGCATTAATCACCATGATTTCTTGCATGGATGCTGATCAATAAATGTTTCAACAGTTTGTGTAGACTGGTGGCGCCAGCTGTAATTTTTTACTGTTTTTAGCTCAGCTGACTCCAAGTAATGTGAACTAAAGCGATCACTCTTTGTCTGTCCGTCTCTGTCTGTTAACGAGGTACAAAATGTAACAGCTGGACCTAGAATCTTTTCACTTGACATCCAGGGAGGTCCATTCAAAGTCTCCAAGGAAACCTGAAATTGGGTCTCTGATTCCCATATTCTTTGAGCTATGGGGCTTTGAAGTACCCCCCAGAATAATTGAAAAGTTGATACAAAAGCTCCATTAGCTGAACAACGAATCACCATGATTCTTTGCTTGCTTACTGATCATGGACTGTTTTTAGTTCCTGCAGACTGGTGGCGCCATCTGTATTTTTTTTTCGAATTTTCACACTTTTTTTCTCTATTTTTGAGACCTTCATATAAAGCCTCATCTGTTAAAAAGGCACAAATCGTAACCGCTGGACCTAGAACTTTTATACTTGACATCTAGTGAGCTCATTAAAAATATCCTTGGTAACCTGAAATTAGGTCTCTGTTACAAATATCCTCCAAGCTACGGGGCTCGAAAGTACCCCAAAGAATAATTAAAATTTTTTATACAAACGCTACAGTATCTGAATAACTAATGCATTGATCACAATAATTCTTTGCATGCTTACTGATCATAGACTGTTTCTTTAGTTCCCGTAGACTGGTGGCTCCGCCTGTATTTTTTCGAATTTTTACGAATTTTTTTTTTACTATTTTGAGACCATTCAAATAAAGCTTCATCGGTTAACAGGGCACAAATCATCACTGTTTGACCTAGAATCTTCTAACTTATCATCTAAAGCGGTCCATGAAAAGTCTTAATGGATACCCGAAATTAGGTCTCTGTTACCCATAAAAAATGTTCACGAATTTTTTCATTATTTTTAGACCATTCAAATTAAGCTTCATCTGTTAACAGGGCAAAGATCATCACTGTTTGACCTAGAATCTTCTAACTTATCATCTAAATAGGTCCATGAAAAGTCTTCATGGATACCTGAAATTAGGTCTCTGTTTTTGATCATGGAGTGCTTCATCAGTTCCTGTAGACTGGTGGCTACCTTTTGAAGTCGTCCACATTTTGTCCTCAAATTTGGCACACATATTGTTTCTGTCATGTTCTTGGAAGATTTTGAAAACCGGTGACCTTGACTATCATCTCCTTTTTTAGTGAACCCCATATCTTTTGAAGTATTCCACATTCTGTACTTAAATTTGGTACAGCAATTGTTCCTACTTAAATCAATGAAAAGTTAAAAAAAAAGTGACCGTGACCTTCATCTTCACGGTCAAATCTGCAGAAATACTGGTATGACATTTTTGTGAGCCCCATAACTTTTGAAGTACCCCACATTTTGTCCTCAGGTTTGGTATACCTATATTGCAGAATCTCCCTGGAACCCTTTAATTAGGTCTATGTAACCCATATTCTCCGAGATACGGGGCTAAGAAGTATCCCTCCCCCCCCCCCCAAGGGAAAATTAAAAATTTCATAACAAAAGCTCAAGTATCTGAACAACTAATGCATTGATCACCATGATTCTTTGTATGCATATTCATCATTGAGCGTTGCATCAGTTCCTGCAGACTGGTGGCGCCTACTGTTTTGTTTTTTTTTTTAGAATTTTAGCAATTTTTTTCTCTACTTTTTTAGACCATTAAAGATGCAGTCATCCATTAACAGGACACAAATCATAACCATTGGACCTAGAATCTTTTAACTTAAAATCCAGGGAGGTCCATGAAATGTCTCCTTGGAAACGTGAAATTACGTCTCTGTTACCCATATTCTCTTAGCTATGGGGCTTATAATCACCCCCCCCCCCCGGATAATTGAAAATTTTATACCAAAGTACGGCACAAATCGTTACCGTTGGACCCGGAAATTTTCTCCCCAGAAACCTGAAATTGGGTCACTCTGAACTTTATTCTAAGAGTTTTTGGGGTATGTTTGAGCACCCCAGATATAATACAAAATACACACGAATTGCCAGATTCCTCGGGAAAGGCTGGTTGTGATCAAATTTGGTGTGCTTATGGGTCTTGATAAACTTAAGCTAGTATGTATGAACGATGATGCCACCTACATTTTCCTAATTAGTTGCCTGTGCAAGGGCATATTGTCAACATGTCAGTCAGCTGAGCGTCATGACCCATGGGTAACTTGTTTTAATTTTTTAAGACAGATTTAAATTCACCCAAAATGAAATTGTTGGTATGGACAATTTGAACACTGCCTGTATACTTTCATTTAACAGGTGACCGTCCTCTTCAACCTCGACATAATTAAGAGTCGGTCCATCCCAATGGGGCAGTCTTACAAATATTAATTGAATCCAAATACATCTTAAAATACACCCTTTGTATTTTCAAGTTCAGATGAGCGTTATGGCCCATGGGCCACTCGTTTTCTAGTTTTATATTGATTGTGTTTTTGTTTCCCTGAATCGCACCCTCAGAGGCATTAAACCAGTCAACCTGATCACGTTTTGGGGGCATATCACAATTAATTCTGAAGTATTTTCCTTCCTCAATATCACATTTCATAAGCACCGGATTGTGCTTAGAGGCATTCGATGGGTCATCTATAATTCCTATATGACAAATTGATCTGTAAATATCACTAGAGCAAATGAAGTGATCAAGAGCCGGCGGGCTATTCCAAGCAAAATATAGATTGTATGACTGCATTTTATGCCTTCCTAAGTCCACATTACAGTCACCAGTAATAATAATGGGATTCGCATTGTATATTTCGAGTGCTTGTCGGAGCTTATTTAAGGTTTCAATAAACTCCTCATCAACATTAGTCTGCGAACGATTATCACATGGCAAGTATATACAGATTATTATAACACTAGAATCATCTGACAGATACTGCGCATATAAGCGATTTGACTCCAGATTTAGTGGCTGGACCGTGCAGATAGTGATTGGTGCCATAGTATGGCCATCCCCTTCATATATATGGTCGACCATAAAGTATATCTCTAGAGCTATCAATACCTGTTTGAGCTGTAAACATATAAATATCATGAAAAGAAGCTAGAAACGATTCTCATTCTTTAACCAACCATTAAAAATATTAAATCTGCCCGATGTGTATCGATATGTCATTTGATAAAATAATACCTTTTCGAATCATTTACTATACCAGCTGGGTTATATGATATCATTTTCAAGTTTTAAGATTGTTAGTAGTATCATGTAAACATTTCATTCATTATTTAATCTCAAACAACTGATCAGTCATAAATAAAGACACAGCTACATATAAACATTTAAGTGCATTAAACATCATTGAAAAAGATAAACGACCAACTCATGCTTTAATATTATTCTCTGACTACTTTTTGAGATGTTACTCACCAGCGTTTATTTTGAATAACTGGTATAGCTTAAATTACTTTTCCATGTGTGCCGTTGCTTCATTTGTCTGTCACGGAACCTAATATCAACAGATCACGTATGCGTGGTGAACACAAATTTTGTAATGGAGATAAAAAAAATCAGATCCTGCAACACTAGGCAGCGTGAAATGTCTAGGGGAATGAATAAAGTAGTCAGTGTTTTTTTGTTAGCAAATAACTATAATTTATTCTTAAAACAACCCTAACATTACAATACACTAAATCAATACAATTACACAGTACAACAACAGTATAACAGCAAATCAATATAATCACACAGCCTAATAAACAAAGTGCACAGTACCTGGATACCACCACTGTTATATAACTTTTCACCTCAAGCCGAGAATTTTTCATTTCTCGAACAATCTAAAGAACCTTACACGTGCAAAGACGCGAACATTCGAGACAGGCACGGCAGCGAGCTGTTACACTCCGCGAGAGATCAACCAGTACGGATTAAACTGAGAGTGCAACACCCGGCCAGGCGAGGCCGCTACGACACGAGTTTTGCCCGTGTCACACAATAAAAAGGACATCTGTAAGACTTGTGCTCACCAATAAAAAGGGGCACCTGTAACAAGTCTATAACTTGCTTTTATACGTTCAAACGTCATATTTCTGTTTTATGTACGTCTGAGTTTTAAAATGCATTTCTTTCGTTCGCATATTTATGCATTATCGTTTGCATCCTAGTATATATTTGTTAATTTATACATTTGTAATCGATAATATATCTTTCATATAACGATGCTATAGGTATTAAACACTGTCAGTTGACTAAAGTTTCTTGTGCATTTTTCCTTTTAAAGAGCGACAAGGACAAATAATTAAAAAAACAGATACCCCATTGAGAATTCCAACTGATATATACAACCAAAATCCCAGTCCCCTACACATGTTATTTATGATGAGGCAGTAAATTTGCATTGCCTATCATAAAAATCAAAAGCTATGATGTATGTATAATCTGACACTGTTTATTATTTTTTATTTAATCGGTAATATATTGACGTTTTGTTCAAAAGAATAAATCATTTTTATTTCTAAGATAAAGAGAAGTGAAAATGCTTCATTTTAATTTAAACGCTTAATCATGTTCACAAGCAAGATGTCTAAGCCCAAGGACAGCTGGAACATTGCATGAGAAATGCTTGAGGTAGCCACGGTTCATAGATCATGTAGATCGAAATTTTTAACGTCTATAACCAATGTTGGAAAATGCCCAACTGATTATTTTAAAATACAACAAAGACCTCGGCCCACAATGGTCCCCGGCCATTTGTTTAACTATAGGAAAGTGTTGCATCAGTTATGGTCAACCTTGTGTGCCTTTGCCCTTGTGTTGTAATGTACTAAGGGCCAGTCTATTACTACAATTCTCACTCTCTGTATTTCATCATGATTATATATTATGCAAGTTGCAGGTGTTTAAGTTAATTGGGACTTTGTGTTTTCAAATGTCAGAGCTGAGTTGCCAGGTATTTTACATAATGACTGTAATTGCTTAGCCTTGATTACATGGGAACTCTATTCAGTCTAATTGCACTTTCATTGAGCTCCTGTGCACACCTTTCTTTAATTGCATCTGTTGTGACACGTCAGGGAAATCTCTGGTTGGTTTACAAATGGTTTATGAATTTTGATTGAAGATGTTGTTGGGGGGGGGGGGGGGGGGGGAGAGAAGTAGTTAGAATCTGGGGACCATGCCCTGAGCACGGGCCTGGCATTCCCTCTCTTGTATAGTTACAATAAAGAATATTTTTCATCAACTCAGATACTTGTAAGTTTGTCACCTATGCATCCTGGACCAGGTTATAATCGATACAGTGTGTCTTTTTTCTTGTGTGGCTTTTTTCCCATGTGTGGCTTTTGTTTTTCCTTTGTGTGGCTTTTTGTTCCTTGTGTGGCTTTTTCAAAAGTGTACTAACAATTCTCCCTCGTGTGGCTTTTTACCTTTGAACCCTTGTGTCATAAAAATCACGCCAGGAATAAAGGCCTCTGATTGGCTCAAAATAATTTGCAGATGGCATGCGTCATAAAAATACCGCCATAACTAAAGGCATCTGATTGGCTCAAAATATATCTGTAGATGGCGCAACGTGATGTTTCTGTACAACATCTATTGGATGGACATGGACTACTTAGATGTCCAACAGGGATCATGACGGACAGAATCCCTTGTGTGACTTTTTTACAAATTTGGTTAGAAATATGCACAAGGCTGTTCTGAACTTTAAAAAAAATCTGTTTTGTGTGGCTAGCCACACAAGGAAAAAAAGTCACACTTGGTTGGTTTATACCTAAAATAAGCCACACAAGGCCCTGTCGTAAAGACGGAGAAACCGACAGACGCGGACCATTTTAGTAGTTAGTCCTCTCTCTTAACGGCGGGAGAATAAAAAGATGCCTAATCCTGGTGTAGACATTCGTCTCTCCTAACGATTCCTTGGGTTTACAACTTTTGTTTTTCAGTTGAAAGGATGACATTTGTATGACGGCAACTGAAAATAATGTAAAGAAAATCTTCTCTGATAAAAAAAAATGTTTCCAGCTGTGTGTGTGTGTGTGGGGGGGGGGGGGGGGGGGTTCAGCTACAGGTTGCTGCGGTAAAGACCTCAGCCCTGTGCGCTCCTTAAGCGTGTTCTCCGAGCCAACAGTCGCAATGCCACACCAAGCCAAGCAGGGAGCCACAAAGGTCACCACCGTCCATCCCGAGTCGGTGATCTTTCAGGAAAGCTACAGCATCCACAGCCGCAAAGCCAGAAGCAACCTACATTCCCTCCACCGATCCCAGCAGCGGAGACCCAGCCATGCCATTCGAGAGCCGAACTCGATCTTGTGAACGACACTGTTTCGAGACCCATCGCCATTGTACTTGCAGTTTCGGCCATTTGGACCGTATTAACCGGGTTACCCAGTTATGCAAGTTTTAGCAAGTTTTTTCGTCATCAGCACCCCCTCTGGATCCGGCACTAGTAGTTTTCACACCTTTGCCTGGCGACAACATCGGCCCAGAACTAATGAGTTAAGGTCACTAAGTGGCTTAAACACCTGACTGCAGGCCCTTGTGACTCTTAATTACAAAAATCATTTGAAATATTACATGCTTGAAAAATATTTCGTAAATACGAATAAATTTTCGGTTCCCGATTTTAAATTTCGGGAAAAAAAACCCGAAAAACAGTGCTCTACTGTAGTAATTTAATCGATCTCCATAAATCTTATAATATGTCCACTAGCTATCCTACCCGTTCATTAATAAGCACCAGTTGATAGACCAGTTTATAGTTTTATCCCAAATACGAGAGATGATGTAGTCGAGTCCACACTATCCGAGTCTGACACAATGAACTTAAGAGTCCAGGTCCACATTTTTCGAGTCCGAGTCATTTGTAGCTCGAGTCAAGTCCGAGTCATGTACAAATATCCTTAAAAAGAAATATAAAATGGAAATTTCAGCTCATCATGTAAGGTTTTATGTTATTTTACAAATGCTGTTAAATTATGATTAATAATATTTAGCTCCTGGTGCAGAGCTAAACTTTGGGATGTAAATGGTGCTCTATATATATATATATATTGTTGGTATAGTTTGCACTTGCATATGTCTTATAGTATGTGACAGAGTATTTTTTTTCTACTGGACTCGAGATGGACCTGTCTTAATAACTCGCGAGCTAGCCTACCTCCAAGTCCAATTCCCTTTAGAAATAAGTGGACTCGAGTCCGGACTCGAGTCCAAGCTCGGATATAATGATTTCCCAATTTTAAAATATGTCCGCATTTTGCAAAAATTAAGCCACCGCTTTGAATCTTTCACGCAAGTTTATCCGACGTTTTCGCTTATGCTCTTTTTAAAAAAAGGTTGGTTTGGCTTAAATTAGGTTTTGAGGTGTTCCTCTTAGCAGGTTTAAAGTCTTAAAAAGTTCCTGACCCTCCCCCTGGATCTGCACCTGTAATTTATTTATGTATTTAAAAAGGTAATGCTTTAAAGGTACACGATTTTAAGCAACCGGTAACAATAAACCACTTCTATGTGGACTTGCCAACAGGAAGAGACGTATCGTCTGGGTCACGAGGTCAAATGTTTGGAAATATGCGGCACGGTGACAACATTATGCGAAAGCAAACTAATTACTAAATAATTATTTCCCCGATCATTGCGCCTTATTTTCCGGATATCTTGTTAATGACTCCAAGTTCCATGAGCGTCTTTATGATAGGACTGTTGGGGGAGCGGCCATCGTCATGACATTGTCAACTTTTTTAAGTTTCGCCGCGATTGAGGTTTTGACCGAGTTTCTCCTCCAGTGCTCAAAAAAACCTCCAGCTTTTCGTGGACCCTTGAAGGGGATTTACAGTCGTTAGCAACGTTAAGATCTCGTGCTTCATATCATCTAAACGAAACGTCACCGAGGTGTAAACCACGACCTTGCAAAGACAACGAGTTCATTATGTATGACATGTGATCGCAAACATCGCCCTTGTTAATGTACGAAGAAACGCAATGATCTGGATTACCGTGGTATCTAAAGACGTTAATTAGCTATAAGGGACGGTGAAAGCAGGGGCGTCAATATAGGGGGTGGGGGTATATATACCCCCCCCCTCACTTCTTGGGAAGGTGGGGGGATGGTCAATGTAATCATCCCCCCCCCCACTTTTCAAAGAGTAATATTACAATACTGCAAATGAAATATATTAATCTATTAATATATTTTGATCCATTTACTAAACAATTAAACAATGTTATATTTAAACCTTGCTTAGAATTTACAAAATTACTTATTTTCTAAAACACTATAATTATTAGAAATATGATTAAGTATATAAGTTTTTCTTCAGAGATTTTTCTTCAAAGTTATACCGCTCTGGCCTAGTCTGTATAGGCCATAGAGCACTTTACATCGGAGGGTAACTCTACCTTCTATATATATATATATATATATATTTGAATATGTCACTCGCAGACACTGAAAAAGTCTATATGTGTGTGTGTATACAAAGTCATCCCCCCCCCCCCACCCTGGAAGAAAAATTGACGCCACTACACTCTAAAAATGGATCGGTTAAATTCAACCAAAAAATTGGTTGAAATCAACCGGTCTTCTCGGTTGATATGTGTCCAACCAATTAACCGGTTGATTTCAACCGATCCCTATTGGTTGATTTTTCAACCAATTTTTTTGGTTGAAATCAACCATGTGACTGGTTGAAATCAACCATGTGATTGGTTGAAATCAACCAACAAAAATGGTTGAAAACAACCAATACTGAATCAACCAATTTGATTCAGATGACCATATTGGTTAAAATCAACCAAGAAAATTGGTTAAGAAGGAACCAACTGAATACCCTAGCAAAATATGAAATGGTTACAAAATGCAGTTGAATTCAGCCACAATTGCCTGAAAACAACTAACACCAAAAAAATTGTGCATAAAATTGTGATGCAGTGTGCTCAAATATCATGGTGAAAAAGAATTAAATATACCTTTGTACCAAGTAATGTCAAACTCAGCCAGTCAAATGAACAAAATAAAACACAATTTGCACTTTGCATGATACTGCTGTTCCTCTGATTGTAGAAATGTAATGAAATTGGAAATATCACTTTGTGTGGCAGTACAAGTGCTCTGATAACCAGCTTGCATTCATACATCAACCTTTTGTCTGAAATGGTAGACACAAAAC
The DNA here is from genome assembly GCA_026874595.1 of Sipunculus nudus. Taxonomy (NCBI): domain Eukaryota; kingdom Metazoa; phylum Annelida; class Sipuncula; order Golfingiida; family Sipunculidae; genus Sipunculus; species Sipunculus nudus. The sequence goes on along the minus strand of CM049318.1, from coordinate 44,611,998 downwards.
AAGAGCATTATATTTATAAAAATAATTGTTTAATAAGTCCAGTAAAATAACAATGTAACATATAATTAAATCATGCATGCAGTACACAACTTGTAACTGCACAACTGACGACACAAACCTCCATTTAAAAACATATATATACAAGTAAGATATTCTAGAGTCCAATGCTAAAAATTGAATTTCAGGAAATTGAATTCACAATTACTGATAATTTAAAAATGGACAGATAGACAGGTATACAAACAGAGTTAATCACTTTATCTCCCTTTCTGCTGAAGCTGGAAATGATTAACATATGTTTGAAGTACTCTGGAAGTGCAGTGTCATGGATACCTGACTCATAAAATGATGAAACAAGAGTCTACAGTCAATACTGTTCCCTGATGACTTTCTTCATTCCATATGCCTGCATGCATCATGATGTCTGAGAAACACAGCAACACTGAACTCAGTCACTGTTGATCTTCATCAAACATTTAGAAACTGAATTTCTAGATCTGAAAATACATCAAATTTCACATTAATAATAAAAGATGAAAATATGTGTTGGTGTTAATACTGTTCTAATTATATATATATATATATATATATATATATATATATATATATATATATATATATATATAATTACACACACGCAAATTTAATCCAACCCCTTATAACTGCTTGTGATATAGGCATACTTCATGCACAAGGAAGTACAAGAGGGCGAGACCTAAACAGTGACAAAACATGCAATTACATGTTAACAGTTTGTCATGATGACGATAGACTACCTATCATCAATAGATATTAAATTAGTCTGAATGAGGTAGGCCTACAAGTATAAATGTACTCATTATTGATTAAATATGTACTGTAACAGAATTCAGACTTTGTGCATATCTTGCAATTGTACAATAATACAAGAAGAAATACAACAGAATATGGGTCATCATAACATGATTTCAGGTGATGGAGATTTGCCCAATTTCCAAAATTTCAAAGTTAGAAAGTTCCAAACATATTTGTTTTGCTTATCTGAATTTCAATGCTAAAACCATGTACTTTCTTAGAGTTCACAGAACATTAGTCATAGTGTCCAAACTTCAGGATTCAAAGGAGACCTCCCTCGATATGGAGTATGAATGGCCTAATGGTTAAATATATGCCCTGTCAGTCTTTCAGGCTGCTCAAAATTATGTTTTCGGCCCGTATCTCACAGAATAAAGTTCACTATGTCCTACAGTTTTTGACAAATTGCTATCGAATTTTCATATTATAATAGTTTTAATCTTTGCATTTTGTACATACAAAATGTCAACAGTGCTGACAGGAAAGCAAATGTGCAATGGTCAAGGTTGGACAAAATTTAAAGGTCTGATTTTACCTTTATGACAATAACTCAAAAAGATTATAAAAATCTGTTATATGCTAGAAAAAAATATTTAAATCTGTTATATGCTTGAACAAAATTTAAAAAAAAATCTGTTATATGCTTGAAAATTTTTTTTATAAAAAAAATCTGTTATATTTGAAAATTTTTTTTTATAAAAAAAATCTGTTATATTTGAAAATTTTTTTTTATAAAAAAAATCTGTTATACGCTTGAAAAAGACTCTTATCTTCAACATCTATCATGTAAATGTAAGTTGATATCTTTCCTGATGTTTTCACAAGATACATTTTATTTGGGTAAATAACTGCTACAAATTGTGCAATTTTGACCCAATTTTTTACACTAAAGTGCAACAATTGGCTTTTACTGAAAAATGGAGGTTTCTCCTTAATTTCTCATAAAAAATGTAGTCACAGTGACTAATATTCAGGTTTGTTAGAAAATAAGGACATCTACCTGGATGTCAAATTTTGGATTCATTGGTCCAGTGGTTTTGAAACGTGGCAAGTAAACGGAGATCGAGCTGGACAACCAGACCGATAATGGACAAATGACCATAGCTATATCTGACATAACGTATATACAGGTAGTCATCTGAGCTAAAAATGGTGCTACATAAATATTCCCTTTAACACAATATCGATTATTCACAATTGAATGATAGCTCTTATTTCTAGAATTGCAAGAAATCTAAAAGCCTAAATCAGTATATACCTTCTGAACATCAATAAATGCTGCCTTTGCTTCTGCTATGGTGGGCTTGGCATTTCTTCCTCTGTGCTGGAATCAGTTTTGGCAGTAAACGAAGCATCATAGCACTAATGGCACCTGAAAGAAACCAGGAATATAACAGAATGTCAACTTGTAGGACAATAACAGATTTACTACGAAAAATTTAGTTTCTCGACCAATAAACAAATTTCATGGAATGTCCACAGGCATTATGAAAATCATGATCCTGCTGATCATGCAGTGGTCAAGATTTTGAAGCAAACTGGTTTGATAACATTCCTTGCAGATATATATATATACCATAACACATGAGTGGTCATATGGAGTGATTGATAAAGGGACTATTTAAAAGTTAAATGTGTCCATTAGTCATTTTTCTCCATGAAATGTATTTAAAACTGTTTAAAATGTTAATGATGAGTCAGAAACAGGTTTAAAAGAGACCATTACATCAGCTTTATTATACATATAAAGATGTAAGAGGGCAGATTTATAAAAAGTCACATACATGTTACTCTCAAAATCCATCTGGAACCTCTGTATAAACAACAAGGGATCCATCAGTCACAGTGCTCAGCTGAAGTTGACCTTGAGGTAAAAATCTGAAAATGGAGGTAATGTCTGATAAGAAGAGGTAATATAGACCATGGCTGGATGATATGATTGGTTTGTATTGATGAGTAAGAAATTGTTGCAAATAATATTTTGTGACCTGACCATGTGTTTTCTAATGTTAAAATTAAAGCATGTGAGCAGTTTGTGAACATAAGATGTATATTTTTACCATAACCATTGGTTGGCTTTTTGATAAATTGATGACAGTACAGTAGTTTACACAATTGTTCGATTGGGTCTATTTTTTTTATTAATAGTTTATATTATTAAATATATTTTTTTTTTATTTTATAATATGTATACAGTTGAAATATAACTTATGTTCCCAGTCCACAGGTGTAAGGACTTGGTGGTGGTGTGGGAGTGGTATGACCGGAGTTACAACATCTCTGTACTATCAAAGTGTATATACATAGGATTTTCACTTAATTCAACAAAGCTTACAGAATAAAAAAGTTCATTCACAATTACTTATATTTTAAAAAAGGACAGACAGACTGGCAGACAAACAAAGCTGATAATACATGTTTCAATAATTTCTTAATTTTTTTATTATATCAATTTTTTTAAAGTTTAACATCTGAAATATTACACAATTGTGTATATAAGTTGTTTTCAAATTTCAGACTTTAATAGCTTAAATCCATACACATACAGCATATGAAAGTTATTTCAACAGTGCTTATAGGAAAAATATCATAATAAATATATATTTAATGATAACAGAGAGATGATAGACAGACAGAGCTGATCACTTTATGTTCCATTCTCCTGAAGCAAGAATGTGTTTCAATTAGATCTTAAATTTTTCTAATCCAATTGTTTTTTAAATGAAATAAATTTTACACCCTTGCACAGGTGCAAAGGAATCAATGGTAGCGGGGGGGGGGGGGGGGATTAACAACAATTCTGCATATACATACAGGGCAAACAAAGCCTGATCTCCAATTCTGCTGAGGCAGGAAAATAATGAACAAATGTTTGTATTAGATCCTCATTTTTTTTTATCACATCAATTTTTTTTAATTTTATGTATATATTTCTATACATTCCCAATATAACATATATATCTGAATATAAAAGTTAATTCATAATTCTAAATTGCATCATCATATATCTCAATCTTGTCAAATAACCCCACATCATGCATACAAATGCATATTTACTTTTTTACCACACAAATATATCTTTTAAATTTGCAAAACAATAAATATCTAAAAATAATACTTGAATCAGATTTCACAATTTTTAATTGTGCCTTTATTTATCTGTAATTTGCTTCATATTTTATAAATTTATGCATACTGATGGGTTTAATTTTAATATTTTAAAATCATTTAAAAGGAAATTGATTTCTTTAAAAAGGCTACATTAACCCAAATGGCTTCTTCTGGATTACTCAATGAATTACTCATTCAAGGAAAGTTTTGTATATTGGAGTGGAAACAGCATTACAGTTGAGGAAATACAGGGCAAACAATAACAATAAGTGCATAACACTTGGTGGGTAGGGTTGGCGGGGGGGGGGGGGGGGGGGGGAGGGATGGGGGAGGGGGGGTGGAGGGTGGAGTTGATATGAGAAAAACTGTACACCTGTCACAGCAGGGGATCTCCCCCAGTGACCTGTAACAAATCAGGAACCCTGGCATAGCTAACTTAACTTCCAGTGACCAGGAGTGGGCTGCCTGCATCTGGACAAAGCACGTGACTATAATAAGAGCCTGAACAAAAAAAATTCAATTATAAGCCTAATTTTTGAGCTTTTATTTTCTAATTTCAGGTTTAAACAAATTAAATACTTAAGTTTACATGCTGTGAAAATTTAATCAACAGTACTCACAGGAAAAAAAAAACGTGCCATGGTCAAAATTGAAGGTACTTATTTTATTTTTATGCTAATAATTTTTAAAAAATTTAATAATTCAGATCTAATCTTGGGTATACAATTGAATCTTAATTTAAACAAAGTTATATACTTGAACGAAAGGTCTCTAGCTTCCAAAATTTTCATGTTAGGTGAGTAAATTTCCTGAATTTGTAATTTACAAAGTCCATTATATTCGGGCTCAAAACTTGAAGAAATTACACTTAACAGACTTAATTTCCAGCATGTATATGGAAAATATATTGGAGAATACCAGTACTTCTAGTAAATATTAAGAAAGAAAAACAGACAGATCAGTGGTTTTGATATAAAGCAGTCCTGAAGTGTGATAATAGGTTTTTAATGGAAACCTGAGGTTTTTCCTTAATTTCTCGAAGGAATGAAGTCGCAGTGACCCAGTTTCTGGTTTGGTAGGAGCTTTTGGGGACATCTAACAGTATGCCAAATTTTGGATTCATAGGTCTAATGATTTCAAAACGTGCCAATCTAACAGACGGACAGACGACGGACAATGGACAATGACTATAGCTCAGATAACGTATAGTCAGCTGAGCTAAAAAAAATTTAGGCAGCTTCTGTAGTCTAACAGGTAGAACACATGATTTATACCTGGGAGGTGGAAAGTTAAAAACATAGCCTAGAAGTAGTGTGCTTGTCTTGGACGGGCCATGAAAGCCATGATTGTTACAGAAGATGGACAAGATACTGAAACATGTCCCACCGTACTCAACTGATTAGCAGACAGATTAAAATCATGTACAATATTTCAAAAAGAACTATATAGCTACTTATAAGGTGGTCCAAGATTACCTGCTGATGGCTCAGATGAATTCAAACCAGCTAACATCTTCATGCTGTCTGGGTATTTCACTGCCACCTGGTTCTTATCCTTCAGGATGGCTGCCATGTCATCTCATTTACCCATCAACTCCATCATGCCTCCTCATCCAGATATATTCCAAAGAAGTCTCCCTCTACCTATGAATGTCAAGTTAGCCAAATCAAGAATCAGTTTGCTTGGAATAGTTTACTGACAGATCAGGTATTATATAAAACCTTGAATTCACCTACACAAAGTAAAATAATGAAATCATTTACATGATGAAAAAGATTGGGTGCCTCTGGCTTCTCATATTATTATTGTAGGAGACCTGTTATTCTCAGGTTGAAGAATCTGTACATTGTAAACAGGATCATGCATGCAACACGTCACTAGTAACTTGTTTACCTTTAGCCTAAAGATCCATTGGGATTATAGTATCATCTGAAAGAGTATTTTCACTGGTAGGACTAGTGATTGTAATATAGATTTTTTAATAGAAAATCAGGAAGTAATTACCCATATACAGGGGCGGATCCAGGATTTAGAAAATGTGTCATACAGACCCTTATGTGTGTGTCTGGGACTCCAACCCCCCCCCCCCCCCCTGCCGAGTCCTGGAACTTAAAGATAAATTGACGCCACTGGCTGTCAGGATTAGCAAACCTTAGATATCTCATTTACTTTATATCCAAACATGGGCCTTCTTCTCCACAAATCCAGGGTAACCTCAACACCCTGTCTCTGCCATGTACTCGTTTATCCTCTCTCTCAGTTCCTGATATTAATGCTGGAGCCACTTGGTCTTGAGTTTGATGGAGGCAGTGTCTGAATCTGTAACATAAAATTACTGGTACTCAGAAATACTATATATACCGTATGAATCTGTATTAAGCAGGGATTCAATTTGCATTTTTTTTTGCAGGAAAACAAGTCATAATAGAATAACTACTTATTAAAACTACTTCTACTAAAATAATAGTTTCCACTTTACCAGTGAAATGTTCTGTTTTAATACTTACTACCAAGAGTTATTCTATTTTTCAAGAAATGGAACATTTTTTCTTTAAAGGGGAAAACAATTTTGTACTGTTTAATAGAAGAAGGGGAACCTTTTATTTTTGAACACATTGTGCACACATGGAAAACAACTTGGCTTCATGTCATATTGCACCAACTTGTAATTTAAGTGATTATATATATATATATATATATTTATATAATACACATGCACACACACATATATATATATTAAATACACATACTGGTATATTTTATTAATACCGTTGTAAGTTTCCTTATTTGATTTGCTTTACCTATGTTTGATAATTTATGAAAAAAACATGACGGTGCATGCATGTCCAGCACTTCAGCCCCTGCTCAGTTATGCGTGACATGCTCTCTCAGACCAAACATGTACGCTCGCACTTGGTATTCTCTGCACCAAAGGTGTGTTGGCCCATGTAACTATTTTACTGGTCTTATGCCACTGCAATGATGTTCAAGTTCCACTGATAAAGAATGAAAGGAATAAATGGCAAAGCTGACAAGTTGGTATTCTCACTGGAATTGGATTAAATCCTGTTGGGTCTCCAATAAAATATAGGCAAAACCTGCCTCCTCTTACCTTGATCATTTTCTAGGTAAACAAATCATTATTCTTGTAAGTCGTTTGAGTCAGGTTTACATTTGCACTGAAAAAGACATGGTTTGGGTTTTATCTGACACATGACTTCTTGGCCTTGACCCTTTTATTCCAAGCGGCCAGGGTCTTCCTGCACACAGAACACAGGGTGACCCGAAAGAAATGAACATGCTGTGTAAAATGATGAAACTTAAATTGGACCACACCAACAATTAATAAGAAAGCCTGTGAAAAGACAATATATATGACAATATAAACATATATAGACACACATATCAATATTATATATACACTATAATATATATATGTAAGTATATATATATATATATATATATATATATATATATATATATATATATATATATATACTTATAAAGTATATATATATATAAATATATATTCATTTAAAATATCTTTGAAGATATTACTGTTTTAATGTTATTTTATAAAGGAATATATTTGTTTTATATTCCTGTGACGTCACACAAACATGTTTTTAATATTTCATTTTATTTGTACTTAATTTCTATTCATATTAAACATTTAAATATTCATTGGGAGGGGCATATGACATATTAAAGGCATTGGAACCGAAGCCCCCCCCCCCCCCCCCCCCCACACACACACACCCCACACAAAAATTGAAAGTTGGGGTTGGGGCAATTTAATGGAATAGTTTTGCTCATATGCCTGATATATATGTCCTAAATTTTAATTGTGTAAAATTACCTGAAATCTCTATATTTTTTCTTTAACATTTTGTATGGGCCAACTTGGCCCAAGGTTAGTGTCCTTCTGTAAAGATTTCCTATAGGATTTTTGTCACCAATATATATTATATATATATTATATATATATTTTTCAAAGAAATGATGTTCCCACGGGCCACGCCTATGTTTCTTCTAACATCTGTCAAACAAATTTGGTCTGCGCATGCGCACTATTTGACAGCATGCATGGTTTCCCTTCGTATCGTGCTCCCTGTGGCAGAACAGTCAGCCATTAATTTTTATTTACACCAAAACACTGCTTCATATTCATAAGAAAAATTGAGAAGGGTACAAAAAAATAAAAGAACATTTTCTCTTTGGAATATGAACATTTTTAGAATCGGATGACTTAGAATATGCAAGATGTTATTGGATTCTAATGAAGTGATCTAATGTTTTTTACATCATCAATCGATCATGACGGCAATGAATTTAGCGTGTCGGTTGTAAACTAAATACACTGGTTAAAGTCAGTTCTAAAAATACTTTACAGCCAAATTAAATACCAAAGCCAGTGAAATCTAACCAGAAAAATAAGCCTTACCCTTTATATGGCCTGTGAAAAACACCCAGGTCCCTTGCTCCTGCTTCAACTTCAGCTTTTCAAGTATCTTCTTCACAAATTTGTCCATGTTGAACTAGAAGACGCTACAAAACACGTGGACAAACACGCAGCTCCTATGCAGCGTCCAATGAGGAAAGGCGATCGCGCACGTGCCCCCGTGTCAGAAACAAATCTAAATGTTACTTTGTATCAGATTATCAGTTTGCGGGCAACCAATTGGCCGCGGTCGGTGTCAACCAATATTCTGGGCTCTACTCAAACAATATTTGGTTGCTTTTAACCAATATCTGCTTCAACCAATTAAATTGGTAGCTGTTTCAACCAATCCGTTTTTAGAGTGTACGTTTATTGTCATGCTTGGAACCCTTGGCAGTGAAAGACCTGTATGCATCACTGCACTTGCCTTTCGCACACAGGTGGGAGATATGATCGTTTGATACGCCTGACTGATTGCAGGCTCTTGGCCTCTTTGATCGCAGTGTCGGCATTTGATGTGATATTAACTGCGATCTTGTATCACTGCCAAGGGTTCCAAGCATGACAATAAACGGGAATTTGACAATTTTCCATGATAATAAACGGTCAGATTTACCACTGATTATATAGGAAATGGTTTGGGATTTCAGATTTATGTGACAATAAACAGGATTTTCTATTAACCGATATGACACGAAGTGGGCTCGACTATATATATTTATATATATATATATATATATATATATATATATATATATATATATATATAGCAATATCTCGAAATCGTTCCCCACCTCCCCTCCATCATGTTTCTTTCTAACTCAAACCCGATTTTTAAAAATGTGATTCAATAAAAAATCATTTTCAAACAAGAAAGAAACATGTTGGAGGCAAATACGGTTTTTGAGATAACCAGTCTGATGCTAATGGTTGAGGAGTACCATTTAATGCATATAACCAACCATTATAATTAAGACCTGAGATGTTTAAATATTAGCATTTTGTGACCCTCTGCTCGTAAACTCCAAAAATCAGTCAATATGACCAACATTTATGGGCTATTTTGTTGATTAAACCGATTCAGCTAAACGTCATGGCCCACTAGTTAACTGTAACAATATATAATAAAATGAATATCTTGCACCAAGTCCATGCACCCATAGGCTACTTGTTAACTTCAGTCTATACAGACACAGACTTCCACTATTTAACCCGCGCGGAATCGGAACGCATCAAATACATTTCATTGCATTCAAGCGCATGAACTGATGACGTATAAATGCAGAACAATCGATATGACCCAGTTGCATAATAAAATAAAGACACATTTATTTATCGGGGTCAGCGCCATGATTAGAAACCAGGAGGGGCTAAAAATAGATCCCACGCCTTGTCGCTGATTGGTCAAGACAAGGTCACATGCCACAGTTCCCAATGGTCTCCAATCGCCTCAATTTCCCAATCAAGACTACGGTCTAATTTTCGCTTTTTTTTTACCAGAATAAGGGATTTTTTTTCGTTGACAGCGTGCAGTCATTCAGGTAAGAGTTTCATTCCAAGTGTCATTTTACTTGTAGGACAAAAACTTGTATTTTTATTCGTCCCTGATGTCGGAAATGCAATATTTACATTAAGCGTTGGGGACTGGGACAGATTGGGATGAATGGCTTTGCCTGCCTGACTGACAGCACGTTCAATATTATTACCTGGTTGAGGCAGAAGCAGCTTCACCTAGCTTAGAAACCAGACATGTAGACTTGTATACACCTTAAGGTCACCAGATGTCGTATTGACTGAAGCCCCTAAGGATTAGCTGCGACTAAATAACGGGCTGTGCCTTTGGACTGTCTGCCGGACTTTTGTCTTGACAGGGGAGCCTTGACCAATTGACAGCCAGAATTGGTGAGCTGTGGTCAAAACAAAACCTCGCCCTGACACTCTCACCCGAGATCCAAAGAAAATGTTTTCCCGAACATTCCAAAGAAACACTTGTTACGTTTTGCTAGAAATCACGCAACGTACACAACACAAGAAAACTCCGAGGTACTCAATAATATTTATAATAACAAAATCACTATTGTAAATTAGTATTTACAATATGTATATGATATAAATGATATGTTCTGGCTATATTCACATTTTATTGTCCATGTGAGACACACTATATAGCAAATCAATATTGTGGTTAAACTAAGCTTTCATAGAGCCAATAAAGTTGTCTCCCGCCAAAATATACATGTTGACAACTCCTTGAGCTGCAAAAGGAGTTGTTGATGTGTCTCTTGGTGCACACTACTAAAGTCCGTTCCGCACCCCCTGTCCAGCTGATTTTTCATGATTATCTCCACATAAGACAAACTTGCTAAACAAAATTTCTAACAATGACATAAAGACACAAAAGCCTAATTTTTGGTACCTTGCCTACTCACAATATAAAAATTATTCATATTACAGCCTGGTTGACATGTCTCATATATATGGCGTCCCTAATAAGTGGCCATTGTTTATCCTCCTTGGATATGGTTATAAAGTAATGTGTCATAATAGTGTAGCATGTGCATGCGGAAAATACAAGTCTCGCTGTAAAGAGAGGGTGACAGCTCTTGATTATTGGTCCTGTGAATCTTGGTGCCTCTTTAGTATGTAATGTCTATTATGACTTAATCTCTGTTCCCTGATATGCCCTTTTCATAGATTAGTGGCAAGATGTCGCTACAGAATAGACTAGTTACTGGTAAAATGATTTTAAATTGTTTACAGGGAAATGACATAAGGTAGGCTATTATTTCCATAATAGTTGGTTATGCTTTTTTCTCTTTCAGCCCTTAGGTAAAAAATATTTGGCATTCTTTGATTTGCAAAAAAATAATCGCAAAAAAAAACAGGTGGACGGGGGTGCTGGAACGGACTATAGCACACTACCGTATCCTCATCAGGGATGGCGATGCATCATAGTTCACAAATTTGGAGCCCATAGCTTCCGTGCTCTCTCCTTACGCTTTGTTTCCCTCCGCCGAGGGAGCCCTAGTAAGAGGTGTTTGAAAACTGGAGACATTCCACTACAAACATATTTGTATAATATGGTAACATAACATATCACTTTAAAATTGTTATGTCCCTTAAACAATTGAATCTGGTAGGTCTCCATCTCAAGCGGTAAAAGCAAACCTGTCTGGAGGGGATTTCCATGGGGTTCCCCAACATAAAAGGTCATACCCATTATCAGCCTCCAGCGCAGAGTCAAGATATGTTGTGTTTATCCTTGACATTCATGATAAGGCTTCTGTACGGAGAATGATGCATCACACGTGCCACCTGGTGATTGTCCCAACTTTAAGAACAACTGTCAGGTCCAGGGAAGGTAAACTTTTGTAGTGAGTAAGGTTTAAACACTAAAACAGGAATTACACAAAAATTTCTTGTTCAGGCAAGTACATTAACATTCTCTGCCCCCCAAATGCATAAGTTTCCCTGTTATACACACATTATTTGATTTTATAGGAATTTTTGTCCAGTAGAGGATGTACGTTCTCCAGTTTTCTTGAAGCTTCATATGTGGCGGGGTATCCATGGAATGGATACATAAGCCACATTATAACATGCAGTTAACAAATTTGTAGCAGCCCAGCATGAGTTTCATGTGTAGGGCTTTTAAACTTGTGTGGGGAAATGATTGTCATAATAACTGGTTCACTGAGTCCAACAACAAAAGTGATTTCCAGTCCTTCCATAAGTAAAATGAGTCTGTTGTCCTCTGTTTTTCCACTCCACTTCATGATAACTGCACCCTTGTGTCACCTATATTATAGGACCTCTGACACACCATACTGCTGAACCCACCATCGCATATGGTCTGAGACCCACCACAGACACCTGGACACATCACACTATATAATACTATCCCCCTTAAAAAGAAAATTTATGACACCTATATGAGTAAAATTTTGTTATTTTACAAAAAGTATTATTTTAGATGACTTTGTATATACATAGATAACAATTCAACATGATACGCATATGATTGCTTATGCTTATACATGTGATCATACACATCCACATCTTAACAAAACCACCAACCAATAATGTGTATAACACAAAATTACAATTCCTGCATTTAATCAATAATTCATACAAAAATCTTGTTATTTTACAAAAAGTATTATTTTAGATGACTTTGTATATACATAGATAACAATTCAACATGATACGCATATGATTGCTTATGCTTATACATGTGATCATACACATCCACATCTTAACAAAACCACCAACCAATAATGTGTGTAACACAAAATTACAATTCCTGCATTTAATCAATAATTCATACAAGTATCTTTCACTGCTCTTAAGCTACTGCATTAATTGTATCCACAGACAAAGTCGGGGGATACCATGGTTTTATGATGGATCTTCCGCCGCAGATAAATCTTATCTGCGTGATAACTCAAAAAATAGTTCACAGATCTTTACCAAAGGTAACATGTGCATAGATATGGGTGAGAGGACAAAGTCTTTTTAAAATGGGGTCATAACCTTTTCCAGGAGTGTGACCTTGACCTTGAATAAATCTATTTTTGGGGAAAATCACACAAATTCTTAAATATCTAAAGAAAATTGCATGGATTGATAAAAAAATTAAGTTGACCGAAGATCTTGGATAGCGTTATCATTAACCAAAAACCGGTGGTGCCAACTATTTTGTTTTTCTTGTTTTCCCACCTTTTAATACCCCCTTCATTGCCTCTTGACAGTACTGTGCACATTATAAATAAAAAACTCATGGAAAGATTTCTTCCATATTATGCATAAACATAGATATGGATTATGGAATGAGGTATATTAAAATTGGGGTCATTACCTTTTACTATGAGGGTGGCCTTGACCTTGAATATTTCCATATTTATCCTTTTCTTGTTTTCTTGTCATTTAATACCCCCATCATTGCCGCATAACAGTACTGTGAGCATTATAAGTCAAAAACTTATGAACAGATTTTTTTCATATTAGGCATATACATAGACATGGGTTATGGGATGATTTATATTAAATTGGGGTCATGACCTTTCCTATTAGAGTTGCTTTGACTTTGCATATTCCCAAATTTGGTGAAAAATGTTGTTTCTCAAGTTGATAGAAGTATGTATCAGAACATCAAAATGAAAGATGTCAGATTTTAAGTTGTTGAAAGAGACTAGTGGCCTTAACCTTGGTTTTGAAGTTCACACCTGAAGAAACCCTTGTGATGTATGCTTCTGAAGATAGGGGTATATTTTTGAAGGGGTGGGGGATTAATTGTCTGGGCAAACTATGGCATCTCTGATGCAAAGAAATGTCTAGTTTACAAACACCTTCCTGTAGCATTAAACTCCTCAACAAATTTCCATTACTGATCTCTAAATTTACATCTTGATAATGCGTCTGCTATCATATTAACTCTACCTCTTAAGTGCTTTACAATAATATCGTACTCTTGTAAGAGCACTCCAATTTAACAATCTTCTCTTCTTTTTTTTCATTTAACTCAAGAACACCAGTGGGTTGTGAACACCATTCTTACATAAACCTCAAAATATTGCAATGCCAAGATAAGTGCCAGTACTTCTTTCTCAACAGTTGAATAATTTCTTTGATAATCTTTGAACTTCTTTGAGAAAAAAACATACTGGATAATCAATTCCTTGTTCCTCTTCCAGTATTAAGATCATGCCAGCAGCCTGCTTACTAGCATCAACAGCTAATTTAAAGTCCCTGTCAAAATCAGATGCTTTCAGTATGGGAGCATTGACCATGAAAGACTTAAATTTGCATAGAGTCCAAAGAAACATTTCCCGTTTCTTTAAAAGATTTGTGAGTGGGGCAGTTATCTCAGCAAAGTTTTTACAAAGGTTTCTGTAATATCCTGTCATTCCTAAAAATCTTTGTAAACCCTTTTTTGATGAGGGCCTTTGGAAATTCATGATAGCCTCAGTTTTAGCTTGGACCAGTTCTTCATCACCTTGTCCTATGATATGACCCAAGTAAATTACTTTGACCTTCCCAAAATCACTTTTTGCCAAGTAAATTTTGAGGTTAGCTTCAGCTAATCTTTGAAAAAATCTCTTCAACCTCTGTAAATGTTCTTCCCAAGTATTGCTGTATACCGTAAAAAACCTGTGTATATGTCAAGAAATTTGTTTAAAAAAAATTAATCCAAGAAAGAGGAGTCAACTTATGTGTGGGTCTGTGCCTGAGAGGCCAAATTTTGCATGAACTTAGTAAAAAATTTATACATGGTTGCTGACAACCAGGAAGTGCCCCGCGCCTAGTTGTAAATATGAGCTTCATTTGCAGTCGATTAAGTACGAATACTAAAGGCACGAGTATTGCTTAATCAATTTGGATTTAATCAAGGGCATCGACCCCAGTGTATTCGACATCCAATTCTCTTACAGAATTGCTCAACAACATTTGGTACTTGCGTTAGCTAGCAAACATGTAAATGGTAAAAGCCCGCGCCCGTGGTATCTGAACTACAGACAGGTGACAAAAGATCCTGATTAGCACTCAACCAGTATGTGGATGGCTGCCTGTCGCAAGAAGCCCCAAACTAGGTCACACTGGGCACCTGTGTACTAGATGGGGGAAGGGGGGGGGGGGGGGGGAGTTCCTACTTAAAATTTACCCCAAATCCTAGTGAATGACTGCGGCCCTGAGAAAACCTCTGGGGAAAAAAGACTGAAGTTTAACCTGACATCAATATCGCAATGAACAATAGAACACAAAACCTGCAAGACTTAGTCAGAATTATTACTCAACAGACTGTGAAATAAAGGCTATACTCACGAAAACTTGAATTAAAAAGACAGGAAATGGAGTTTGGTCAAAGAAAGACGTTTTTTCCGCATGTAGCCCTGGCTTTTGTGCTCTATCCCTGCGGTTCGCCATGCTGGATACCTACACTGCATATATGCAGTTATGTAATTGTTCACCGTTACGTCCGTCTGACAAGGCAAGGAAGACCTGGGTTAATTAAAACTTGAATTAAACTGTCGTTTACGGCCTTGTGTTTTCACAGAATATATAATAAAAATCTCTGACAATAAAAATACTGCCCTTGATCGACGTATATCAACATGCTGAGGACAGATTGCACTGTCACGTGGCCTTTTCATGAGACTTCCAAGGTCCAACTTTGTGCTTTCTTAACAATTTAGATTATATAAAATATAGATACATCAGCAACTGTCCTGTTTTAATTAAGACACATAAATAGTAATGTTTTATTTGATATCTGACACAAACAATCATTAGAAGTTTAAAACTAATGAGCAATGACAGAAGTATGAGAAATCCTTGGCTTTTCTTTTATCGACCACCTGCCAATTCTGGGTGTCAGATGATCTTCATTTTTGCAATACACACTTAAAGTATGGACCTGTTATATTTATTTATCTTAGAATCTTTATGATGCCCAATAATTGTATCCCCAGACAAAGTCGGGGGATACTATGTTTTCATACCGGTCCCGCCGCCGCCACCGCATATAACCCAAAAAATATTTCACGGAACTTTACCAAACTTGGTATATGTATAGATATGGGTAAGAGGACAACTCCTATTTAAAATGAGGTCATGACCTTAACTAGGAGAGTGTCCTTGACCTTGAATAGGTCCAATTTTGGGGAAAATCACACAAATTCTTTAATATCTCAAGAAATCTTGCATGGATTTATCCCAAAAACAACTTGATGGAAGATCATGGATAGGGTTGTCATGTTCCAGAAACTGGTGGCGCCACCTATTATTCTTTACTTGTTTTCGTGCCGTTTAATACCCCCAAAATTGCCACCTTACAGTACTGTGAGCATTATAAGTCAAAAACTAATGGACAGATTTCTTTTATATTTTGCATATACATAGGTATGGGTTATGGGATGGTGTATATTTAAATTGGGGTCATGACCTTTCCTATGATAGTGGCCTTGACCTTGAATATTGCCATATATAATATGGTTAAAATCACACACCTCTTATGATATCTCCAGTGTTGATAGGCATATGGATTTCAAACATGACTTATGTATGGCCCACCACTAAAGTAAGAACCCTATAGGTTCTAGGGTCATGAGGTCAAAGGTCAAGGTCACTGGACTGGCGTTTTAAAAGATACTGTGGATGCATTTTAAGCCAAACTTTCATCCCAGGTCTTCCATCTTGAATATATAGCTCACTTGCCAATAGTAGATGATCCATATAAATTTTGGGGTCACAAGGTCAAAGGTCAATGGCCAAAGGAGCTATCTGTCAAAAAATTAGTTTCTGGATGATAATTCCTGCTTTTATTGATGTATTGATTTCAAATTTGACTTATATATGTCCCATTGGAAAAGCAAGACTCCAATTGATTTTGGGGTCATGAGGTCAAAGGTCAAGGTCAAAGGACATCTTTAAAAAGATTGTGGATGCATTTTCAGCCAAACATTTCATCTCAGACCTTTCATCTTGCACATATAAGTCATCTGCCAATAGAGGAAGACCCCTATCAGTTTTGAGGTCACAAGTTCAAAGGTGAAGGTCACAGGAGCCATCTGTCCAAAAATTAGTTTCTGGATGATAATTCCTGCTTTTATTGATGTATGGATTTCAAACTTGACTTGTATATGTCCCATTGAAAAGCAAGACCCAAATTGATTAAGGGTCAAAGGACAAGGTCACAGGACACATCTTTAAAAAGATGTGGATGCATTTTCAGCCAAACATTTCATCTCAGATCTTTCATCTCGCACATATAGTTCACCTGCCAAGAGAGGAAGAACCCTATCAATTTTGAGGTCCCAAGGTCAAAGGTGAAGGTCACAGGAGCCATCTGTGCAAAAATTAGTTTCTGGATGATAATTCCTGCTTTTATTGATGTATGGATTTCAAACTTGACTTGTATATGTCCCATTGGAAAAGCAAGACCAAAATTGATTTTGGGGTCATGAGGTCAAAGGTCAAGGTCACAGGACACATCTTTAAAAAGATGTGGATGCATTTTCAGCCAAACATTTCATCTCAGATCTTTCATCTTGCACATATAGTTCTCCTGCCAAGAGAGAAAGAACACTATCAATTTTGAGGTCACAAGGTCAAAGGTGAAGGTCACAGGAGCCATCTGTCCAAAAAAATTAGTTTCTGGATGACAATTCCTGCTTTATTGATGTATAGATTTCAAACTTGACTTGCATATGTCCCATTGGAAAAGCAAGACCCAAATTGATTTTGGGGTCATAAGGTCAAAGGTCACAGGACACATCTTTAAAAAGATCAAGGTCACAGGACCAACATCTTCAACAAGATTGTGGATTGTTAGATGGAAGAAACAATAAATATGCCAAGTGTCAGTATATGCTGCTAAAAATGGGGGTCTGTTCTTAAAGGGGGGAGGCCTACTATGTCTGGGGATACTCTGGCACCTGCGGTGCCAAGAAATGCCTAGTTTTTCACTGGATTGCACCACAAAACAAATGTCAATTTTAGTTTTAAATATATTGGAGTGTCATCAGTGTAAAAAAACGAGTGGCCAGTCATGCAATTCATCTTTCCCTGAGTGGCCTGTCATACAACTCTCGATGGTCATGTATGCTGCTTCTGACCTGTTTTGACCTCCAGAATGGTTTGAAAAAAAATTTACCTGATATTTACCCTGAAAAATTATACTCTATTTATATGCAAGGTCGACTTATATGTGCATTTTTATGGTACAATCATATCATCAGTATATGCTTCAACACCCTGTAAGGTTATAGATGCATTTATTCATGAGCCTTTAGAATGGGGCTCCATTGTTTTTCAATCTGAAGGGCATGACAAATGCTGTAATTTTTCTTTCACTGAATCTCTGACTGCAAATAACGAAAGTGGAACACCTTTGACCCAATCCTGTTTGTTGAGATATTGGATGATAGGCACTCAAAATAATTTGATGCACACCTAACTCATTAGCTAACTGTTGGAATAATCCAGAAGTAAGATTTGTACCCTGATCTGATTGAATCTCTTTAGGCATTCCAAACAATGCAACAAATCTGACTAAAGCTTTGGCAATATGCTGTGATTTTGTATTTCTATGAGGAATGGCCTCAGGAAATCTTGTTGTAGTACAAAAGTACTACACATTATGGTTAGCAAGTACTGGTTTCCGTTTTTAGCTCAGCTGACTATAAGACAGTGACTATTGTTCATTGTCCCTCTGTCTATCTGTTAGACAGGCACGTTTTGAAACTGTCAGACCTACGAATAAAAAATTTGGCATACTGTTAGATGTCCCCATAATCTCCTACCAAACCGAAAACTGGGTCACTGTGACTTTGTCCATTTGAGAAATTAAGAGAAAACCTCAGTTATAATTTAAAAATCCATTATCACACTTCAGGACTGCCTAATATCAAAACCACTTATCTGTTTTTCTTAAATTTACTGTAAATGTTCTTCTATATATTTCCTATTTAGATCTGAATTTTGTAAATTTTTAAGTTATTAGCATAAAAATAAAATCAGTACCTTAAGTTTTGCCCAACTTTGACCATGGCACATTTTTTTAGCTCAGCTGACCATAAGTCATCTGAGCTATAGTCTTGGTCCATTGTCCGTCGTCTTGTCCGTCCATCCGTAGATGTGGCACATTTTGAAACCGTAAGACCTAGGAATCCAAATTCGGCATAATGTTAGATGTCACCAAGATCTCCTACCAAGCCGAAAACTGGGTCTTTGCGACTTCGTTCCTTTGAGAAATTAAGGTGGCACGACTGGTCCTCCCACCTGACCTGACTTTGTTTCAGTTTTTCCTTTGCATGGAACAATCTTATGCTTTAATACCCCCTAAAGTATACATTTTCTGAAAGCTAAGAAAATGCTCTATAGTTTGGTGAAAATAAACTTTGTTTCCGTGGAACAGGTTTGAATTTGTAAGAATTTTAATTTAATTTTAATTTTTAACAAAAAATCGTTTATTCCAGCACAACTAAAGCAGATACAGAAAATCTTCTTAAATAAATCAAGAATTTAGATAATAATCCCCAGGCTTTTTTAGCTCAGCTGACTTTCAGTCATGCTGGGCTATAGCGATGGGTCTTTGTCCGGCGTCCTTCCGTCTGTCCGTCCGGCCGTCCGTCCGGCCGTCCGGCCGGCCGTCCGTCCGTTAGCAGGGCACAAATCGTAACCGTAGGGGCTAGGGCCATGAACCCTATGCAGTCTTAGAGGTTATAAAAAGATCTCCTTGCAAACCTGAAATTAGGTCACTGCGACCTATATTTTCGAAGTTATGGGGTGTGTTTGCACCCCCCAGAAATAACTCTTTGAGACAAAATTTTCATCCTAAACCTTCCATCTTTCACATACAGCTCACCTACCAACAGGGGAAGAACCATAATTTTTTTGAGGTCAAAAGGTCAAAGGTCAAGGTCACAGGGGCCTCTTCTTTGAAAAGCCTGTGGATGCATTTTAAGCCAACCCTTTCATCCCAATTCTTTGATCTTTCACATATAGCTCACCTACTAAGTTGGAGAAGAATCCTATAGATTTTGAGGTCACAAGGTCAAAGGTCAGGGTCACAGGATCCACTTCTTTGAAAAGGTTGTGGACACATTTCAAGCTAGACTTTTCATTCCAAACCTTCCAGCACTGATATCGCTTCTCTGCCAACAGGGGAAAAGACCTGTTGATTTTGAGGTCAAAGGTCAAGTTCACAGCACCCACTTCTTGCGTGGAGTCTTTTTCAGGCAAACTTTTCAATCTGTACCTTCAATCTGTCATATATGGCTTACTTAATACCAACAAGGGAAGAAGCCTATTGATGTTGAGGTCAAAAAGTCAAAGGTCAAGGTCACAATATTTAATTGTTCTAAATGCTTGTGAGCATATTTCAAGTGTAACTGTTCAACCCAAACCTTCAGTCTTTCACATATTCCACATCAATGCATCACTCAGTTTGACTCAAACTTCATATTTATGGGTCTTTTTGCTTGAATAAATAACTTATTGATTTTGGGGTCAGCTGGTCAGCAGGTTAAAGGTTGCAGGTCAAAGTTATTCACCCATTGGTTGCAAAGTAATTACACCAGATTTAAGTGGTCAGTAGTTACCCATCATTTAGAAAGAATCCAGTTGATATATGGGCAAAAGGCCAAGGTCATAGGTCAGGGATGTTCACAATTACTTATTTTATAGACCATCTCTATTTTTCTTGTATATATAACCATCCCACTCCAGCTGGTACATCTCCCTGTGTGGCTGTAATTGTGAGTGACACTGGTGACATATGACTCCCTTTTGTATCAGCCTATTAAGTGATAAGGCTCAGTGATAAGTACCTCGTTGCTTCATAACAAAAACACTGTTGTCAGAATGCTTCAGCCAGGCATTAAGACTATGAGAGTATAGTATTAAGGTTTAGCTACTGATTTATAAGATGATGGGAACATTTTGCAGTTTATTTTATGGAATCCTAGCAATAAACTTGGTTTCCTAGATATCTGAATATTTTAATATATATCACCACATATAAAAGCAAGTGTTTGTTCTCATAATATGTGGATGTGTACCTTGATTTAGGATGGCTTTTTGTTTTATTTCAAGACTCTTAGTCATGCTTTCTGCATTTCTTTTCTTTCAGGTTTGGCAGTTTACCTACCCTGCTGACCCCATTGAAAAGCAGAGTGATAATAAAAAATATTGGACTTACACTTTTTACAATTGCATATCTTTAAATCTGATATGAGGGCCTGGACATACCTTTTGAATTATTTTGGGCATCCATTACTGGATAATTTGCCCCAAGTTTGGTCTCTTATTGGAGAATGTGGGATATCAAATGTCATACTTGTCAGAAATCCATTATGTCTGCCAGTTAGCCACCTTAGAAATTCTTTCTTCAGTGCAGTTTCAGTAATTTTTCTTTAATGTTTGGTCCGATTTAGAGAATGTTTGTTGTCTGATTTCAGACTTGTAAGAAGTCCAATATGGACACCAGGCAACCATCTTTTAATTCCTTTTGATCATTTTATCTCAAGAACAGTTAAAGTGAATGCAGTTGGATGTATATTTATGTAATCTTGTAAAGAATTGGGTCAAATATTTCTGAATAAATATTACCATCATTTATAAAAGTGCAGTACAGTTGGCTTGTATTGAATAAAAATTCACACAGAAGCACCTGTTTCTCAATAATTCTTGCATGTATTTCCTTGATTTTTGCTATATATTTTGATCTTATATTTGCCCTTTGTGGTGTTCCTTTTGAGACTGACAGGTTTCAAGCAAGCTGTTGGAATAGTTCCTGATAGCTTAACAATCATGCATTTTCCTCAGACCATCAATTCACTGTGTTTTAACCAGACATAGGTGATATATATTTCTGTTGTCATAGAAAATTTTCAACAAATTGGCAAATTGGTTCTTCAAAATTTGACTGGAAGTTGTGAATCTCAGTCCATGATGTCACAGGTCATGCTTGGCAGCTGAGCGTCATGACCCATGGGTCACTTGTATTCAAATTTTGGTCAGTGATTGCTCTCATGCTTACCTTGGTTAGGATTGGTTTTGGAGTGTCTGTCTGTTATTTTGTCCGTCAGGTTTCCATTTCTGTGCGATACCTTTCCTAAATATTATCTGATTTCATTTAAATTTGTGTCAGTGATTGGTCTCATGCTTACCTTGCTTGGGATAGGTTTTGGAGTGTCTGGCTTCTGTCTGTCTTTCCATCAGGTTTTTGTTTCTGTGCGATAACTTTCCTAAAAATTATCCAATTTCATTCAAATTTGGATCTGTGGTTGCTCTCATGCTCACCTTCGTTGGGATTGGATGTGGAGTGTCTGGCTTCCGTCTGTTGGCTGTCTGTCATGAAAAACAAGAGCCCAAAGAAAGGGACATTAATTCCACGAATTTGCTTGATGGTGTAATTTTGAAAAAAAGTAATTGAAAGCTAACAATATAAATAACCATGTATGCTCTATTTGTATAAAGTATAACCATATAAGTGCCCAAAAATTTCAGGATATTTATTTCTATTTGTTTTTGGTTTAAAAAAAAAACAAGGTCACTTTTGCAAGTTATCATCTGCCCTGCTTGATCATAATAAAAAAAGTCATAGACATCTACATTTTGCTTCAGATCATACTCAGATGTATACCAGCTATTGTGTGAAACTTATGACCTTACTAATCTTTGTAATATCACTCATGGACATTTAGGCTATTTCTAAATATATATTTCCAGTCTGTTGTCTCTTTCTTCATTTTTGAAAAAAAACACCCTCTTGTAAATAACCAGCAAACTGCACTAGAAATAAAAAAATCCACGACTGACATGGTGCCTGATGCTGAATATAAAAATGCTGAACATATTTTATTTTTCTGAAATGATTGATGAGCAAGTAACGTGGATCTCTATCTTGTCTACGTCCAAACAAGAACTCCATATGGTCAGGAAATATCAGTTTATTTTATAGGCTATAAATAAAATGAAATATATTTTCAAAGGCACAAAAAGAAACATAACCAAATAAGACGGTTGCTAAAATTTCATGCGTGTTCTGATAAGCTGTGGCCAATAGAAATAATTGGTCAGAAACTGGCCTGCTTGCAAAACCCTGTCATAATCGGCACAAAACTGATGAAATCACTCAATTATAATTGAAATTCTTAACATCATAAGCAGCGTTCCCATGTGTGAGTATATGAGTATATGTGTGAAAATCACTCATATGATTTTGTAACTGGGGTGTTTCCATGTGTCCGTCAGCGTATATGCATGAAAATCACCACAGGAGCGATGAAGTCACATAGGGGTGAATTTTTACAACCAACCTGCCATTGGCTCATGTAACCACAGGTACAGTGAAGGCACGTCCTGTCATTGGTTCATCTCCACTCATTTTCATAGCCCAGAGATGGAACTTCTTCCAAATATTGCCAACTAGCTGCAGTGCTCACAAACTGGCCACTAACGAGGCTTTACGGAAAATGCAAATTTTTTTGGCTTAGGGCAATTTCAAACGATATAAAATCAGGTCACAGAAGGATTACAGCTGTCAGACAATTCGCGGCTGAAGTCACATTTGTAGATAGGAAGGAGCTTCTCATTTCTTAAGTGGAACATATTTGATATTTATCTCTTTCTATACAGTATTTAACCCCACACAATAAAAAGCTGTTGTGCAGAACTACGTTCTCAACTGACAGACCCCCTCAAGTACATAAGGGTCCACTTGTACAGATTAAGGGCATATCGGAACAGCGGTTCTTGACAGGTGTACTGGGATCGATGTCACTTTGCCCATTTCTCCAAACAACCCGCAAATGTACACCTGGTCAGCAAAGGATGAAAAGTCTAAAAAGACTTATGCTCTAAATATTTAATTACTTTAACATTAAACAAAAATTGCACTCGTTGATTTTAAGATTCATTTTTTATCCACACATAAAATAAATACTATCTTGATAGCTTGGCCTTGGTGAAACACATACAGTTGATCTGTGATGAAAATTACGGTGAGATCTTTTGAGGGTTTTCCCTGTCCCAGGATCGTCCTGGGCAGCAAACATGATTGTCCCAAACTAGATTGTGATGGCCTCTGGACGGCGGGACGCCGTTAATTTTGAGGCCTGCTTTGGCTTAATTCCCTGTGTAAACATGCTGTGATGACAAACAAAAGTGTATATATTAGCAGATGGTAAGATGTGACACAACTGGAACTTGTTGTTCCAGGGAAGGGGGGGGGGGTCCCTTTTTAGGGTATAAAAAATAATTGTTGAAAATAAATTTTGAGAGAGCACTGGGAGCTCATTGTGTCAGATACTGTATATCCATAGAAACAAGCTTTCAGATACCAATAAGAAGTTAAAGGGTCATTGTATTTAAATATTTTAAAATACGGGCTGTAAGTGCATTTAACATTTGCTTCTTAGAATACACTTCAAGTAATTAATTTTTTTAGGGCAAATAAAAATTTGTGTAGGGTAAGTAAAAGCTAGTTGTTACTTGCCCAGTCAGGCAAGTGCTTTCAAAAGTTAATGTTAACCCCTGCTTGGGCTCTTGTTTCATATCCCAGGATATTATCATCCTTATTGACACCTTCAGCTGAGCACAGTGACCCATTGGTCATTTGTTTTGTATTAAGTTTGCAAAACTGACAAATGTGTAATCTCTTTTTAAGGTTGATTTGTTCTGCAATTGGAAAATGATGGCCACTGTGCAATTTAATTGTTGATCACAGCTCATCAGTCTCACCCCCAAGATGTCAGACAATCATCAATGTAAGTAATCATCTGGTTCATTTAAATTTATATTCAAAGGCCTGAAACAGCATCTTGTAAAAAGTGTAGAAAAACTCTCCATTCTTTTGTCTTAAAAGGACTGCATGAGCCCCTCTGATACATAATATGAAGGACAGTCAAAGGGTTTGATATAAGTGTCTGATGAATTACTCCTGGAAGTTTTCAGGTGTCATCTAATGTTGTTATTGTCAGGGCCCAATAGAAGAAATCCCAATGGCAATTTAGCTTGGCCTAAACCCCAATCGGGATTTAGTCTCCCCCCCCCCCCCCCAAATCCAGACTAAATTGACCCCACCACCACAGCCCATATGTGCTGCCCTTTTCACCTAATTATGATGAGACCCCGAAACACTCCTTCAAAGAAGGCTTTCCATGCATTAGCTCTTTACAGCACAATTGTGACATTACAAAGGTTGATGATGTATGATGTCCCATTGATGACGTCATCAACTGGAATCGGTATATCGGTATATCGCAGTCATTGTGAACTGTTTTGCTATATTTTGGATTATTTGTTTCATACAAATTATGCGCCAGGTAAGACATTCTCATTCACTCGGTAGTTGGAGGAATGGCTCCTGCAACCTTTGGCCTAGAACTTTTTATACGGTCTCCTAGTATAAAAAAAAAAATCCTGGAAAACATGCCAACAAGGGTACTGGTACAGACTACACATGTTCTGTTGGCGAGAGGTCTCACAAATAATGCAAATTTTTTTATTGTTTGGCGACTGACGGTTTACAGTAATATCAGCGACCTGATTGGCTGCACGGAACAGTTATGCTCATGATTATTCAATAAATTAATATGCTATTAAGGTCACGTAAAGTTCATGGTGAGGTCATTTCAGGTTGGAATCAGGATCAGGTCCAGCCCAAATTCTGATAAAGACTGTGAGTGGATAATATATCAGATAATGCCGCCTAGCACATACTTTCGATTTAATTTAGGAAGGTTTCACCTAAGTTCAGGCTAGTCAGTCATTTATCTGTTATTACATCATTACAAAATTTTATTTATTCCATGTTAAACTGGACATCTTTCCTGCCTTCAGATAAATTATCTATGGAATCAGGTGTTTATTTTGTCTCCCCTCCCATGTAAAGAGTGACCTTCATCTTCAAGGTCTAATCAGCAGAAATAGAAATATTTGGTTTACACTATCACTTTTGAAGCACTCACTATATTTTCATGAAATTTGATACATGAAATTTTTCTAGAAAAAATTCTGAAGAATTTCCGAATTTCTGAAATTCCGAAACTGGTCACCTTGACCTTCATATTCAAGGTCAAATCAGCTGGAATAGAAAATATTTGTGAATGCTGTGACTTTTGAAGTAGTTCATATTTTTTCCTCAAATTTGGGGATGGGACCCAATAGGAAGGGGAGACATCTCTCATTCTAGTTTTTAGCGAACCTGTGAGCTTATGCGATAGTGTGGCGTCATCTGACGTCTGTATGTTAACCCATACTATCCAAAAATCGGCAGGAGCTATCATCACCAAATTTTATTAAAATACAATAGCTCTAAGGCACTGTACACAGTAAAATACATTAAGATGATTAAAAAAGAAATTTGAGTGACAGATAATGCAATTAAAATGACTAAAAAATAGATATGCAGAAAACTAAATGATCAAGAATCCAAACAAAGTGGATGATGACGGCAAATAATATGCCAACTGGAAAAGGTGTGTTTTCAGTAGTCTTTTGAAACACGGAACACTTGAGGCACCCTTGATATGTTGAGGAAGATTATTCCAGAGGATAGCGGAGGAGTATCTGAATGATCTCTTTCTGTACTGAGTCCGGGCCCTTGGCACCTCAAGGAGAGATTTATGCGCCGACCTCAAAAAGAAAAAGTCATCTAAAAAACTATTGGATTTTGCTTATTTTTTTTGTCCCCCGGTCTGTGGATGTGGGGGACATTGATTTTGGTTTGTTTGTCTGTCCATCTGTCTAGCTGTTAGTCTGTCTGTCCATCTCTCTCTCCCCAGACTATAAGTCAACTGAGCTAAAGTCATGGTCCGTTGTCCGTCATCTGTCCGTCTGTTAGACTGGCACGTTTTAAAACCGTTTGACCTACGAATCCAAAATTTGGCATACTGTTAGATGTCCCCAAGATCTCCTGCCAAACTGAAAATTGGGTCACTGTGACTTTGTTCCTTCGAGAAATTAAGGAAAAACCTCAAATTTCAATTAAAATCCTGTTATCACACTTCAGGACTGCCACTGCCACTGATCTGTTTTCCCTAATATTTACCAGAAGTATTCTCTGATATATTTCCTATATACATGTCAGAAATTAAGTTCGTTAAGTATAATTTCTTAAAGTTATGAGCCTGGACATATGCACTTTATAAACAAGTGGCCCATGGGCCATGAAGCTCAGCTGAATTCAAGGAATGTTGAACAATGAGCAAAATGACTGCCAGAGTGCAAACAAATCATGAATTTTGTGAAAAGTCCTTAGAAATGGGTTTCAGTGGGCTTTTGGACAGATGACAACTTCATTTGAAGGTCTCATAAATAGAAAAAAAAATGCGTAAACATTTGAAAAAAATACAGGTAGTGCCACCAGTCTGCAGGAACTGATGAAACACTCCATGATCAATATATATCCAAAGAATCATGGCTATCAAGGCATTAGTTATTCAGATACTGGAGCTTTTGTTTGTATCAAATTTTTAATTATTCTTGGGGGTATTTATGAGCCCTATAGCTCGGAGAATATGGGTAATAGAAACCTAATTTCAGGTTTCCAAGGAGATTTTTCATTAGTCTCCCTGGATGTCAAGTAAGAAGATTCTAGGTACAGCAGTTACAGTTTGTGGCATGTGAACAGATGACCACTTCATTGGAAGGTCTCATCAATAGAGAAAAAATGCCTAAAAAATTGAAAAAAAAATACAGGTGGCGCCACCAGTTTGCAGGAACTGATGGAACACTCCATGATCAATATGCCTGCGAAGAATCATGGAGATTAATGCATTGGTTATTCAGATACTGGAGTTTTGTATCAAATTTTTAATTATTCTGAGGGGTACTTACTACGAAGGATATGGGTAACAGAGACCTAATTTCATGTTTTTACAGAGGCTTTTCATGAACCTCCCTTGATGTCAAGTTAGAAGAATCTAGGTCCAGCGGTTACAATTTGTGCCCTGTTAACAGTTGAAAGCTTCTTTGAAGGTCTCAAAAATAAAGAAAAAATTTCATAAAATTGAAAAAAAAAAATAAAGATGGCGCCACCAGTTTGCAGGAACTGATGGAACATCCCATGATCAATATTCACGCAAAGAATCATGGTGATCAATGCAGTGGTTATTCAGATACTTGAGCTTTTGTATCAAATTTTGCATTATTCTTGGGGGTACTTCGGAGCCCCATAGCTCCAAGGATATGGGTAACAGAGACCTAATTTCAGGTTTTCAAGGAGAATTTTCATGGACCTCCCGGGATATTAAGTTTGAAGATTCCAGGTCCAGTGGTTACGATTTGTGCCCTGTTAACAGATGACAGTTTGAGGTTTGAAAAAAAAAAGAGAAAAAAATTTGCAAAATTTGAAAAAAATACAGGTGGCGCCACCAGTCTGCAGGAAGTGATGGAACATCCCAATGCCAATATTCATTCAAAGAATCTTGGTGATCAATGCAGTGGTTTTTCAGATACTTGAGCTTTTGTATCAAATTTTGCATTATTCTGGGGGATACTTCAGAGCCCCATAGCTCAGAGGTTTTGGGTAACAGAGACCTAATTTTCAGTTTCCAAGAAGACTTTTCATTGGCCTCTCTGCATGTCAAGAAAGAAAATTCTAGGTCCAGCCGTTATGATTTGTGCCCTGTTATCAGAAGACCGCATCTTTTAAGGTATCAAAAATAGAGAAAGAAAATTGTAAAATATAGAAAAAATACAGGTGGCGCCACCGGTCTGCAGAAACCTATGAAACACTCCATGATCAATATCCATGCAAAGAATCATAGTGATCAATGCAATAGTTGTTCAGATATTTGAGTTTTTGTATCAAATTTTCATTATTCTGGGGGGTATTTCAGAGCCCCATAGCTTGAAGAACCTGGGTAACAGAGACCTAATTCCAGGTTTCCAAGGAGACTTTCCATGGGCCTCCCAGCATGTCAAGATGGAAGATTCTAGGTCCAGTTGTTACCATTTGTGCCCTGTTAACAGATGACTGCATCTTTTAAGGTCTCAAAAATAGAGAAAAAAATCGATAAAAAACAGGTGGTACCACCAGTCTGTAGAAACTGATGAAACATCTCATGATTAATATGTATGCCAAATATCATGACCATCAGTGATGTAGTTAATGAGATGTTGAAGTTTTTGTATGAAATTTTTCACTATTCTGGGGGATACTTTGGGGCCCCATAGCTCAAAAGATATGGGTAACAGAGACCTAATTTCTGGTTTCCATGGAGACTTTTCATAGGTCTCTCAGAATGTCAAGAATGAAGATTCTAGGTCCAGTCTTTAAGATTTGTGCCCTGTTAACAGATGTCCACATTTTTAAAGGTCTCAAAAATAGAGAAAAAAAATCTAAAAAATCGAAAAATAAGGTGGCGCCACCAGTCTGCAGAAACTGATGAAACATCTCATGATTAATATGTATGCCAAAAATCATGACCATCAGTGATGAAGTTAATGAGATATTGAAGTTTTTGTATGAAATTTTTCACTATTATGGGGGGTACTTTGGGGCCCCATAGCTCGAAGGATATGGGTAAGAGAGACCTAATTTCTGGTTTCCATGGAGACTTTTCATAGTTCTCTCAGAATGTCAAGAATGAAGATTCTAGGTCCAGTCTGTATGATTTGTGCCCTGTTAACAGATGTCCACATTTTTAAAGGTCTCAAAAATAGAGAAAAAAATTCGTAAAAAATCGAAAAATAAGGGGGCGCCACCAGTCTGCAGAAACTGATGAAACATCTCATGATTAATATGTATGCCAAAAATCATGACCATCAGTGATGTAGTTAATGAGATATTGAAGTTTTTGTATGAAATTTTTCACTATTATGGGGGGTATTTTGGGGCCCCATAGCTCGAAGGATATGGGTAATAGAGACCTAATTTTTGGTTTCCATGGAGACTTTTCATAGGTCTCTCAGAATGATAAGAATGAAGATTCTAGGTCCAGTCTTTACGATTTGTGCCCTGTTAACAGATGTCCACATTTTTAAAGGTCTCAAAAATAGAGAAAAAAATTCATAAAAAATCAAAAAATACAGGTGGCGCCACCAGTCTGCAGGAACTGATGGAACATCTCATGGTCAATATGTATGCCAAAAATCATGACCATCAGTGATGTAGTTAATGAGATATTGAAGTTTTTGTATGAAATTTTTTATTATTCTGGGGGGTACTTCAGAGACCCATAGCTCGGAGAATATGGGTAACAGAGACTTAATTTCAGGTTTCCAAGGAGATTTTTCATGGATCTCCCTGGATGTCAAGTAAGAAGATTCCAGGTTTAGCGGTTACGATTTGTGCCCTGTTAACGGCCGGCCGGACGGACGAAGAGTGATCGCTATAGCTCAGATGACTTTCAGTCAACTGAGCTAAAAATCAGGAAAAATATTTACCATCTAAACATGAAAATTTTTTAAGCTAGAGATTTTTTTCCCCAAGTATATAACTTTGTTTAATTAAGTTTCAATTGTATACCCAAAATTAGATCCAAATTTTGTAAATTTTTTAGGTTATTAGCATAATAATAAAATCAGTACCATAAATTTTGCCCATCCTTGACCATGGCACATTTTTCCAGTGAGAACTGTTAAATTAATTTTCACAGCATGTAAACATAAGTATTTAATTTGTTTAAATCTGAAATTCGAAAATAAAAGCTTGAAAGTTAGGCAAGTTGTTGAATTTTTTGTTTAGGCTCTATTGTAGTTACTTGGTTTATCCATATGCAGGCTGCCTACTCCTGGTCACTAGAAGTCAGCTATGCCAGGGTTCCTGATTTGTTACAGTCACTGGGGGAGATCCCCTGCTGTGACAGGTGTACAGTAATTCTCAAACCATCACCTTGAAATTTAGGCAAGTTGTTGAATTTTTGGTAAGGGCTCTATTGTAGTTACTTGGTTTATCCATATGCAGGCTGCCTACTCCTGGGTGACTGGAAGTTAGCTATGCCAGGGCTCCTGATTTGTTACAGTCACTGGGGAAGATCCCCTGTTGTGACAGGTGTAAAGTAATTCTCAAACCATCACCTCCCCCAATCTGTATCCATTAGGCCTAGAAACCTCTAACCTGACATTTTGGGATATCCTAGGCAAATGTCCTTGGAATCCTGAAACTAGGTCACTGTGACCTATATCCTGCAACCTATAGGGAAAAGATGTCATTTGAGCACCCTGAATGTCAGATAGGGACAATTCGTATCTGTGAAGCCTAGAATCTTCTAACACAATATCCTGGGAGTTTCTAAGTAGATCTCCTCAGAAACCTGAAATAAGGTCATGGTGACCTATATTTTATGACCTACAGGCTGAAAACATGATTTTTAGCATCCAGACAGTCAGACGGGACACAAGTTGAATCAGTAAGGCCTAGAATCCTCCAATGTGACTTTTTTGGAGTTCCTAGGCAAATCTACTTGGAAACTTGAAATTAGGTCATGGTGACCTATATTTTGTGACCTACAGGCCGAAAACATGATTTCGAGCACCCTGTATGTCAGATGGGGACAAATCATATTTGTGAGGCCTAGAAACTCAATATCCTGGGAGTTTCTTGGCAAATCTCCTTGAAAACCTGAAATTAGGTCATAGTGACCTATATTTTGTGACCTATGGGCAGAAAACATGATTTTGAGCACACAGACAGTCAGATAGGGCACAAATTGTATCCATTAGGCCTAGAATTGTCCAACATGCCATTTAGGGAGGTCCTACGAAAATGTCCTTGGAAACCTGAAATTAGGTCACTGAGACTTATATTCTGCGACCTATAGGAAAAAGATGTTGTATAAACACCCTGAATGTCAGATGGTGACAAAACATATCTGTAAGAATCTTCTTAAATAATTTCCTGGGGGGCTTTAGGCAAATCTCCTTGGAAACCTGAAATTAGGTCATGGTGACCTATATTTTGTGACCTATGGGACAAAACCCGATTTTGAGCACCCTGAATGTCAGATGGGCACAAATTGTATCTATTAGGCCTAAAAATCTTCTAATGCAACATCCTGGGAGGTCCTAGGCAATTCTCCTTGGAAACCTGAAATTAGGTCATGGTGACCTACATTTTGTGACCTACAGGCCAAAAACAGGATTTTGAGCATCCAGAAAGTCATGCAGGGCACACATTGTATTTGTTAGGCCTAGAATCTTCTAATGTAATATTCTGAGATGTCCTTGGTCAATGTCCTTGGAAAACTGAAATAGGTCACCAGGACCTATATTTTGCAACCTATCAGAAAAGATGTCATATAAGCACCCAGACAGTCAGACAGGGCAAAAATTGTATCCATTAGGCCTAAAATCTTTTAATATAACATTCAGGGAGGTCTTAGTCAAGTGTCCTTGGAAACCTGAAATTAGGTCATGGTGACCTATATTGTGACCTATGGGCTGAAAAATGGTTTTGAGAACCCTGACAGACAAGGCACAAATTGTATCCATAAGCCCTAGAATCTTCTAACATGACATTCTGGGAAATCCTTTGAAATTCTCCTGGGAAACCTGAAATTGGATCATGGTGACCTATATTCTGCCAGCTATGGACCAGAAACATGATTTTGAGCACCCAGACAGACAGGGTACAAATTGTATCCATTTTCCTTGGAACCCTCTATTGTGAAATCCAGAGGGTCCTTGGCAGGTCTGCTATGAATACTGAAATTTTTATTTTTGCTATCCATTTTTTCAACACTGTAACTTTAGCCATAGGCTATTCTCACAGACAATATATAACATTAATAAAAAATGAGCACCTGGTCTAAATTAATTGAGCGTCATGGCCCATGGGCCACTTGTTCTTGCAAATGTGTAAAATATATTTAACTTAAAAAATAATTGGATAAGAAAAAAATTAAAATTTAATTAAAACATATTCTTGCCTCACAAGAATGGAACATAAAGTGATCAGCTCTGTTCATCATCTCTCTATTTTGATTAATATATATTAATCATGAAATTATTCCTATAAGCACTGTTGAAATAACTTTCATATGCTGCATGTGGATTGATTAAAGCTATTCAGGGCTGAAACTTGAAAGCAACTTATATATTCAGTTGTGTTATATTGCAGATGTTAAACTTTAAAACAATTTGATATAATAAAAAAATTAAGAAATAAATGAAACTTCATATTTTATCAGCCTTGTTTGTCTACCAGTCTGTTTGTCCTTTTTTTAAATATTAAGTAATTGTGAATGAACTTCTTTATCCTGTAAGCATAGTTGAATTAAGTGAAAATCCTATGTATATACACTATAATAATACAGAGATGTTGTACCTCCCATCATTCCATGCCCCCCCCCCCCCCCCCCAAGTCCTTGCACCTGTGGACTGGTCATATTTTAACTGTATAGATTTTATAAAATAAAAAAATACATATATCTAATAATACTAGTATATATTATAAAAAATAGATCCAATTTAACAAATGTGTAAACTACTGGACCGTCAACAATTTATCAAAAAGTCAACAAATAATCATGGTTATAATGTTCATCTTATGTTCACAAACTGATCACATGCTTCAATTTTAACATCAGGAAATGCATGTTTTGGTCACAAAATATTATTTTCAATAATTTTTTACAAATCAATACAAGCCAATTATGTCAACCAGCCATGGCCTTTATTACCTTTTCCTCTTAGACTTTATCTCCATTTGATATTATCTTAGATTTTTACCCTCAACTTCAGCTGAGCACAGTGCAAGTGACCCATGGGTCCCTTATTTTTTGTTTCCATGCAATAACTTTCCTAAATTTTATCTGATTTCATTCAAATTTGGGTCAGTGATTGCTCTCATGCATACCCTTGGTTTGGATTGGTTTTTAGCTCAGCTGACTGTAAGTCATCTGAGCTATAGCGATCACTCTTTGTCTGTCGTCCGTCCGGCCATCCGGCCGTCTGTCCCTTAACAAGGCACAAATCATAACCACTGGACCTAGAATCTTCTAACTTTAAATCCAGAGAGGTCCATGAAAAATCTCCTTGGAAACCTGGAATTAGGTCTCTGTTACTCATATTCTTTAAGCTATGGGGCTTCGAAGTACCCCCTAGAATAATGAAAAATTCGATACAAAAGCTCAAATATCTGAACAACTAATGCATTTATTACCATGATTCTTTGCATGTATATTGATCATAGAGTGTTTCATCTGTTTCTGCAGACTGGTGGCTCCACCTGTATTTTTTCGATTTTTTTACGATTTTTCTTCTCTATTTTTGAGACCTCAAAAGATGCCGTTATCTGTTAACAGGGCACAAATCTTAATGACTGGACTTAGAATCTTCTGTCTTGACATGCAGGGAGGTCCATGAAAAGTCTTCTTGGAAATCTGGAATTAGGTCTCTGTTACCCATATTCTTCAAGCTATGGGGCTCCGAAGTACCCCCCAGAATATTGAAAAATTTTATACCAAAGCTCAAATATCAGAACAATTAATGCATTGATCACCATGATTCTCTGCATGGATATTGATCATGGATATTTCATCAGTTTCTGCAGACTGGTGGCGCCACCTGTATTTTTCTCGATTTTTTTAAACTATTATTTTATCTATTTTTGAGACCTTAAAAGATGCAGTCATCTGTTAACAGGGCACAAATCGTAACATCTAGACCTAGAATCTTCTTTCTTGACAGGTTGGGAGGCCCATGAAAAGTCTTCTTGGAAACCTCATATTAGGTCTCTGTCACCCATATTGTCTGAGCTATGGGGCTCAGAAATACCCCCCAGAATAAGTAAAAATTGTATACAAAAGCTTTGGTATCTGAACAACTAGTGCATTGATTGGCAGTATAATTTTCATGAATATGCATCATGGAGTGTTTCATCAGTACCTCCAAACTGGTGGTGCCAACCAGACTTCTTTGAATTTTTACGCATTTTTATCGTTATTTTTGAGACCTTCAGAGATGTGGTCGTAAGGTAACAGGGCACAAATCATAACTATTTGAGCTTGAATCTTCTTTCTTGACATCCTGGGAGGTCCATAAAAAACTCCATGGAAACCTGAAATTAAGTCTCTGTTACCCATATTCTCTGAGCTATGGGTCTTAGAAGTACCTCCCAGAATAACTAAAAATTTGATACAAAAGCTCCAGTATCTGAACATCTATTGCATTAATCACCCTAATTCTTTGCATGCATATTCATCATGGAGTTTTTCATCAGTTCTTGTGGACTTGTGGCACCACCTAATTTGAAAAAAAAAATTTAACATATTTTTTTCGCTAGGCCTATTTATGAGACATATGCGGTCTTCCCTTAACAGAGCTCAGATTGTAACCATTGTTCCTAGAATCTTCAAACTTGACATCCAGGGAGATCTGTGAAAAGTCTCCTTGGAAACCTGAATTAAGGTCTCTGTTACCCATATTTTCTGAGCTATGGGGCTTATAGGCACCCCTCAGAATAATTGAAAATTTGATACCAAAGTAGGGCACAAATCATAACCATGGGGCCCAGATTCTTCTAACTTGACATCCTGAGAGTTCCTCAAAAGTTCTCCCCAGAAACCTGAAATTGGGTCACAGTGACCTATATTCTCAAGAGTTTTGGGGTATGTTTGAGCATCCCAGAAATAATGCAAAATACACAGATTCCTCATGAAAGTCTGGTTTGATTGTCATCAAATTTGTTTTAATGGGTTCGGTCTTGATTAACTTAAGCTATTATGCATGAACAATGATGCCACCTATCTTAATGTCAGTCTGCTGAGCGTCATGACCCATGGGTCACTTGTTGAATGTCTTGCTTCTGTCTGTCAATCCGTCATATTTTCATTTCTGTGTGATAACTTTCCTAGATATTATCTAATGTCATTCAAATTTTGGTCAGACATCTCATGCATACCTTGGTAGGGATTGGTTTTGGAGTGTCTGGCTTGTGTCAGTCTGTCTGTCACTTGGTCTGTCTGGCTGTCAGGTTTCCATTTCCGTGCGATAACTTTCCTAAATATTATCTGATTTCATTCAAATTTTGGTCAGTGATTGCTCTCATGCTCACCTTGGTTGGGATTGGTTTTTAGCTCAGCTGACTATAAGTCATCTGAGCTATAGTGGTGGTCCATTGTCCGTTGTCTGTCCGTCCATCCTTCCGTCCGTAGATGAGGCACGTTTTGAAACCGTAATACCTAGGAATCCAAAATTCAGCATAATGTTATATGTCCCCAAGATCTCCTACCAAGCCAAAAACTGGGTCTTTGCAACTTTGTTCCTTTGAGAAATTAAGGAAAAACCTCAATTTTTTATTAAAAACCTATTTTCACACTTCAGGACTGCCTAATATCAAAACCACTACTCTGTTTTTCCTCATATTTACCATAAATATTCCTCAATATAGTTCCTATGTACATGCCAGAAATTAAGTCTGGTAAGTATAAATTCTTCAAGTTATGGGCCCGAACATAATGGACTTTGTAAAAATCAGGAAAAATATTTACTCACTTAACATGAAAAATTTTAAAATCAGGAAAAATATTTACTCACTTAACATGAAAAATTTTGAAACTAAAGTCTATTTTCCCAAGTATATAACTATGTTTAATTAAGATTTAATTGTTTACCCAAAATTAGATCTGAATTTTGTAAATTTTTTAAGTTATTAGCATAAAAATAAAACCAGAACCTTAAATTTAGCCCAACTTTGATCATGGCACATTTTTAGCGAACCTGTGAGCTTATGCGATGGTGTGGCTTTGTCCGGCGTCCGTCATCTGTACGTTAACCCATACTATCTTGAAAACGGCAAGAGTTAGCATCACGAAATTTTATGCAAAAAATTAGTCTTCTAAAAAACTCTATAGGATTTTGCTTATTTTTTGGCTAATTGCATTTCCTTAGATTTTATAGGGAAAAAGCTAAAAAAACTTAAAAAATCTTCTTCTCCGAAACTGTTCAGCCAAATTGTTCAATATTTCATAGACATGATTCCTTGAACAATCTCTCTCAAGTTAGTTCGAATGGTTTAAGTTTGATGATTTTTGGCCGAGTTACAGGAACTTGAACTTGGTCATCTGTCCAAAAAAGCATACTAAAATTACAATCTCAGAAATGGCTGAAACTATCATCACCAAATTTTATGTCAATGTTGGTCACATGAGTCATATCTGAAATTGAGGTATTGGTGGCGCCACCTGCATCGGCCTTTTTGTCAGGGGGTCATCAGTGCCCGTATCATACTGACTGCTACAAAAAACTCTCTGAAACCATATGGCCAAATTATTTAACAGAAATGATCCTAGGGTAGTGCTTTCTGAAGTTTGTTCAAATGGTCTCAGTTCAGTGACTTTTGGCTGAGTAATGGGAAGCTGAATTTAGTCATATGCCATAACAGCCCATTTTAGCTAAGTGGCTACAAAGAACTTCTTCTCAAAAACCACTGGGCCAAATTCTAAAATCTCACACATTAATTATCCTTAGATGTTGATTATTCAAGTTTGTTCAAATGGCTTTGGTTCAGTGATTTTTGGCTGAGTTATGGGAAGCCTAACTTTGCTGTATTTTCCCATATGAGTTATAAACCTGCAAAACCTTTTTTGACTGACGCCACTGAGGCCAATTTGTATAATATTTTACAGGAATAATCCCCTGAATAATTCTTATAATTATTTTTGTTATGGTTCCAAAGAATGAATTTTGGCTGAATTATAAAGATTGAATTGAGTCATTTTACCATATATGTTTGCTGTGTGAAGCAGAATCATCTAGCCTGGCACCAGTTTATCAGCATCCGTTACATCATGCCTCTAGACATTTAGATTTCAGGTTATCTTTGGTTAATATTGACAAGAATGTTTTTTAAAAGCTTTTAAAAAATGTAGATTTATGCTAAATAAATGCTGTGTTTACAATCACAGGTATACCGCTCTCTGTGGGTATATAAAGACCGCTGTACATGGATTATAAATAATTGGTATCCATACTTAACTTTATTCAAGATTTTGCCATCAGTGAGATGTATCTGTATTATAATTTTGCATTCAATATGCATCTGTAGTAATTTTTAGCGAACCTGTGAGCTAATGCGATGGTTCGGCATTGTCTGTTGTCGTCGTTTACCCATACTATTTCGAAAACAACTGGAGCTAGTATCATGAAATTTAATGCAAAAAATTAGCCATCTGAAAAATTCTGCATTTTCTTAGATTTTATATGGAAAAAGCTAAAAAACCTTTATAAATCTCCTCCGAAACGGTCAAGCCAAATTGTTCAGTATTTCACAAAAATAATCTTTTATACCATCTCTCTCAAGTTTGTTCCAATGGTTCAAGTTTGGTGAATTTTGGCCAAGTTACAGGAAGTTGAACTTAGCTAACTGTCCATGACAGTCTCAGAAACAGCCGGAGCTATCATCACCAAATTTTATGCCAGTGTTGGTCACATGAGTCATATATGAAATTCAGGTATTGGTGGCACCACCAGCATTGACCTTTTTTTGTATGGGGGTCATTGGTCATCTGTACATTAACCCATAATTTCTCAGGAATAGCAGGAGCTACCATCCCTAGATTTTATGCAATAATCTG
Source organism: Sipunculus nudus (assembly GCA_026874595.1). NCBI lineage: Eukaryota > Metazoa > Annelida > Sipuncula > Golfingiida > Sipunculidae > Sipunculus > Sipunculus nudus. Next base: position 44,573,583 of record CM049318.1, on the reverse strand, counting down.
TCACATATTAAATGTTGTGGGATTCAGCTTATGTTTTTGCTGTCTGCATTTACTTAGATTTTATAGGGAAAAAGCTGAAAAAACTTTAAAAGTCTTCTTCTTTTAAACTGTCCAGCCAAATTGTTAAATATTTTACAAAAATGATCCCAGAGGCAAGCCCTCTCAAGTTTCTTCAGATGGTTTGCATTTGATGGATTTTAGTGGTGTTACACAAATTTGAACAGCCATTTGGCCAATTAAGCATACTGACATAGTAATCTCAGAAATGACAGAAGCTACCATTACCAAGTATTGTGCAAATGTTGGTCACATGACTCATATTTGAAGTTGCAGATTTTGTGGTGCCATCTACATTGACCTGTTTTTAATGGGCAAAAACCTCATAATTTTAGCCTCTTTCAGCTTAAAATGTTTATGATGAAACTCAAGTTGAATCATTAAATTTTTAAAAGAATTATCCTAGGACATGGTATTTTCAATTATATCGGAAAAGCTGAAGTTGGTCTTACGGCCATTATTATGTCTATTTCAAACTGAGGACTGCAAAACTGTTCTCCTACAAAATTATTGTGTCAATTATAACTTCTGTAACATTGCACAAAAATTATTCTTAGGTGGCCTTTGTTCAAGTTTACTTGAAGGATTTTTGGCAGATTTATTGGACCTTTAACAAAGAAAGAACTGCATCTTTTATTATTCTAGATATTTTGATAAAAAGTTTATGAATATGTCAGCTTGAAAAAAAAAGCATTTTAGCCAAAGTCTTTCAGTATGTGTAAACAGATTTACCAACAGGCCAAGATTGTGTTTGTATCTTTAAATAGGCTGAGAAACTGCCAACTGTTTCAGATTTGGCAACAGATCAAGAGTTCATTCAGTGCAGCAAAGCACAAGGCATGTGATCACCTCATGGCCACCATGTGATCACCTCATGGGTGTCATGCCCCTGAGGGCTGCATGTGGACTACCAACTGTGTCAGATTATGTAACAGGTCAAGAGTTCACTCAGTGCAGCCAGGTACAGGTCGAAAGTTCACTCAGTCTAGCCAGGTGCAGGTCATGAGTTCATTTAGTGCAGTAGCCTGAGCCAGCAAATTTGTCACAGTTCACTTGGGGCAACTGCCTTTCTCACCTAAGCCTGGTCAGCCCCATGCATCAGACTCAAGGTAAGTTTGATGTATTGGCCTGATATTTTTGACCTGTCTATGTGTCTTTGATGCCTTTCTCGTTCACAAGACAGGAGTCACCACCTACAATGAATTTTGCACAGTGTATGTGCCTGCTTATTTCTACAGAGGAATTGGATATATCAGCCTGAAATTGGGCATATGTATATATCTCTGATAGCTTCGTTGTATACAAGACTGGTGGTGCCAGACACAATTATTTTTGTGTTGTGTGCACCCATGCCAGAATTTTAGCAGTGATGTTTGTGTAATTGTTTCTTATTCAAAATGTTTAGTACTTGCATTGTTCATATACATAAGAAGTAATGGTCCAGCATTGAAGCATTATACCTGGTGTATTTCCCAATGCACGGGTTCGCACTAGGCCTGTAGGCCTTGTTTTCCTGTAAGTACCATTGATTTAATTTTCACAGCATGTAAACATAAATATTTAATTTGTTTAAGTTTGAAATTTGAAATAAAAGCTTGAAAATTAAGCTAGTTATTGATTTTTTCTTGAGGCTCTACTAGAGTCATTTGCTTTGATTACAGATTACAGATGCAGGGTCCCACACCAGGTCACTGGAAGTCAGCTCTGCCAAGGTTTCTAATTTGTTACAGTCACTGGGGGAGACCCCTTTCTGTGACAGGTGTACAGTTATTCTAATATCACCACCGCAATCCCCCCCCCCCCCCCGCAAACCCAACCCACCAAGTGTTATGCAGTAATTGTTATTGTTTTCACTGTATTTCCTTAATTGTAACGCTGTTTCCACTCCAATATACAAAAACTTTCCTTGAAAAAGTAATTCGAGTGTAATCCAGAAGATGCCATGTTGTGTTAATGTAGCATTTTTAAAGAAATTAATTTTCTTTTAAATGATTCTAACAGATATAATTGAACCCATCAGTATGCTTAAATTTATAAAATATGAAGCACATTATGGATAAATAAAGACACAATTAAAAATTGTGAAATCTAAATCAAGTATTATTAGCTCAGCTGACTATAAGTCATCTGAGCTATAGTCGTGGTCCAATGTCCGTCGTCCGTCCGTCTGTCCGTCCGTCCGTCCGTAGATGTGGCACGTTTTGAAACCGTAAGACCTAGGAATCCAAAATTCAGCATAATGTTAGATGTCCCCAAGATCTCCTACCAAGCCGAAAACTGGGTCTTTGCAACTTCGTTCCTTTGAGAAATTAAGGAAAAACCTCAATTTTTTATTAAAAACCTATTTTCACACTTTAGGACTGCCTAATATCAAAACCACTCATCTGTTTTTCCTCATATTTACCATAAATATTCCTCTATATAGTTCCTATGTACATGCCAGAAATTATGTCTGTATTATTTAATTTAAAAAAGTTCTGAGCCCAAACATAATGGACTTTGTAAAAAAATCAGGAAAGATATTTGGTCACTAAACACAAAAAATGTTAAAGCTGTGGACCTTTTTTCAAGTAATATAACTTTAATTAATCAAAATTAAATTGTATACCCAAAATTAGATGAAAATCTTTTAAATTTTTTAAGATATTAATAAAAATAAAAAATTGGTACCTTAAATTTTGCCCAACTTTGACCATGGCACGTTTTTTTCCTGTAAGTACTGTGGATTTAATTTTCACAGCATGTTTTTGTCAGCATTTCAACTGTTAACACTTAAAATTTGAAACCAGTTGATCAAAAACTGTAGATTTTAATCAAGCACCTTGTAACATATTGTTTGCATCAAGCTAGTGTTATGCAGTTTGCAAAAGCTCAGCTCCCCAGTTTCAGCTCTAAGTTCCTTAAATTCAGCATACAGTTAGATGTCTCCAAAATCCCCTACCATGCCAAGAATTTGGTCACTAGGACTTAATACCTTTGAGATATTAATGAAAAACTTCATTTTTCCATTAAAAACCCATTGTTACACATCAAGACTGCCTAATATCAAAACCACTGATCTGACTTTAATCATAAACAATATACATATTTTTCATTCTCTATGCACATCCCAGAATGATGTCAGTATTTCGTAATTGTTTAAAGTTATGGGCCCAAACATAATGCACTTTGTAAAAAATCAAGAAATATATTTACTCCATTAACAAGGGCATTGCTAGAGATTTTTTTGTCAGGGATGTAACATTATTTAATTAAGATTCAATTGAATACCCAAAATTAGTTCTGAATTTTTCAAATTTTATAAGTTATTAGTATAAATATAAAATAAGTACCTTAAATTTTGCCCAACTGTGACCATGGCACGTTTGTTTCCCGTGAGCACTGTTGATATAATTTTCATATCATGCACACATAAGGATTTCAGCTTTTTTTAGAAAGCTGAAAGAAATTGGCCAAAAATTGTAGCTTTTATTAATGTTTTTTATGAGACCCTGTCAGACTTTGGCTCTCTCCAGCCCCTCTTGAGTCACCTGTATGTTGACCTTGTTGACCTTTCATCAAATTATGCACGCTTGAGGCGAGGCATACAGGAATCCAGGCAGCTTATGGCCAGCCACAGTTGATCCAGGTGTCCAACCCAACTCATCTAGTAGTTTTAACCAACAACATAACAATAAACAACAAATTAATAAATTTTTATTGGTTTTTAATAACAAATTAAAGAAAAATAGAAAAGGAATTTGTTAGTTTATAATAACAGGAAATTAACTTGCAGTTACTGATGATATAAGAATCTTGTATTGATGGTAGAATGTCACATATTCCAAATAACACCATGCAGTCACCTATGGCATTTTTCAGTTCAATTTTAATGATAAAGAAGTAAATTATATTATTCATTACTAATCATTAGGGATCATATGAAGGAAATTAATGATAGACAAAGATGCAGTTGATAATATTAATCTAGATTCCTACTGTGTCTAGTGTGTACATTGATGTGAAATTAGTCCAAAATGAATTTTTAACAGTTATTTTTTAATATAAATAAAAGCCTTAAAACCAGGTACTTATGATCATTATTTAAATGTGTGAATTTTGTATATTCTGGATTCTCAACATCATTGTTTGGTGAAAATTGAATAAATACCAGACATGGTGCGAATACTTTGTAATTGTATTTAAATACCAATATGATTATGTACTCCATTATAAAATTTCTTGCATAAAGAATGGGAATTCAGGTAAAAATGAAAGTATATGAATACTCGTGCAAATACTTTCAAAATGTATTCATGAATGCATTCATGAATATATTCTTTAATATTATTTTAATAATCATATCAGTTATATTTCATTTAAAACAATCATATATTTCTCTTATTATTTTTAATAAAAATTATATTCGGGACAATATTTGTAATTTTTTTAATAAACAGTTAAACTCTTATATTATATGTTCTGCTAATAAGTTATATGGCCAAGTCAAAATCTGTGTGACAATAGTACTCCAATTGTTAATAAAATAAATGAAAGCAATCCTCTTCCCTGTCTCCAAAGGTACTATCAAAATCATACATAAGCTAAACAACAACAACTCATAATACAGCTTAAATTTATTACCACACAAAACCAGCATGTGTCTCATTTCTAAATAATATTTTTTTATCATATATAACAGCTGAGCGTCGTGACCCATAGGTCCCTTGTTTTTAGATATTTATTGTTTTGCAGATTTAAACGATATATTTTTGCAGTAAAAAATAAATAAACATTTGTATGTATGATGTGGTGTTATCTGACAAGATTGAGATTTATGATGAGGCAATTAAGAATTATGAATCAACTTTTATATTCAAATATATCTGTTATATTGGAAATGTATAGAAATATAAACTAAAATTAAAAAAAAAAAATTATGTGATAAAAAAATGAGGATTTAATACAAACATTTGTTCATTATTTTCCTGCCTCAGCAGAATTTGAGATCAGGCTTTGTTTGCCCTGTTTTATGTTGTTAATTAGTTATATTTCAACTGTATACATTTCATAAAAAATACATATATTTTTAATAATATATATTATACAAAAAAATAGATTCAATTGAACAAATTTGTAAACTACTGAAATGTCAACAGTTAATCAAAAAGCCAACTAATGATCATGGTAATAGTACAGATCATTTGTTCACAAACTGCTCACATGCTTCAGTTTCAACATTAGGAAACACATGCATGGTCAGGTCACAAAATATTATTTGCAACAATTTCTTGCTCATCAATACAAACCAATCATATGAACCAACCATGGCTCTTATTACCTCTTCCTCTTACACTTGATCCCCATAGATATTATTTTAGATTTTTACCTTAAAGGTCAACTTCAGCTGAGCACAGTGACCCATGGGTCCCTTGTTGAGTGTCTGTCAATCCGTCATATTTTCATTTCTGTGTAACTTTCCTAGATATTATCCAATTTCATTCAAATTTTGGTCAGAGATTGCTTTCATGTATAACTTGGTTGGAATTGGTTTTTGAGTGTCTGGCTTCTGTCAGTCTGTCTGTCACACTGTCTGTCCGGCTGTCAGGTTTTCGTTTCCCTGCGATAACTTTCTTATATATATTATCTGATGTCTTTCAAATTTTGGTCAGTGATTGCTCTCATGCTAACCTGGGTCGATACTTGTTTTGAAGTGTCTGGCTTTTGTCTGTCTGTCTGTCTGTCACTCTGCCTGTCAGTCCATCAGGTTTTCGTTTCTGTGGGATAACTTTCCTAAATATTATCTGATTTCATACAAATTTTGGTCAGTGATTGCTCTTATGCTAACCTTGGTTGGGATTGGTTTTGGAAATTCTGGCTTCTGTCTGTCTGTCTGTCACCCTGTCCATCCTTCTGTCAGTTTTCCATTTCCATCGATAACTCTCCTAAATATTAAACAATTTCATTCAAATATGTGTGAGTGATTGCTCTCATGCTCACCTTGGTTGGGATTGGTTTTGGAGTGTCTGGCATCTGTCTGTCACTCTGTCTGTCTGTCAGGTTTTTGTTTCTGTGAGATAACTTTCCTGAATATTATCCAATTTCATTCAAATATGTGTAAGTGATTGCTCTCATGCTAACCTGGGTTGGGATTGGTTTTGGAAAGTCTGGCTTCTGTCTGTCTGTCACTCTGCCTGTCAGTCCGTCAGGTTATCGTTTCCGTGGGATAACTTTTTTAAATATTATCCAGTTTCATTTAAATTTTGGTCAGTGATTGCTCTCATGCTAACCTTGGTTGAGATTGGTCTTAAAAAATGTCTGGCTTCTGTCTGTCTGTCTGTCTGTCACTTTGTCCGTTTGCTGTCAGGTTTCCATTTCCGTGTGATAACTCTCCTAAATATTATCTGATTTCATTCAAATATGTGTCAGTGATTGCTCTCATGCTTAGCTTGGTTTGGATTGGTTTTGGAGTGTATTGCATCTGTCTGTCACTCTGTCTGTCTGTCTGTCAGGTTTTTGTTTTGGTGAGATTTCTTTCCTTAATATTATCCAATTTCATTCAAATATGTGTCAGTGATTGCTCTCATGCTAACCTTGGTTGGGATTGGTTTTGGAAAGTCTGGCTTCTGTCTGTCTGTCTGTCTGTCAGTCAGTCACACTGTCCGTTTGCTGTCAGGTTACCATTTCTGTGTAATAACTTTCCTAAATATTATCCGATTAATTCAAATATGTGTCAGTGATTGCTATCATGCTTACCTTGGTTTGGAGTATCTGGTATCTGTCTGTCTGTCAGTAACTCTGTCTGTCTGTTCATCAGGTTTTCGTTTCAGTGCGATATTTTTCCTAAATATTATGCAATATCATTCAAATTTTGGTCAGTGATTGTGCTCATGCTCACCTTGGTTGGGATTGGTTTTGGAGTGTCTGGCTTCTTTCTTTTTCTGTCTGTCACTCTCTGTCCGTCCGTTATCAAGCATGAAAAACAACAAGAGCCCAACATAACAATAAACAATAAATTAATAAATTTTTATTGGTTTTTAATAACAAATTAAAGAAAAATTAATAGAAAAGGAATTTGTTAGTTGATGAGTAACATGAAATTAACTTGCAGTCACTGATGATGTAAAAATCTTGTATGGTAGATAGAATGTCAATGTCAATGTTTTTCCAAATAACACCATGCAGTCACCTATGGTATTTTTCAGTTCAATTTAATGATAAAAAAATAAATCATATTATTCATTACTAATCATTAGGGATCATATGAAGGAAATTAATGATAGACAAAGATGCAGTTGATAATATTAATCTAGATTCCTACTGTGTCTAGAGTGAAAGTAGTCCAAAGTGAATATATTACATTTATTTTTATGCCCCACCCCCCCCCCCCCCAAAGTGGCCGGGGCATATAGTTTTACCCATGTCCGTCATTCCCTCCTTCCGTCATTCCGAAATTAAACAGTTGTACAGACTTTTTTTCCGCAATGCTTGCAGATACCGCCCTGATTTTTTATGTGTGGGCAGATAATGACCAGTTACAGATCGAGTTCGCGTTTCGTCCCAGTTGACCTTTTGACTTTTTATGGCTCCTAAACATAGAAAATTTAATGAAAAAAAATAAATTTTCATGACAAATGTACATGTACAGCTGTTTTTAGCCCACAGCTCATGGGCTATTGTCATCACCCAAGCTGTCCGTCTGTCTGTTCGGCTTCCATCCGTCCGGTGTCTGTTAACTTTTACCTTGTGAGCGGGATATCTCTAAAAGGATTCACCGTTGGAATTTTATTTCATCAGTGAAGGTGTTTATCTATAAAATCTCGGTCAAGTTCGAAGATGGGTGACCTTGACCCATTTTTAGCTCGGCTGACTATAAGTCATCTGAGCTATAGTCATGGTCCATTGTCCGTCGTCCGTCCGTCCATCTGTCCGTTTGTCCGTCAGTCCGTCCGTAGATGTGGCACGTTTTGAAACTGTAAGACCTAGGAATCCAAAATTCGCATAATGTTAGATGTCCCAAAGATCTCCTACCAAGCCGAAAACTGGGTCGTTGCGACTTTGTTCCTTTGAGAAATTTAGGAAAAACCTCAATATTTTTTATTAAAACCTATTTTCACACTTCAGGACTGCCTAATATCAAAACCACTGTAAGTGACTATAAGTCATCTGAGCTATAGTTGTGGTCCATTGTCCGTCGTCCGTCCGTCCGTCTGTCCCTCCGTCCGTCCGTCCGTAGATGTGGCACGTTTTGAAACCGTAAGACCTAGGAATCCAAAATTCGGCATAATGTTAGATGTCCCAAAGATCTCCTACCAAGCCAAAAACTGGGTCTTTGCAACTTCGTTCCTTTGAGAAATTAAGGAAAAACCTCAATTTTTTATTAAAAACCTATTTCCACACTTCAGGACTGCCTAATATCAAAACCACTCATCTGTTTTTCCTCATATTTACCATAAATATTCTTCTATATAGTTCCTATGTACATGCCAGAAATTATGTCTGTATTATTTAATTTAAAAAAGTTATGGGCCCAAACATAATGCATTTTGTAAAAAATCAGGAAAGATATTTGATCACTTAACACAAAAAATGTTAAAGCTATCGACCTTTTTTCCAGTAATATAACTTTAATTAATCAAAATTAAATTGTATACCCAAAATTAGATGAAAATCTTTTAAATTTTCTAAAATATAAATAAAAATAAAAAATTGGTACCTTAAATTTTGCCCAACTTTGACCATGGCACGTTTTTTTCCTGTAAGTACTGTGGATTAAATTTTCACAGCATGTTTTTGTTAGCATTTCAACTGTTAACACTTAAAATTTGAAACCAGTTGATCAAAAACTGTAGATTTTAATAAGTTTTCAAACACCATGTAACATATTGTTTACATCAAGCTAGTGTTATGCACTTTGCAAGAGCTCAGCTCCCCAGCTTCAGCTCTTAGTTCCTTAAATTCGGCATACAGTTAGATGTCTCCAAAATCCCCTACCATGCCAAGAATTTGGTCACTAGGACTTAATACCTTCGAGATATTAATGAAAAACTTCATTTTTCCATTAAAAACCCATTGTTACACTTCAAGACTGCCTAATATCAAAACCACTGATCTGACTTTGATCATAAATAATATACATATTTTTCATTCTCTATGCACATGCCAGAATGATGTCAGTATTGTTTTAAGTTATGGGCCCAAACATAATGCACTTTGTAAAAAATCAAGAAATATATTTACTCCCTTAACAAGGGCATTGCTGAAGCTAGAGATTTTTAGCTCAGCTGACTATAAGTCATCTGAGCTATAGTCGTGGTCCATTGTCCGTCGTCAGTCCGTCTGTCTGTCCGTCCGTCCGTCCGTAGATGTGGCACGTTTTGAAACCGTAAGACCTAGGAATCCAAAATTCGGCATAATGTTAGATGTCCCAAAGATCTCCTACCAAGCCGAAAACTGGGTCTTTGCGACTTCGTTCCTTTGAGAAATTAAGGAAAAACCTCAATTTTTTATTAAAAACCTATTTTCACACTTCAGGACTGCCTAATATCAAAACGACTCATCCGTTTTTCCTCATATTTACCATAAATATTCTTCTATATAGTTCCTATGTACATGCCAGAAATTATGTCTGTGTTATATAATTTAAAAAAGTTATGAGCCCAAACATAATGCATTTGGTAAAAAATCAGGAAAGATATTTGATCACTTAACACAAAACATGTTAAAGCTATGGACTTTCATTTCCAATAATATAACTTTAATTAATCAAAATTAAATTGTATACCCAAAATTAGATCAAAATCTTTTAAATTTTTTAAAATATTAACAAAAATAAAAAATTGGTACCTTAAATTTAGCCCAACTTTGACCATGGCACATTTTTTTCCTGTAAGTACTGTGGATTTAATTTTCACAGCATGTTTTTGTTAGCATTTTGTCTGTTAACACCAAAAATTTGAAACCAGTTGATCAAAAACTGTAGATTTTATTCAAGTTTTCAAACACCATGGAACATATTGTTTACATCAAGCTAGTGTTATGCAGTTTGCAAGAGCTCAGCTCCCCTGCTTCAGCTCTCAGTTACTAAAATTTGGCATACAATTAGATGTCTCCAAAATCCCCTACCATGCCAAGAATTTGGTCACTAGGACTTAATACCTTTGAGATATTAATGAAAAACTTCATTTTTCCATTGAAAACGCATTGTTACACTTCAAGACTGCCTAATATCAAAACAACTGATCTGACTTTAATCATATATAATATACATATTTTTCTATACATTCTCTATGCACATGCCAGATATGATGTCAGTATTGCGTAACTGTTTTAAGTTATGGGCGCAAACATAATGCACTTTGTAAAAAATCAAGAAATAATTTACTCCCTTAACAAGGAGATTGCTGAAGCTAGAGATTTTTTTGTCAGGGATGTAACATTATTTAATCAAGATTTAATTGAATACCCAAAATTAGTTCTGAATTTTTCAGAATTTATAAGTTATAAGTATAAATATAAAATTAGTACCTTATATTTTGCTCAACTTTGACCATGGCACGTTTGTTTCCTGTGAGCACTGTTGATATAATTTTCATGTCATGCACACATAAGGATTTCAGCTTTTTAGTTTAGAAAGCTGAAAGAAATTGGCCAAAAATTGTAGCTTTTGTTAATGTTTCTATGAGACCATGTCAGACTTTGGCCCTCTCCAGCCCCTCTTTAGTCACCTGTATGTTGACCTTGTTGAACTTTCAGCAAATTATGCATGCTTGACACAAGGCATAAACTGGGGCTCCAGGCAGCTTATTATATAATGGCCAGCCACAGTTGATCCAGGTGTCCAACCCAACTCATCTAGTAGTTTTAACCAACAACATAACAATAAACAATAAATTAATAAATTTGTGTTGGTTTTTAATAACAAATTAAAGAAAAATAGAAAAGGAATTTGTTAGTTTATAATAACAGGAAATTAACTTGCAGTTACTGAGAATCTTGTATCGATGGATAGAATGTCACGTATTCCAAATAACACCATGCAGTCACCTGTGGTATTTTTCAGTTCAATTTTAATGATAAAAAAGTAAATCATATTATTCATTACTAATCATTAGGGATTATATGAAGGAAATTAATGATAGACAAAGATGCAGTTGATAATATTAATCTAGATTCCTACTGTGTCTAGTGTGTACATTGATGTGAAATTAGTCCAAAATGAATATATTACATTTATTTTTTTAAATATAAATAAAAGCCATAAAACCAGGTACTTATGATCATTATTTAAATGTGTTAATTTTGTATATTCTGGATTCTCAACATCATTGTTTGGTGAAAACTGAATAAATACCTGACATGGTGCGAATAATTTGCAATTGTATTTAAATACGAAAATGAATATGTACTCCATTATAAAATTTCTTGCATAAAGAACGGGAATTCAGGTAAAAATGCAAGTATATGAATACCAGTGCAAATACTTTCAAAATGTATTCATGAATATATTCTTTAATATTATTTTAATAATCATTTCAGTTATATTTCATTTTAAAAAATCATAAGATTCTCTTATTATTTTTAATAAAATTATATTTGGGACAATATTTGTAATTTTTTTAATTAATAGTTAAACTCTTATATTATATGGTCTGCTTATAAGTTATATGGCCAAGTCAAAATCTGTGTGACAATAGTACTCCATTTGTTAATAAAATAAATGAAATCAATCCTCTTCCCTGTCTCCAAAGATACTATCGAAATCATACATAAGCTAAACAACAACAACTCATAATACAGCTTATATTTATTACCACACAAAACCAGCACGTGAATCATATCTAAATCATATTTTTTATCATATATAACAGCTGAGCGCCGTGACCCATAGGTCCCTTGTTTTGTCAGGGATGTAACATTATTTAATCAAGATTCAATTGAATACCCAAAATTAGTTCTGAATTTTTCAAATTTTATAAGTTATTAGTATAAATATAAAATTAGTACCTTAAATTTTGCCCAACTGTGACCATGCCACGTTTGTGTCCTGTGAGCACTGTTGATATAATTTTCATATCATGCACACATTAGGATTTCAGCTTTTTAGTTTAGAAAGCTGAAAGAAATTGGCCAAAAATTGTAGCTTTTATTAATGTTTTTTATGAGACCCTGTCAGACTTTGGCTCTCTCCAGCCCCTCTTGAGTCACCTGTATGTTGACCTTGTTGACCTTTCATCAAATTATGCACGCTTGAGGCGAGGCATAAAGGAATCCAGGCAGCTTATGGCCAGCCACAGTTGATCCAGGTGTCCAACCTAACTCATCTAGTAGTTTTAACCAACAACATAACAATAAACAATAAATAAATAAATTTTTATTGGTTTTTAATAACAAATAAAAGAAAAATAGAAAAGGAATTTGTTAGTTTATAATAACAGGAAATTAACTTGCAGTTACTGATGATATAAGAATCTTGTATCGATGGGTAGAATGTCACATATTCCAAATAACACCATGCAGTCACCTATGGCATTTTTCAGTTCAATTTTAATGATAAAGAAGTAAATCATATTATTCATTACTAATCATTAGGGATCATATGAAGGAAATTAATGATAGACAAAGATGCAGTTGATAATATTAATCTAGATTCCTACTGTGTCTAGTGTGTACATTAATGTGAAATTAGTCCAAAATGAATTTTTTTTACAGTTATTTTTTAATATAAATAAAAGCCATAAAACCAGGTACTTATGATCATTATTTAAATGTGTGAATTTTGTATATTCTGGATTCTCAACATCATTGGTTGGTGAAACTGAATAAATACCAGACATGGTGTGAATACTTTGTAATTGTATTTAAATACGAATATGATAATGTACTCCATTATAAAATTTCTTGCATAAAGAATAGGAATTCAGGTAAAAATGAAAGTATATGAATACTCGTGCAAATACTTTCAAAATGTATTCATGAATGCATTCATGAATATATTCTTTAATATTATTTTAATAATCATATCAGTTATATTTCATTTTAAAAAAATCATATGATTCTCTTATTATTTTTTATTAAAATTATATTTGGGACAATATTTGTAATTTTTTTTAATAAATAGTTAAACTCCTATATTATATTTTCTGCTTATAAGTTATATGGCCAAGTCAAAATCTGTGTGACAATAGTACTCCATTTGTTAATAAAATAAATGAAATCAATCCTCTTCCCTGTCTCCAAAGGTACTATCAAAATCATACATAAGCTAAACAACAACAACTCATAATACAGCTTATATTTATTACTACACAAAACCAGCATGTGCCTCATTTCTAAATAATATTTTTTTATCATATATAACAGCTGAGCATCGTGACCCATAGGTCCCTTGTTCCTCATATTTACCATAAATATTCCCGTATATAGTTCCTATGTACATGCCAGAAATTATGTCTGTATTATATAATTTAAAAAAAGTTATGGGCCCAAACATAATGCATTTTGTAAAAAATCAGGAAAGATATTTGATCACTTAACACAAAACATGTTAAAGCTATGGACTTTTTTTCCAGTAATATAACCAAAATTAGATCAAAATCTTTTAAATTTTTTAAAATATTAACAAAAATAAAAAATTGGTACCTTAAATTTTGCCCAACTTTGACCATGGCACGTTTTTTTTCTGTAAGTACTGTGGATTTTATTTTCACAGCATGTTTTTGTTAGCATCTTGTCTGTAAACACCAAAAATTTGAAACCAGTTGATCAAAAACTGTAGATTTTATTCAAGTTTTCAAGCACCATGTAACATATTGTTTACATCAAGCTAGTGTTATGCAGTTTGCAAGAGCTCAGCTCCCCAGCTTCAGCTCTCAGTTCCTCAAATTTGGCATACAATTAGATGTCTCCAAAATCCCCTACCATGCCAAGAATTTGGTCACTAGGACTTAATACCTTCGAGATATTAATGAAAAACTTCATTTTTCCATTAAAAACGCATTGTTACACTTTAAGACTGCCTAATATCAAAATGACTGATCTGACTTTAATCATATATAATATACATATTTTTCTATACATTCTTTATGCACATGCCAGAAATGATGTCAGTATTGCGTAATCGTTTTAAGTTATGGGCCCAAACGTAATGCACTTTGTAAAAAATCAAGAAATATATTTACTCCCTTAACAAGATGATTGCTGAAGCTAGAGATTTTTTGTCAGGGATGTAACATTATTTAATCAAGATTCAATTGAATACCCAAAATTAGTTCTGAATTTTTCAAATTTTATAAGTTATTAGTATAAATATAAAATTAGTACCTTAAATTTTGCCCAACTTTAACCATGGCACTTTTGTTTCCTGTGAGCACTGTTGATATAATTTTTATATCATGCACACAAGGATTTGAGCGTTTCAGTTTAGAAAGCTGAAAGAAATTGGCCAAAAATTGTAGCTTTTATTAATGTTTTTATGCGACCATGTCAGACCTTTGCTCTCTCCAGCCCCTCTTGAGTCACATGTATGTTGAAGCTACACAAACACTGGGGCAGCCAGGCAGCTTATGGCCAGCCACAGTTGATCCAGGTGTCCAACCCAACTCATCTAGTAGTTTTAACCAACAACATAACAATAAACAATAAATTAATAAATTTTTATTCGTTTTTAATAACAAATTAAAGAAAAATAGAAAAGGAATTTGTTAGTTTATAATAACAGGAAATTAACTTGCAGTTACTGAGAATCTTGTATCGATGGATAGAATGTCACGTATTCCAAATAACACCATGCAGTCACCTGTGGTATTTTTCAGTTCAATTTTAATGATAAAAAAGTAAATCATATTATTCATTACTAATCATTAGGGATTATATGAAGGAAATTAATGATAGACAAAGATGCAGTTGATAATATTAATCTAGATTCCTACTGTGTCTAGTGTGTAGATTGATGTGAAATTAGTCCAAAATGAATATATTACATTTATTTTTTTTAATATAAATAAAAGCCATAAAACCAGGTACTTATGATCATTATTTAAAAGTGTGAATTTTGTATATTCCAGATTCTCAACATCATTGTTTGGTGAAAACTGAATAAATACCAGACATGGTGCGAATACTTTGCAATTGTATTTAAATACAAATATGAATATGTACTCATTTCAGTTTTATTTCATTTTAAAAAATCATACGATTCTCTTATTATTTTTAATAAAAATTATATTTGGGACAATATTTGTAATTTTTTAGCTCAGCTGACTATAAGTCATCTGAGCTATAGTCGTGGTCCATTGTCCGTCGTCCGTCCGTCTGTCCGTCCGTCCGTCCGTCCGTCCGTCCGTCCGTAGATGTGGCACGTTTTGAAACCGTAAGACCTAGGAATCCGAAATTCAGCATAATGTTAGATGTCCCAAAGATCTCCTACCAAGCCGAAAACTGGGTCTTTGCAACTTAGTTCCTTTGAGAAATTAAGGAAAAACCTCAATTTTTTATTTAAATCCTATTTTCACACTTCAGGACTGCCTAATTTCAAAACCACTCATCTGTTTTTCCTCATATTAACCATAAATATTCTTCTATATAGTTCCTATGTACATGCCAGAAATTAAGTCTGTTAAGTATAAATTCTTTAAGTTATGGGCCCAAACATAATGGACTTTGTAAAAAATCAGGAGCTAAAAAGCTTGAAAGTTAAGCTAGTAATTAATTTTTTTCTTGAGGCTCTATTGTAGTCATTTGCTTTGATTACAGATTACAGATGCAGGGTCCCACTCCAGGTCACTGGAAGTCAGCTATGCCAGGGTTTCTGATTTGTTACAGTCACTGGGGGAGATCCCCTGCTGTGACAGGTGTACAGTTATTCTGATATCACCACCCCAATCCCCCCCCCCCCCCCCCCCCCCCCCCCCCCCCCCCCCGCAAACCCAACCCACCAGGTGTTATGCAGTATTGTTATTGTTTTCACTGTATCTCCTTATTTGTAATGCTGTTTCCACTCTGATATGCAAAAAACTTTCCTTAAAAAAGTAATTCAAGGTGTAATCCAGAAGATGCAATGTTGTGCAATGTAGCATTTTTAAAGAAATCATTTTTCTTTTAAATGATTTTACCAATCATAATGGAACCCATCAGTATGCTTAAATTATGATAAAATATGAAGCACATTATGGATAAATAAAGAAACAATTCAAAATTGTGAAATCTAAATCAAGTATTTTTTTAGACATTGATTGTTTTGCAGATTTAAAAGATATATTTTTGTGGTAAAAAATAAATAAATATTTGTATGCATGATGTGGTGTTATCTGACAAGATTGAGATTTATGATGATGCAGTTGAGAATTATGAATCAACTTTTATATTCAGATATATATGTTATATTGAAAATGTATAGAAATATAAACTTAAATTAAAAAAAAAATTGATGTGATAAAAAAAATGAGGATTTGTTACAAACATTTGTTCATTATTTTCCTGCATCAGCAGAATTTGAGATCAGGCTTTGTTTGCCATGTTTTATGTTGTTAATTAGTTATATTTCAACTGTATACATTTCATAAAAAAAAACATATTTAATAATTTATATTATACCAAAAAAAGATTTGATTAAACAAATGTGTAAACTACTGAAATGTCAACAGTTAATCGAAAAGCCAACTAATGATCATGGTAATTGTACAGATCATTTGTTTACAAACTGCTCACATGCTTCAGTTTCAACATTAGGAAACACATGGTCAGGTCACAAAATATTATTTGCAACAATTTCTTGCTCATCAATACAAACCAATCATATAAACCAACCATGGCCTTTAATACCTCTTCCTCTTACACTTTATCTCCATTTGATATTATTTTAGATTTTTACCTTCAAGGTTAACGTCAGCTGAGCACAGTGACCCATAGGTCCCTTGTTTAATAAATAGTTAAACTCTTATATTATATGTTCTGCTTATAAGTTATATGGCCAAGTCAAAATCTGTGTGACAATAGATTTGTTAATAAAATAAATGATATCAATCCTCTTCCCTGTCTCCAAAGGTAATATCAAAATCACACATAAGCTAAACAACAACAACTCAAAATACAGCTTATATTTATTACCACATTATTGAAGTTTTTCAGATGCTCTAATGTATTTGCATTTTGTACATTCAAGACCCCACTCTTGCTCACCACAGCCTTGCCTCGGTAACCTTATAAGTGATGCAGCACTGGCAGAACGGCCCTGCTGTAATAAACATACACTTATTCTCATGGGCCCTACCCTAACATCCCCACCCCCCCAGTTCCCCCACCCCACACACCACCACCAGTCCCTGTAAGCACCATTGAATTTTATTCCGTATTCTGTATTAATATCCATAGGTGTTGCAACTCTCCCCCCCCCCCCCCCAGTCATTCAGCCCTAGTTTTAAGTCATTAGCATAAATATAAAATCAGTACCTTAAATTTTGCCCAACACTGGCCATGGCACATTTTTTTCCTGTAAGTACTCTGGATTTAATTTTCACAGCATGTACACATAAGGATTTAATCTGATAAAATCTGAAATTTGAAAATAAAAGCTGCAAAATTAGGCTAGTTATTGAATTTTTTTGGAGGCTCTTGTTGTATTCCCTTACATTGTCAAGCAGTCCACTTTGGTCACTGTAGGTCATTCAGTGCATCCCTATGCTCCCCTGATGTTATGTAATCCCATCACTGGGGCAAGCCCTCACTCTTGTTGAGCTTGATCAGGCTGTCTGCAGTTAATACCCCCCCCCCCCCTATTCTGTTGACAGACCTGTACTATAGACAAGATTAATCTTATAATTTCACATTTTTTTCTGCAACGAGCAGTTACAACGTAGACCACTCCCCCACCCACCCCTTCAATACACAGGACTAATAAACAAGATGAATCTTATAATTTTAACGTTAAACAAATTCTTTTTGATGAGACTTGGACAATTTTGATTTTTTTAAAAAGATATTGTTCAGGAATTTAATCCTAATATTCAAATCAGATAGATTTAAGATTGATTTAACAAGATTTAAGAAGATATAAATACTTTGTAGCATTTCATTCATATCTCTTAAAGTTGGCCGAGCC
Source organism: Sipunculus nudus (assembly GCA_026874595.1). Taxonomy (NCBI): domain Eukaryota; kingdom Metazoa; phylum Annelida; class Sipuncula; order Golfingiida; family Sipunculidae; genus Sipunculus; species Sipunculus nudus. Next base: position 44,555,450 of record CM049318.1, on the reverse strand, counting down.
TAGGTGTAAATAACACTGTTAAACTTAGTTTTAAAATCAGGAATATTGGTCAAACTTTGTGGGATTAATTTTTGACTATTATGGCCATATATTTAACTTTTGAAAACTTAATTACCTTCACACATTATTTGTTTATGAAATGTAACTTTTATATAACACTTACCATGGGCCCATTTTTTTTTTTTTTTTTTTTTTTTATAAGTCATCTGAGCTATAGTCGTGGTCCATTGTCTGTCTGTCTGTCCGTCCGTCAGTCCATCCGTAGATGTGGCACTTTTTAAACCGTAAGACCTAGGAATCCAAAATTTGGCATAATGTTAGATGTCCCCAAGCTCCCTACCAAGCTGAAAACTGGGTCGTTGCGACTTCGTTCCTTTGAGAAATTAAGGAAAAACCTCAATATTTTATTAAAAATCTATTTTCACACTTCAGGACTGCCTAATATCAAAACCACTCATCTGTTTTCCCTCATATTAAACATAAATATTCCTCTATATAGTTCCTGTGTACATGCCAGAAATTAGGTCTGTATTGTATAATTTAAAAAAGTTATGGGCTCAAACATGATGCATTTTGTAAAAAATCAGGAAAGATATTTGATCACTTATCACAAAACTAAAAAAGCTAAGGACGTTTTTTCCAGTAATATAACTTTAATTACACAGTGCATTACTCTAGCACATGTCCATTATTCTATAATTGTATCCGCCACAGAAAAAACCTTGTGAGCGGGATAACTCAAAAAATATTTCACTGATCTTTTTCAAACTTGACATTTGTATAGATATAGGTAAGGGACGAAGCCTATTTAAATGGGGTCATGACCTATGATAGGAGAGTGACCTTGACCTTGAATAACAATATATCAAGTAAGCTTGCCTTGTGTTTTTATGCCTTTTAACCCTCCTCCCGCTGAATTGATTTTCTCCCTGTATGTGCTGTATACTGAATTGTTTGCAGATTTTTGCCTCAGAAGGAGTGTTTAAAGGATGCATTGTTTATTGCCACTGTATGTACTCTTTTTGGTCCCAATGGTTATTACCTGTATTATAGAATACCAGACTTAAATTCCTGCTTTTATTGATGCATGGATTTCAAACTTGACTTGTATATGACCCATTGGAAAAGCAAGACCCGAATGGATTTTGGGGTCATGAGTTCAAAGGTCAAGGTCACTGGACACATCTTTAAAAAGATTGTGGATGCATTTTCAGCCAAACAATTCATCTCAGATCTTTCATCTTGCACATATAGTTCACCTGCCAGGAGTGGAAGACCAGTATCAGTTTAGAGGTCACAAGGTCAAAGGTGAAGGTCACAGGAGCCATCTGTTCAAAAATTAGTTTCTGGATGATAATTCCTGCTTTTATTGATGTATAGATTTCAAACTTGACTTGTATATGTCCCATTGGAAACGCAAGACCAGAATTGATTTTGGGGTCAAAGGTCAAGGTCACAGGACCAACATCTTTAAAAAAGATTGTGGATTGAAAGATGGAAGAAACAACAATTGCTTGCCAGATGTCAGTATATGCTGCTAAAAATGCGGGCCTATTCTTAAAGGGGGGGGGGCCCGTACTATGTCTGGGGATACTCTGGCACCTGCGGTGCTAAGAAAAGTCTAGTTTACAGAAGTCCATTTCAGCAGGGCCGTTTTCTCTTAGCTTTTCAAATGGTTATACACATGAAAAACCAAAAGAAATAAAAATATTTTGCAGTGACTAATATTTTCCAAAATTCAGCTGAGCGACGTGACCCATGGGTCCCTTGTTCTAAATTTGAGAGCTGATTATAGAAAACCACTCAGAAGCCTATATCTCAGGAACCATTGTGTGGATTTTCACAAAACTTACTATGATCATTGGGACTGATGGTCTGTAAGTGCTGAAGGCACCACCTGCAATTTCTGATTTTTTAATCAATTTTTATCGGATTTTTAGCTCAGCTGACTATAAGTCATCTGAGCTATAGTCGTGGTCCATTGTCCGTCGTCCGTCCGTCTGTCCGTCCGTCCGTCCATCCGTCCGTCCGTCCGTCCGTCCGTCCGTCCGTAGATGTGGCACATTTTGAAACCGTAAGACCTAGGAATCCAAAATTCAGCATAATGTTAGATGTCCCCAAGATCTCCTACCAAGCCGAAAACTGGGTCTTTGCGACTTCATTCCTTTGAGAAATTAAGGAAAAACCTCAATTTTTTATTAAAAACCTATTTTCACACTTTAGGACTGCCTTATATCAAAACCACTCATCTGTTTTTCCTCATATTTCCTATAAATAATCCTCTATATAATTCCTATGTACATGCCAGAAATTAGGTCTGTATTATTTAATTTAAAAAAGTTATGGGCCCAAACATAATGCATTTTGTAAATAATCAGGAAAGAAATTTTATCACTTAACACAAAACTTGTTAAAGCTAAGCACTTTTTTTCCAGTAATATTACTTTTATTAATCAAAATTAAATTGTATACCCAAAATTAGATCAAAATCTTTTAAATTTTTAAAAATATTAGCAAAAATAAAAAATTGGTACCTTAAATTTTGCCCAACTTTGACCATGGCACGTTTTTTTGCTGTAACTGCTGTGGATTTAATTTTCACTGCATGTTTTTGTTTGCATTTCAACTTTTAACACCAAAAATTTGAAGCCAGTTGATCAAAAACTGTAGATTTTATTCAAGTTTTCAAGCACCATGTCACATATTGCTAGTGTTATGCAGTTTGCTAGAGCTCAGCTCCCGAGCTTCAGCTCTAAGTTCCTTAAATTTGGCATACAGTTAGATTTCTCCAAAATCCCCTACCATGCCAAGAATTTGGTCACTAGGACTTAATTCCTTCGAGATATCAATGAAAAACTTCATTTTTCCATTAAAAACCCAATGTTACACTTTAAGACAGCCTAATATCAAAACCACTGATCTGACTTTGATCATATATAATATACATATTTTTCTATACATTCACTATGCACATGCCAGAAATGATGTCAGTATTGCGTAACTGTTTTAAGTTATGGGCCCAAACATTATGCACTTTGTAAAAAATCAAGAAATATATTTACTCCCTTAACAAGGGCATTGCTGAAGCTAGAGATTTTATTTGTCAGGGATGTAACATTATTTAATCAAGATTCAATTGAATACCCAAAATTAGTTCTGAATTTTTCAAATTTTATAAGTTATTAGTATAAATATAAAATTAGTACCTTAAATTTTGCCCAACTGTGACCAAGGCACGTTTGTTTCCCGTGAGCACTGTTGATATATTTTTCATATCATGCACACATAAGGATTTCAGCTTTTTAGTTTAGAAAGCTGAAAGAAATTTGCCAAATATTGTAGCTTTTATTAATGTTTTTTATGAGACCCTGTCAGACTTTGGCTCTCTCAAGCCCCTCTTGAGTCACCTGTATGTTGACCTTGTTGACCTTTCATCAAATTATGCACGCTTGAGGGAAGAATCCAGGCAGCTTATGGCCAGCCACAGTTGATCCAGGTGTTCAACCCAACTCATCTAGTAGTTTTAACCAACAACATAACAATAAACAATAAATTAATAAATTTTTATTGGTTTTTAATAACAAATTAAAGAAAAATAGAAAAGGAATTTGTTAGTTTATAATAACAGGAAATTAACTTGCAGTTACTGATGATATAAGAATCTTGTATCGTTGGGTAGAATGTCACATATTCCAAATAACACCATGCAGTCACCTATGGCATTTTTCAGTTCATTTTTAATGATAAAGAAGTAAATCATATTATTCATTACTAATCATTAAGGATTATATGAAGGAAATTAATGATAGACAAAGATGCAGTTGATAATATTAATCTAGATTCCTACTGTGTCTTGTGTGTACATTGATGTGAAATTAGTCCAAAATGAATTTTTTACAGTTATTTTTTAATATAAATAAAAGCCATAAAACCAGGTACTTACGATCTTTATTTAAATGTGTGAAATTTGTATATTCTGGATTCTCAACATCATTGTTTGGTGAAAACTGAATAAATACCAGACATGGTGCGAATACTTTGTAATTGTATTTAAATACAAATATGATTATGTACTCCATTATAAAATTTCTTTCATAAAGAATGGGAATTCAGGTAAAAATGAAAGTATATGAATACTCGTGCAAATACTTTCAAAATGTATTCATGAATGCATTCATGAATATATTCTTTAATATTATTTTAATAATCATATCAGTTATATTTCATTTTAAAAAATCATATGATTCTCTTATTATTTTTAATAAAAATTATATTTGGGACAATATTTCTAATTTTTTTAATAAATAGTTAAACTCTTATATGTTCTGCTTATAAGTTATATGGCCAAGTCAAAATCTGTGTGACAGTAGTACTCCATTTGTTAATAAAATAAATGAAATCAATCCTCTTCCCTGTCTCCAAAGGTACAATCAAAATCATACATAAGCTAAACAACAACAACTCATAATACAGCTTATATTTATTACCACACAAAACCAGCATGTGCCTCATTTCTAAATAATATTTTTTTATCATATAAAACAGCTGAGCGTCGTGACCCATAGGTCCCTTGTTCAATTTTGGCCTTGTGAGGGGGATATCTCTGAAAGGATTCACTGTTGGAATTTTATTTCATAAGTGAAGATGTATATCAACAAAATCTTGGTCAAGTGTACAGATGGGTGACCTTGACCTATTTTCTTTGTTTTAGAGCTGATTTTTCAAAAACACTCAAAACCTTATATCTCAGGAACCATTGTGTGGATTTTCACAAAACTTACTATGATCATTTGGAATGGTGGTCTGTGTGTGCTGCAAAATTTAGGTGGCACCACCTACAATTTCTGATTTTTTAATGAATTTTTATCAGATTTTTCAATTTTGGCCTTTTGTGCAGGATATCTCCAAAGGTATTTAACACAGGAACTTCCATTTCTTCTAGTGCTATTGCATGATATTTACAAAATCTTGGTCAAGTTCAAAGATGGGTGATCATGACCTACTTTTCAAGGTCACAGAGCTTAGTAGAGAAAAAAACTTATGGGGGCTTATTTCTCAGGAAGCATTCGATGGATTTTTAAGAAACATGGTACATACCTCTCCAATTTAAATTTATAACTGATTATCAGCTTTTGCTAATATTCTAGTTTCGCAATGCAATGCTTACAGATACTGGCCTAATGATTGGTCTGTGGGCGCATAATGACCACTTATAGATTGAGTTAGCGTTTAGTCCCAGTTGACCTATTTTTGATCATATGACAGATCCTAAACATGGAATATTTCATGAAAGCTAGAATTATTTATGAAAAATGCCCATGTATAGACTTTTTTTCACAATGCCTGCTGATACTGGCCTGATTTTTGGTGTGTTGCTTGATAATGACCCGTTACAGATCGAGTTTGCATTTTGCCCTTGTTGACCTACTTTTGACCATACGACACCTCCTGAACTTATCTCTAATTTGCCCCAAGCGGGAGCATTCGTGTTGTTCCGACACATCTAGTTTTTAATATAAATAACAGCCATAAAACCAGGTACTTATGATCATTATTTAAATTTGTGAATTTTGTATATTCTGGATACTCAATGTTTATATATTTATTGTTTTGCAAATTTAAAAGATATTTTTGTTGTAAAAATTAATATACATTTGTATGCATGATGTGGTGTTATCTGATTGAGATTTATGATGATGCAATTAAGAAATTAAGAAATTATGAATAAACTTTTATATTGGTATATAGATTGTATTGGAAATGTATATAAATATAAACTTAAAATAAAAACAATTATTTCATAATTAAACCAAGGATCTGATACAAACATTTGTTCATTATTTTCCTGCCTCAGCAGAATTGGAGATCAGGCTTTGTTTGCCCTGTATGTATATGCAGAAGTGTTGTTAATCCAACCACACCCCCCCCCCCACACACACACACACAGGTGCCATTGATTCCTTTTAGTTTTTAATTGAAAATGTGTAAAATTTATTGGAAAAAAAAATAATTGGATTAGAAAAAATAAAGATCTGATTGAAACATTCTTTCCTTAGGAGAATGGAGCATAAAGTGATCAGCTCTGTCTGTCCATCATCTCTCCATTATCTTTAAATATATATTATTTATGAAATTTTTCCTACTTGCACTGTTGAAACTAGAATACGGGTAGTCGACAAGCGACTACTTGTATCCGCCTAAATCAGAGTGGAACGGGTGAAGTGTTGCATATCAGCATGGATGTCTGCAGCCAAATTGTGTATGTAGGTTGCGCTACCTACCAAAAAACCCAGAAAGCCGTCCAAGTTGTATACATATGCAAAATTTAAGGCAGATAAGTCAAACCACTATATTGTATATGAGTGATTTTTGCCCTTGGCAGACAAACAGATGGACGCTGTGCAAAAAAGGGTTGCAGGTGGCGCCACCAGTTTAGCGTATGATAAAGAGCTTTGTGAGAACTATACACATGCAAAATTTTGGCCCAATTGGTCAAACTGTTCCCTAGATATGAGCTTGGATGTCTGCAGCGTAAACTTGATTGTAGGTGGCGCCAACTGTCATAAAATCAGATAAGCTATCCAGGATGTATACGCATGCCAAATTTCAGGTGAATTAGTCAAGTCACTGCAGAGATATGAGTGATTTTAACCCAAGGCAGACGAACAGATGGACACTGTGCAAACATGGTTGCAGGTGGCGCCACCATTTTTGGTGTATGTTATAAAGCTCTCCAAGGGCTACATTTGTGCAAAAAAATTTTCCTGATCAATCAAACGGTTCCTGAGATATGAGCTTGGATGTCTGCAGCGTAAACATGAATGTAGGTGGCGCCACCTGTCATAAAATCAGAAAAGCTATCCAGGATGTATACGCATGCCAAATTTCAGGTGAATTAGTCAAGTCACTGCAGAGATATGAGTGATTTTAACCCAAGGCAGACAAACAGATGGACACTGTACAAACATGGTTGCAGGTAGTGGCACCATTTTTGGTGTATGTTATAAAGCTCTCCAAGGGCTACATTTGTGCAAAAGAATTTTCCTGATCGGTCAAACGGTTCCCGAGATATGAGCTTGGATGTCTGCAGCGTAAACGTGAATGTAGGTGGCGCCACCTGTCATAAAATCAGATAAGCTATCCAGGATGTATACGCATGCCAAATTTCAGGTGAATTAGTCAAGTCACTGCAGAGATATGAGTGATTTTAACCCAAGGCAGACGAACAGATGGACACTGTGCAAACATGGTTGCAGGTGGCGCCACCATTTTTGGTGTATGTTATAAAGCTCTCCAAGGGCTACATTTGTGCAAAAGAATTTTCCTGATCGGTCAAACGGTTCCCGAGATATGAGCTTGGATGTCTGCAGCGTCAACGTGAATGTAGGTGGCGCCACCTGTCATAAAATCAGAAAAGCTATCCAGGATGTTTGCGCATGCCGAATTTCAGGTGAATTAGTTAAGTCACTGCAGAGATATGAGTGATTTTAACCCAAGGCAGACGAACAGATGGACACTGTGCAAACATGGTTGCAGGTGGCGCCACCATTTTTGGTGTATGTTATAAAGCTCTCCGAGGGCTACATTTGTGCAAAAAAATTTTCCTGATCGGTCAAACGGTTCCCGAGATATGTGGGTTTATGTGTGGAAACAGACGCACAAACGGACGCAGAGCGCAGAGGAAAGGTCAGAGGTCAAAACAAAATCGGGGCGCAGCAGTTCACATGTGACCCGAACATAATCCCGGGTTTCGGAAAATTCCGCCCAGCGGTTACGGAGGAGTTCTCCGGACACCTACGCGGCGGCGGCGGCGGCGGCGGCGGCGGCGGCGGCGACCAGCTGAAAACATAGTATCCGCAAAACTCTGTTTTGGCGGATACAATAACTCAAAGCCAACCAATGATCATGGTATTAACATTCATCTTATGGTCACAAACTGCTCACATTCTTCAATTTTAACATTAGGAAATGCATGGTTTGGTCACAAAATATTATTTGAAACAGTTTCTTTCTTATCAGTATAAACCAATCATGTCAAACAGCCATGGCCTATATTACCTTTTCCTCCTAGACTTTATCTCCAAATGATATTATTTTAGATTTTTAGCTCAGCTGACTATAAGTCATCTGAGCTATAGTCGTGGTCCATTTTCCGTCGTCCATCTGTCCGTCCGTCCGTAGATGTGGCACGTTTTGAAACCGTAAGACCTAGGAATCCAAAATTCAGCATAATGTTAGATGTCCCCAAGATCTCCTATCAAGCCAAAAACTGGGTCTTTGCGACTTCGTTCCTTTGAGAAATTAAGGAAAAACCTCAATTTTTAGCTCAGCTGACTTTCAGTCATGCTGGGCTATAGCGATGGGTCTTTGTCCGGCGTCCTTCCGTCTGTCCGTCCGGCCGTCCGGCCGGCCGTCCGTCCGTTAGCAGGGCACAAATCGTAACCGTAGGGGCTAGGGCCATGAACCCTATGCAGTCTTAGAGGTTATAAAAAGATCTCCTTGCAAACCTGAAATTAGGTCACTGCGACCTATATTCTCGAAGTTATGGGGTGTGTTTGCACCCCCCAGAAATAACTCTTTGAGACAAAATTTTCATCCCAAACCTTCCATCTTTCACATACAGCTCATCTACCAACAGGGGAAGAACCATAATTTTTTTGAGGTCAAAAGGTCAAAGGTCAAGGTCACAGGGGCCTCTTCTTTGAAAAGCCTGTGGATACATTTTAAGCCAACCCTTTCATCCCAATTCTTTGATCTTTCACATATAGCTCACCTACTAAGTTGGAGAAGAATCCTATAGATTTTGAGGTCACAAGGTCAAAGGTCAGGGTCACAGGATCCACTACTTTGAAAAGGTTGTGGACACATTTCAGGCTAGACTTTTCATTCCAAACCTTCCAGCACTGATATCGCTTCTCTGCCAACAGGGGAAAAGACCTGTTGATTTTGAGGTCAAAGGTCAAGTTCACAGCACCCATTTCTTGCGTGGAGTCTTTTTCAGGCAAACTTTTCAATCTGTACCTTCAATCTGTCATATATGGCTTACCTACCAATAAGGGAAGAAGCCTATTGATGTTGAGGTCAAAAAGTCAAAGGTCAAGGTCACAATATTTAATTGTTCTAAATGCTTGTGAGCATATTTCAAGTGTAACTGTTCAACCCAAACCTTCAGTCTTTCACATATGCCACATCTATGCATCACTCAGTTTGACTCAAACTTTATATTTATGGGTCTTTTTGCTTGAATGAATAATTTATTGATTTTGGGGTCAGCTGGTCAGCAGGTTAAAAATAGCAGGTCAGAGTTATTCACCCATTGGTTGCAAAGTAATTACACCAGATTTAAGTGGTCAGTAGTTACCCATCATTTAGAAAGAATCCAGTTGATATATGGGCAAAAGGCCAAGGTCATAGGTCAGGGATGTTCACAATTACTTATTTTATAGACCATCTCTATTTTTCTTGTATATATAACCATCCCACTCTAGCTGTTACATCTCCCTGCTGTAGTTGTGAGTGACACTGGTGACATATGACTCCCTTTTGTATCAACCTATTAAGTGATAAGGCTCAGTGATAAGTACCTCGTTACCTCATAACAAAAACACTGTTGTCAGAATGCTTCAGCCAGGCATTAAGACTATGAGAGTATAGTACTAAGGTTTAGCTACTGATTTATAAGATGATGGGAACATTTTGCAGTTTATTTTATGGAATCCTAGCAATAAACTTAGTTTCCTAGATATCTGAATATTTTAATATATATCACCACATATAAAAGCAAGTGTTTGTTCTCATAATATGTGGATGTGTACCTTGATTTAGGATGGCTTTTTGTTTTATTTCAAGACTCTTAGTCATGCTTTCTGCATTTCTTTTCTTTCAGGTTTGGCAGTTTACCTACCCTGCTGGCCCCATTGAAAAGCAGAGTGATAATAAAAAAATTGGACTTACACTTTTTACAATTGCATATCTATAAATCTTATATGAGGGCCTGGACATGCCTTTTGAATTATTTTGGGCATTTATTACTGGATAATTTGCCCCAAGTTTGGTCTCTTATTGGAGAATGTGGGATATCAAATGTCATACTTGTCAGAAATCCATTATGTCTGCCAGTTAGCCACCTTAGAAATTCTTTCTTCAGGGCAGTTTCAGTAATTTTTCTTTAATGTTTGGTCCGATTTAGAGAATGTTTGTTGTCTTATTTCAGACTTGTCAGAAGTCCAATATGGCCACCAGGCAACCATCTTTTAATTCCTTTTGATCATATTATCTCAAGAACAGTTAAAGTGAATGCAGTTGGATGTATATTTATGTAATCTTGTAAAGGATTGGGTCAAATATTTCTGAATAAATATTACCATCATTTATAAAAGTGCAGTACAGTTGGCTTGTATTGAATAAAAATTCATACAGAAGCACCTGTTTCTCAATAATTCTTGCATGTATTTCCTTGATTTTTGCTATATATTTTGATCTTATATTTGCCCTTTGTGGTGTTCCTTTTGAGACTGACATGTTTCAAGCAAGCTGTTGGAATAGTTCCTGATAGCTTAACAATCATGCATTTTCCTCAAACCATCAATTCACTGTGTTTTAACCAGGTATAGGTGATATATATTTCTGTTGTCATAGAAAATTTTCAACAAATTGGCAAATTGGTTCTTCAAAATTTGACTGGAAGTTGTGAATCTCAGTCCATGATGTCACAGGTCATGCTTGGCAGCTGAGCGTCATGACCCATGGGTCACTTGTTTTATTAAAAACCTATTTTCACACTTCAGGACTGCCTAATATCAAAACCACTCATCTGTTTTTCCTCATATTAACCATAAATAATCCTCTATATAGTTCCTATGTACATGCCAGAAATTAGGTCTGTATTATATAATTTTAAAAAGTTATGGGTCCAAGCATAATGCATTTTGTAAATAATCAGGAAAGGAATTTTTTGATCACTTAACACAAAACTTGTTAAAGCTAAGTACTTTTTTCCAGATATATTACTTTTATTAATCAAAATTAAATTGTATACCCAAAATTAGATCAAAATCTTCTAAATTTTTAAAAAATATTAGCAAAAATAAAAAAGTGGTACCTTAAATTTTGCCCAACTTTTACCATGGCATGTTTTTTTCATGTAACTGATGTGGATTTAATTTTCAAAGCAGTTTTTGTTAGCATTTCAACTGTTAACACCAAAAATTTGAAACCAGTTGATCAAAAACTGTAGATTTTATTCAAGTTTTCAAGCACCATATCACATATTGTTTACATCAAGCTAGCGTTATGCAGTTTGCTAGAGCTCCCCAGCTTCAGCTCTAAGTTCCTGATATTTGGTATACAGTTAGATGTCTCCAAAATCCCCTATCATGCCAAGAATTTGGTCACTAGGACTTAATTCCTTCGAGATATTAATGAAAAACTTCATTTTTCCATTAAAAACCCATTGTTACACTTTAAGACTGCCTAATATCAAAACGACTGATCTGACTTTGATCATATATAATATACATATTTTTCTATACAATCGCTTTGCACATGCCAGAATTGATGTCAGTATTGCGTATTTTTTTTAAGTTATGGGCCCAAACATAATGCACTTTTTAAAAAATCAAGAAATATAATTACTCACCTAAGATGAGAATTGCTGAAGCTGGAGACTTTTTTCAGATATATAACTTTATTTAATCAAGATTCAATTGTTTACCCAAAATTAGATCTGAATTTTGCAAATTTTTCAAGTTATTAGCATAAATAAAAAATCAATACTTTAAATTTTGTCCAACTTTGGCAATGGCACGTTTTTTCCCTGTAAGCACTGTTGATTTAATTTTCTCAGCATATATACATAAGGATTTAATCCTTTAAAATCTTAAATTTCAAAGAAATTGATTGGAAAGAATAGCTTTTATTCACGTTTTCATACACCATGTCAAGTGTTGTTTACATCTAGCCCACCTAGTAGTACAGCCTTTACTTGCATTATGTAACCCACCCCAGGCAGCTTGTGTTGGCTCAGCTTGGCCACTACCAGCAGGCTTCCCCTCTCCCCTGCACTCCCCCCCCCCCCCCCAGATGGTGCATAAACTAGATGAATGTTATTATTTTCTGTATTTGATTCATTCTTATTCTTGGGTATGCTACTTTTTAGATTTTGTATTTAACCACCAGGGTTACAATGATTAAAGTGTACATTTAATTGTGTCCACAAAGTAGTGTATTGCTATGAAAGTGTGGATGTTCATCAGATAAGTAATTCCTTACTTCAGAAGAGTAAAAACTTCACCAGGTGTGAAATTGACTATTAGTTCCAGTAATAAATTTAAACTGGGATAGTAATTAGCACAATGATATTGTTTGTCCCTCATTCAACCAACAGTGTGTATACTTAATTTGAAAAGATGTTTTATTTGATCAAATTTACTGAATCTTTTATTTTATTTTGGTGAATAAAATTAAGCATGTACTGAAAATTCCAATGTGCAAAACTTTTTAATAGTGATTCAAGGAATATTCTTGTAGATGCCATGTTGTCGCATTATTTTCTTTTAAATTCAGTTTAAACATTTATGATTTAAAAATAATAAAATATATGTGTATGCATAATATGACCCAATATGAGCTACACTCTGGATATATGATGATTGCAACTTTTGCAACAATTCTAATATTTTAACTTATAGTTTCAGTTTTTTACTCTGTATATATAATGATTGCAACTTTTGCAACAATTCTAATATTTTAACTTATATTTTCAGTTTTTTTTATTAAAAATTTATAAAACCTGTAAATAAAAAAATGATTCAGATAAAAACTTCTTAATGGAAAAACTGGATATGCTTAAAAAAATGGCTTATATATAAACTTAAATGCATTATTCCCTTGAAAGTGATATAAAGATATTAGTCCATTCCGTCCACTTGCCTGTCCATCTGTAAATTTTCATATGCATCACAGTATCTCAAAACGTTTACTGTTTTTCTTCATGACAGTCTTGTCAGAGTATTAGTTTGCAATCATATATTAAGAACTTTACTATAACCAAGTTTAAGGGCCCCTTTCTTCTTAGCTTTTCATATTCTTATATAAATGAAAAACATAACAATAGATTATTTCTACATCCAGCTTCATGCTGCCCTCACTTTTCCCTTCTCCGAACCCCATCCCAAAGTCAGCCTCAGTAAGCAAGAACAAGATGAATCAGATATATTCATACTTTAATATTTTGTATAACTATTTGTCCATAGGTACCTATGTACATGCCAGAAATTATGTCAATATTGTGTAATATGTAGACATAGTGGGCATCACAATAATGTACCTTGTCAAGGCTAAAGAGATATTGTGTCATACAGTCACAAATTCATAAATCACTTCATCAGAATAGTTAATCATAACATCATATCTGTCAAATTGAAAGCTTGCAAACTACCGTACACTTTAGATCCTTCAACAAATAGCCTTATCATCATTCTACTACTGCTTATTACTGCTGTCATTGCATTCATATTTGCTCAAATATATCACAATTTTCAACCCTTCCTAAATAAATAAAAAATAAACCACTATATTTTACTCTATTAATCCATCAGTCATATTACATTACATTCCTTTAAAATAGCCCAATAAGCTTTATCGACTCGACATAGTATCACAGTGGAGAAACATTTATTGTCCAATCACGATCAGCTGAGCGCCGTGACCCATGGGTCCCTTGTTTATGTGTGGGCAGATACTGACAGTTACAGATTGAGTTCCCGTTTCATCCCGGTTGACCTACTTTTGATTGTTTTACGGCTCCTAAACATTGAAAAGTTCATGAAAGACAGAAATTTTTATGGAAAATGCACATGTATGGACTTTTTTTCACAATGCCTGCATATACTGCATAATTTTTGGTGTGTTGCTTGATAATGACCCGTTACAGATCGAGTTTGCATTTTGCCCTTCTTGACCTACTTTTGACCATACGACACCTCCTGAACTTAAAAAAAGGTTTCAAAATTTTACAAATGTTTCTAATTTGCCCCAGGCAGGGGCATTCGTGTCGTTCCGACACATCTAGTTTCAACCATCCATGTCCTATATTATCTGTTCCTCTCAGCCTTTATCTCCATTTGATATTATTTTAGATGGTTACCTTCAAGGTTAACTTCAGCTGAGCACAGTGACCCATGGGTCCCTTGTTTTAATAAGGACCCAAACCCTTTGTAAACACCCATATCTCAGGCTAGAATGGTCATTTTATGGTCATTAGTTTTTGTTTTATTCCAAAATGACGTATCTTTCACATGTATTAAAATTAGGATAATCTGAGTCAGTCATGCTGGAGGTATTTGTTGAGTTGACATGGAATCACCCCTATCTTGGCAGTTCTACCTTAAAACTCTTCTTTTATTAAGAATAAAATCTTCTTGAAATCCTAAATAAGGTCAATGTGACCTATTTTCTGTGAGTTGTGAGAAAGAGCATACATATATCTTGAGCACCCTATAAGTCATACAGGCACAAATTGTAACAGTTGGACATAGAAAATTAAGGTCACTGTAACTTATTTTCTGGGACTGTGCAAAAAAAATTTTGAGTGCTCTTTAAGTCATTTGACCCTTTAGGTTCCTTAACAAAATTTTGCATCAGATTATGACATCAGTAATTAATGCATTGCCTGTATGTCAAATTCAGCTAAGCATCATGGCCTATCAGCCATTTGTTTACAAAGTTGTACATAGATTACAAAAATGTTCATTTAAATCTGCAAAGTTTTGTTTATTTGTAAGCATTTCATTTTACCCTGCATATATATACCATTAACAGCAATAATAATTGATGGACAAGAGCAGGTGAATTGTTCCCTCACAGTTGTGTGCTGATGATTTTATGTTTACCCATTGACCTTTCTTTCTGTCTAAATTTAGAAAAATCTTTCAAATATATATGTGTAATAAATTCAGCTGGGCCTGCACAATTCAGTGGTATTTTATTGCCAATGACGTAAAGGGCCTTAAAATAGGGAGTCAGGACAAAGAAAGACCCATTCTTTCATGTGGCCCCACTTCTAATTTTGTTGCAGGCTGTACTATTAAGATTAGATGAAAACTACCCAGAATAACTGCAGCTACAGGACCAATTAGAATAGCCAGGGAAAAACGTAGAGCCCCATTGGAATAAGGTTTCTAAATATAGCAGGTGCCACCCACCCATGTTTGTGAGAAGTTATGAAGCAGTATGTTGGCTGTTGGCGTTCACAATCAGAGAGTGAGGGTTGCCTGGATATTGAACTGACTTGGCTTGTTTCCTGGCTGGCCAGTACTATGACAGCATAAGTTGTCTGTGGTGTAGCACATCTCCTGAGTGAAACTGGGTATTGGATCTCTCCACAGCCAGCAGTCAGATTAATGTAGTTGAGAGAACATTCAACTGGGAATGGCTTTGTGTCTTTGTATATCTGCCCAGCCAGTATTCTAGAGAAAAAAAACACCGCAGCCTTGAGTAGAGCAACATTGAGCCAGCATTGAGCAAGATTCTGACATTGCCATTAATACTGCAAGGAAAATCTTCTTGTCTGCAGGATCCATCAGGGTTTCTAAAAATAGATGCTGCCCTGGACCTGTTTCGCTGGAGAGAACCATTTCCTGAAAGGCTGTAGCTATAATTAAACAAACTGAAGCTTCAGCTGAAACTGTCTGCGAGGAAGGGCTTGCTTTCTCATTTCCCACAAGCTGTTTGTGATGTGGTCCCAGTAAAGCATGCTCTGTCATACTGGCTGTATTTTTATCTGAGCAGCATCCAGGAATAGCCACTCCCCATCTCCCAGAATAACAGGCATTGATCCTGGACGATCATAAAATGTATGTGTGCCACTTTCTCAGAGGGTCTCTGCGGTGACTTGGCCATTAGTGGAGTGGGTGGAAGTAGTACCACTGCTTACCAGACCAAGGCCCCTTTTGACATGTGTACAGTGGGTTATTTTTAAGAGAGTAATCGGATGTTTTCTTTTTTCTTGTCTTTTTCCTGGTGCTGGATATTTACAACCTGGGATTCAGGAAAAAGAACATGGATTCAAGTGAACAGTGCTCAGGTAGGATGTATGTGAATGCTTCATTTCTTGTTGTCATGGTGATCAGTGTAAGCTGTGGCCTCCGCACATGTTTTCCTTTGCTTAAACTTCATTTGTTTGTTATTATAATTAAATTTAATTGGATATATTTGCCTTTCTTTTGTACTTAATGTCCTTGATCTCCTATTTAGGTTTTGGCTGAACATTAACATTATTGTGGTTTTTTTTTTGTAAATTAAAAACAAATTTAAAGTTACTGCTCATGGGGTGGGACAGCTAGCTGCCAGTTGTGTTTCTTTTAGACATTGTCATTAATAAATGCATGTTAAAGACCTGCTGATGACTGGTTGGAATGTAGGATTTTTAGCTCAGCTGACTACGATTCATCTGAGCTATAGGGATGGTCCTAGCTTTGTCCTTCATCTGTCTGTTAACAGGGCACATTTTGCAACTGTTGGATCTATGAATCCAAAATGCAAGATACTGTTAGATCTATATCCCCAAGTTCTCTTAACAAACCTGAATTTGTGTCACTGTGACTTGGTTCCTTCTAGAAATTAAGGAAAAACATCCGTTTTTCAGGAAAAGAACTATTGTTTCACTTCAGGACTGCATAATATCAAAACCACTGATCTTTTTTAGCTCAGCTGACTATAAGTCATCTGAGCTATAGTTATGGTCCATTGCCAGTTGTCAGTCCCTCTGTCCTTCTATTTGTCTGTCCGTTAGACTGGCACATTTTGAAACAATTAGACCTACAAATCTAAAATATGGCATACTGTTAGATGTCCAAAAATCTCCTACCAGACCAAAAACTAGGTCTCTGCAACTTCGTTCCTTTGAGAAATTAAGGAAAAACCTAAATTTTACATTAAAAACCTATTATCACTCTTCAGGACTGCCTAATATCAAAATCCCTTATCTGCTTTTCTTTATATTTACCAAAAATATAATCCTGTATATTTCATATGTACTTTCAAGAAATTAGGTTAGTTTTACATAATTTATAAAAATAATGGGCCCAAACATAATTCACATAAATGAGGACAGATAATTACTCACTTAAAATAATAAATGTGAAAGCTAGAAACTTTTTTCAATGGAGATAACTTTATTTAATTTAAAATTCAATTGTGTACCCGAATTAGATCAGAATCTTGTAAATTTTTTAAGTTATTACCATAAATGTAAAATCAGTACCTTAAATATTGCCTTACTTTGACTATGGCACATTTTTTTCCTGTATGTACATTTGATTTAATTTTCAAAGCATCTATACACAAGTATTTAATGTGTTAAATTATGAAATTTGCAAAAATAAGCGCAAAAATTAGGCAAGTAATTGAATTAATTTTGAAGGCTCTATTGTATTCACTTGCATTGTCAAGTTGCAGGCAGCCCACTTCTGGTCACTGGAGGTCAGCTGTGCCAGGGTACCTGATTTGTTTTGGGTCACTTATGAGTTCCCCTGCTATCACAGGTGTACAATTATTCTTCTGTCACC
This sequence comes from Sipunculus nudus, assembly GCA_026874595.1. NCBI lineage: Eukaryota > Metazoa > Annelida > Sipuncula > Golfingiida > Sipunculidae > Sipunculus > Sipunculus nudus. The sequence continues at coordinate 44,537,883 of CM049318.1, read as the reverse complement.
CCCCCCCCCCCCCCCCCCACCCAGCAAGTGTTTTGCAATACAGTCGCGACTTGACATTCCGACCCTTAACAATCCGAAAACCTTGCAATCGGATGGTATTTTGCAATAAACGAATGGGACCCATAAATATTAGCTTTGACAAACGGACAGCCTTGGATTCCGACTCCGACATGACATTTCCCGACACAAACAATGATACCGATGTATTTTCTGACTTGACAATCTGACCGGTATTTTGTCCTTTGATGTCATTTGTCGGGTTTGTGCACACAGCACCCTGCTCAATTAGGCGTTAAATGCAGCAATGTGTATTGTTCTAACTGTACACTAGAGCCAATTATTGAGTCAATTTGGCTCACTAATTAAGTAAGTTTAGATCCCTATGTGGCAGACATGAACCTCTCTGTGTGTGGAACACGCGGAGGTGGAGAACGGTGTCAGGGACCTTTTCCATGCACTCAACAGCGCTGACCACGTGACCGCGGAGGAATCCCTCGTATTAGATAACATGGAGCCCATGGAAGCAATGCCGACGGATGCTTATATTGTGTCAATTGTAAAAAAAAAAGAAAGACAGAGACGACAGTGACAGCGAGTCTGAGGATTAAGATGGTCCTCCTGAACCAGTAACTCCCAGAGACACGATTGGAGGAATGGAAACAGGGCTACGGTATAGAGGAGCAGGGCTTCGCCGCAGGGGACGTTGATGCCGACTGCAGACTTCTTAAAAAAGTCCATGAAAATCAAAATAAAAGAACAAGATACCAGACAGATATGCTTGCATTGTTTAGACGTACATGAACTCAGTAGATCAACTGCTGGTTCATTTATTATATATATTTAGTTAATATTTGTTCAGAAATATAAGCATGTCTCATAATGGTAGAATCTGAAAAGGTCGCCTATCTTGATGAGCGTAGTATATATAGACATGTATATAAGAAATAAAAACAGTACTCCATAACGGATGTTTTATTTTCTAATTCACATAAATCATAACAATATAATATACGTAGTTTATTGTAACAAAATACTAAATGAATTATAACAAGTCTTCAAAACATTAAGGTCACATTGTATCTTGAGCCTCCGTCACTTTTATTGATTTGACAATCCGACAGCCTTGCAATCCGACATAAATTAGGGTATTACATTTAGTGTCAGATTATCAAGTCGCGACTGTAGTTGTTAATGAATTACTATATTTCATTAATTGTAAAGGTGTTTTCACACCAGTATACAAAACTTTTCTTGAAATAGTAGTACAAGGAGTAATCTAGAAGATGCTATGTTGTGGTAATGTAGCATTTTAAAAGAAATTAATTTCCTTTTAAATAATTTTAGCAAATTAAAATTTAATTAAATCCATCAGTATGCATAATTTGATAATATATGAACTAAATTATGGATAAATAAAGGTGCATTTTAGAATTGTGCATTGTGAATCAGGATATTTTCAGATATTTATGGTTTTGCAAGTTTCTAAAATATATTTTTGTGGTAACAAAAATAAATACATCTGTGTGCATAATGTGATCTTATCTGACCAAATAAGGGTAAATGTTGATGCAATTTACATTTGTGAATCAGCTTATATATTCAGATAAATATATGTTTTACTGTAAATGTATAAAATTTGGTATAATTAAAAAAAATAGGATCCAGTTAAACAAATATGTCAGCTGCTGAACTGTCAACAGCTTATCAAAATACCAACCAAAGGGCATGGTAAAAGTATAGATCTTATGTTCACAAACTGCTCACATGCTTCAGTTTCAACATTAGGAAATACATGGTCAGATCACAAAATATAAATTGCAACAGTTTTTAGCTCAGCTGACTATAAGTCATCTGAGCTATAGTCGTGGTCCATTGTCCGTCTTCCGTCCGTCTGTCTGTCTGTCCGTCCCTCTGTCTGTCTGTCCGTCCGTCTGTCCGTCCGTCCGTCCGTCGATGTGGCACGTTTTGAAACTGTAAGACCTAGGAATCCAAAATCTGGCATAATGTTAGATGTCCCCAAGATCTCCTACCAAGCCGAAAACTGGGTCTTTGCAACTTTGTTCCTTTGAGAAATTAAGGAAAAACCTCAATTTTTTATTAAAAACCTATTTTAACACTTCAGGACTGCCTAATATCAAAACCACTCATCTGTTTTTCCTCATATTTACCATAAATGGGTAGGAATAACCTGTTATTATTAAATAGCAGTTAACTCATTTGTAAAAAGTATAATTAGTATGACTGATAATGGACAGTTTTTTTTGTCAAATTATTCTACTGCAATGTAGATAAAAATATATGGCCAAGTCAAAACACCATTTCTAACTGTAAATAATATAAATGACATCAGTCCCCTTTCCTGTCTCCAAGGATCTTTTCAAAATCTTACATAAGTTAAACACCATCAACTCAGAATACAGCTTATATTATCACACAAAACCAGCATTTGCCTACCGCCTCCAGCGAAATTCAATAACATAAGAATAATCCAAGAAACAACCTCTCTCAAGTGTGTTTGAATGGTTCCAGTTCAGTGATTTTTGGTGGAGTTACAGGAATTTGAACTTAGTCATCTGTCCAAAAAAGCATACTTAAAATTATAATCTCAGAAATGGCTGTAGCTATCATCACCAAATTTTATGCCAATGTTAGTCACGCGAGTCATATCTGAAATTGAGGTATAGGTGGGGCCACCTGCAATGGCCTTTTTTGTACGGTTTGTGCAAATGTTGGTCACATGACTTGTATTTGAAATTGAGGTTTGGTGGGGCCATCTACAACAAAAATCTCATAATTTTAGCCCCTTTCAGCTAAAAATGTTTTATGATGAGACTGTCAAGCTGAATGGTTTTATTTTTTGCAAGAATTATCCTAGGGTAGGGTTCTCTCAGTTGTATGAAAATAGATTGGTGTACATCGATTTTTTGGTAGAGTAGTAGAAATCTGAAGTTGGTTTTGTGGCCAATTTCAAACTGAGGGCTTCTTCTGCAAATTTTTTTTCAACTTCTGTAGCTTTGCATTATTATTCTTAGGTTGCCTTTGTTCAAGTTTACTTACATGATTTTTTGCAGAATTATTGTACAATTATAAACAAAAGGACAGTGAGATACTTTGGTAAACATAGCTTGTATTTTTATTGTATGCCCAGACAAAGTCGGGGGATACTATGTTTTCATACTGGTCCCACCGCCCCATATAAATCTTGTTGGCGCGATAACTCAAAAAATATTTCACAGATCTTTACCAAACTTGGTATATGTATAGATATGGGTGAGAGGACGACGCCTATTTCAAATGAGGTCATGACCTTGACTAGGAGAGTGTCCTTGACCTTGAATAGGTCCAAATTGTTTGGGAAAATCACACAAATTCTTAAATATCTCAAGAAATCTTGCATGGACTGATCCCAAAATCAAGTTGATGGAAGATCATGGATAGGGTTGTCATGTTCCAGAAACTGGTGGTGCCACCTATTATTCTTTACTTTTTTTCATGCCGTTTAATATCCCCAAAATTGCTACTTGACAGTACTGTGAGCATTATAAGTTAAAAACTAATGGACAGATTTCTTTTATATTATGCATATACATAGATATGGGTTATGGGATGATGTTTATTAAAATTGGGGTCATGACATTTCCTTAGAGAGTGGCCTTGACCTTGAATATTGCCATATGTGGTGAAAATCACACAAAATCATTAATATCTCAATAAGGGATGCATTGATTGGTCCAAAAATCAACTTGACCAAAGATCTTGGATAGAATCACTAGTGGATAAAATACCTAAATAAAGCTTTAGGAAGCAGATTGTAAAAGCTCAAGATTAGTCCTTCAGTTATTTCCACTTTGTTCATTAATGTAACTTGAATTATCATTCCTGGTTTCACAATCCAAGTGTTTCACAGATTAAATGTTATTATTACAATTTGGTTTATAATTTGGAATGCCAGTGTTTCATAGTCCAGTGCACAAGGTTCATGAAACATCAGGCATAAGAGTTAATTAGTATGTGTCTAACTCTCAAGGTGCCAGGGAAGGTGAATTGATTAACAAACTGTTTGGCATTAATTAGATTGTGTATTCACCATTTGGCTTTGATAGGTAAAGAACTGAGGTGTATAATTTTATGTATTAATGTGTATGTGTTATGTAATATGTGCCTTGTATGATCTGCTATAGAAATGTTGATGTCAGTTATGAATGTTGAACATGTATATATATATATATGTGTACTGGTTACTAAACCAGACAGTCAGTAGTCAGTATCTGGACTTCATCAGATACAAGTGTTTATAATAAACAAGTAAACTACAACAGAGTTCTTGTGGATTCAACTTTACCACATATGACAGAGCATCAAGAAGAACAAAAATCTACACGGCGATAGTAGTGTTGTCATATACCGGTAACTGATAGCGCCACCTGTTATTCTTTTACTTGTTTTCGTGCTGTTTAATACCCCATCATTGCCACTTAACAGTACTGTGAGCATTGTAAGTCAAAAACTAATGAACAGGTTTCTTTCATATTATGCATATACATAGACATGGGTATGGGGATGATGTATATTGAAATTGGGGTCATGACCTTTTCTATGAGAGTGACCTTTTCTATGAGTGTCGTCTGATATTAATTATTGCTGAAGATGGGGGGCCTATTCTTAAGGGGGGGGGGATTAATTGTCTGGGGATACTATGGCACCTGTGGTGCCAAGAAATATCTAGTTGTATTAACAGACTGAGCTCTGTGTTCATATAAGCAGAGCTGTACAGACAACATAAATTTTTGGTGTCCATATCCAACTTATTTGGCAGATAAATCCATGAATAAAGTATATCTGTATTCTAATTTTGCTTTAAATAAGCATCTGTTATTTTTCTGAAAATTTTTAGCTCAGTTGACTATAAGTCATCTGAGCATATAGCGATGGCCCCTTGTCTCGTCCAGCCATCTGTCCGGACATCCATTAACAAGGGATGTTTGTAAATCATTGGATCTATGAATCCAAAATTCTAAATACAGTTAGATGTCCCCAAAATCTCCTATCATATCAAAGATTGGGTCACTTGGACCTCGGTCCTTCGAGATACTATGGATTCAGAAAATAATGTGGGTTTTTAAAATTTTGTGGTTTTGACCTGAAACACTATTCTATGGGTTAAAACTTTTGTGGATTAATCGTTCCTAGTCAGGCATTATATCAAAATTGATTTGTGAACAGAAAATAAGCCAAAGATCAGTGTTTTTCATTTGTTAAAAAAACAGAACTCAACAGAAGTTCAAACGAATGTTAATATTTATATCCTGCATATTCATTAATTAAAATAATTAAAGCTTCTTGGTGTTGTTCGTTCAGATTGAAACCCCTGTAGACTGATGTGCCAGGGAACGAGGCCACAGTTAGACTGGGCTCCTGCTCATAATTGTGCTCAGCTGACTGTGACTTACACCAAGCCGGGGATAGCTAGATAAACTCTGCTGCACGGTTGTTTATGACATTCTTTCAAACGAACAATCAAATAAGATAAGCAGGACAAAATGACCATTACCTACGACTGTATACCAGTGTAGATGCAGACGCACTTTCAAACAGTCACTTGTAAGTCCGACACTGATGATATCTTGGTTTGTTTGCTCCCCCAGGTGGAACTGAATATCTTTCCTCACAAAATAATAATTTTTAGCTCAGCTGACTATAAGTCATCTGAGCTATAGTCGTGGTCCATTGTCCGTCGGTCCGTCCGTCTGTCCGTCCGTCCGTAGATGTGGCACGTTTTGAAACCGTAAGACCTAGGAATCCAAAATTCGGCATAATGTTCGATGTCCCCAAGATCTCCTACCAAGACGAAAACTGGGTCTTTGCGACTTGGTTCATTTGAGAAATTAAGGAAAAACCTCAATTTTTTATTAAAAACCTATTTTAACACTTCAGGACTGCTTAATATTGAAACCACTCATCTGTTTTTCCTCATATTTACCATAAATATTCCTCTATATAGTTCCTATGTACATGCTAGAAATTAGGTCTGTATTATATAATTTTAAAAAGTTATGGACCCAAACATAATGCATTTTGGAAAAAATCAGGAAAGATATTTGATCACTTAACACAAAACATGTTAAAAGGTATGGACTTTTTTTCCAGTAATATAACTTTATTTTATCAAAATTAAATTGTATACCCAAAATAAGATCAAAATCTTTTAAATTTTTTAAAATGTTAACAAAAATAAAAAATTGGTACCTTAAATTTTGCCCAACTTTGACCATGGCTCGTTTTTTTCCTGTAAGTACTGTGGATCTAATTTTCACAGCATGTACAAATAAGGATTTAATCAGTTAAAATCTGAAATTTGAAAATAAAAGCTGCAAAATTAGGCTAGTTATTGAATTTTTTGGAGGCTCTTGTTGTATTCCCTTACATTGTCAAGCAGTCCACTGTGGTCACTGTTGGTCATTCAGTGCAGCTCTCTATGCTCCCAAGGTTGTTGGCATAATGTTAGATGTCCCCAAGATCTCCTACCAAGCTGAAACGGGGTCTTTGCGACTTTGTTCCTTTGAGAAATTAAGGAAAAAAATCAATTTTTTTATTAAAAACCTATTTTCACATTTCAGGACAGCCTAACTACGAAACCACTCACCTGTTTTTCCTCATATTCACCATAAATATTCCTCTATATAGTTCCTATGTACATGTATGAAATTAGGTCTGTATTATATGATTTAAAAAAAGTTATGGGCTCAAACATAATGCATTTTGTAAAAAATCAGGAAAGATATTTGATCACTTAAAACAAAACATTTTAAAGCTATGGACTTATTTCCAGTAATATATCTTTAATTAATCAAAATTAAATTGTATACCCAAAATTAGATCAAAATCTGTTAAATTTTTTAAAATATTAGCAAAAATAAAAAATTGGTACCTTAAATTTTGCCTAAATTTGACCATGTCACTTTTTTTCTTATGAGTACATTTGATTTAATTTTCACAGCCAGTTTACATGTGGATTTAATCTGATGAATTTTGAATTTGAAAGTATAAGCATATTCTTCCATACATTTCCTATGTACATACCAAAATTTCGGTCAGTATTGCATAATTTGTTGAAGTTACAGGCCCAAACATATTGCACCTTGTAAAAAATTAGGATATATATTTACTCACTTAAAATAAGAATGGCTGAGACTTTTTTTCAGGAATATAACATCATATAATCAAGATTCAATTGTGTACCGAAAATTAGATCTGAAAAATGCATTTTTTTTTAAGTTATTAGCATAAATATAAAATCAGTACCTTAAATTTTGGCCACGGCACGATTTTTTCCTGTTAGTACTGTGGATGTTATTTTCACAGCATGTACACATAAGGATTTAATCTGTTAAAATCTGAAATTTGAAAATAAAATCTGCAAAATTAGGCTAGTTATTGAATTTGTTTGGAGGCTCTTGTTGTATTCCCTTACATTGCCAAGCAGTCCACTTTGGTCACTGTAGGTCATTCAGTGCAACTCTCAATGCTCCCAGGCTATTATGTAATCCCATCAAGCAAGCCCTCTCTCTTGTTGAGCTTGATCAGGCTGCCAGCATAAATACCACAGGGAGCCTTTCTCTCCCCCCCCCCCCCCCCATTCTGTTGACAGACGTGTACTCTAAACAAGATGAATCTTATAATTTCACATTTTTTCAGCAATGAACAGTAACAACAGAGACCCCTCCCTGACCCACCGCTTCGATACACAGGACTAATATACAAGACAAAGCTTAAAATTTTTATGTTAAAAAAATTCTTTTTGTCGAGACTTGGACAATTTTGATTTTTTTAAAGAAAAAAATTTTCGGGAATTTAATCCTAATATTCAAATATGGTAAAATATTAGGACCTAATGTAAGTGCTAACTGACAAGATTTAAGAAGATATAAATACTTGGTAGCATTTCATTCATATCTCTTAAAGTTGGCGGGGCCTAGGTGTGAATAACACTTTAAAACCTAGTTTTTAAAATTCGGAATATTGGTCAAACTTTGTGGGATTAATTTTTAACTCATATGGCCATATATTTAACTTTTGAAAACTTAATTACCTTCACACATTATTTGTTTATGAAATGGAACTTTTATATGACACTTACCGTAGGCCCATTTTTTCCCTTGGTGCATCACTAAATGGTTTCAGGCCAAAGGTTTCATTTATTACACAGTCCATATGCTTTAGCTCATGTCCATTATTCTATAATTTACAGAGGTTCATTTAAGCTGGGCCATTTTCTCTTAGCTTTTCAAATGGTTTCTGTAGTCACTTGCTCTGATTACAGATGCAGGGTCCCCCTCCAGGTCACTGGAAGTCAGCTATGCCAGGGTTTCTGATTTGTTACAGTCTCAGGGGGGAGATCCCCTGCTGTGACAGGTGTACAGTTATTCTCATATCACCACCCCAATCCAACCCCCCCCCCCCCCCAACCCCACCAAGTGTTATGCAGTAATTGTTATTGTTTTCTCTGTATCTCCTTAATTGTAATGCTGTTTCCACTCCGATATGCAAAAACTTTCCTTGAAAAAATAATTCAAGGTGAAATCAAGAAGATGCAATGTTGTGTAATGTAGCATTTTTAAAGAAATCAATTTTCTTTTAAATGATTTTAACAAATATAATTGAACCCATCAGTATGCTTAAATTATTATAAAATATGAAGCACATTATGGATAAATAAAGACACAATTAAAAATTGTGAAATCTAAATCAAGTATTATTTTTAGATATTTATTGTTTTGCAGATGTAAAAGATATATTTTTGTGGTAAAAAATAAATAAACATTTGTATGCATGATGTGGTGTTATCTGACAAGATTGAGATTTATGATGATGCCATTGAGAATTATGAATCAACTTTTATATTCAGATATATATGTTGAATTGGAAATGTATAGAAATATAAACTGAAACTAGAAAATAATTGATGTAATAAAAAAATGAGGATTTAATACAAACATTTGTTCATTATTTCCTGCCTCAGCAGAATTTGAGATCAGGCTTTGTTTGCCCTGTTTTATGTTGTTAATTAGCTATATTTCAACTGTAAACATTTAATAAAAAAATACATATATATTTAATAATATATATTATACAAAAAATAGATTCAATTGAACAAATGTGTAAACTACTGAAATGTCAACAGTTAATAAAAAAAACAACTAATGATCATGGTAATAGTACAGATCATTTGTTCTCAAACTGCTCACATGCTTTAGTTTCAACATTAGGAAACACATGGTCAGGTCACAAAATATTTTATGCAACAATTTCTTGCTCATCAATACAAACCAATCATATGAACCAACCATGGCCTTTATTACCTCTTCCTCTTACACTTTATCTCCATTTGATATTATTTTAGTTTTTACCTTTAAGGTTAACGTCAGCTGAGCACAGTGACCCATAGGTCCCTTGTTTTTAATTTATGGGCTACATATTGTTTTCTTTGCGTTTTATTAGTCAGTACAATTTGCTAGCATTGACGGTGAAGGTGGGCCAACACAATAACTTCGTGCACAGGGTTGATGGACATTCAAAAATTCTATAATAAACCTAATTATTGTTGGGTTTTTAATTTTGTGGATAAAGGTTACCCACAAATTCCACAAAAATAAAAACCCAATGAACAGTACTGAATCCACAGTATTAAGGAAAAACCTCAATTTTCCATTAAAAACCCATTGTCACACATCAAAACTGCATAATATCAGAACCACTGATCTGATAAGGTTCAGTGCTTTTTGGCTGAGTTACAGGAAGCTGAACTCAGCAAGTTTGCTGTATCTTCCTATATGAGTTATAAGTCAGAAAAAAATGTTTTGACTGACGCCACTTAAAGCCAATTTGTTTAATATTTTATAAGAATAATCCCCACAATAATACTTATTATAATTGTCTGTCCATCCACACAAATTTGTTTCCAGATGATAACTCCAGGTAGGATTGACACATGGATTTCAAACTTGACTTTTTTTATGGCCAACCACTAAACAAGAACCTAAATGATTTTGGGTCATGAGGTCAGAGGCCAAGGTCACAGGACTTACTTATTTAAAAAGATTATGGCTGCATTTTTAGCCAAGCTTTTCATCCCAAACTTTCCATCTTGCGCATTTAGCTGACCTGCCAGTATTGGGACAGCATAAATGATTTTGGGATCAAAGATCAAAGGTCAAGGTCACAGAGGCCATCTGTTCACAAATTAGTTTCCAGATGATAACTCCAGTTTAGTTTGACATATTGGTTTCACGCTTAACTTATATATAGCTCACCACTAAAGTAAGAACCATGTCGATTTTGGGGTCCATCGGTCAAAGGTCAAGGTCACAGGACCCATTTCTTTTAAAATAATGCATATTCATTTGAAACCAAACTTTTCATTGCAAACCTTCCATCTTCAAGATATTGCTAACCTGCTGATAGGGGAAGATTGTTCAATTTTCGGGTCATATGGTCAAAGGAAAGGTCACAGGGCCCATTTATTCACAAATTAGTTTATGAATGATAATTCTGCTGTGGATTGACAAATTGGCTTCAAATTTGATTTAATAATGACCCACCACTTACATTAATTCATTTTGATTTTCAGGGTCCAGAGATCAAAGTTGAATGCCATAGAAGCCACATCTTTAAAAAGATTGTGGGTGCACTGTAAATCAATTTTTTCATCCCGAACTTTCCATCTTGCACACATGGCCTACTTGCCCAAAGTGAGGAAATCTGTTGATTTTGAAGTTACCTGGTCAGAGGTGAAGGTCACTTTTTATAAGATTGTTACAATAATCTAAATGCTGCAAGTTCAAGGATAATAAGTTATAAGATTTTTGGTCACAAGGTCATTGGTTAAGGTCACAGGACTGTCATTCTGAAAATTTTCTTTAAAAATATCCTTAAAGACAAATTAAGCTGAGCATCGAGACCTATGGGTCCCTTGTTTGAGTCATAGAAAACTGAAGTTGAAGTGCATTGAAATGTATGTATTATGCGCTTTATAAATGGATAAATTATTATTATTTATTATTTATTACACTGGATGGCTTCATCATTTACAAGACTTATTACATCTTTAATGGCTTTCTTGTACAGAAGACTGGTTGCACCACCTACAATCATTTTTGGTTGTGTACATCCATGCTAGTATTTCAGGAGTGACATTTGTGTACCGTATTTATGTGTGTATAGGACGACCCCAGGTTTAAGACGACCCTCCCAATGTTGAGCCTCAAATTTTGGTTCAAATTATTTTTCAGCATCTTAAGTTGGAGCTGCCAGCCACTGAGGATCATTTTGTCAGCATAATGATCACTTTAACACTGATGATTGAAATGGGATTTTATAATTTTTTATTCTTAAAATGGTCAGTAGTATATTTTTTTTATGATGCTACAAGTGAAAACAAGAAAGTAATATAGAAAGGTAAGGTGTAGACCAAAACCGAATTAATTAAACATAACAAAGAATGAGTATTATACAACAATTCAAATTAATATCAATATCTATATAATAGACATCAAAGGGTAAATTTTAGGGTCTGAATTTGGGAAATAAATTATTATCCAGGAGATGGCACCCACTAAGAATTAACTTGTCAAGAGAATGTGCATTACAGGGCAATGACACCTTCCTTTTTAAAAAGATAAAATTATTTCAAAGAAATGTCAGTCTTCTGCATTATTTGAGGGAGATCAACCCAATCACCCACTGCATATCAGCGTCCACATCAACAAGTGGCTTAAGGTAGACAAGTGACAGTGCACGAAACCAAGGCTTCCATGATGCTTTACTTAACTAGACTTCCTCATTTATTATTCTGTGTTTATCTTAAACTAGCGAAAATTACATTTTCCTGGCCCGACCACAACCATGTTACAGTCACCAAATCTTCCCACAAAATATATCACTTTTGCTCAACGACGTAGGTCAGGTTCGAATTTATTCCGTTGTACCAGTGAGGAAGGAAAACCTAATTAGGTAATGACCCAGTAGAACTTTCGTGAACTACGTTATTTTACAACATTTAACTGTGTTCAAGTTTGTACCTTGTAGAAACCAGGGTTTCCATTCGGTTACTATTTAATAGATCATTTCCCAAGAGGATATACGCACCAAATCCAGGGTTTTCGTTATAAAATTGTGAGGAAATTCGTCATATTTATATCCCACAGAAACTCGGTCCCTTTCTTGAACTTTGTTGACCCGTTATAATACATTCATTTCTTGACGTAGTCCAATAATACAAGCTTGACAAATATTGAATTTCACGTCACCTGAGGAAAGGCCACTTCATATTTTTAATTATAATGCGCTACTGGTTGTCTTGTAATGGAAGTGCCATGTGCGAGTCTCCTTGTATGTCTGTGTGCAAGCCAGCTGACAGCGTCTGCATTCACTGGACTCGTGAACATTTTACGTGGTAAATACGGCACCATATGAAAAAAACCATCCTTGTATTAATATGCATATTACGTGCAACTGGATGGCATTAGCGAGTTCCCAGCATCCCTTGCGCGAGCGCTGTACTCTCAAGCTCTCGGATCTCAAGTACATGGGTATGCCCCGCAAGCTTATAGCGGCATCGACAATTATATCACTGCGTACCTTTCAAAAGTGAATTACCAAGATATTTTTGGCAAAATATACTTTGAAACTTTTATAATTTCAGGATTGGGAATTCCATTTCGGTCTGTCAGTTCTGCGATTCCGTCTGCGATCACAGGAAATCACTGGCTCTACTGTCAGAAGGGCTTTCATATATTGATTCCGTTAAAATTCCTGTGTCAATGTGGCAAGGGCAAACTTATTTAACTATGTGCGCATGTAAATCTGATGTATAAACGATAAATTTAAACAAAAACAAAGCACTGCAATGTTCTTTATTGAGTGTACATTACAACCATACGGACATGATCACCAATATTCATGCCGTCCAGTTCGACCGACGTAATAATGCTGATTGCCTTAAATTATCCTTGGCGGCCCTGAGGACGCTGAAAAACTTGTACCAGTGTATAAGACGGCCCCCCCTTCTTTGCTAAATATTTTTTGGGAAAATATTTGTTGTCCTGTACACGAAAAAATACGGTAATTGGTGCTTATACTTCAAAATCTTCAATACTTGCATTCTATATATATATTTCACACATGTACTTGAAAAGTAATGGTCCAGCATTGGAGCATTATACCTGATGCATATCCCATCCCACAGGTTTGCATTAAGCCTGGAGGCCTTGTTTTATACGTTTAACAAACAACTTTATTGCTTAAAGAGAAAATTAAGTGAACGGAAATTCCTTTATGCCAGTTTTCATTTGCCAAACCTGACCGTTTGTATGCCCAAATCTGCATATCTTAATTTTACTTAAAAAGTTTGTTAGTTTTATGAAAATGTGGCAGTGCGATATATTTCCAACTGCGACTTCATTGGCTGCATAATAATTTAGCTGGGAAAGTACATGTATGCACTGGAGCAGCCATAAAAGATGCTTTAGCCTGCAGAAAAGCTGTGTCAGGCCTTCACATACCCAGTTGCACAGATACACACAAGCCTGTTGAGCTTGTTGGTTGCAGAAACATCTGTAAAAATTCTACAATTTTGATTTTTTTAAATTTTGGATATCACTGTGAGTGGTATTTAATTTTCCTTGAGGTGGTTTTGTTGTCTGTTATATAATGATAGCAGGCCAGTTACACCATTTGTATATACACAACAGTTAAGGTTGGCATGGATGTCTTGTTTCTAGTTTACAATTGCAGATTTCATTGAATTGATTTCCTGTCTCCTCACCAGAGGCAGCAGTGTGCAGTTTCCAGGTGCAGCTGACCTTAATTGACCCCTATGCAGTGTTGTGAAATGGGACAGGCAAACAAGCTGTGTTTGTGTACAGGCCAGAAATAGTCTGTGTATAAGCTACAGGCTATGCTTGAGCAAGTAGCTGGCCTTTTCTATGACTATTAATAGCAGGGACTGTATGTCAGGGCAACAGACCAGCACAAAATGGGTCATGGTGATGCCAGAATTTTTGGCCCATCTGTGGCTCACATACAAAAATTATGTTTTAAAGCAATTCAGTATTGACCTATCTGTGTTACATTTGGGACAATTCACAATCATTCCTGGGAGCAGTCTGGTAAACTGCAGCTGATCAGATTATTTACCCACTTCCACTATACACATGCTATTTTAGTGATCTGTGAAACTGTCAAGATCAGAGCCCCCATGATTAACATAGCGTGTTTTTCTGGCAGGATGTATGGGAAGCTAAATCAGGAAGAGGAACCAGTCACTAAGTCAGGTAATCATAATAATCTCAGCAGTTATATGGCCGATCTGTGCATGGTTAATGAGCTGGTATTTTAAACCAGCCACCTCCCAGGTCACTACACTTCTTAGTGTTGATTCAATTTAGTAGGATGTAACATTTCAGGTTGTGTCTGTTAATTGGCCCCATGCTGTTAACAAGATTACTAACAAGACTGGATATTGCTTGTGAGAGGTGTCAGGGACCTTCCCTCATGCTTTTAGCTGGTGTTAGAAATGTGCCAACACCCTGCATCAGTGTGGAACCATTTGTGCTCATTGATATTTTGCCTCAAGTCATGACCATCATACAATATGCTTTTGCTCACAAATACTGCTTATGTAGGCAGACTGCAATGTTTATCTTCCATGAATTTGCTAAGCAGTGTAATTTCATCTATAAATGTCACACATTTCATATTTGGAAGTCAAGGGTTGTGAAATATGAAATTTATTTGCTTGTCTGCACACAGGTGTATTGCAATATATTTCTACATCCATGACCAACTTGTTTGAATAAAAAAAAAAACCTTTTTAATTTAAGGGTTACAATAAAAAAACTAAAATCAATATGGCTGTTTAACCTTACCCATTACAATGTTCTATATGTAGAGTATATCATCAATGGAAAGATGCCATATATGCTGCTGCTCGGTTGTAAAACATTCAGAAAGTTACAAAGAACATAACTTTGATATTCTGAATCAAATATATATATTCACTACTGCTGGAGTGCTCTTAGAAACATATTCTCATGTAATATAATACTTTAGATATCACTTTAATCATTATCAGCGTTTTTAGCTCAGCAGACTATATGTCATCTGAGCTATAGTGATGGTGATTTTCATCAGAAATAAACTGGCCAGTTGAATTTAGGTGTTAATAAACGTCGCACATAAACACAAAATCTGTGCATGGTCGAACTCAATGCTTTGCCCACTCACAGTACTAAGATCATGGACCAAAGCCATAATTTCTTTCACATATAATTATTTCCTGTAATTTCAAACAGAGCCTTGCGTAACATTTTGTTTGATCTGGTTTATTACTCTGGCCCCATCGGCCTTATTAAAGGCAAGCCGAGGACAACATTGACTGGCAGGACAGTTTTTAGCTCAGCTGACTATAAGTCAGTTGAGCTATATAGCGATGGTCCTATGTTCGTTGGCTGTCTGTCCATCTGTTAAACTGGCACATTTTGAAACTGTTTGACCTAGGAATCCGAAATTAGGCATACCGTTAGATGTCCTCGAAATCTCCTACCATACTTTGTTCCTTTGAGATATTTGGGAAAAACCTCAATTTCCCATTAAAAACCCATTGTTACTCTTAAAGACTGCCTAATATCAAAACTGCTGCTCCATTTTTGATCATATTTAATACACATATTCCTATATATATTTACCATGTACATAGCAAATATTAGGTCAGTATTGTGTTATTTAGAGCCAATGATTTTCCGCGATCGCGGGAAACGGACGGAATCCGCGGAAAACGCATTTTGAAACGGAATTTGCAACTTGACTCAGAGTCTGGTTAACCTGGAAAAAAATTAGAATTTTCTTCACTAAGTCTCATGATATCGGCATTTCCAATTCCTCAGAGCTTTCAGAAATCAAGAATCGTTTAATATCAGTTTGCAGTGGTGACCTGCACCACATTTACTGTCAAATTGAGGCCCCTGCGTTGGCTATCAAACATCTTAGCTCGCATGACTATATGTAGTGACCCATGGCTTAATGTAACAGGTGTCAGGTGTGACCCGCGAGTTGACCCTAAAAACATGCAATGTGCCTGACCTTTAGGCCTATTAATATTCAGACACGCGACCCCTTACGATTCAGGGGAATCCCCTGCTTTCAAATGGCAATGCCCAGAACGCAGTGCGCCCGACTTTGTAATGCATGCAAAATGTCAAAGGTCTGCTTTTTGGGAAAATAATCACTTTGAATGCAAACTTTGTCCAGTTTAATCAAAACTAAAGTGGTATTCTAACTTATCTATACGCTCACGTCATAACCGGTCAAAAGGAATTGCACGGGGGGCATTCTTCAAAGCCTCCACCGATGGAAAGCGATGGAGTCAAGTGAACTTAGAAATAGGAGTAGGTACTTTGCATAATTTATGCGTTGACCTTAATTAATATGCCCAAGAAAAAGCTGTCCCCGTTTTCTTGACAGTGCATTCACTTGTGCTCGTTTTAAAAATAAGCTCGCTCGTGCATCATATCGCACGCGCAGTGAATCTCTTATATGCCCGCACTTGACATGTCACGGGGGAACCGGCACTTTCTTTTCAAAGAAATATAACGCCAGTTCTTGCGAAATCGTATTTAATTGAATGAAACCTGGGTTTAGTTCACTTTGCAAAAATTTTTATATAACTTGATTCGACAGAACGATGTCGTGCCTATGTAAGTTAATATACTTTGACAGTTTTAAACAGTCAATGAGATGGTCGATCGTGAAGTTTTATGATTCAGATTGGAACGGTGTAAATGCAAATGTCCAATAAAGATAGACAAAAGCCTGAAATTATGAGAGTAAATATATAAAAAGAATTGTTGTTTTATTTTTTCTATGGTAATATTATTTTACTTTACACACGACTTGTTACAAGATGTCCCACCACAAATTTCATTTAGAAATGTTGTAATAATTAATTTTTTAAATGTTACCTGTAAATTCAGAGGGTCAGAATTGGAAAACTAAATTAGCATGAGCAGTTCTGAATACACTTAACAGTAGGGCCTAACTTGAATATCGCATTCTTGTCATAATGTAACATGTCACATTAAAAGATTATATATGAACTGTTTTTTTCCTTCTTTATTTTTAATAAGAATAATGAATGATCAGACTATACAATAATTGTTCCTGTTACAGTCTCAGCTAAGGTACTGGTAATAAAATCTGCATTTGGCTTGAACTGAATTTTTAGCAATGAATGAAATTTTACATACACAACGTTTTTCCCATTCCATTAGATCTGTACACAGTAGTGTTAAATGTACATAACAAGTTACATTAAGACTTAACATATATTTATATCTTTTTATATGATTTAAAAACAGTAAAATAAACTATCTTGTTATTGAAATGGAAAATCATTGGCTCTAGTTATTGTATCTGCCAAAACATATATCATGGAGTTTTTCATCAGTCCCTGCAGACTGGTGGTTCAACCTCTGATTTTTAGCGAACCTGTGAGCTTATGTGATTGTGCGGCGTCGTCCGTCGTCTGTACGTCAACCATAGCTATCTCAAAAATGGCAGAAGCTAGCATCACCAAATTTTTTGCAAATAATCAGTCATCTGAAAAACTATATCGGATTTTGTTTATTTTTTTTCATGACTGCATTTTCTTAGATTTTATAGGGAAAAAGCTGAAAAAGCTATAAAAATCTTCTTCTCCGAAACTGTCTAGGCAAATTGTCCAATATTTCACAGAAATGATCCCTTGAACAATCTCTCTCAAGTTTGTTTGAATGGTTCCATTTCGGAGATTTTTGGCTGAGTTACAGGAGGTTGAACTTAGTCATCTGTCCAAAAAAGCACACTAAAATTAAAATCTAAGAAACGCCTTGAGCTATAATCACCAAATTTTATACTAATGTTTGTCACCTATGTCATATCTGAAATTGAGGTATTGGTGGCTCCACCTACATTGATGTGTTTTTACAAGCGAAAATGTAATTTTAAACTCTTCTAGCTTATACACTGATTTATGATTAAACTGTTAAGCTGATTGGTTTAAACTTCACAAGAATTATTCTATGGTAGGGTTCTGCCAGTTTTATAAGAATAGATTTGGTAAATACAGCTTTAAAAAGCATTGTAGCCAATTGAAAAAAGGCTTTCTGTATTTGAAAACAGATTTGACATGCTGAGTTTCAGCAGTCAAGAGGTCACTCAGTACAAACAGGTGGGGTTCAGACATCACCATGGCAACTGACCTGGCTCTGGCAGGTGTGTAGACAATGTGTCTAGATGTCTAGACACAATGTCTCGATGCAGAATTCCCAGATTATTAGAACTATATCTTTCAACTGTTTGAAAAAACTTGGTTTGCATTTTTAGCGAATCAGGTTTATCATCAGGTCACATGTGAACTGCTGCGCCCTCATTTTTGGTTGACCTCTGACCTTTCCTCACTGCCCAGCGTCCATTTGTGCGTCTGTTTCCACACATAAACTCACATAACTCGGGAACCGTTTGACCGATCAAGCTAAAATTTTGCGAAGATGTAGCCCTTTGACAGCTTTATAACATACACATTGTGGCGCCACCTGCAACCGTTTTTGCACAGCATCCAACTGTCCATCTGCCTTGGGATAATATCACTCATATCTCAGCAGTAGTATGACTTTTCCACCTGAAATTTTGCAGGTTTATACATCCTGGAAAGCTTTCTCGATTTTATGACAGATGGCGCCACCTACATTCATGTTTACTCTGCAGACATCCAAGCTCATATCTCGGGAACCGTTTGACCGATTGGGCCAAAATTTTGCATGTGTATAGATCTCGCACAGCTCTTCATCATAGGCAAAACTGGTGGCACCACCTGCAACCATTTATGCACAGCATCCATCTGTTCATCAACCTTAGGATAAAATCACTCATATCTCAGCAGTGGTTTGACTTTTCCACCTAAAATTTTTGCAGGTTTATACATCCTGGACAGCTTTCTCGATTTTATGACAGGTGGCGCCACCTACATTCAGGTTTACTCTGCAGACATCCAAGCTCATACCTCGGTGAAGTGTTTGACTGTTTGGGCCAAAATTTTGCATGTGTATAGATCTCACATAGCTCTTCATCATAGGCAAAACTGGTGGCGCCACCTGCAACCATTTATGCACAGCGTCCATCTGTTCATCTGCCTTGGGATCATATCACTCATATCTCAGCAGTGGTTTGACTTTTCCACCTGAAATTTTGCAGGTTTATACATCCTGGACAGCTTTCTCGATTTTATGACAGGTGGCGCCACCTACATTCAGGTTTACTCTGCAGACATCCAAGCTCATATCTTGGGAACCGTTTGACCGATTGGGCCAAAATTTTGCTTGTGTATAGGTCTCACATAGCTCTTCATCATAGGCAAAACTGGTGGCGCCACCTGCAACCACTTATGCAGGGCGTCCATCTGTTCCTCTGCCTTGGGATAAAATCACCCATATCTCAGCAGTGGTTTGACTTATCCACCTGAAATTTTGCAGGTTTATACATCCTGGACAATTTTTACGATTTTATGACAGGTGGCACCACCTACATTCACGTTTAAGCTGCAGACATCCATGCTAATATGCAACACAGCTCACTCTATTCCCCTTGCCACTTAATCCATGCCTCACTTCACCCGTCCCACTCTGATTTCTGCGGATACACAGTCGCTTGTCGACTACCCAAATTCTGGTTTTAAAATGTCCTAGTCTGAAACTTGCAGGTCGGAAACGACCATTTTGCTGAAATCATAATGACTAAGATAGATATGCAGGCTTATATATCAGGACTGGTTGGACATATCCCCCGAAATTTTGCATATGTATAGATCTCACATGCAATGATGTATTCTTCCTTTTGCAGTGATTTCACATTTAATATAAAGTTGTTGAACAGAACAGAGTCAGATGAATAACATTTTCCTTTGTATACTGTGAGTTTGTACAATACTATGATTGTATTCATCAAAATATTTTTTTTCAGTAACTGGAAGAATACCAAATATTATATTATTTGGGAGCATACCTGACATATTTACATTACATGAGTTCAACCATTCACAGATCCTAAAGTACAGGTTTTTTTACAGAAAACAATAGTCACATCTACTACTATCAACTAAATTCCATGTGAACAAATGACTGTTTACAGGTAAATAATTATTCATAATTTTATATTGAAACTCTCTTGTATACCAGTCAGATGAAATCTTATAAATCGATTGAAATCTTAATTTCTTTTTCTCATTTGTAACCTTTAAATATAAATCCCATTTTATTTTTCTGCTCATTATTTTCTTTTCAATAAATTTATTATATAACATTTTTAGCTCAGCTGACTATAAGTCATCTGAGCTATAGTCGTGGTCCATTGTCCGTCCGTCTGTCCGTCCGTCCGTCCGTAGATGTGGCACGTTTTGAAACTGTAAGACCTAGGAATCCAAAATTCGGAATAGTTTTAGATGTCCCCAAGATCTCCTACCAAGCCGAAAACTGGGTCTTTGCGACTTTGTTCCTTTTAGAAATTAAGGAAAAACCTCAATTTTTCATTAAAAACCTATTTTCACACTTCAGGGCTGCCTAATATCAAAACCACTCATCTGTTTTTCCTCATATTTACCATAAATATTCCTCTATATAGTTCCTATGTACATGCCTGAAATTATGTCTGTATTATATAATTTAAGAAAGTTATGGGCCAGAACATAATGCATTTTGTAAAAGATCAGGAAAGATATTTGATCACTTAACACAAAACTTGTTTAAGCTATGGACTTTTTTTCAAGTAATATAACTTTAATTAATCAAAATTAAATTGTATACCCAAAATTAGATCAAAATCTTTTAAATTTTTTAAAATATTAACAAAAATAAAAAATTGGTACCTTAAATTTTGCCTAACTTTGACCATGGCACGTTTTTTTCTTGTAAGTACTGTGGATTTAATTTTCTCAGCATTTTTTTGTTAGCATTTTGTCTGTTAACACCAAAAATTTGACACCAGTTGATCAAAAACTGTAGATTTTATTCAAGTTTTCAAGCACCATGTAACATATTGTTTACATCAGGCTAGTGTTATGCAGTTTGCAAGAGCTCAGCTCCCCAGCTTAAGCTCTCAGTTCCTAAAATTTGGCATACAATTAGATGTTTCCAAAATTCCCTACCATGCCAAGAATTTGGTCACTAGGACTTAATACCTTTGAGTTATTAATGAAAAACTTCATTTTTCAATTAAAACCCATTGTTACACTTCAAGACTGCCTAATATCAAAACCACTGATCTGACTTTAATCATATATAATATACATGTTTTTCTATACATTCTCTGTGCACATGCCAGAAATGATGTCAGTATTGCGTAATTGTTTTAAGTTATGGGCCCAAACATAATGCACTTTGTAAAAAATCAAGAAATATATTTACTCCTTTAACAAGGGGCTTGCTGAAGCTAGAGATTTTTTGTCAGGGATGTAACATTATTTAATCAAGATTCAATTTAATACCCAAAATTAATTCTGAATTTTTAAAATTTTATAAGTTATTAGTATAAATTTAAAATTAGTACCTTAAATTTAGCCCAACTTTGACCATTTCACTTTTGTTTCATGTGAGTTCTGTTTATATAATTTTCATATCATGCACACATAAGGGTTTCAGCTTTTTAGTTTAGAAAGCTGAAAGAAATTGGCCAAAATTGTAGCTTTTATTGATGTTTTTATGAGACCATGTCAGACCTTGGCTCTCTCCAGCCACTCTTGAGTCACCTGTATGTTGACCTTGTTGAACTTTCAGCAAATTATGCACACTTGAGGCTAGGCATATACTTGGCAGCAAGGCAGCTTATGGCCAGCCACAGTTGATCCAGGTGTCCAACCCAACTCATCTAGTAGTTTTAACTAACAACATAACAATAAACAACAAATTAATCAATTTTTATTGGTTTTTAATAACAAATTAAAGAAAAATAGAAAAGGAATTTGTTAGTTTATAATAATAGGGAATTAACTTGCAGTTACTGATGATATAAGAGTCTTGTATCGATGGATAGAACGTCACGTATTCCAAATAACACCATGCAGTCACCTATGGCATTTTTCAGTTCAATTTTAATAATAAAAAAGTAAATCATATTATTCATTACTAATCATTAGGGATCATATGAAGGAAATTAATGATAGACAAAGATGCAGTTGATAATATTAATCTAGATTCCTACTGTGTCTAGTGTGTACATTGATTTGAAATTAGTCCAAAATAAATATATCACATTTATTTATTTTAATATAAATAAAAGCCATAAAACCAGGTACTTATGATCATTATTTAAATGTGTGAATTTTGTACATTCTGGATTCTCAACAACATTGTTTGGTGAAAACTGAATAAATACCAGAATACTTTGCAATTGTATTTAAATACAAATATGAATATGTACTCCATTATAAAATTTCTTGCATAAAGAATGGGAATTCTGGTAAAAATGAAAGTATATGAATACCAGTGCAAATACTTTCCAAATGTATTCATGAATGCATTCATGAATATATTCTTTAATATTCTTTAATATTATATTATATTCTTTAATATATATTAATATATATTCTTTAATAATATTAATATTATAATCTTTAATATTATATTACTTTATTATTATTATATAATAATCATTTCAGTTATATTTCATTTTAAGAATCATACGATTCTCTTATTATTTTTAATAAAAATTATATCTGGGACAATATTTGTAATTTTTTTAATAAATAGTTAAACTCTTATATTATATGTTCTGCTTATGAGTTATATGGCCAAGTCAAAATCTGTGTGACAATAGTACTCCATTTGTTGATAAAATAAATGAAATCAATTCTCTTCTCTGTCTCCAAAGGTACTATCAAAATCACACATAAGCTTAACAACAACAACTCATAATACAGCTTATACTTATTACCACACAAAACCAGCATGTGCCTCATTTCTAAATCATATTTTTTTATCATATATAACAGCTGAGCGCCGTGACCCATAGGTCCCTTGTTGAATCTAGGTTTGATATCTTAAATGGATCATTCTTAATAAACACAGGATCATCATATTTCTGTATATTCACAATATGCTCATCTTCTAATATGGTACGCTGATATTTTGATATAGATGACACTATTGATTGCAACTTGAATTTATCTAACTGTGTTAAATCTCCTTTATCTAGAGTGCTCCAAGATTTTAATGACCCATCAATATTTATTAGGTCCTGAATCTAATTTATCCCTGCCGCTGACAATTTTTTGTTAAAGTAAGATGCTTTGTTGACATTAAATAGTTTGTTATTCCACAATGTTTGTGATAATACTTCAAATTTAGTTGTAGGGTAGCAATCGAAAAGATCAGCCCATGAACACAGGCAAGATTTATAAAAATTTGGCAGGGAAAGTGGGATCCTCTGTATATCAAAGTTTATCTCTTAATCATACACAAAATTGGTGGCACCACCTGCCACCATTTTTGCACAGCGTCCTTCTGTTTGTCTGCCATGGGCTAAAATCACTCATATCTCGGTAGTGGTTTGACTTATTTACCTAAAATTTTGCATGTTTATACATCTTGGACAGCTTTCTGGATTTTGTGGTAGGTGGCGCAACCTACATGCACATTTCGGCTGCAGACTTCCAGGCTATTATGCAACACACCTCACTCTATTTCCCCTTGCCACTCAATCCATGCCTCACTTCACCTTTCCCACTCTGATTTTGGCGGATACACGTAGTCGCTTGTTTACTACCCATATTTCAGTATTTGTGTTGTGTGCACCCATGCCAGTATTGCAGCAGTGATGTTTGTTTTATTGTTTCTTTTTCTAAGTATTAGTACTTGCATTGTTCATATACATGTTACACATGTTAAAAAGTAATGGTCCAGCATTGAAGCATTATACCTGGTGTAATCTCATTGCACAGGTTCGCATTAGGCCTGTAGGCCTTGTCTTAGATTTTATAGAGAAAAAGCTAAAAAACCTTTAAAAATCTTCTCCTCTGAAACAGTCAAGCCGAATTGTTCAATATTTCACAGAAATAATCTCTTATACCTTTTCTCTCTCAAGTTTGTTTGAATGGTTCAGGTTCGATGAAAATTTGCCGAGTTACAGTAAGTTGAACTTAGTCAACTGTCCAAGTATACCAAAATCTCAGAAACGGCCGGAACTATCATCACCAAATTTTATGCCAGTGTTGGTCACATGAGTCGTATATGAAATTCAGGTATTGGTGGCGCCACCTGCATTGACTTTTTTGTACTGGGGTCATTGGTCATCTGTACGTTAATCCATAATTTCTCAGGAATAGCAAGAGCTACCATCCCCAAATTTTAAGCAATAATCTGTTACATATCAAATGTTGTAGGATTCAGCTTTTTTTGCTCTCTGTATTTACTTAGATTTTATAGGGAAAAAGCTGAAAAACCTTAAAAGTCTTCTTCTTGTAAATGGTCCAGCCAAATTTTTCAATATTTTCAGAAATGATCCCAGAGGTAAGCCCTCTGAACTTTGTTCAAATGGTTTGCATTTGATGAATTTTAGTGGTGTTATACGAATTTGAACAGTCATTTGGCCAATTGAACTTGCTGACATAGTAATCTCAGAAATGACAAAAGCTAGCATTACCAAGTATTGTGCAAATGTTGGTCACATGACTCATATTTGAAGTTGCAGATTTTGTGGTGCCACCTATATTGACCTGTTTTTTATTGGCAAAAACCTCATAATTTTAGCCTTTTTTCAGCTTAAAATGTTTATGATGAAACTGTCAAATTGAATCGTTCAATTTTCAAAAGAATTATCCTAGGACATTGTTCTTTCAATCATATCAGAAAAGCTTAAGTTGGTCTTATGGCCATAATTATGTCCATTTCAAAGTGAGGACTGCAAAACTGTTCTTCTGCAAGATTACTGTTTCAATTGAAACTTCTGTAACATTGCAGAAAAATTATTCTCAGCTGGCCTTTGTTTAAGTTTACTTGAATGATTTTTGGCAGAATTATTGGACCTTTAACAATGGAAGAGCTGTATCTTTTATTATTCTAGATATTTTGATAAAAAGTTTATGAATATGTCAGCTTGAAAAACAGGCATTTTAGCCGAAGTCTTTCAGTATGTGCAAACAGATTTACTAACAGGCTAAGATTGTGTCTGTATCTTTAAATAGGTTGAGAAACTGCCAACTATTTCAGATTTGGCAACCAGATTAAGAGTTCATTCAGTGCAGCCAGATATAGGTCAAGAGTTCAGTCATTACAGGTAAGCACAAGGCATGTGATCACCTCATTGGTGACATGCCCCTCAGGGCAGCATGTGGAGCCAATCTGTGAGCCTATGTATTGGTGTGGCTACTATTTCAGATTTGGGAACAGACCAAAGGTCCGTCTGGATCTATTTAATGCTTTGGCAGACTGCCAGCTGTGTCAGATTATGCAACAGGTGAAGAGTTCACTCAGTGCAGCCAGGTACAGGTCAAAATTTCACTCAGTCTAGCCAGGTGCAGGTCACTCAGTGCAGTAGCTTGAGCCAGCAATTGGTCACAGTTCACTCTGGGCAACTGCCTTTCTCACCTAAGCCTTGTCAGCCTAGTGAATCAGACTCAAGGGAAGTTTGATGTATTGGCCTGATATTTTGACCTGTCTATGCGTTATTAATGGCTTTCTCATTCACAAGACAGGTGTCGCCACCTACAATGACTTTTTCACAGTGTATGTGCCTGCTTATTTCTACAGAGGAATTTGATATAATCAGCCTGAAATAGGGCATATTTATACATATCAGATAGCTTTGTCGTGTACAAGACTGGTGGCACTGTTGACCTATTTTCTGCGGGAAGAAATGGTCTTTTCGACTTCTTTCAAGATAAGTCATAAATTATTAATATTGTGGCCTTCACCGTCTGTTACCAAATATTTTCGGAACTGCTGCAGCCTTCAGTTTCAAATTTCACAAGAATATTGATCATGTGACTGCCAGATGATTTTGACCTCCAGGTGGCGCCAGCTGTGTTGACCTAGTTTCTGTGGGACAAAATGTTCCTTTCCACTTCTTTCAAGATAAGTCACAAAGTATTGAAATTTTGGCCTTCATATCATAGCCAACAGTTCCTTAGAGGAAGGGGAATAATTTGAGTATAAATTCAGTCAAGTCATATTCAAGATGGCGTCTCTACGGAACTTCAAATTCTGTCGATCGCAAAATATGACAGCTTGATGTGTTTCTATACATGATGTATTATCTGTTACCAAATATCTTAGAAACTGCTGCAGCCTTCAGTTTCAAATTTCACAGGAATATTGATCATGTGACTGCCAGATGATTTTGACCTCCAGGTGGTGCCACCTGTTTAGCTACTTTCAGCAGGCTGTAATGGTGTTTTCTGCTTTTATCCAAAATATGTCATTAAGTATTTATTTGTTATAATCCACAAAAACAGAGTCTCCTCTAGGACCCTTGGACTGATCTTTCCAAAACCTGGCATACTTGTTCCCTCACCTATGTAGTTGTAGGTAACAATGATGGAGAACCTTTCTGTGCAGTACAAACCTGGGTTTCTTTTATATAACAACCCTCAATCTCAGGAGTGGTTCAACATATTTAGCTGAAATTTTGCATATTCATAGATCTTGGACTCCTCAGACTTACACTCAAGACTGATGATGCCATCTGCAATTGTTTTCCCATGGCATCCCTGGTACATTTGCTGTGGGTGAAAATTGCTCATATCTCAGAAGTGGTTCAATGTATTGATCTGAAATTTGTCATGTCTATCCATCTAGGAAAGTTTTCTCGTTAACCAGACAGGTGGCGCCACCTACACTACTTTTTGCGGAGTGTCCAACTTTGCATTTGCCATCTGATCGTCTTAGTGTTTGTTCAGTGTACTGGGTTGAAATTGTGCATGTCCATAGATCTTCGTCACCTCAATCTCGTAAACAAGACTGGTGGCGCCTTGCAATAATTTTCCTGTGGTGTCCATTCATACATTTGCTTTTGGTGAAAATTGCTCATATCTCAGGAGTATTGGTCTGAAATTTGGCATGTGCAGTCATCTTGGAAAGTTTTCTCATAAACAATATAGGTGACGCCACCGACCTTGTGCAATAGGACAATGTTTACTTGGAAAGGAATGAATGGTATTTTCACATTCATTTATTTTTTAATCACTTGCCAAATTGCAAGTAATTCACAGAGTGAACATTAGACCCCTGGGTCTCTTGTTCATATACATGAGATGTAATGGTCCAGCATTGAAGCATTATACCTGGTGTAATTCTTAATGTACAGGTTCACATTAGGGCTGTAGTCCTTGTTATAGTATAAATTAATCCCCTTTTCTCAAGAGTGATTCACCATATTGGCCCCCATATTTGGTGAAAATATTGTTTCTCAAGTTTATAGATGGAAGAAACCATGGTCTCTTGCCAAGTGTTAGTATTTGCTGCTGAAGATACTGTCTTGGGATACTGTGGCACCTGCCGTGCCAAGAAATGTCTAGTTATGTAAATGCATTGGTTTATGTTTATAATGAGGCCAGAATGTTATATTTTGTAATAGTGTATAGACAGGCAACCTGCTTATACTTATGTAAGATAATACGAGAAATAATAAATGAACACACCACAACTTCCAATCTTCAACATCCAGTCTGCACATTAACCGGTTGCTGTTTGGGACACCCCCTGGACGCCCGTCAGAAAACTAATACGCTGTATTCATAAGCCACGATAACGCACGATGGAATCACCGTCCTAATGCAATTTTCCCTGCTAATTATTAAATATCTATGCCACGCCATTGAACACATTTCCATATTGTTCAGGGACACCCCTTCCGTAAAGTTGGCAATTTTTTATTTATTTACATGGAAATTTCTTGTGAATATTATTTAAATTCTAATTAGGACTGTTGGCAAGCCGATTAGTTGAAATGAGCCGGCAAGTGACACAAGGTTCGCCAACAAGCGCAATGTTTCAACTGACTCATATAAAACTTCCACGAAAGATTGGTATCTATCTAAATTATTATCATTTTGTACTTAAAATGTGAATATTTCTCATTCCTAAAGCCATTTTCTGTGTTTATGATGCCTGTTATGAAGGTCGAGCGATGTCACAAATTTTCAAGATGGCGGCCGTTGGACTTGCCGCTCGATAGACCTCATGCTTTGACAAATCTCAGAATATGGTTTGAACAAAATAAATATGAAAAGATGTTCAATAAAGTTTACTGACTGAAATTTGAGAATGTTTATTATGTCTTAAGATAAAAAAAGATGTCTGACATCATTTTTACACTGTTAACCATCATGCAATTCCCCGAAAAGAACTGTCACCGGGCGACAAAACGGGAAATACACGCTTTACCGGGAGTACCAAAACGATCTAAGTTAACATTACAAAGGTTGTAATACATATATAAATGTTAGATTTTACCATTCTGGTGGACTTCTGGCTTCTTTCATAGGGTTTTATATATATTTGATGGATAAATCTGTCAGTTTTCATTTTTTATCACCTTTCTTTGATGTTCACCTGGTTTTAATTAGTTCTTCATACCTGAACTGGTAGGCAATTGCAATTTACCCTTATTTAAATCAACATGATATTTCATGTCAAATATACAAGTTTATTTTTTTTTTAAAAATTTCTTCGAACAAATCATATATTGTTTTGTCTAATTTATTTCAGAACTCCCAACCTATAATAAATTAAATAACCTTAATCATATTTCATTAACCTGTTTTACCTAAATCTTCCATGACAATACACCAGGTACAGGTGGATGATAATTCCCTTATTGTTCCTAAATTCTACAATGTCTTCACTGGGATATAAGACATTCATGTACAAATATGCTAAAACAATAAAGACAATATACTTACCTGAATTTACCTAATTTACCTGGTTCTACTAATAGATATATGTGAAATTTATGATTGGTTAAGTCATTAACCTCTTGCTTGGTATCACTGTAATATGTGTTAAAAAGTTCATAAGGATCCACCAAAAATTGATCACATTATCAATCATAACATTAATGTACAGTGTGTCAAAATTGAAAGTGTGAGAAACCTAGAATTAATCTGAACAGTAAGGTGGGTGTTTTGTGACAACCAAATACAAACAGTAAAGGGTTAAGGTTTAGTATCTTACAAAGACACATGGTGGCACTCGAGCTAGGCTAGCTTCTTTCATGCTTCACCAAATGTGGGATAATGTCATATATTCTTATTTTTAGCTCAGCTGACTATAAGTTAACTGAGCTATAGCAATGGTCCTTTGACGGCTTGCTTTCTGTCCGTCTGTCTGTCCGTCTTTTAAACTGGCACATTTTGAAACTGTTAGACCTATTGATCTACAATTTGGCATACAGTTAGATGTCCCAAAAATTTCCTACCATACTGAAAATTGGGTCAGTATGAATTCTTTTCTTTGAGATATTAAGGAAACCCTCAATTGTCTGTTAAAAACCCATTGTTACACTTCAAGAAGGCCTAATATGAAAACCACTGATCTGTATTTATATGCCCGTCATATGAGGAGAGTATTATGCTATACCCACCGTCCGTCTGTCCCTCTTGTCCATCAGTTAACTTCTAGTATCACCGTGATATCTTACCTGGGCTTGGATGGATTTTCATGAAACTCACCGTAACTACTGCCCAACAGATTATCTCTTCCGACTTCGATTATGGGCACATCCATGCATATCTAATAAGGTCACGGGTCACTATGCCACTTTGTAGTGTCATCCGCGATCACTTATGAAGAATATTGAGTATTTTGATAAAACTCATCAGAAATGTTAATCAATAAAATATCTCACCTAAATTTGATTTCTGCAAAGTCCATGCATATTTCATGAGGTCAGAGGTCACCGTACTTTGGAGGCACCTTGGTGACTTACACCAAAAATCCAATGGATTTTCATGAAACTCCTACATATTTACCAATAGTTTCCCACCTGAATTACCTTCTCATGAAAATTCATGCATATTTAATATGGTCAGAAGTCACCAGATACATGACCTGCTTATTATGCAAGTTTGAGGTGCTCTTGTTGAACATATTTATTAAAAGATAAATATGTAATATAAAAGATTCTTCAAGTTAATGATAGACAAGAATGCAGTTGATTATATTAACGTGCATCCCACTTTAGCCTATATATATGGCAAATTGACCTGTTTTGATATTCATAGAAGGCGCTACTGGTTAATATTTAGCATGCTTCCAGCCTGCAAGACCTCTATTCAGTGCCTACAGCTAGTGTCCGCATTCACTATGATTGTATACTATTGCACAGCTGGATGAAAGGTTAATCTGATTTTATTATTCATGTTCCATGCTACCTGTTGTCTTCTAGCGAAGTTGCCGGGTCTGTTTACCTCAGAAAACCAGGCAAGCAGTTAGCACCGTATTTTTTTATGGGCCTAAGGAAATATTGCTTAAACCTTTAAGCAGTCCAACAGGAGTCCTCGCATGACGTGTTTCCAAAACCCCTGTTGGTACCCCATGCTGTTAAGGCCCACTGCTCTTTCCCAGTGATGATTAGCTTGAATTACAAATCTAAAGTGTTTTCCATTCAGTGCAGTCCAACCCAAAATGGCGACTTCAGCGAATCGGCAATGTGACAACTAGAGAAAATCATATATTGTCACTCCAGCTATTGAAATTTTGCAATTTCGAATTGTTGAAGTAAATAAAAATAATTATTTATGTAAGAAAATACCATTTCTGAACTGACTCAGATTCCGAATTGATTATGAATATACGGTATACTTGCAGTATCTTGCCAAGTCAATAGCACTCCATTTCCATAAATGACATCAATCCTCTTCCCTTTATCCCAGGATTTATCCAAATCTTATATAACTTGAGTTAAACACCATCATCTCATAATACTGCTTAATTACCACACAAAACTAGCATTTTTCTACACCCTCTTAAAAAAAATATTTTGTGATCATATATAACAGCTGATCCCCATTACCCATGTGTCCCTTGTTTCTGTTCAATAATGGCACCTGATCCTTCTTTGTGATAAAGAATGATTAAATGGTAATGAATATAGTAACTTAACCTTGTTCACTGTACAAGCAAGAAATATGTGCTTGCTGTGTGGAAGGGGATGTAAAGCCTGCAGCGGTCGAAATAATGGGGTTTTACTCATCAAAAACGATCTAAAATTGGCTGGGACGAGCCCAGTACAAGTTGAGGACGTCCTGTGGGACAACCTGGCATCAGCTACCATGCTGCAGAGAAAATGTCTTGTAAGGTGAAAGGTTGGAAATTTGTTTATTCTTAAATTAGTAAATGCCTACTAAACTCTATCTTAAAGAGACATAATCAGTAGCAATATTATTCCTATTCTTTCACACTGTTATTTCAGTTTTGCTTTTTACAAAAATTTCCTATCAAAGCCATCCCAGCACACAGTCATTTTCTTCGCATATGACTGACTGTTTAATACCTTATTAAAGCCCTGCATGTTGGTAAACACAGTCTGTTCAGTCGGAGGTCTGATAAAGAGGGGCAACACATGGTGTTTCAGCCAGCGGGAACATGTATTATATTTTTTGGGCCAAGTCAGTCAGGGCATCTCCTGATTAGCACGTGTTATGGCTCCGCGCAGCACACCCCCCGAGGTTTATGTTGACACTTGTGATCGCGCTCGGTTCACTGTTTTTAACACTCGTTTACAGGAGTAAGCTAACGGTATCAAGACAATATTTTTGCTTGTACAGATTGATTTTAAAGGGAAGAAGCTATTTTTCATGTTAACTTAACATGCTTTGTAGGTGATTGGGCCCCTTTAAGTCCTTTACTCAGACAAATCTTTATTTGACAACATGCTTGAAAAAGCAATGGAGTATGTGACAGTTAATATGGTAAAACACCATTATTATCTCAGTTAAGTTTGTGATTCAGAAACCCGGTGACTGTTTTTTTTTTCAAAAGAGTTACATCAATGCTGCTCATATCGAATTTGACACAGCCTATGCAAAAATGCTCTCATTATTTACAGCCATAAAAAATAGGAAACTCTGAAAAAAGGAATGATCGCCACATGTTGCCACAAAATATGCAATAAACTTTGTTTAATGACCAACAATTGTTCTTTTAATCATTCCTTTTTAGCCCTCAGCCCTTAGGCTGATGGGCTATTGTCGTCACCCAAGCTGTCCGTCCGTCCGTCCGTCCGGCGTCTGTTAACTTTTACCTTGTGAGCGGGATATCTTGAAAAGGATTCACCGTCAGAATTTTATTTCGTCGGTAAAGATGTATATCGACAAAATCTCAGTCAAGTTCGAAGATGGGTGACCTTGACCTATTTTTCTACATTTGAGAGCTGATTATACAAAAACACTTAGATGCTTATTACTCAGGAACCATTTGATGGATTTTCACAAAACTTACTATGATTATTGGGACTGATAATCTGTAACTGCTTCACAAGATTGAGGGCGCCACCTACAATATCTGATTTTAAATGAATTTTTATCGGAATTTTCAACTTTGGGCTTGTGAGCGGGATATCTCTAAAAGGATTCACAGTAGGAATTTTATTTTTTCAGTGAAGATGTATATTGACAAAATCTCGGTCAAGTTCGAAGATGGGTGACCTTGACCTATTTTTCTACGTTTTAAAGCTAATTATAGAAAAAACATTTAGAAGCTTATTTCTCAGGAACCATTGGCTGGATTTTCACAATACTTACTATGATCATAGGGAGTGATGGTCTGTAACTGCTGCACAAGTTTGGGGGCGCCACCTGCAATTTCTGATTTTTAATGAAGTTTTCTTGGATTTTTCAACTTTGGCCTTGTGAGCGGGATATCTCTAAAAGGATTCACAATAGGAATTTTATTTCTTTGGTGAAGATGTATATCGACAAAATCTCGGTCAAGTTCGAAGATGGGTGACCTTGACCTACTTTTCAAGGTCACAGAGCTGATAATAGAATAAAACTTAGAAACTTATTTTTCAGGAAGCATTTGGTGGATTGTTATGAATCATGGTACATACCTCTCCATTTTAAATTTGTAACTGAGACATGTACAGATATACATCCATGTGAGAACAGATATTTAGTACTTGTTACTGTTACCACCTCTAAACACTGTTCTTTTGGCTGAGGGCTTTTGTCAGCTTCTGCTGATATTCTAGTTACTCTTGCACTGGTTCAGTTGACAGAACAAATGAGTACAAATGTCCCCCAATTGGTAACCATGTGACAGTGACGACGCCATGTCATTGGTTCAACTCGTTTGCATACACTGAGACTGCATTTCTTCTGTAAATTGCTGAGCAGCAACCGTGCATACAAGCGAGCCAGCAATAAGGCCTTGCGGAAAATGCAAATTTACAGGGCCTAGGGCAAATTCTAACAATATTAAATCAGTTCTGAAAGGTTATGAATGTCAGTCATTTGCCACATTCATAGCTAGGAAGGAGCCTCTCATTTCTCTTGTACAACTAGAATATGTTTTTAATATGTATGCGCTTTCTATAAACCCCATGGAAAAAAAAGCTGATGCGCAGAACTGCCTTCTAATCTTAAGAACCTGGCTCCTGCATATGACTACACGGTTTCTTGGGCTCATCTGAACATTGGTTTTTGAGACAGGTGAACAGGCATATAGGCCACATCACTCATTTCTCCAAACAAGCTGTGAATTTTAAACATATTGTGTCAGCAAAGGATGAAAAATTATAAGAGATCATTGCTTTAAATATTTAAAAAAAAATTAACATGAAACAAAAAATGTACTCCTTGACTTTATTGTTCGAATTTTAATCCATAAATCCATAAATAAGCCTACAGACTTTATAGATAAGTTCATTATTATTTTAAAACATCATTTACATCTGCCAGTGTGATTGATACCAAGGAATTTTCCAGTTGTTTAATGTTTTTTTAACAAACCAGTTTTTATGACAAATGGAATACGAAGATTCCATGCGCTGACTGGCAGGACACCCTGAGTACATAATCCAGGTTCCTGGGGCCCAATAGACCGCATGTATAGCCCGGGAAATTGGATGTCGGATATGCTAAGAGTTGTTGTATGATATATAGACCTTGAATAATGGTAGTGTTACCGACCAGTACTGTCACAAAATTATAGAAGAGATCTATATATGCAAAATACAAACAAAATAACATGAATAATTGTACAGTTCACTTGAGTTTATAATTCCCTGCGGGATACAGAAATTCACATGTGACATAACCGATTCATGCATAAACAAGGTACTCTGTTTGAATACATGCATTTGTAAGAAATGGAATATGAATATTACCGTAAATCTTGTTTTTATGGCCGCACATCTATTTATAGCCGCACCCTGAGTTTGCAAAGTCTCTTAAAGGAGCTCCCACTGAAGTCCAAATACCCAAAACCCCCCTTAAAGGCCGCACCCTGACTCCATCTCTGGCCTGAGGGTAAGATAATTAGTTGCACGTAGCAAAATAAATCACAACATAGCTGCTTTAAGGAAGACTAGAATAAAAAAGTATTAATTACAGAGGTTAAATATGTTGCCAGATTACGTATATTAAATATATTTAACGCTCGAGATAGGGACAATACAGATATTTTGTTCCTAACGACTTTTGCACATGGATTGGCAGGCATTTATCATAAAAAGAAAGATTCCCCGAACGATCGTTTCGTTTGAATGGTGGTTACGCAAAACGATTTTTGTATGCATCAACACGCTTCTTGCATGTAAAAGACCATAGTATGAACACTGAATTGAGGTTTATATGTACATTTATTGAAGCAAAAAGCCTGAATACTATCCACTATTACGCACCATCACGCAGTAGCGTTCAGGAGGCGACATGATGGCTAAGACTGCTGAGACGGTCAGATTTTTTTTTGCAAAACAAATATGACAACCTCAGATCCGCTAGGCAACCTCAGAAAATTTGAGCTCATCCTCAGACCACAAATTTTCAAAGATTTCTATTTCTGGATTGTTTCCTTCTTTGCACCCTTATTTTTATGCCCCGGCCCCCGGCCACAGAGTGGCTGGGGCATAAAGTTTTACCCATGTCCGTCCTTCCGTGACCTATTTTGACCGTTTTACGGCTCCTGAACATAGAAAATTTCATGAAAATAGAAATTTTTAATGACAAATACACATGTATGAACTTTTTTTCGCAATGCCTGCAGATATTGGCCTGATTTTTGGTGTGTAGGCAGATAATGACCAGTTGCAGATCGAGTTCGCATTTGGTCATGGTTGACCTTCTTTTTGACTGTTTTACTGCTCCTGAACATATAAAATTTCATGAAAAATAGAAATTTTCATGACAAATACACATGTACGGATTTTCTTTCACAATGACTGCAGATATTGGCCTGATTTTTTGTGTGAAGGCAGATAATGACCAGTTACAGATCAGATTTGCGTTTCGTCCCGGTTGACCTCCTTTTGACCCTTTTATGGCTCCTGAACATAGAAAATTTCATGAAAAATAAAAATTTCACAAAAAATGCACATGTACGGAATTTTTTTCGCAATGCCTGCAGATATTGCCCTGATTTTTAGCTCAGCGGACTGAAAGTCATCTGAGCTGTAGTCGTGGTCCATTGTACGTTGTCTGTTCTTCCGTCCGTCCATCCATCTGTCCGTTTGTCAGTCCGTTAGACTGGCACGTTTTGAAACAGTTAGACCTGTGAATCCAAAATTTGGCATACCATTAGATGTCCCCAAAAAATCACCAACCATACTGAAAATTGGGTCAGTATGACTTTGTTCCTTTGAGATATTAAGGAAAAACCTCAAATTTCCATTTAAAACCTATTATCACATTTCAGGACTGCCTAATATTAAAACCACTTCTTAATATATACCAGAAGTATTCTCCCATATATTTACAAATAACATGCCAGAAAATAAGTCTATTAAGTGTAATTTCTTTAAGTTATGGGTCCAAACATAATGGACTTGGTAAAAAATCAGGAAAATATTTACTCACTTAACATGAAAGATTTTGAAACTAGAGACTTTTTTCCCAAGTACATAACTTTCTTCAATTAAGATTCAATGGTATACCTATAATTAGATCTCAATTTTGTAAATAATTTCAAGTTTTTAGCATAAAAATAAGATCAGTAACTTAAATTTTGCCCAACTTTGACCTTGGCACATTTTTTTCCTGTGAGTACTGCTGATTTAATTTGCACAGCATGTAAACATAAGTATTTAATCAGTTTAAATCTGAAATTTGAAAATAATAGCTTGAAAATTAGGCAAGTTATTGAATTTCTTCTTGAGGCTCTATTGCAGTCACTTGCTTTGTCAACACGCAGGTTGGCTGCTCCTGGTCACTAGAAGTCCGCTATGCCAGGGTTCCTAATTTGTTACAGTCACTGGGGGAGATCCCCCAGGTGTACAGTTATTCTCATATCACCACCTCATACTGTCCATCCCCCCCCCCCCCCCCCCAAAAAAAAACCCCAACCCACCAAGTGTTATGCAGTCATTGTTAGCGAACCTGTAAGCTTATGCGATGGTGCGGCGTCGTGCATCATACGTCGTGCGTCGTCTGTACAGTCCCTGCAGACTGGTGGTGCAACCTCTGATTTTTAGCGAACCTGTTAGCTTATGTGATTGTGCGGCGTCGTCCGTCGTCTGTACGTTAACCATAGCTATCTCAAAAATGGCAGGAGCTAGGATCACCAAATATTTTGCAAATAATCAGTCATCCAAAAAACTATATCGGATTTTGTTTATTTTTTTTCTAACTGCATTTTCTTAGATTTTAAAGGGAAAAAGCTAAAAAAGCTTTAAAAATCCTCTTCTCCCAAACTGTCCAGCCAAATTGTTCAATATTTCACAGAAATGATCCTTGGAACAATCTTTCTCAAGTTTGTTCGAATGGTTCCAGTTCAGAGATTTTTGGCCGAGTTACAGGAAGTTGAACTTTTTTACCTGTGCAAAAAAGCATATTAACAATTAAATCTCAGAAACCGCTGGAGCTGTCATCACCAAATTTTATGCCAATGTTGGTCACATAAGTCATATCTGAAATTGAGGTATTGGTGGAGCCACCTGCATCGGCCTTTTTTGTACGGGGTCATCAGTGCCTGTATCACACTGAGGGCTACAAAAAACTTCTTCTCTGAAACCATATGGCCAAAATGTTTAATATCGCACAGAAATGATCCTAGGGTAGTGCTTTCTGAAGTTTGTTCAAATGGTCACTTTTCAGTGACTTTTGGCTAAGTTAAGGGAAGCTGAATTTAGTCATATGCCATAACAGCCCATTTTAGCTCAGCGGCTACAAAGATCTTCTCAAAAACCACTGGGCCAAATTCTTATATCTCACACATTAATTATCCTCAGATGTTGATAATTCAAGTTTGTTCAAATGGTTTTGGTTCAGTGCTTTTTGGCTGAGTTACGGGAAGCTGAACTTAGCCAGTTTGCTGTATCTTCCTATATGAGTTATAAACCTGCAAAACATTTTTCAACTGATGCAACTGAAGCCAGTTTGTTAAATATTTTACAAGAATAATCCCTACAATTTAGTTTTATAATAAATGTCATTAATGGTTCCACAAGAATGATATTTGGCTGAATTATGGAGCTTGAATTGAGTCATTTTACCATATATGTTAGCTGTGTGATGCTGTTACATCTAGCCTAACACCAGTTTATCAGCATCTATTACATCATGCCACTAGACATTTAGATTTCAGGTTATCTTTGGTTAATATTGACAAGAAAATTTTTTTAAAAGCTTTTAAAAATTTTAGATTTATGATTTAAGTTATTCATCATACCAGGCAATGTTACAATCATGGATATTCAGCTCTCTGTGGCTATATAAAGACAACTGTACGTGGATTATAAATTATTAGTATCCCTACTCAACTTAATTAAAAAATTTGCCATCAATGAGATATATCTGTATTTTAATTTTGCATTCAGTATGTATCCATAATAATTTTACATATATTCCTGATTTCTTTCTTATAAAAAGTCAGCTGAAAAGCATTTTGTATTGGGAAAATAAATTTCAAAGTTATTACAAGTAGGGACCACTTTTGTGTACAGATGGCAGCACTTGGTTTACCATTGGCAGATTGCCAGTGCCTTGATGTTGGCCATTAGCCAAGATGATGTCAGCTCTATAAATAGTTTTGGCACAGTGCCAGGATTGGAAGTAGTGCAGCCAAGTATAGGTCAAGAGTTCACTCAGTGCAGTAGCTGCATTCTATTTATAGCTTTGGCAGACTGCCAACTGTGTCAGATTATGCAACAGGTCAAGAGTTCACTCAGTGCAGCTAGGTACAGGTCAAAAGTTAACTCAGTCTAGCCAGGTGCAGGTCAAGGGTTCACTCAGTGCAGTAGCTTGAGGCAGCAATTTGTCACAGGTCACTCGGGGGCAATTGCCTTACTCACCTAAGCCTTGTCAGCCCAGTGCATCAAACTCTTGGGAAGTTTGATGTATTGGATTGATATTTTTACCTGTCTATGCGTCTTTGATGGTATTCTCATTTACAAGACAGGTGGTACCACCTACATTGACTTTTGCAGTGTATGCGCCTGCTTATTTCTACAGAGGAATTTTATACATCAGCCTAAAATTGGGCATGTTTATACATATCGGGTAGCTTTACAGTGTACAAAACTGGTGGCACCACCTACAATAATTTTTGCACAGTGTATGTCACTGCTTTTTTAAAAACAGAGTTTTGCGGATAAAATTTTTCAGTCGGACGCCGAGGCTGCCGCCATCGCCGTATAGGTTTCCAGAGAACTCCTCCATAACCACTGGGCAGAATTTTTTAAAATTCGGAATTATGATAGGTCACACGTGAACTGCTGCGCCCTCATTTTTGGTTGACCTCTGACCTTTCCTCGCTGCCCTGCGTCCATTTGTGTGTCTGTTTCCACACACAAACCCACATATCTCGGGAACCATTTGACCGATAAGGCTAAAGATTTTGCACAAATGTAGCCCTTGGAAAGCTTTATAACATACACTAAAAATGGTGGCGCCACCTGCAACCATTTTTGCACAGCGTCCATCTGTTCATCAGCCTTGGGATAAAATCACTCATATCTCGGCAGTGGTTTGACTTATCCACCTGAAATTTTGCATGTGTATACATTCTGGACAGCTTTCTTGATTAGGTGGTGCCACCTACGTTCACGTTTAAGCTGCAGACATCCAAGCTCATATCTCGGGAACCATTTGACCAGTTGGGCCAAAATTTTGCATGTGTATAGATCTCCCATAGCTCTTTATCATATGCAAAACTGGTGGTGCCACCTGCCACAATTTTTGCACAGCGTCCATCTGTTCATCTGCCTTGGGATAAAATCACTCATATCTCGGCAGTGGTTTGACTTATCCACCTGATATTTTGCAGGTTTATACATCCTGGAAAACTTTCTCGGTTTATGACAGGTGGCGCCACCTACATTCAGGTTTACTCTGCAGACATCCAAGCTCATATCTCTGAAACTGTTTGACCGATTGGGCCAAAATTTTGCATGTGTATAGATCTCACATAGCTCTTCATCATAGGCAAAACTGGTGGCCCCACCTGCAACCATGAATGCACAGCACCCATCTGTTCATCTGCCTTGGGATAAAATCACTCATATCTCAGCAGTGGTTTGACTTTTTTTATCCACCTGAAATTTTGCAGGTTTATACATCCTGGACAGCTTTCTCGATTTTATGACAGCTGGCGCCACCTACATTCATGTTTATTCTGCAGACATCATAGTCATATCTCGGGAACCGTTTGACTGATTGGGCCAAAATTTTGCATGTGTATAGATCTCACATACCTCTTCATCATAAGCAAAACTAGTGGTGCCACCTGCAACCACTTATGCACAGCGTCCATCTGTTCATCTGCCTTGTGATAAAATCACTCATATCTCAGCAGTGGTTTGACTTATCCACCTGAAATTTTGCAGGTTTATACATCCTGGACAATTTTCTCGATTTTATGACAGGTGGCACCACCTACATTCATGTTTACTCTGTAGACATCCATGCTAATATGCAACACACCTCACTCTATTCCCCATGCCACTTAATCCATGCCTCACTTCACCCGTCCCACTCTGATTTCTGCGGATACACATAAGTCACTGGTCGACTACCCATATTCTAGTTTTAAAATGTCCTAGTCTGAAACTTGCAGGTCCAAAATGTCCATTTTGCTGAAATCATAATGACTAAGGTAGATATGCAGGATTTAAAAGGATCAATATTAAATTTAAAAAAAAAAAAACCTCCATTCATACTCCCAAACTTTGCACAGGTTTGCATAAGGCCTGTAGGTCTTGTTGTTGTAAAAAATAAATATACATTTGTATGCATGATGTGGTGTTATCTGATTGAGTTTTATGATGATGCAATTTAGTATTATTAATCAACTTTAATACAGATATATAATTTATATTGGAAATATATATAAATATAAACATAAAATAAAAAAAAAATGATGTGATAAGAAAATGAGGATCTAAGACAAACATTTGTTCATTATTTTCCCCCCTCAGCAGAATTGGAGATCAGGCTTTGCCCTGTATGTATATGCAGAACTTTTGTTAATCCGATCCCCCCCCCTCCCCCCCGCCATTGATTCCTTTGCACCTCTGCACTGGGACATTAGTTTTCATTGCAAATGTGTTAAATTTTTTTGAAAAAAAATAATTGGATAAGAAAAAATTAAGATCTGATTGAAACATATTCTTTCCTCAGAAGAATGAAACATAAAGTGATTAGCTCTGTCTGTCCATCATATCCCCGTTATCATTAAATATATATTAATTATGAAATTTTTCATATCTGGGTGTTGAAATGATTTTCATATGCTGTTTGTGTATGGATTTAAACTATTAAAGTCGGAAATCTGAAAGCAACTTATATATTAAGTTGTGTAATACTGCATATGTTAAACTTTAATCATTCCACTCCCCCCCCCCCCCCCAAACCACC
This sequence comes from Sipunculus nudus, assembly GCA_026874595.1. Classification (NCBI taxonomy): domain Eukaryota; kingdom Metazoa; phylum Annelida; class Sipuncula; order Golfingiida; family Sipunculidae; genus Sipunculus; species Sipunculus nudus. The sequence goes on along the minus strand of CM049318.1, from coordinate 44,496,797 downwards.
ACCATCACCAAGTCCTTGCATCTGTTGACTGGGGACATTAGTTATATTTCAAGTGTATACATTTTATAAAATAAAAAAATTCATATGTTCAATGATATATATATTTAAAAAAAGGGCCCATTGAACAAATGTGTAAACTACTGAACTGTCAACAGTTTATAAAAAAGCCAACCAATGATCATGGTATTAATATTCATCTTATGGTCACAAACTGATCAAATGCTTCTATTTTAACATAAGGAAATGCATGGTTTGGTCACAAAATATTATTTGAAACAATTTCCTACTTATTAATATAAACCAATCATGTCAACCAGCCATGGCCTATATTACCTTTTCCTCCTAGACTTTATCTCCAAATGATATTATTTTAGATTTTTAGCTCAGCTGACTATAAGTCATCTGAGCTATAGTCATGGTCCATTGTCCGTCTTCTGTTAACAGGGCACGTTTTGAAACCATTGGACCTATGAATCCAAAATTTTGTTTACAGTTAGATGTCCCCAAAATCTCCTACAATACCGAAAATTGGGTCTTTAGGACTGTGTTCCTTCGAAATATTAAGGAAGAACCTCTGTTTTCCATAAAAAAGCCATTGTTACACTTCAAGGCTGCCTAATATCAAAACCACCTATCTTTTTTTAATCATGTATAGTATTCAAATTCTTCCGTACATTTTCTTTGAATATACCAGGTCAGTATTGCTTGTTGTTTTGAAGTTATGGGCCCAAGTATAATGCAGTTTCTTTAAAAATCAGGAAATATATTTGTTCACTTAACATGAGAAATGCTGAAGCTGGAGACTTTTTTGGGGGGATATAACTTTATTTAATCAAGATATAATTGTTTACCCAAAATTAGGTCTGAATTTTGCAAATTTTTTAAGTTATTAGCATAAATAAAAAATCAATACCTTAAGTTTTGTTCATCTTTGGCTTCGGCATGTTTTTTCCTTTAAGCACTGTTGATTTAATTTTCACAGCATATATACATAAGGATTTAATCTTTTAAAATCTGAAATTTCAAAGGAATTGATTGAAAAGAGGAGCTTTTATTCAAGTTTTCATACACCATGTCAAGTATTGTTTACATCTAGCCCACCTAGTATAGTAGTACAGCCTTCACTTGCATTATGTAACCCACCCCAGGCAGCATGCCTGGGCTCAGCTTGACCACTACCAGCAGGCTTCCCCTCTGCACTGCACTGCCCCCCCCCCCCCTCCCCCAGATGGTGCATAAACTAGATGAATGTTATTATTTTCTGTTTTTGATTCATTCTTATTCTAGGCTATGCTATACATTTTAGATTTTGTATTGTACCAGCAGGGTTAAAATGATTGAAGTGCACATTTAATTGTGCCCATAAAGTGGTGTATTGCTATGAAAGTGTGGATGTTCATCAGATAAGTAATTCCTTACTTCAGAAGAGTAAAAACTTCACCAGGTGTGAAATTGACTATTAATTCCAGTAATAAATTAAAGCTGGGATAGTAATTAGCACAATGATATTGTTTGTCCCTCATTCAACCAACAGTGTGTATACATTAGTTGAAAAGATGTTTTATTTTATCAAATTTACTGAATCTTTTTTAGCTCAGCTGACTATAAGTCATCTGAGCTATAGTCGTGGTCCATTGTCCGTCGTCCGTCCGTCTGTCCGTCCGTCCGTCCGTCCGTCCGTCCGTCCGTAGATGTGGCACGTTTTGAAACCGTAAGACCTAGGAATCCAAAATTCAGCATAATGTTAGATGTCCCCAAGATCTCATACCAAGCCGAAAACTGGGTCTTTGCGACTTCATTCCTTTGAGAAATTAAGGAAAAACCTCAATTTTTTATTAAAAACCTTTTTTCACACTTCAGGACTGCCTAATATCAAAATCACTCATCTGTTTTTCCTCATATTAACCATAAATATTCCTCTATATAATTCCTATGTACATGCCAGAAATTAGGTCTGTATTATATAATTTAAAAAAGTTATGGGCCCAAACATAATGCATTTTGTAAATAATCAGGAAAGATATTTGATCACTTAACACAAAACTTGTTAAAGCTAAGCACTTTTTTTCCAGTAATATTACTTTTATTAATCAAAATAAAATTGTATACCCAAAATTAGATCAAAATCTTTTAAATTTTTTAAAATATTAGCAAAAATAAAAAATTGGTACCTTAAATTTTGCCCAACTTTGACCATGGCACGTTTTTTTGCTGTAACTGCTGTGGATTTAATTTTCACAGCATGTTTTTGTTAGCATTTTAACTGTTAACACCAAAAATTTGAAACCAGTTGATCAAAAACTGTAGATTTTATTCAAGTTTTCATGCACCATGTCACATATTGCTAGTGTTATGCAGTTTGCTAGAGCTCAGCTCCCGAGCTTCAGCTCTAAGTTCCTTAAATTTGGCATACAGTTAGATTTCTCCAAAATCCCCTACCATGCCAAGAATTTGGTCACTAGGACTTAATTCCTTCGAGATATCAATGAAAAACTTCATTTTTCCATTAAAAACCCATTGTTACACTTTAAGACTGCCTAATATCAAAACCACTGATATGACTTTGATCATATATAATATACATATTTTTCTATACATTCGCTATGCACATGCCAGAAATGATGTCAGTATTGTGTATTTTTTTTAAGTTATGGGCCCAAACATAATGCACTTTGTAAAAAATCAATAATTATATTTTCTCCCTTAACAAGGGCATTGCTGAAGCTAGAGATTTTATTGTCAGGGTTGTAACATTATTTAATCAAGATTCAATTGAATACCCAAAATTAGTTCTGAATTTTTCAAATTTTATAAGTTATTAGTATAAATATAAAATTAGTACCATAAATTTTGCCCAACTGTGACCATGGCATGTTTGTTTCCTGAGAGCACTTTTGATATAATTTTCATATCATGCACACATAAGGATTTCATCTTTTTAGTTTAGAAAGCTGAAAGAAATTGGCCAAATATTGTAGCTTTTATTAATGTTTTTTATGAGACCCTGTCAGACTTTGGCTCTCTCCAGCCCCTCTTGAGTCACCTGTATGTTGACCTTGTTGACCTTTCATCAAATTATGCACGCTTGAGGCGAGAATCCAGGCAGCTTATGGCCAGCCACAGTTGATCCAGGTGTCCAACCCAACTCATCTAGTAGTTTTAACCAACAACATAACAATAAACAATAAATTATTAAATTTTTCTTGGTTTTTAATAACAAATTAAAGAAAAATAGAAAAGGAATTTGTTAGTTTATAATAACAGGAAATTAACTTGCAGTTATTGATGATATAAGAATCTTGTATTGATGGGTAGAATGTCACATATTCCAAATAACACCATGCAGTCACCTATGGCATTTTTCAGTTCATTTTTAATGATAAAGAAGTAAATCATATTATTCATTACTAATCATTAGGGATTATATGAAGGAAATAAATGATAGACAAAGATGCAGTTGATAATATTAATCTAGATTCCTACTGTGTCTAGTGTGTACATTGATGTGAAATTAGTCCAAAATGAATTTTTTACAGTTATTTTTTAATATTAATAAAAGCCATAAAACCAGGTACTTATGATCATTATTTAAATGTGTGAATTTTGTATATTCTGGATTCTCAAAATCATTGTTTGGTGAAAACTGAATAAATACCAGACATGGTATATGAATACTCGTGCAAATACTTTCAAAATGTATTCATGAATGCATTCATGAATATATTCTTTAATATTATTTTAATAATCATATCAGTTATATTTCATTTTAAAAAATCATATGATTCTCTTATTATATTTAATAAAAATTATATTTGGGACAATATTTGTAATTTTTTTAATAAATAGTTAAACTCTTATATTATATGTTCTGCTTATAAGTTATATGGCCAAGTCAAAATCTGTGTGACAATAGCACTCCATTTGTTAATAAAATAAATGAAATCAATCCTCTTCCCTGTCTCCAAAGATCCTATCAAAATCATACATAAGCTTAACACCCACAACTCATAATACAGCTTATATTTATTACCACACAAAACCAGCATGTGCCTCATTTCTAAAAAATATTTTTTTATCATATATTACAGCTGAGCGTCGTGACCCATAGGTCCCTTGTTTATTTCATTTTTTTTTATAAAACTTGTAAATAAACAAAATGATTCAGATAAAACTTCTTAATGAAAAAAGTGGATATGCTAAAAAAATAGGCTTATATATAGACTTAAATGCATTATTCCCTTGAAAGTGAAATAAAGGTATTACCGTAATGTCTGCATCAGTTCACATCCTTCATTAGTTCACACACTATAAATTTCCTGAATCATATTTTTCTATATTACATATATGAATTTGTACACCAACATACTGTGCCAATATTAGCTTTTGCCAGTGACCAACGGCGGTCCGTATGAACAGTAATTGTAGCTATGATTAAAACTGCTTTGCATGTGGAGATGAATCAAATGTCTACGCTGTTCTTCTGATAACAACACATCTTTAAGTCTTAGTACGTCGCAGTAACATGATAATTTATCGGAACAGGTTTATCAGAATTGCGACTTCATGTATGTAAACAGAAAAAACTTTCGCTTAACTGATACCGATGGGCCATTTTTAGCTCAGCTGACTATAAGTCATCTGAGCTATAGTCGTGGTCCATTGTCCGTCCTCCGTCCGTCTGTCCGTCCGTCCGTCCGTCCGTCCGTCCGTCCGTCCGTAGATGTGGCACGTTTTGAAACCGTAAGACCTAGGAATCCAAAATTCAGCATAATGTTAAATGTCCCCAAGATCTCCTACCAAGCCGAAAACTGGGTCTTTGCGACTTCATTCCTTTGAGAAATTAAGGAAAAACCTCAATTTTTTATTAAAAACCTATTTTCTCACTTCAGGACTGCCTAATATCAAAACCACTCATCTGTTTTTCGTCATATTTCCTATAAATAATCCTCTATATAATTCCTATGTATATGCCAGAAATTTAGTCTGTATTATATAATTTAAAAAAGTTATGGGCCCAAACATAATGCATTTTGTAAATAATCAGGAAAGAAATTTTATCACTTAACACAAAACTTGTTAAAGCTAAGCTCTTTTTTTCCAGTAATATTTCTTTTATTAATCAAAATTAAATTGTATACCCAAAATTAGATCAAAATCTTTTAAATTTTTTAAAATATTAGCAAAAATAAAAAATTGGTACCTTAAATTTTGCCCAACTTTGACCATGGCACGTTTTTTTCCTGTAACTGCGGTGGATTTAATTTTCACAGCATGTTTTAGTAAGCATTTCAACTGTTAACATTAAAAATTTGAAACCAGTTGATCAAAAACTGTAGATTTTATTTAAGTTTTCAAGCACCATGTCACATATTGCTAGTGTTATGCAGTTTGCTAGAGCTCAACTCCCGAGCTTCAGCTCTAAGTTCCTTAAATTTGGCATACAGTTAGATTTCTCCAAAATCCCCTACCATGCCAAGAATTTGGTCACTAGGACTTAATTCCTTTGAGATATCAATGAAAAACTTCATTTTTCCATTAAAGATCCATTGTTACACTTTAAGACTGCCTAATATCACAACCACTGATCTGACTTTGATCATATATAATATACATATTTTTCTATACATTCGCTATGCACATGCCAGAAATGATGTCAGTATTGTGTATTTTTTTTAAGTTATGGGCCCAAACATAATGCACTTTGTAAAAAATCAAGAAATATATTTACTCCCTTAACAAGGGCATTGCTGAAGCTAGAGATTTTTTTGTCAGGGATGTAACATTAGTTAATCAAGATTCAATTGAATACCCAAAATTAGTTCTGAATTTTACAAATTTTATAAGTTATTAGTATAAATATAAAATTAGTACCTTAAATTTTGCCCAACTGTGACCATGGCATGTTTGTTTCCCGTGAGCACTGTTGATATAATTTTTATATCATGCACACATAAGGATTTCATCTTTGTAGTTTAGAAAGCTGAAAGAAATTGGCCAAATATTGTAGCTTTTATTAATGTTTTTTATGAGACCCTGGTAGACTTTGGCTCTCTCCAGCCCCTCTTGAGTCACCTGTATGTTGACCTTGTTGACCTTTCATCAAATTATGCACGCTTGAGGCGAGAATCCAGGCAGCTTATGGCCAGCCACAGTTGATCCAGGTGTCCAACCCAACTCATCTAGTAGTTTTAACCAACAACATAACAATAAACAATAAATTAATAAATTTTTATTGGTTTTTAATAACAAATTAAAGAAAAATAGAAAAGGAATTTGTTAGTTTATAATAACAGGAAATTAACTTGCAGTTACTGATGATATAAGAATCTTGTATCGATGGGTAGAATGTCACATAGTCCAAATAACACCATGCAGTCACCTATGGCATTTTTCAGTTCATTTTTAATGATAAAGAAGTAAATCATATTATTCATTACTAATCATTAGGGATTATATGAAGGAAATTAATGATAGACAAAGATGCAGTTGATAATATTAATCTAGATTCCTACTGTGTCTAGTGTGTACATTGATGTGAAATTAGTCCAAAATGAATTTTTTACAGTTATTTTTTAATATAAATAAAAGCCATAAAACCAGGTACTTATTATCATTATTTAAATGTGTGAATTTTGAATATTCTGGATTCTCAACATCATTGTTTGGTGAAAACTGAATAAATACCAGACATGGTGCAAATACTTTGTAATTGTATTTAAATACGAATATGATTATGTACTCCATTATAAAATTTCTTGCATAAAGAATGGGAATTCAGGTAAAAATGAAAGTATATGAATACTTGTGCAAATACTTTCAAAATGTATTCATGAATGCATTCATGAATATATTCTTTAATATATTTTAATAATCATATCAGTTATATTTCATTTTAAAAAATCAAAAGATTCTCTTATTATTTTTAATAAAAATTATATTTGGGACAATATTTGTAATTTTTTTAATAAATAGTTAAACTCTTATATTATATGTTCTGCTTATAAGTTATATGGCCAAGTCAAAATTTGTGTGACAGTAGTACTCCATTTGTTAATAAAATAAAAGAAATCAATCCTCTTCCCTGTCTCTAAAGGTACTATCAAAATCATACATAAGCTAAACAACAACAACTCATAATACAGCTTATATTTATTACCACACAAAACGAGCATGTGCCTCATTTCTAAATCATATTTTTTGATCATATATAACAGCTGAGCGTCGTGACCCATAGGTCCCTTGTTTCACTTGTTACAGCATGAATTAATTAGAACAATAGAACTCGAGGTAAAAAATGTGTATTAATCAATAATATTTTGTTTACTCAATTATAGAATAAGAAGGATTTGTAAGCGGGACAAAAATCACATTAGCTGATGATCATATACTAGTAATCCACTTGGGACAGACCTCGCACGGACCACTGATCACAGGCATGACCTGGTGCTACAAGACATCAAAGGTTAAATGGAGATCGTCAGAGTGCTTTTAACCGCAGCTACAAAGGATAAACCGCTGTCTTCAAGAGTTTTTATTTGATAAATCCCGGTAATATCCGTGAAATTAAATGTAAACGTGGCCATTTGGTTAGAGGCGCATGAACGGTTATCGTGTGAAATATGTGCCCCTGGTTCAAACCTATCAGTTTTTGCCCCCTTTTATGTTATTCCCCCCGTCCCAGTTTAAAAATATGATAAACATATATTTTTTGTATCGCCAGACATAGTCTGGAGATACTATGGTTTAGGCACGGTCGCGCCGCCGCCGCTGCCGCCGCCGAGATTTCTTTTGGACACAATAACTCAAAAAATGAGGTCATGACCTCAACTAGGAGAGTGGCCTTGACCTTGAATATTGCCATATGTGGTGAAAATCACACAAAATCATTAATTTCTCAATAAGGGATGCATGCATTGGTCCAAAAATCAACATGTTCGAAGATCTTGGAAAGTATTGTCATGTACCGGAAACAGGTGGCGCCACCTGTTATTCTTTTACTTGTTTTCATGCCGTTGAATACCCCATCATTGCCATTTATCAGTACTGTGAGCATTATAAGTCAAAAACTAATAGACAAATTTCTTTCATATTATGCATATACATGGATATGGGTTATAGGATTATGTTTATTTGAATAGGGGTCATGACCTTTCCAATGAGTGGCCTTGACCTTGAATATTGCCATATATGGTGAAAATCACACAAAATCATTAATTTCTCAATAAGGGATGCATGCATTGGTCCAAAAATCAACTTGACCGAAGATCTTGGATAGTAATGTCATGTACCGGAAACAGGTGGCGCCACCTGTTATTCTTTTACTTGTTTTCATGCCGTTTAATACCCCATCATTGCCACTTAACAGTACATTTATAACCTGTGAGCATTATAAGTCAAAAACTAATGGACCGACTTCTTTCATATTATGCATATACATAGACATGGGTTAGGGGATGATGTATATTGAAATTTGGATCATGACCTTTTCTATGAGAATGACCTTTTCTATGAGTGTGGTCTGATATTAATTGTTGCTGAAGATGGGGGGCCTATTCTTAAAGGGGGGGGGGGGGGATTAATTGTCTGGGGATACTATGGCACCTGCGGACTGCGGTGCCAAGAAATATCTAGTTTCATTTATTTCTTTCCACTGAAATTGCTAAACGGGTAAAATAATTAATTTATTTAAATATATAAATAAATCTGGTGAGATTACATATTCACGGGTGTAATAAGTTCACTTGCCGCCAGGTGGCACCCCGAATAAATTTAATTACTGCCCTAAGAAAATCACCATTACCATTTTTTTAGGGCGCATTCTGCAATCCATACAAATAATGTTTGTAAATGAATTAAATGTTGCCATGAAGTATTACAAAACAATAGTCCATTTTCTTACCGCTAATGATGCTACGCACCGGTGTACGCCGTGAGAGACCCCTGGCTAATGATGTTTTCCTTTCATGTCCAAACTGTGAAACACTTTGTTGCTTGTTTGTTTACCAGTAATTTATTTGATGTGTAATATTAAGGTGATCAGTGACTCCTGTCAATTTTGTTTGCACCACAGCCGTGATCAAATAAATTTGTCAACATACTAATGAGGTACAAATTTAACAGTTTGGGGTAATAAATTACTGAAGTTCTATTGCCGGTAGCTGGATTTTTGACGATCTTTAGTGCCAGTCTGTGGGTTACGAATGTTTAGTTTGTTCCTGCCGGCAGTACAGGCCCTTCCCGTCAACCCCTATCCGGCGCGGCTAAAACCCTGTATATTATATATATATATATATATATATATATATAAAACACCAGTTAATAAAATTCCTGTTACGGGATATATTGGATATCTTTTTCGTCACAAGCACAAGTGTTAAATAATAATTAACATGAGAGTTGCCGTACATCCTCTATTATCGCCCATCGCTGGTTCTCAGGTGTCAAACGATCTTCTCTCCTGCAATATTCTAATTTTTCATATTTTAGATATAATAATTCACACACTGAGAAAAATAATTATTTTTCCTGTACAAATTCAAGTAGACATTACGGTAGTCCATTCTGTCCACTTGCCTGTCCATCTGTAAATTTTCATATGCATCACAGTATCTCAAAACTTTTACTGTTTTTCTTCATGACAGTCTTGTCAGAGTATTAGTTTGCAATCATATATTTAGAACTTTACTATAACCAAGTAGCAGGGCCCCTTTCCTTCTTACCTTCTCATATTCTTATATAAATGAAAAACATTACAGTAGAATATTTCTACATCCACCATCATGCTGCCCTCACTTTTCCCTCCTCTGAACCCCATCCCAAAGTCAGCCTTGGTAAACAAGAACAAGATGAATCAGATATATTCATACTTTAATATTTTGTATAACTATTCGTCCATATGTAGTTATAGTGGGCATCACAATAATGTATCTTGTCAAGACTAAAGAGATATTGTGTCATACAGTTACAAATTCATAAATACCGTCATCAGCATAGTTAATCATAACATCATATCTGTCAAATTGAAAGCTTGCAGACTTCCATACACTTTAGATCCTTCAACAAATGGCCTTATCATCATTCTACTACTGCTTATTACTGCTGTCATTGTATTAATATTTGCTCAAATATATCACAATTTTCAACCCCTCCTAAATAAATAAAAAATAAACCACTATATTTTACTCTATAAATCCATCAGTCAGGTAATTTCATTTGTCATTTACTCACATATTACATTACATTCCTTTATAATAGCCCAACATGTCCATGATATTCATAGCCTTTATTGACTCGATATAGTATCACAGTGGAGAAACATTTATAGTTCAATCATGATCAGCTGAGCGCCGTGACCCATGGGTCCCTTGTTAGCTAACCTGTGAGCTATTGCGATGGTGTGGCGGCATCTATCATCTGTACGTTAACCCATTCTATCTCAAAAATGACTGGAGCTAGCATCATGAAATTTAATGCGAAAAATAAGCCATCTGAAAAACTCTGCATTTTCTTCGATTTTATAGAGAAAAAGCTAAAACACCTTTAAAAATCATCTCCTCCGAAACGGTCAAGCCAAATTGTTCAATATTTCACAGAAATAATCTTTTTTACCATCTCTGTCATGTTTGTTCGAGTGGTTCAAGTTTGGTGAATTTTTTTGCTGAGTTACAGGAAGTTGAACTTAGTCATCTGTCCAAAAAAGTATACTAAAATGACAATCTCAGATACGGCCGGAGCTATTATCACCAAATTTTATGCCAGTGTTGGTCACATGAGCAATATATGAAATTCAGGTATTGGTGGCACCCCCTGCATTGACCTTTTTTGTAGGGGGGTCATTGGTCATCTGTACATTAACCCATAATTTCTGAGGAGTAGCAGGAGCTACCATTCCCGAGATTTTATGCAAATATCTGTCACATATCAAATGTTGTGGGATTCAGCTAATTTTTTTTTGCTATCTACATTTACTTAGATTTTATAGGGAAAAAGCTGAAAAACCTTTAAAAGTCTTCTTGTAAACGGTCCAACCAAATTGTTCAATATTTTACAGAAATGATCCCAGAGGCAAGCCCTCTCAAGTTTGTTCAAACGGTTTGCATTTGATTAATTTTAGTTGAGTTACATGGATTTGAACTTGGTCAATTTGGCCAAGTAAGCATATTGACATAGTAATCAGAAATGACAGAAGCTAACATGACCAAGTATAGTGCAAATGTTGGTCACATGACTCAAATTTGAAGTTGCAGATTTTGTAGTGCCACCTATATTGACCTGTTTTTAGCTCAGCTGACTATAAGTCATCTGAGTTATAGTCGTGGTCCATTGTCCGTCGTCCGTCCGTCTGTCCGTCCGTCCGTCCGTCCGTAGATGTGGCACGTTTTGAAACCGTAAGACCTAGGAATCCAAAATTCGGCATAATGTTAGATGTCCCCAAGATCTCCTACCAAGCCGAAAACTGGGTCTTTGCAACTTTGTTCCTTTGAGAAATTAAGGAAAAACCTCAATTTTTATTAAAAACCTATTTTCACACTTCAGGACTGCCTAATATCAAAACCACTCATCTGTTTTTCCTCATATTTACCATAAATATTCCTCTATATAGTTCCTATGTACATGCCAGAAATTATGTCTGTATTATTTAATTTTAAAAAGTTATGGGCCCAAACATAATGCATTTTGTAAAAAATCAGGAAAGATATTTGATCACTTAACACAAAAAATGTTAAAGCTATCAACCTTTTTTCCAGTAATATAACTTTAATTAATCAAAATTAAATTGTATACCCAAAATTAGATGAAAATCTTTTGAATTTTCTAAAATATTAATAAAAATAAAAAATTGGTACCTTAAATTTTGCCCAACTTTGACCATGGCACGTTTTTTTCCCGTAAGTACTGTGGATTTAATTTTCACAGCATGTTTTTGTTAGCATTTCAACTGTTAACACCAAAAATTTGAAACCAGTTGATCAAAAACTGTAGATTTTATTCAAGTTTTCAAGCACCATGTAACATATTGTTTACATCAAGCTAGTGTTATGCAGTTTGCAAGAGCTCAGCTCCCCAGCTTCAGCTCTTAGTTCCTTAAATTCGGCATACAGTTAGATGTCTCCAAAATCCCCTACCATGCCAAGAATTTGGTCACTAGGACTTAATACCTTCGAGATATTAATGAAAAACTTCATTTTTCCATTAAAAACCCATTGATACACTTCAAGACTTCCTAATATCAAAACCACTGATCTGACTTTAATCATAAATAATATACATATTTTTCATTCTCTATGCACATGCCAGAATGATGTCAGTATTGCGTAATTGTTTTAAGTTATGGGCCCAAACATAATGCACTTTGTAAAAAATCAAGAAATATATTTACTCCCTTAACAAGGGCATTGCTGAAGCTAGAGATTTTTTTGTCAGGGATGTAACATTATTTAATCAAGATTCAATTGAATACCCAAAATTAGTTCTGAATTTTTCAAATGTTATCAGTTATTATTATAAATATAAAATTAGTACCTTAAATTTTGCCCAACTGTGACCATGGCACGTTTGTGTCCTGTGAGCACTGTTGACAAATTTTCATATCATGCACACATTAGGATTTCAGCTTTTTAGTTTAGAAAGCTGAAAGAAATTGGCCAAAAATTGTTAGTTTTATTAATGTTTTTTATGAGACCCTGTCAGACTTTGGCTCTCTCCAGCCCCTCTTGAGTCACCTGTATGTTAACCTTGTTGACCTTTCATCAAATTATGCATGCTTGAGGCGAGGCATACAGGAATCCAGGCAGCTTATGGCCAGCCACAGTTGATCCAGGTGTCCAACCCAACTCATCTAGTAGTTTTAACAAACAACATAACAATAAACAATAAATTAATAAATTTTTATTGGTTTTTAATAACAAATTAAAGAAAAATAGAAAAGGAATTTGTTAGTTTATAATAACAGGAAATTAACTTGCAGTTACTGATGATATAAGAATCTTGTATCGATGGGTAGAATGTCACATATTCCAAATAACACCATGCAGTCACCTATGGCATTTTTCAGTTCAATTTTAATGATAAAGAAGTAAATCATATTATTCATTACTAATCATAAGGGATCATATGAAGGAAATAAATGATAGACAAAGATGCAGTTGATAATATTAATCTAGATTCCTACTGTGTCTAGTGTGTACATTGATGTGAAATTAGTCCAAAATGAATTTTTTACAGTTATTTTTTAATATAAATAGAAAGCCATAAAACCAGGTACTTATGATCATTATTTAAATGTGTGAATTTTGTATATTCTGGATTCTCAACATCATTGGTTGGTGAAACTGAATAAATACCAGACATGGTGCGAATACTTTGTCATTGTATTTAAATACGAATATGATTATTTACTCCATTATAAAATTTCTTGCATAAAGAATAGGAATTCAGGTAAAAATGAAAGTATATGAATACTCGTGCAAATACTTTCAAAATGTATTCATGAATGCATTCATGAATATATTCTTTAATATTATTTTAATAATCATATCAGTTATATTTCATTTAAAAAAATCATATGATTCTCTTATTATTTTTTATAAAAATTATATTTGGGACAATATTTGTATTTTTTTTTAATAAATAGTTAAACTCTTATATTATATGTTCTGCTTATAAGTTATATGGCCAAGTCAAAATCTGTGTGACAATAGTACTCCATTTGTTAATAAAATAAATGAAATCAATCCTCTTCCCTGTCTCCAAAGGTACTATCAAAATCATACATAAGCTAAACAACAACTCATAATACAGCTTATATTTATTACCACACAAAACGAGCATGTGCCTCATTTCTAAATAATATTTTTTTATCATATATAACAGCTGAGCGTCGTGACCCATAGGTCCCTTGTTTTATGGGCAAAAACCTCATAATTTTAGCTTCTTTCAGCTTAAAATGTTCATGATGAATCTGTCAAGTTGAAGCGTTCAGTTTTTCAAAAGAATAAACTAAGGACATCGTTCTTTCAATCATATCAGAATAGATTGAGTTTGTTGATGTTTGGTTGAGTCTTGAAAAGCTGAAGTTGGTCTTATGGCCATTATTATGTCTATTTCAAACTTAGGACTGCAACAATGTTCTTCTACAAATTTATTGTTTCAATTATAACTTCTGTAACATTGCACAAAAATTATTCTTAGGGGGCCTTTGTTCAAGTTTACTTGAAAGATTTTTGGTAGAATTATTGGACCTTTTTAACAATGAAAGGACTGCATCTTTTATTATTCTAGATATTTTGATAAAAAGTTTATGAATATGTATGTCATGCCCCTCAGGGCTGCATGTGGAGCCAATGTGTGAGCTTGTGCAATCGTGTGGCTACTATTTCAGATTTGTTAACAGGCCAAAGGTCAGTCTGGATCTATTTATAGTTTTGGCAGACTGCCAATTGTATCAGATAAGGCAACAGGTTAAGAGTTCACTCAGTGCAGCCAGATATAGGTCAGGAGTTCACTCAGTGCAGTAGCTGCATTCTATTCAAAGCCTTGGCAGACTGCCCAGTGCATCAGATTTGGCACCAAAGTTCAGCCTGGATCTATTTATAGCTTTGGCAGACAGTCAACTGTGTCAGATTATGCAACAGGTCAATAGTTCACTCAGTGCAGCCAGGTACAGGTCAAAAGTGCACTCAGTCTTGCCAGGTGCAGGTCATAACTTCACTCAGTGCTAGCAATTTGTCACAGTTTACTGGGGGCAACTGCCTTTCTCACCTTAGCATTGTCAGCCCCATGCATCAGACTGAAGGTAAGTTTGATGTATTGGCCTGCTATTTTAACCCGTCTGTGTGTCTTAGATGGCTTTCTCATTCACAAGACAGGTGTCGCCACCTACAATGACTTTTGTACAGTGTCTGTGCCTGCTTATTTCTACGGAGGAATTTGATATATCAGCCTGAAATTTGGCATATTTATACATATCGAATAGCTTTGTCGTATACAAGACTGGTGGTGCCACCTACAATAATTTTTGCACAGTGTGTGTCCTTGCTTATTTTTGAGGAGGGGTCAAATATATCAGTCTGAAATTGGGCATATGTATATATCTATGATAGCGTCATTGTATACAAGACTGGTGGTGCCAGCTACCATTTTTGTGTTGTGTGCACCCATGCCAGAATTTGAGCAATGATGTTTGTGTAATTGTTTCTTATTCAAAATGTTTAGTCCTTGCATTGTTCATATACATGAGAAGTAATGGTCAAGCATAGAAGCATTAGGCCTGTAGGCCTTGTTTATGAATTTTTATCAGAGTTTGCACCTTTGGCCTTGTGTGCAGGATATTTCTTAAAGAATTTGTCGTTGGAATCTTTATTTCTTTAGTGAAGATGTATATCAACAAAATCTTGGTCAAGTGTACAGATGGGTGACCTTGTCCTATTTTTCTTTGTTTTAGAGCTGATAATAGAAAAACACTTAGAAGCTTATATCTCAGGAACCATTGTGTGGATTTTCACAAAACTTACTATGGTCATTGGGACTGATGGTCTGTACATGCTGCACAATTTTAGTGGCGTCACCTACAATTTCTGATTTTTAAATGAATTTTTATCAGATTTTTCAATTTTGGCCTTTTGTGCAGGATATCTCCAAAGGTATTCAACACAGGAACTTCATTTCTTCAGTGCTATTGCATATTTACAAAATCTTGGTCTAGTTCAAAGATGGATGATCTTGACCTACTTTTCAAGGTCATAGAGCTTAGAATAGAAAGAAACTTAGGAGCTTATTTCTCAGGAAGCATTTGGTGGATTGTTATGAAACATGATACATAACTCTCCTATTTAAATTTAAAACTGATTATCAGCTTTTGCTAATATTCTGGTTTCCCAGTGCAATGCTTACAGATACTGGCCTATTTTTTGGTCTGTTGGCGCATAATGACCACTTACAAATCAAGTTCGCCTTTCGTCCCAATTGTCCTATTTTTGACCATATGACAGATCCTGAATATAGAAAATTTCATGAAAAATATAAATTTTTATGAAAAATGCACATGTATGGATTTTTTTAGCGAACCTGTGAGCTTATGCGATGGTGCGGCGTCGTGTGTCGTGCGTCGTCTGTACGTTAACCATAGCTATCTCAAAAACGGCAGGAGCTAGCATCACCAAATTTTTTGCAAATATTCAGTCATCCAAAAAACTATATTGGATTTTGTTTATTTTTTTTCTAACTGCATTTTCTTAGATTTTATAGGGAAAAAGCTAAAAAAACTTTAAAAATCTTCTTCTCTGAAACTGTCCAGCCAAATTGTCCAATATTTCACAGAAATGATCCCTGGAACAATCTTTCTCAAGTTTGTTCGAATGGTTCCAGTTCGGAGATTTTTGGCTGAGTTACAGCAGGTTGAAGTTTGTTAACTGTGCAAAAAAGCATATTAAAATTTAAATCTCAGAAACGGCTGGAGCTATCATCACCAAATTTTATGCCAATGTTGGTCACATGAGTCATATCTGAAATTGAGGTATTGGTGGCGCCACCTGCATCAGCCTTTTTTGTACAGGGTCATCAGTGCCCGTATCACACTGACAGCTACAAATAACTTCTTCTCTGAAACAAAATGGCCAAATTGTTTAATATCGCACAGAAATGATCCTAGGGTAGTGCTTTCTGAAGTTTGTTCAAATGGTCTCAGTTCAGTGACTTTTGGCTAAGTTATGGGAAGCTGAATTTAGTCATATGCCATAACAGCCCATTTTAGCTAAGTGGCTACAAAAATCTTCTTCTCAAAAACCACTGGGCCAAATTCTTAAATCTCACACATTAATTATCCTTAGATGTTGATAATTCCAGTTTGTTCAAATGGTCTCAGTTCAATGACTTTGGCTGAGTTATGGGGAGCTGAATTTATTCATATGCCATAACAGCGAATTTTAGCTAAGTGGCTACAAAAATCTTCTTCTCAACAACCACTGAGCCAAATTCTTAAATCTCACACATTAATTATCCTGAGATGTTGATAATTCAAGTTTGTTCAAATGGTCTCAGTTCAGTGACTTTTGGCTGAGTTATGGGAAGCTGAATTTAGTCATATGCCATAACAGCCCATGTTAGCTAAGTGGCTACAAAAATCTTCTTCTCAAAAACCACTGGGCCAAATTCTTAAATCTCACACATTAATTATCCTTAGATGTTGATAATTCAAGTTTGTTCAAATGGTTTTGATTCAATGATTTTTGGCCGAGTTATGGGAAGCTGAACTTTGCCATTTTGTTGTATTTTCCCATATGAGTTACAAACCTACAAAACGTTTTTCGACTGATGATGATTCTGAGGCCAGTTTGTTTAATATTTTGCAAGAATAATTCCCTGAATCATTCTTATAATAATTGGCCTTTATGGTTAAAAAAAATTGAATTTGGCTGAATTATAAAGATTGAATTGAATCATTTTACCAAATATGTTAGCTGTGTTAAGCAGATACATCTAGCCTAGCACCAGTTTATCAGCATCCATTACATCATGCCTCTAGACATTTAGATTTCAGGTTATCTATGGAAAATATTGACAAGAATGTTTTTAAAAGCTTTTAAAAAATGTAGATTTATGATATTACATATCATCTGTACACTAACTCATAATTTCTCAGGAATAGCAGGAGCTACCATTCCCAAATGTTATGCAATTATCTGTCACATATCAAATGTTGATGGATTCATCATATTTTTGCTATCTGCATTTACTTAGATTTTACAAGGAAAAAGCTGAAAAAAAACTTGTAAAAGTCTTCTTTTCTCTCTAAACAGTCCAGCCAAATTGTCCAAATTTTACAGAAATGATCCCAGAGGCGAGCCCTCTCAAGTTTTTTCAAATGGTTTGTGTTGGTTAAATTTTAGCAGAGTTACATAACAGGCCAAGATTGTGTACGTTTCTTGAATAGGTTGAGAAACTGCCAACTGTTTCAGATTTGACAACAGATCAAGAGTTCATTCAGTGCAGCCAAATATAGGTCAACAGTTCAGTCAGTGCAGCCAAGCACAAGGCATGTGATCACCTCATGGGCAGCATGTGATCATCTCATGGGTAGCATGTGATCACCTCATGAGTATCATGTGATCACCTCATGGGTGTCATGCCCCTCAGGGCTGCATATAGAGCCAGTCTGTGAGCTTATGCAATTGTGTGGCTACTATTTCAGATTTGGCAATAGGCAAAAGGTCAGCCTGGATTTATTTATAGCTTTGGCAGACTGCCAACTGTTTCAGATTATGCAACAGGTCACGAGTTCACTCAGTGCAGCCAGGTACAGGTAAAAAATTCACTCAGTCTAGCCAGGTGCAGGTCAAGAGTTCACTCAGTGCAGTAGCCTGAGCCAGTAATTTGTCACAGTACACTCGGGGCAACAGCCTTTCTCACCTAAGCCTGATCAGCCCCGTGCATCAGACTCAAGGTAAGTTTGATGTATTGGCCTGATATTCTGACCTGTCTATGTGTTTTTATGGCTTTCTCGTTCACAAGACAGGTGCTGCCATCTACAATGACTTTTGCAAAGTGTATTTGCCTGCTTAATTCTACAGAAGAATTTGATATATCAGCCTGAAATTGGGCATATGTGTACATGTCAAATAGCTTTGTTGTATACAAGACTGGTGGTGCCACCTACAATAATTTTTGTGTTGTGTGCACCCATGCCAGAATTTCAGCAGTGATGTTTGTGTATTGTTTCTTGTTCAAAATGTTTAGTACTTGCATTGTTCATATATATGAAAAGTAGTGGTTCAGCACTGAAGCGTTATACCTGGTGTATATCCATATGCACAGGTTCGCATTAGGCCTGTAGGCCTTGTTTTCACAATGCCTGCAGATACTGGTCTGATTTTTGGTGCGTTGCTTGATAATGACCTGTTACAGATTGAGTTTGCATTTTGTCCTGGTTGATCTACTTTTGACCATATGACAGCTCCTGAACTTAAAAATTTTAACCAAATATAACAAATATTTCTAATTTGCTCCAGGCGGTGACATTTGTGTAGTTCAGACACATCTAGTATGTAATATCTCTACTGTTGGCATTCACAATTCAATGAAAAAAGTTGTAACATGTAACCAGCTTGTGTTTATACTTGTACTAGTTAATTAGACAGTAATGCTCACAATAAATTAAATTCTAGCTCATCCATTGTTGTTGTTCAGTTAATTCTGTTGACTGTGCTTTAGAGCAATCAGTATTCATTCTGCCATTCCAACACAAACGCTTTATGTAATCATGCAGCCCTTCCAGATTCTACAAATATCCCCACCTAGGATGTGCTACTGCACACGACCAGTATACAATGCATCCTCTGACCTAGTGTCTCAGAAAATACAAAATATTCCCACCACAAGGAGATTTTGTGGTTTATTGCCAGGTGCCAAGGGGCCACTTCAGCCACTACTGATAGGTACAAGGGCTGTTAATAATGTGGGCCAGCCATTATTTCTGTGCTGTTGACTGTCTCTGTACTGTTGGAGGTAATAGACAGCCCCTCATGATTTATGCAAAGACAAGGCCAACAGTTTCATGAGCCAGGATCCCATGTTGAACCAATCTGTCAAGGCTTTGAATCTTGTGTCCAGTGTTTTATATGGCTCAGTGAAAAAGTCAATGAGCTGTAATATTGTATCCCCAGACAAAGTCGCGCCGCCGCAGAGATTTGGTTTGGACGCAATAACTCAAAAAATATTTTACAGATCTTTACCAAACTTGACATGTGAATAGATATGGGTAAGAGGATGAAGCCTATTTAAAATGGGGTCATGACCTTTACCATGAGAGTGACCTTGACCTTGAATAGATCCATTTTTGGGGAAAATCACACAAATTCTTAAATATCTCAAGAAATCTTGCATGGATTTATCCCAAAATCAATTTGATTGAAGATCATGGATAGGGTTGTCATGGTGCAGAAACTGGTGATGCCACCTATTATTCTTTACTTGTTTTCGTGCCTTTTATTACCCCCAAAATTGCCACTTGACAGTACTGTGAGCATTATAAGTCAAAAAACAATGGACAGATTTCTTTTATATTATGCATATACATAGATATGGGTTGTGGGATGATGTTTATATAAATTGGGATTTTGACCTTTCCTATGAGAGTGGCCTTGACCTTGAATATTACCATATTTGGTGAAATTCACACAAAATCTTTAATATCTCAGTAAGGGATACATTGAATGATTCAAAAATCAAATTGACCGAAGATCTTTGATAGCTTAGTCTTTTGCAGAAGACAGGTGGTGCCACCTTGTGTCGTTTTATTGTAAAAATGATGTGAACGGATAACTTTGTGAGAATTTGAGGTACAGTCACCAAACCCACAGGTTTGATGCATCTTATCAACGGCTTGGTCAAGTTCGAACATGGATGACCTTGATGCATTTTTTAGCTCAGCTGACTGTAAGTCATCTGAGCTATAGCGATCACTCTTTGTCCGTCGTCCGTCTGTCCGTCCGTCCGTCTGTCCGTCAGTCTGTCCGTTAACCTGGCACAAATCGTAACCGCTAGACCTAGAATCTTGTAACTTTACTGAGAGGTCCATAAAAAATCTCCTTGGAAACCAGAAATTAGGTCTCTGTTACCCATTTCTTTCGTGCTATGGGGCCCCAAAGTACCCCCCAGAAAAGTAAAAAAATTTCATACAAAAACTTCAATATCTCATTAACAACTTGACTGATGGTCATGATTTTTGGCATACATATTGATCATGAGATGTTCCATCACTTCCTGCAGACTGGTGGCGCCACCTGTATTTTTTTACGAATTTTTTTCTCTATTTTTGGGACCTTTAAAAATGTGAACACCTGTTAACAAGGCACAAATCGTAAAGACTGGACCTAGAATCGTACTTCTTGACACACTGAGAGGTCCATGAAAAATCTCCTTGGAAACAAGAAATTAGGTCTCTGTTACCGATATCCTTAGAGCTAAGGGGCCCCAGAGTACCCCCCAAAGAATAGTAAAAAATTTCATACAAAAACTTCAATATCTCAATAACTACATCACTGTTGGTCATTATTTTTGGCAAACATATTGATCATGAGATGTTCCATCACTTCCTGCAGACTGGTGGCGCCACCTGTATTTTTTAAAATTTTTTTACGAATTTTTTTCTCTATTTTTGGGACCTTTAAAAATAAGAACACCTGTTAACAAGGCACAAATCGTAACGACTGGACCTAGAATCTTCATTTTCGAAAAACACTGAGAGACGTATGAAAAGTCTCCATGGAAACCAGAAATTAGGTCTCTGTTACCCATATCTTTCGTGCTATGGGGCCCCAAAATATCCCCCAGAATAGTAAAAAATTTCATTAAAAAACCTCAATATTTCATTAACTACATCACTGATGGTCATGATTTTCGGCATACATATTGATCATGAGATGTTTCATCAGTTTCTGCAGACTGGTGGCGCCACCTGTATTTTTCGTTTTTTTACAAATTTTTTTAGCTCAGCTGACTTTCAGTCATGCTGGGCTATAGCGATGGGTCTTTGTCCGTCGTCCTTCCGTCTGTACGTCCGGCTGTCCGGCCAGCCGGCCGTTAGCAGGGCACAAATCGTAACCGTAGGGGCTAGGGCCATGAACCCTATGCAGTCTTAGAGGTTATAAAAAGATCTCCTTGCAAACCTGAAATTAGGTCACTGCGACCTATATTCTCGAAGTTATGGGGTGTGTTTGCACCCCCCAGAAATAACTCTTTGAGACAAAATTTTCATCCCAAACCTTCCATCTTTCACATACAGCTCACCTACCAACAGGGGAAGAACCATAATTTTTTTTAGGTCAAAAGGTCAAAGGTCAAGGTCACAGGAGCCTCTTCTTTGAAAAGCCTGTGGATGCATTTTAAGCCAACCCTTTCATCCCAATTCTTTGATTTTTCACATATAGCTCACCTACCAAGTTGGAGAAGAATCCTATAGATTTTGAGGTCACAAGGTCAAAGGTCAGGGTCACAGGATCCACTTCTTTGAAAAGGTTGTGGACACATTTCAAGCTAGACTTTTCATTCCAAACCTTCCAGCACTGATATCGCTTCTCTGCCAACAGGGGAAAAGACCTGTTGATTTTGAGGTCAAAGGTCAAGTTCACAGCACCCACTTCTTGCGTGGAGTCATTTTCAGGCAAACTTTTCAATCTGTACCTTCCATCTGTCATATATGGCTTACCTACCAATAAGGGGAGAAGCCTATTGATGTTGAGGTCAAAAAGTCAAAGGTCAAGGTCACAATATTTAATTGTTGTAAATGCTTGTGAGCATATTTCAAGTGTAACTTTTCAACCCAAACCTTCAGTCTTTCACATATGCCACATCTATGCATCACTCAGTTTGACTCAAACTTCATATTTATGGGTCTTTTTGCTTGAATAAATAACTTATTGATTTTGGGTTCAGCTGGTCAGCAGGTTAAAGGTTGCAGGTCAAAGTTATTCACCCATTGGTTGCCAAGTAATTACACCAGATTTAAGTGGTTAGTAGTTACCCATCATTTAGAAAGAATCCAGTTGATATATGGGCAAAAGGCCAAGGTCATAGGTCAGGGATGTTCACAATTACTTATTTTATAGACCATCTCTATTTTTCTTGTATATATAACCATTCCACTCCAGCTGGTACATCTCCCTGTGTTGCTGTAATTGTGAGTGACACTGGTGACATATGACTCCCTTTTGTATCAGCCTATTAAGTGATAAGGCTCAGTGATAAGTACCTCGTTACTTCATAACAAAAACACTGTTGTCAGAATGCTTCAGTCAGGCATTAAGACTAAGAGAGTATAGTATTAAGGTTTAGCTCCTGATTTATAAGATGATGGGAACATTTTGCAGTTTATTTTATGGAATCCTAGCAATAAACTTAGTTTCCGAGATATCTGAATATTTTAATATATATCACCACATATAAAAGCAAGTGTTTGTTCTCGTAATATGTGGATGTGTACCTTGATTTAGGATGGCTTTTTGTTTTATTTCAAGACTCTTAGTCATGCTTTCTGCATTTCTTTTCTTTCAGGTTTGGCAGTTTACCTACCCTGCTGACCCCATTGAAAAGCAGAGTGATAATAAAAAATATTGGACTTACACTTTTTACTATTGCATATCTATAAATCTGATATGAGGGCCTGGACATGCCTTTTGAATTATTTTGGGCATTCATTACTGGATAATTTGCCCAAGTTTGGTCTCTTATTGGAGAATGTGGGATATCAAATATCATACTTGTCAGAAATCCATAATGTCTGCCAGTTAGCCACCTTAGAAATTCTTTCTTCAGTGCAGTTTCAGTAATTTTTCTTTAATGTTTGGTCTGATTTTGAGAATGTTTGTTGTCTGATTTCAGACTTGTCAGAAGTCCAATATGGCCACCAGGCAACCATCTTTTAATTCCTTTTGATCATGTTATCTCAAGAACAGTTAAAGTGAATGCAGTTGGATGTATATTTAAGTAATCTTGTAAAGGATTGGGTCAAATATTTCTGAATAAATATTACCATCATTTATAAAAGTGCAGTACAGTTGGCTTGTATTGAATAAAAATTCATACAGAAGCACCTGTTTCTCAATAATTCTTGCATGTATTTCCTTGATTTTTGCTATATATTTTGATCTTATATTTTCCTTTTGTGGTGTTCCTTTGAGACTGATAGGTTTCAAGCAAGCTGTTGGAATAGTTCCTGATAGCTTAACAATCATGCATTTTCCTCAGACCATCAATTCACTGTGTTTTAACCAGACATAGGTGTATTATATTTCTGTTGTCATAGAAAATTTTCAACAAATTGGCAAATTGGTTCTTCAAAATTTGACTGGAAGTTGTGACTCTCAGTCCATGAAGTCAGAGGTCATGCTTGGCAGCTGAGCGTCATGACCCATGGGTCACTTGTCTCTATTTTTGAGACCTTTAAGGATGTAGTTATCTGTCAACAGGGTACAAATCGTAACGGCTGGACCTAGAATGTTCATTCTTGACACACAGGGAGACCCATGATAAGTCTCCATTGAAACCTGAAATTAGGTCTCTGTTACCCATATCCTTTGAGCTATGGCACTCCAAAGTACAGCTCAGAATAATGGAAAATTTGATACAAAAGCTGAAGTATATGAACAACTAATGCGGAGATAACCATAATTGTTTGCATGGATATTGATCATGGAGTGTTTCATCAGTTTCTGCAGACTGGTGGCACCACCTGTATTTGTTCGGGTTTTTTTACGAATTTTTTTCTCTTTTTTTGAGACCTTTAAAGATGTGGTTATCTGTCAAAAGGGTACAAATCGCAAAAACTGGATCTAGAATCTTCATTCTTGTCATGCAAGGGGGCCCATGAAAAGTGCCTGTGGAAACTTGAAATTAGGTCTCTGTTACCCATATCCTTCAAGATATAGGTGGCACAACCTACATACACATTTAGGCTGCAGACATCCATGCTAATATGCAACATACCTCACTCTATTTCCCCTTGCCACTCAATCCATGCCTCATTTCACCCTTTCCACTCTGATTTTGGCGGATACACATAGTCACTTGTCAGTTACCCGTATTCTAGTTTTTAAAGTTTACACATATTTTCTCTATTTTTGAGATATATAAATACAGACTAAATCTTGGCCTGTTGGTTAATCTGCTTGATGCTTCAGTTGAATGGGTATTTACTACCATTCTTATGATAAAATCTCCTTTTGTCAATCTCATCCCAGTCAGCTGAGCGTCATGACCCATGGGTCACTTGTTTGCATACATATTGATCATGAGAAGTTTCATCAGTTCCTGCAGACTGGTGGCGCCACCTGTGTTTTTCTTTTTTTTTAAAAATGTGAACATCTGTCAACAAGGCACAAATTGTAAAGACTGGACCTAGAATCTTTTTTATTCACACAGTGAGAGACCTATGAAAAGTTTCCATGGAAACCTGAAATAAGGTCTCTGTTACCCATATCTTTTGAGCTGTGGGGCTCCCAATTACCCCCCAGAATAATGGAAAATTTGATAAAAACAAATTGCAACATCTCAATAACTACAACACTGATGGTCATGATTTTTGGCATACATATTGATCAAGAGGTGTTCCATCAGTTCCTGTAGACTGGTGGTGCCACCTGTATTTTTTCAAATTTTTACAATTAATTTTCTCTATTTTTGAGACCTTTAAGGATGTAGTTATCTGTCAACAGGGTACAAATCGTAACCGCTGGACCTAGAATCTTCATTCTTGATACACAGGGAGACCCATGAAAAGTCTCCATGGAAACCTGAAATTAGGTCTCTGTTACCCATATCCTTTGAGCTATGGCACTCCAAATTACAGCTCAGATGCTTAATGGAAAAATTGTTACAAAAGCTGAAGTATCTGAACAACTAATGCAAAGATCACCATAATTGTTTGTATGGATATTGATCATGGAGTGTTTCATCAGTTTCTGCAGACTGGTGGCACCACCTGTATTTGTTCGGGTTTTTTAAGATTTTTTTTCTCTATTTTTGAGACCTTTAAAGATATGAACATTTGTTAATTGGGCACAAATCATAACAACTGGACCTAGAATCTTCATTCTTGATACACTGGGAGACCCATGAAAAGTCTCCATGGAAACCTGAAATTAGGTCTCTGTTACCCATATCCTTCAAGCTATAGGACTCTGAAGTATCCCTCAGAATAATGGACAATTTGATACAAAAGCTGAAGTATCTGAACAACAAATGCAGAGATCACCATGATTCTTTGCATGGATATTGATTATGGAGTGTTTCATCAGTTTCTGCAGACTGGTGGCACCACCTGTATTTGTTTGGGTTTTTTTACGAATTTTTTTCTCTTTTTTTGAGACCTTTAAGGATGCTGTCATCTGTTAACGTGGCACAAATTGTAACAACAGGACCTGGAATCTATAGGACTCCAAAGTATCCCTCAGAATAATGGAAAATTTGATACAAAAGCTGAAGTATCTGAACAACCAATCCAGAGATCACCATGATTCTTTGCATGGATATTGCTTTTATTAGTTTCTGCAGACTGTTGGAACCACCTGTATTTTTTTTTTTAAATTTATGCATTTTTTCTCTATTTTTGAGATATATAAATACAGTCACAATCATGGCCTGTTGGTTAATCTGTTTGATGCTGCAGTTGAATGGATATATACTACCATTCAGATGATAAAATTTCCTTTGGAGAATCACTTTCCAGTCAGCTGAGCGTCATGACCCATGGGTCACTTGTTCAAGGTCACAGCAGCGATTATGCTAAAATGATATAAGGGCAATAACTCAAAAAGAATTTGTGGTACAGTTACCAAAGCAACAGTTTAGATGCATCTTATCAAGGGCTAGGCCAAGTTCAAATATGGATGACCTTGATGCTTTTTCAGTAATACAACTTTAATTAAACAAAATTTAATTGTATACAAAAAATTAGATCAAATCTGAAAGATTTTTTTAAATATTGGCAAAAATATAAAATTGGTACCTTAAATTTTGCCCAAGTTTGACCATGGCACGTTTTTTTCCTGTAACTGCTGTGGATTGAATTTTCAAAGCATGTTTTTATTAGCATTTCAACTGTTAACACCAAAAATTTGAAACCAGTTGATCAAAAACTGTAGATTTTATTCAAGTTTTCAAGCACCATGTCACATATTGTTTACATCAAGCTAGTGTTATGCAGTTTGCTAGAGCTCAGCTCCCCAGCTTCAGCTCTAAGTTCCTTAAATTTGGCATACAGTAAGAAGTCTCCAAAATCCCCTACCATGCCAAGAATCTGGTCACTAGGACTTCGAGATATTAATGAAAAACTTCATTTTTACATTAAAAACCCATTGTTACACTTTAAGACTGCCTAATATCAAAACCACTGATTTGACTTTGATCATATAATATACATATTTTTCTATACATTCTCTATGCACATGCCAGAAATGATGTCAGTATTGCGTAATTGTTTTAAGTTATGGGCCCAAACATAATGCACTTTTTAAAAAATCAAGAAATATATTTACTCCCTTTACAAGAGGATTGCTGAAGCTCGAGATTTTTAGTCCGGGATGTAACATTATTTAATCAAGATTCAATTGAATACCCAAAATAAGTTTTGAATTTTTCAAATTTTGTAAGTTATTAGTATGAATATAAAATTAGTACCTTAGATTTTGCCCAGCTTTGACCATGGCATGTTTGTTTCCTGAGAGCACTGTTGATATAATTTTCATATCATGCACACATAAGGATTTTATCTTTGTAGTTTAGAAAGCTGAAAGAAATTGGCCAAATAATGTAGCTTTTATTAATGTTTTTATGAGACCATGTCAGACCCAGGCTCTCCAAGCCCCTCTTCATTCACCTTTATGTTGACTTTGTTGACCTTTCATCAAATTATGCACGCTTGAGGCGAGGCATACACTTGGCCAGCCAGGCAGCTAATGCCCAGCCACAGTTGATCCAGGTGTCAAACCCAACTCATCTAGTAGTTTTTCAATAAACAATAAATTAATAAATTTTTATTGGTTTTTAATAACAAATTAAAGAAAAATTAATAGAAAAGGAATTTGTTAGTTGATGAGTAACAGAAAATTAACTTGCAGTTACTGATGATGTAAGAATCTTGTATGGATGGATAGAATGTCAATGTCAATGTTATTCCAAATAACACCATGCAGTCACCTATGGTATTTTTCAGTTCAATTTTAATGATAAAAAAGTAATTCATATTATTCATTACTAATCATTAGGGATCATATGAAGGAAATTAATGATAGACAAAGATGCAGTTGATAATAATAATCTAGATTCCTACTGCGTCTAGTGTGTAGATTGATGTGAAAGTAGTCCAAAGTGAATATATTACATTTATTTTTTTTAATATAAATAAAAGCCATAAAACCAGCTACTTATGATCATTATTTAAATTTGTGAATTTTGTATATTCTGGATTCTCAACATCATTGTTTGGCTTAAACTGAATAAATACTAGACATGGTGCGAATGCTTTGCAAATGTATTTGAATAGGAATATGAATATGTACTGCATTAAAAAATTTTATTGCATAAGAATGGGACGTCAGGTAAAAATGAAAGTATTTGAATACCAGTGCAGATACTTTCAAAATGTATTCATGAATGCATTCATTTTAAAAAATCATATGATTTTCTTATTATTTTTTTTAATTAAAATTATATTGGCACAATATTTGTTATTTAATTTAAATAAATAGTTAAACTCTTTTATTATATGTGCTGCTTATAAGTTATATGGCCAAGTCAAAATCTGTGTGATAGTAGCACTCCATTTGTTAATAAAATAAATGAAATCAATCCTCTTCCTTGTCTCCAAAGATACTATCAAAACCATACATAAGCTAAACACCAATAACTCATAATAAAGCTTATATTTATTAACACACAAAACCAGCATGTGCCTCATTCCCAAATCATATTTTTAGCAAACCTGTGAGCTTATGCGATGGTGCGGCATCGTGTGTCTTCTGTTGTGCGTCGTCTGTACGTTAACCATAGCTATCTCAAAAATGGCAGGAGCTAGCATCACCAAATTTTTTGCAAATAATCAGTCATCTGAAAAACTCTATCGGATTTTGTTTATTTTTTTGCTATATGCATTTTCTTAGATTTTATAGGGAAAAAGCTAAAAAACCCTTAAAAAATCTTCTCCTCACAGACACAGCGTCTAGACGTCTAGACAGTGTTTTGATGCAGAATTCCCAGATTATTTTAAATATATGTTTCAACTGTTTGAAAAAACTTGGTTTGCATTTTAAAGGCCCAATTCCGAGTGATCCCATCCCAAGTGAAGCTGGTTGAGACTGACCATGTGATTAATGATCCAGTGTGCTTTGGGGCAGCTTAGGGAATTTCCCAGCCTGGCTGCATGGGGTAACAATGTCACCTCTGTGTATCAGTGTAAAACTGAGGATCAGGGATAGAAAGCTAATGAAAGGGATATTGTTTGCTTTGTTTGCAAGCTGTTTAAAAAAAGTAAAATTAATCATGTACCTGTACCATGTGGATTTAATGTGTGGACATTTTTTAACATTTTATATAGATATATTCCAAGTGTAAAACTTCATTGTTTATGCATATAACTGTCATAATAAGTGTGTTTACATTGTCACATGTTCCCAAATTGTGTCAAAGAATGCAAGTTGTTTTTCTTTTAAAATTTTTTGTCCCTGTTGTCTTCGTGGGTTTTTAACAGACATTCTGTTAGACACTGATGTACTTTCTCTGTCCACGTTTTCATTCCACTCAATTACTGACATGTTGCTGCGGCGTTGATACTCATCATAGCCAAATGAGATCCTTAATATTTTATCATGGTAAATTAAGCACGCATTGTTAAAGGACTCAACATAATGGGTGTTCTGGCACAATATAAAGTCTTCAGCATTCTTGTACACCTGTGATGGCTTTCATTAGCATCTGCTCTGCTTTTTGATCTGTAATCAAACATTTTGTATCATAAAGGGTACCTTCTTCCTTGCATCTAGTAGATGGAAAGCAGTTAGCATGGTTCCCCTTATAATGTTCTACAAGACCTCGCTTGTTTGCCCTCAGTTTGTAAGCTGAACCATCACAGTGCTTCCTGCTCCAGTGTATATGAGTACGGACATGGGTCACAAATGGATCTAATACAGAATAATAAAACTGCCAATATCAAAGACATATGTTTTACATAGTAACACATTAATTCATCAAGTACTACTGTAGTAGCCAGCCTTATCAGCAGCTGAGCTTCTGTTGTGATAAGATGATGGCTGGGTCAGAGCAAGGCCTGTCTTAGTGTCTGGCATGTGGTATGTGCAGTAAGCAGGGGAAAGGGGGTTTCAAAGCTGTCACATGTGTGCCTCTGTTGTGATACTGGATACCCCAAAGCTAGGACCAGTAAATTCAAATTTGTGTTGGCTGCTGTGTACAAAACTTCGGAATTTTCACTTAAAATTAATCCTTTGTGCTTAATGAAGGAATAAAATGATATCTTTCCAAGAGATGTTTCTCACAGACATTTTTGGGGACAAACAGGTTAGTAATTTTTGATAAAATCCACATTAAAGCTCCTGAAGCCAGGTTTGTGTGAGCACTGCGGTGACAGGTTGTATACTGGCTCGGCTGTGACTCCACTTCTCCTTTTATACCGGAACTGGGCCTTTAAGCGAATCAGGTTTATCATCAGGTCACATGTGAACTGCTGCGCCCTCATTTTTGGTTGACCTCTGACCTTTCCTCGCTGCCCAGCGCTCATTTGTGCGTCTGTTTCCACACATAAACCCGCATATCTCAGGAACCATATGACTGATCAGGCTAAAAATTTTGCACAAATGTAGCCCTTTGATAGCTTTATAACATACACTAAAAATGGTGGCGCCACCTGCAACCACTTATGCACAGCGTCCATCTGTTCATCTGCCTTGGGATAATATCACTCATATCTCAGCAGTGGTTTGACTTATCCACCTGAAATTTTGCAGGTTTATACATCCTGGATAGCTTTCGAGATTTATGACAGGTGGTGCCACCTAGATTCAGGTTTACTCTGCAGACATCCAAGCTCATATCTTGGGAGCTGTTTGACCGATTGGGCCAAAATTTTGCATGTGTATAGATCTCACATAGCTCTTCATCATAGGCAAAACTGGTGGCGCCACCTGCAACCATTAATACACAGCACTCATCTGTTCATCTGCCTTGGGATAAAATCACTCATATCTCAGCAGTGGTTTGACTTATCCACCTGAAATTTTGCAGTTTTATACATCCTGGACAGCTCTCTTGATTTTATGACAGCTGGCGCCACCTACATTCACGTTTACTCTGCAGACTTCCAAGCTCATATCTCAGGAACCGTTTGACCGTTTGGGCCAAAATTTTGCTTGCGTATAGATCTCACATAGCTCTTCATCATGGGCAAAACTGGTGGCACCATCTGCAACCATTTATGCACAGCGTCCATCTGTTCCTCTGCTTTGGGATAAAATCACTCATGTCTCAGAAGTGGTTTGACTTATCCACCTGAAATTTTGCAGGTTTATACATCCTTGACAGCTTTCTCGATTTTATGACAGGTGGCGCCACCTACATTCACGTTTACTCTGCAGACTTCCAAGCTTATATCTCAGGAACCGTTTGACCGTTTGGGCCAAAATTTTGCTTGCTTATAGATCTCACATAGCTCTTCATCGTAGGCAAAACTAGTGGCGCCACCTGCAACCATTTATGCACAGCGTCCATCTGTCCATCTGCCTTGGGATAAAATCACTCGTATCTCAGCAGTGGTTTGACTGCAGACATCTATGCTAATATGCAACACACCTCACTCTGTTCCCCTTGCCACTTAATCCATGCCTCGCTTCACCCGTCCCACTCTGATTTCTGCGGATACACATAATGGCTTGTAGACTACACATATTCTAGTTTTAAAATGTCCTAGTCTGAAACTTGCAGGTCCGAAATGTCCATTTTGCTGAAATCATAATGACTAAGGTAGATATGTAGGACTTGAAAGGATCAATATGAAATTTTAAAAATAAATCTCCATTCATACTCCCAAACATTGCATAGGTTCGCATTAGGCCTTAAGGCCTTGTTCTCTATTTATGAGACCTTCAAAGATGCAGTTGTCCCTTAACAGGACTTAAATTGGTCCTATAATCTTCAAACTTGACATCCAGGGAGATCTGTTAAAGTCTCCTTGGAAACGTGAATTAAGGTCCATATTCTCCGATCTATGGGGCTCTGAAATACCCCAGCGTAATTGAAAATTTGATACCAAAGTAGGGCACAAATCAAAACCATGGGGCCCAGAATCTTCTTACTTGACATCCTGAGAGTTCCTCAAAAGTTCTCCCCAGAAACCTGAAATTTGATCACAGTTAATCTATATTCTCAGAGTTTTGGGGTATGTTTGAGCACCCCAGAAATAATGCAAATTGCACACAAATTGCCAGATTCCTCATGAAAGGCTAGTTGGATTGTCATCAGATTTGTTGTGCTTATGGGTCTTGATGAACTTAAGCTAATATGCATCAACTTTGAAGCCACCTATCTTAATTTTTGTCTGTGCAAGGACATATTATCAACAAGTCAGTCGGCTGAGCATCATGACCCACGGGTCACTTGTTTTTTATCAAATGTATTTTTTCATTTAACCCTAAGGTACATTTTTAGCGAACCTGTGAGCTTATGCGATGGTGTGGCATTGTCCGGCGTCCGTCGGCTGTCGTCCTTTGTCCATCGTCTGTACGTTAACCTATACTATCTTGAAAACGGCAAGAATTAGCATCATTAAATTTTATTCATAAAATTAGTCATCTAAAAAACTCTATCGGATTTTGCTTGTTTTTTGGCTAACTGCATTTTCTTAGATTTTATAGGGAAAAAGCTAAAAAAGCTTAAAAAATCTTCTCCGAATCTGTTCAGCCAAATTGTCCAATATTTTACAGAAATGATTTCTGGAACTATCTCTCTTAAGTTTGTTCAAATAGTTTAAGTTCGGTGATTTTTAGCCAAGTTACAGGAAGTTGAACTGTGATCTGTCCAAAAAAGCATACTAAAATTACAATCTCAGAAATGGCTTGAGCTATCATCACCAAATTTTATGCCAATGTTGATCACATCAGTCATATCTGAAATTTAGGTATTGGTGGCGCCACCTGCATCGGCCTTTTTTGTACGGGGGTCATCAGTGCCTGTATCAAACTGAAGTCTACAAATAACTTCTTCTCTGAAACGATATAGCCAAATTGTTTAATATCACACAGAAATGATCCTAGGGTAGTGCTTTCTGAAGTTTGTTCAAATGGTCTCAGTTCAGTGACTTTTGGCTAAGTTATGGGAAGCTGAATTTAGTCATATGACATAGCAGCCCATTTTAGCTAAGTGGCTAAAAAAATCTTCTTCTCAAAAACCACTGGGCCAAATTCTTAAATATCACACATTAATTATCCTTAGATGTTAATAATTCAAGTTTGTTCAAATGGTCTCAGTTCAGTGACTTTTGGCTAAGTTATGGGAAGCTGAATTTAGTCATATGCCGTAACAGCCCATTTTAGCTAAGTGGCTACAAAAATCTTCTTCTCAAAAACCACTGGGCCAAATTCTTAAATCTCACACATTAATTTTCCTAAGATGTTGATAATTCAAGTTTGTTCTATGGTTTTGGTTCAATGATTTTTGGCTGAATTATGGGAAGCTGAACTTTGCAATTTTCCTGTATTTTCCCATATTAGTTATAAACCTACAAAACGTTTTTTGACTGATGATACTGAGGCCAGTTTGGTAGCGAACCTGTGAGCTTATGCGATGGTGTGGCGTCGTCCGGCGTCCTTCGGCTGTCCTCTGTACGTTAACCCATACTATCTTGAAAAATATGCAAAAAATTAATCTACTAAAAACTATATCGGATTTTGCTTATTTTTAGGCTAACTGCATTTTCTTAGATTTTATAGGGAAAAAGCTAAAAAAGCTTTAAAAATCTTCTTCTCCGAAACTGATCAGCCAAATTGTCCAATATTTCACAGAAATGATTCCTTGAATAATCTTTCTCAAGTTTGTTCGAATGGTTTAAGTTCAGTAATTTTTGGCCGAGTTACAGGAAGCTGAACTTAGTCATCTGTCCATAAAAGCATACTAAAATTACAATCTCAGAAAAGGCTGGAGCTATCATCACCAAATTTTATGCCAATGTTGTTCACATGAGACATATCTGAAATTGAGGTATTGGTGGCGCCACCTGCATCAACCTTTTTTGTACGGGGGTCATCAGTGCCCGTATCATACTGACGGCTACAAAAAACTTCTTCTCTGAAACCATATGGCCAAATAATTTAATATCGCACAGAAATGATCCTAGGGTAGTGCTTTCTGAAATTTGTTCAAATGGTCTAAGTTCAGTGACTTTTGGCTGAGTTATGGGAAGCTGAATTTAGTCATATGCTGAAACAGCCCATTTTGGCTCAGTGGCTACAAAGATCTTCTCCTCAAAAACCACTGGGCCAAATTTTTAAATCTCACACATTAATTATCCTTAGATGTTGATAATTCAAGTTTGTTCAAATGGTTTTGGTTCAGTGATTTTTGGCTGAGTTATGGGAAGCTTAACTTAGCCATTTTGCTGTATTTTCCCATATGAGTTATAAACCTGTAAAATTTTTTTTGACTGACCCTACTGAGGCCAATTTGTTTAATATTTTACAAGAATAATCCCCTGAATAATTCTTATAATAATTGTCTTTTATGGTTCCAAAGAATCAATTTTGGCTGAATTATAAAGGTTCAATTGAGTCATTTTACCATATATGTTAGCTGTGTGAAGCAGATACACAGATGCATCTAGATACATCTAGACTGGCATCAGTTTATCAGCATTTATTACATCATGCCTCTAGACATTTAGATTTCAGGTTATCTATGGTAAATATTGACAAGAATGTTTTTTAAAAGCTTTTAAAAAATGTAGATTTATGATTTTTAGATATTCCTCATGCCAGGCAATGTTTACAATCACAGCTATACAGCTCTCTGTGGGTATATAAAGATGGCTGTACATGGATTATAAATAATTGGGATTCATAGTCAAATTAATTCAAAATTTTGCCATCAGTGAGATGTATCTGTATTATAATTTTGCATTCAATATGCATCTGTATTAATTTTTAGTAAACCTGTGAACTAATGCGATGGTGTGGTGGGGTTTGTCTTCTGTACGTTTACCCATACTATTTTGAAAATGATTGCAGCTAGCACCATGAAATTTAATGCAAAAAATTAGCCATCTGAAAATTTTCTTAAATTTTATAGAGAAAAAGCTAAAAAAAACCTTTAAAAATCTTCTCCTCCGAAACACTCAAGCCAAATTGTTCAATATTTCACAGAAATAATCTTTTATACCATCTCCCTCAATTTTGTTCAGGAAGTTAAACTTAGTCATCTGTCCAAAAAATCATACTAAAATGACAGTCTCAGAAACAGCCAGAGCTATCATCACCAAATTTTTTGCCAGTGTTGGTCACATGAGTCATATATGAAATTCAGGTATTGGTGGCACCACCTGAATTGACCTATTTTTGTACGGGGGTCATTGGTCATCTGTACACGACCAGATTTTATGCAATAATCTGTCACATATCAAATTTTGTGGGATTCAGCTTATATTTTTGCTATCTGCATTTACTTAGATTTTATAAGGAAAAAGCTGACAATATTTTAAAAGTTGTCTTCGTGTAGACGGTCCAGCCAAATTGTTAAATATTTTACATAAAGGATCCCAGAGGCAAGCCCTCTCAAGTTTGTTCAAATGGTTTGTATTTGATGAATTTTAGTGGAGTTACACAAATTTGAACAGTCATTCAGCCAAGTAGGCATACTGACATAGTACTCTCAGAAATGACAGAAGCTAGCATTACCAGGTATTGTGCAAATAGTGGTCACATGACTCATATTTGAAGTTGTAGATTTAGTGGTGCCACCTACATTGACCTGTTTTTTATGGGCAAAAAACCTCATAATTTTAGCCTCTTTCAGCTTAATGATGAAACTGTCAAGTTGATTTGTTCAAATTTTTAAAAGAATTATCCTAGGACATGGTTCTTTCAATCATATCAGAATATACTGAGTTTGTTGATTTTTGGTTGAGTCGTGATAGGCTTAAGTTGGTCTTATGGCCATTATTATGTCTTTTTCAAACTGAGGACTGCAATAGTGTTCTTCTACAAAATTATTATTGTATCGCCAGACATAGTCTGGAGATACTATGGTTTAGGCACGGTCACGCCGCCGCCGCCGCCGCAGAGATTTCTTTTGGACGCAATAACTCAAAATATATTTCACGGATCTTTACCAAACTTGGTATATGTATAGATATGGGTGAGAGGACGACACCTATTTAAAATGAGGTCATGACCTCAACTAGGAGAGTGACCTTGACCTTGAATAGGTTCAATTTTGGGGAAAATCACACAAATTCTTAAATATCTCAAGAAAACTTGCATGGATTGATCCCAAAATCAAGTTAATCGAAGATCATGGATAGGGTTGTCATGTTCCAGAAACTGGTGGCGCCACCTATTCTTTACTTGTTTTCATGCCGTTTAATATCCCCAAAATTGCTACTTGACAGTACTGTGAGCATTATAAGTCAAAAACTAATGGACAGATTTCTTTCATATTATGCAAATACATAGATATGGGTTATGGGATGATGTTTATTTAAATTGGGGTCATGACCTTTCCTATGAGAGTGGCCTTGACCTTGAATATTACCATATATGGTGAAAATCACACAAAATCATTAATTCCTCAATAAGGGATGCATGCATTGGTCCAAAAATCAACTTGACCGAAGATCTTGGATAGTAATGTCATGTACCGGAAACAGGTGGCGCCACCTGTTATTCTTTTACTTGTTTTCATGCCGTTTAATACCCCATCATTGCCACTTAACAGTACATTTATAACCTGTGAGCATTATAAGTCAAAAACTAATGGACAGATTTCTTTCATATTATGCATATACATAGACATGGGTTATGGGATGATGTATATATAAATTGGGGTCATGACCTTTCCTATTAGAGTGGCCTTGACCTTGAATATTGCCATATATGGTGAAAATTACACAAAATCATTAATATCTCAATAAGGGATGCATGCATTGGTCGAAAAATCAACATTTTCGAAGATCTTGGAAAGTATTGTCATGTACCGGAAACAGGTGGCGCCACCTGTTATTCTTTTACTTGTTTTGTGCCATTTAATGCCCCATCATTGCCATTTATCAGTACTGTGAGCATTATAAGTCAAAAACTAATGGACAAATTTCTTTCATATTATGCATATACATGGATATGGGTTATAGGATAATGTTTATTTGAATAGGGGTCATTACCTTTCCAATGAGTGGCCTTGACCTTGAATATTGCCATATATGGTGAAAATCACACAAAATCATTAATTTCTCAATAAGGGATGCATGCATTGGTCCAAAAATCAACTTGACCGAAGATCTTGGATAGTAATGTCATGTACCGGAAACAGGTGGCGCCACCTGTTATTCTTTTACTTGTTTTCGTGCCGTTTAATACCCCATCATTGCCACTTAACAGAATTGTGAGCATTATAAGTCAAAAACTAATGGACAGATTTCTTGCATATACATAGACATGGGTTAGGGGATGATGTATATTGAAATTTGGATCATGACCTTTTCTATGAGAATGACCTTTTCTATGAGTGTGGTCTGATATTAATTGTTGCTGAAGATTGGGGGCCTATTCTTAAAGGGGGGCGGGGATTAATTGTCTGGGGATACTATGGCACCTGCAGTGCCAAGAAATATCTAGTTTCAATTATATCTTCTGTAAAATTGCACAAAAATTATTCTTAGGTGGCCTTTGTTCAAGTTTACTAGAATGATTTTTGGCAGAACTATTGTACCTTTAACAATGAAAGTACTGCATCTTTTATTGTATCCCCAGACAAAGTCGGGGGATACTATGTTTTCATAACGGTCCCGCCGCCGCCGCCGCCGCCGCATATGAATCTTGTTGGCGCGATAGCCCAAAAAATATTTCACGGAACTTTACCAAACTTGGTATATGTATAGATATGGGTAAGAGGACGACGCCTATTTAAAATGAGGTCATGACCTTTACTAGGAGAGTGTCCTTGACCTTGAATAGGTCCAATTTTGGGGAAAATCCCACAAATTCTTTAATATCTCAAGAAATCTTGCATGGATTTATCCCAAAATCAAGTTGATGGAAGATCATGGATAGGGTTGTCATGTTCCAGAAACTGGTGGCACCACCTATTATTCTTTACTTGATTTCGTGCCGATTAATACCCCCAAAATTGCCACCTTACAGCACTGTGAGCATTATAAGTCAAAAACTAATGGACAGATTTCTTTTATATCATGCATATACATAGGTATGGGTTATGGGATGATGCTTATTTAAATTGGGGTCATGACCTTTCCTATGATAGTGGCCTTGACCTTGAATATTGCCATATATGGTAAAAATCACACACCTCTTATGATATCTCCAGTGTTGATAGCCATATGGATGTCAAACATGACTTATGTATGGCCCACCACTAAAGTAAGAACCCTATAGGTTCTAGGGTCATGAGGTCAAAGGTCAAGGTCACTGGACTGGCATTTTAAAAGATACTGTGGATGCATTTTAAGCCAAACTTTCATCCCAGGTCTTCCATCTTGAATATATAGAGGAAGAACCCTGTCAATTTTGAGGTCACAAGGTCAAAGGTGAAGGTCACAGGAGCCATATGTCCAAAAATTAGTTTCTGGATGATAATTCCTGCTTTTATTTATGTATGGATTTCAAACTTGACTTGTATATGTCCCATTGGAAAAGTAAGACCCAAATTAATTTTGGGGTCATGAGGTCAAAGGTCAAGGTCACAGGACACATCTTTAAAAAGATGTGGATGCATTTTCAGCCAAACATTTCATCTCATATCTTTCATCTTGCACATATAGTTCACCTGCCAAGAGAGGAAGAACCCTGTCAATTTTGTGGTCACAAGGTCAAAGGTGAAGGTCACAGGAGTCATCTGTCCAAAAATAAGTTTCTGGATGATAATTCCTGCTTTATTGATGTATAGATTTCAAACTTGACTTGCATATGTCCCATTGGAAAAGCAAGACCCAAATTGATTTTGGGGTCATGAGATCAAAGGTCAAGGTCACAGGACACATCTTTAAAAAGATCGAGGTCACAGGACCAACATCTTCAACAAGATTGTGGATCGTTAGATGGCATAAACAATAAATATGCCAAGTGTCAGTATATGCTGCTAAAAATGGGGGTCTGTTCTTGTAGGAGGGGGGCCTACTATGTCTGGGGATACTCTGGCACCTGCGGTGCCAAGAAATGTCTAGTTATTCTAGATATTTTGATGAAAAGTTTATGAATATGTCGGCTTGAAAAAAGAAATTTTAACCAAAGTCTTTCAGTATATGTAAACACATATACCAACAGGCCAAGATTGAATCTGTATCTTTAAATAGGTTGAGAAACTGCCAACTGTTTCAGATTTGGGAACAGATCAAGAATTCATTCAGTGCAGCCAGATATAGGTCAAGAGTTCAATCAGTGCAGCCAAGCACATGGCATGTGATCACCTCATGGGTGACATGTGAACACCTCATGGGCACCATGTGATCACTTCATGGGTGTCAAGCCCCTCAGGGCAGGGCCCCTGCATGAGCTTATGCAATGGTGTGGCTACTTTTTCAGATTTGGCAACAGGCTAGAGGTCAGTCTGGATCTATTTATAGCTTTGGCAGACTGCCAGCTGTATCAGATTAGGCAACGGGTCAAGCTTTCACTCAGTGCAGCCAGGTATGGGTCAGGAGTTTACTCAGTGCAGAAGCTGCATTCTATTTATAGCTTTGGCAGACTGCCAACTGTTCCAAATTATGCAACAGGTCAAGAGTTCACTCAGTGCAGCCAGGTACAGGTCAAAAGTTCACTGTCTGGCCAGGTGCAGGTCATGAGTTCACTCAGTGCAGTAGTCTGAGCAAGCAATTTGTCACAGTTCACTCGGGGCAACAGCCTTTCTCACCTAAGCCTGGTCAGCCCCATGCATCAGATTCAAGGTCAGTTTGATGTATTGGCCTAATATTTTGACCTGTCTATGTGTCTTTGATGGCTTTCTCGCTCACAAGACAGGTGTCGCCACCTTCCATGACTTTTGCACACGTTTTTCTCAGGAGGGGTTTGATATATCAGTCTGAAATTTGGCGTATGTATATATCTCTGATAGCTTCATTGTATACAAGACTGGTGGTGCCAGCTACAGTCTTTTTAGTGTTGTGTGCACCTATGCCAGAATTTCAGCAGTGATGTTTGTGTAATTGTTTCTTATTCAAAATGTTTAGTACTTGCATAGTTCAAATACATGAAAAGTAATGGTCCAGCATTGAAGCATTATACCTGGTATATTTCCCAATGCACAGGTTCGCATTAGGCCTGTAGGCCTTGTTTCTTTATTGCATCATTAAAAGGTTTCAGGCCTAATTGGCTTGTTTTAACATGCTGTATAAATTTTGTTTATGCTCTTTTGAATTTTTTTACAGCATTTTATTTCATTTAATAAATTCATGTTTATTAGGCCAAAATAAAAAAAAGGTATGGTTCTCAGGCACTTTTTTCAGAAATCAATGCAGACGGGTGCTTTTTTTTAAAAAATTTTCTGGTATGTTTCGATAAAAATGTCAAATGATAAGAGAAAAGCATGAAAATAACAGTTTTATTTTGCTTAATAAGTAAAAGCACTACAAAACAAAGGAAATTGTATGGTTTTATCTTCTTGAAAGAAATGTCGGAGCGGCAGCAGCTCAAAATTGGAAAGTTTTTATTGAAAATAAAAATAAATAACTTTAATGCCGGGGTTTCAAATTGATGTTTTACCTTTAATTTTTTAGCCCTCAGCCCTTAGGCTGATGGGCTATTGTCGTCACCCAAACTGTCCATCCGTACGTCCGTCCGGCGTCCGTTAATTTTTACCTTGTGAGCGGGATATCTTGAAAAGGATTCACCGTCAGAATTTTATTTCCTCGGTAAAGATGTATATCGACAAAATCTCGGTCAAGTTCGAAGATGGGTGACCTTAACCTATTTTTCTACATTTTAGAGCTGATTATAGAAAAACACTTAGATGCTTATTACTCAGGAACCATTTGATGGATTTTCACAAAACTTACTATGATTATTGGGACTGATAATCTGTACCTGCTACACAAGTTTGGTGGCGCCACCTACAATGTCTGATTTTTAACGAATTTTTATCTGATTTTTAGCTCAGCTGACTATAAGTCATCTGAGCTATAGTCGTGGTCCATTGTCCGTCGTCTGTCCGTCAGTCCGTCCGTCCGTCCGTCCGTTCGTAGATGTGGCACGTTTTGAAACCGTAAGACTTAGGAATCCAAAATTTGGCATAATGTTAGCTGTCCCCAAGATCTCCTACCAAGCCGAAAACTGGGTCTTTGCGACTTTGTTGCTTTGAGAAATTAAGGAAAAACCTCAATTTTTTTATTAAAAACCTATTTTCACACTTTAGGGCTGCCTAATATCAAAACCACTCATCTGTTTTTCCTCATATTTACCATAAATATTCCTCTATATAGTTCCTATGTACATGCCTGAAATTATGTCTGTATTATATAATTTAAGAAAGTTATGGGCCAGAACATAATGCATTTTGTAAAAAATCAGGAAAGATATTTGATCACTTAACACAAAACTTGTTAAAGCTATGGACTTTTTTTCAAGTAATATAACTTTAATTAATCAAAATTAAATTGTATACCCAAAATTAGATCAAAATCTTTTAAATTTTTTTAAAATATTAGCAAAAACAAAAAATTGGTACCTTAAATTTTGCCTAACTTTGACCATGGCACGTTTTTTTCCTGTAAGTACTGTGGATATAATTTTCTCAGCATGTTTTTGTTAGCATTTTGTCTGTTAACACCAAAAATTTGAAACCAGTTGATCAAAAACTGTAGATTTTATTCAAGTTTTCAAGCACCATGTAACATTTTGTTTACATCAGGCTAGTGTTATGCGGTTTGCAAGAGCTCAGCTCCCCAGCTTAAGCTCTCAGTTCCTAAAATCTGGCATACAATTAGATGTCTCTAAAATTCCCTACCATGCCAAGAATTTGGTCACTAGGACTTAATACCTTTGAGATATTAATGAAAAACTTCATTTTTCAATTAAAAACCCGTTATTACTTCAATACTGCCTAATATCAAAACCACTGATCTGACTTTAATCATATATAATATACATGTTTTTCAATACATTCTCTGTGCACATGCCAGAAATGATGTCAGTATTGCGTAATTGTTTTAAGTTATGGGCCCAAACATAATGCACTTTGTAAAAAATCAAGAAATATATTTACTCCCTTAACAAGGGGCTTGCTGAAGCTAGAGATTTTTTGTCAGGGATGTAAGATTATTTAATCAAGATTCAATTGAATACCCAAAATTAGTTCTGAATTTTTAAAATTTTATAAGTTATTAGTATAAATATAAAATTAGTACCTTAAATTTTGCCCAACTTTGACCATTTCACTTTTGTTTAATGTGAGCTCTGTTTATATAATTTTCATATCATGCACACACAAGGATTTCAGCTTTTTAGTTTAGAAAGCTAAAAAGAAATTGGCCAAAAATTGTAGCTTTTATTAATGTTTTTTATGAGACCCTGTCAGACTTTGGCTCTCTCCAGCCCCTCTTGAGTCACCTGTATGTTGACCTTGTTGAACTTTCAGCAAATTATGCACGCTTGAGGCGAGGCAGATACCGGGGCAGCAAGGCAGCTTATGGCCAGCCACAGTTGATCCAGGTGTCCAACCCAACTCATCAAGTAGTTTTAACCAACAACATAACAATAAATTAATCAATTTTTATTGGTTTTTAATAACAAATTAAAGAAAAATAGAAAAGGAATTTGTTAGTTTATATTAATAGGGAAATAACTTGCAGTTACTGATGATATAAGAATCTTGTATTGATGGATAGAATGTCACGTATTCCAAATAACACCATGCAGTCACCTATGGCATTTTTCAGTTCAATTTTAATAATAAAAAAATAAATCATATTATTCATTACTAATCATTAGGGATCATATGAAGGAAATTAATGAAAGACAAAGATGCAGTTGATAATATTAATCTAGATTCCTACTGTGTCTAGTGTGTACATTGATGTGAAATTAGTCCAAAATAAATATATCACATTTATTTTTTTTTAATATAAATAAAAGCCATAAAACCAGGTACTTATGATCATTATTTAAATGTGTGAATTTTGTACATTCTGGATTCTCAACACCATTGTTTGGTGAAAACTGAATAAATACCAGACATGGTGGGAATACTTTGCAATTGTATTTAAATACGAATATGAATATGTACTCCATTATAAAATTTCTTGCATAAAGAATGGGAATTCAGGAAAAAATGAAAGTATATGAATACCAGTGCAAATACTTTCCAAATGTATTCATGAATGCATTCATGAATATATTCTTTAATATTATTTTAATAATCACTTCAGTTATATTTCATTTTAAAAATCATACGATTCTCTTATTATTTTTAATAAAAATTATATTTGGGACAATATTTGTAATTTTTAGCTCAGCTGACTATAAGTCATCTGAGCTATAGTCGTGGTCCATTGTCCGTCGTCCGTCCGTCTGTCCGTCCGTCCGTCCGTCCGTCCGTCCGTCCGTCCGTCCGTAGATGTGGCACGTTTTGAAACCGTAAGACCTAGGAATCCAAAATTCGGCATAATGTTAGATGTCCCCAAGATCTCCTACCAAGCCGAAAACTGGGTCTTTGCAACTTCGTTCCTTTGAGAAATTAAGGAAAAACCTCAATTTTTTATTAAAAACCTATTTTCACACTTCAGGACTGCCTAATATCAAAACCACTCATCTGTTTTTCCTCATATTTACCAT
Organism: Sipunculus nudus; assembly: GCA_026874595.1. Classification (NCBI taxonomy): domain Eukaryota; kingdom Metazoa; phylum Annelida; class Sipuncula; order Golfingiida; family Sipunculidae; genus Sipunculus; species Sipunculus nudus. The sequence continues at coordinate 44,453,259 of CM049318.1, read as the reverse complement.
AAATATTCCTCTATATAGTTCCTATGTACATGCCAAAAATTATTTCTGTATTATTTAATTTAAAAAAGTTATGGGCCCAAACATAATGCATTTTGTAAAAAATCAGGAAAGATATTTGATCACTTAACACAAAAAATGTTAAAGCTATCGACCTTTTTTCCAGTAATATAACTTTAATTAATCAAAATTAAATTGTATACCCAAAATTAGATGAAAATCTTTTAAATTTTCTAAAATATTAATAAAAATAAAAAATTGGTACCTTAAATTTTGCCCAACTTTGACCATGGCACGTTTTTTTCCTGTAAGTACTGTGGATTTAATTTTCACAGCATGTTTTTGTTAGCATTTTAACTGTTAACACCAAAAATTTGAAACCAGTTGATAAAAAACTGTAGATTTTAATAAGTTTTCAAGCACCATGTAACAAATTGTTTACATCAAGCTAGTGTTATGCAGTTTGCAAGAGCTCAGCTCCCCAGCTTCAGCTCTTAGTTCCTTAAATTCGGCATACAGTTAGATGTATCCAAAATCCCCTACCATGCCAAGAATTAGGTCACTAGGACTTAATACCTTCGAGATATTAATGAAAAACTTCATTTTTCCATTAAAAACCCATTGTTACACTTCAAGACTGCCTAATATCAAAACCACTGATCTGACTTTAATCATAAATAATATACATATTATTCATTCTCTATGCACATGCCAGAATGATGTCAGTATTGCGAAATTGTTTTAAGTTATGGGCCCAAACATAATGCACTTTGTAAAAAATCAAGAAATATATTTACTCCCTTAACAAGGGCATTGCTGAAGCTAGAGATTTTTTTGTCAGGGATGTAACATTATTTAATCAAGATTCAATTGAATACCCAAAATTAGTTCTGAATTTTTCAAATTTTATAAGTTATAAGTATAAATATAAAATTAGTACCTCAAATTTTGCCCAACTGTGACCATGGCACGTTTGTGTCCTGTGAGCACTGTTGATATAATTTTCATATCATGCACACATTAGGATTTCAGCTTTTTGGTTTAGAAAGCTGAAAGAAATTGGCCAAAAATTGTAGCTTTTATTAATGTTTTTTATGAGACCCTGTCAGACTTTGGCTCTCTCCAGCCCCTCTTGAGTCACCTGTATGTTGACCTTGTTGACCTTTCATCAAATTATGCACGCTTGAGGCGAGGCATACAGGAATCCAGGCAGCTTATGGCCAGCCACAGTTGATCCAGGTGTCCAACCCAACTCATCTAGTAGTTTTAACCAACAACATAACAATAAACAATAAATTAATAAATTTTTATTGGTTTTTAATAACAAATTAAAGAAAAATAGAAAAGGAATTTGTTAGTTTATAATAACAGGAAATTAACTTGCAGTTACTGATGATATAAGAATCTTGTATCGATGGGTAGAATGTCACATATTCCAAATAACACCATGCAGTCACCTATGGCATTTTTCAGTTTAATTTTAATGCTAAAGAAGTAAATCATATTATTCATTACTAATCATTAGGGATCATATGAAGGAAATTAATGATAGACAAAGATGCAGTTGATAATATTAATCTAGATTCCTACTGTGTCTAGTGTGTACATTGATGTGAAATTAGTCCAAAATGAATTTTTTACAGTTATTTTTTAATATAAATAAAAGCCATAAAACCAGGTACTTATGATCATTATTTAAATGTGTGAATTTTGTATATTCTGGATTCTCAACATCATTGGTTGGTGAAACTGAATAAATACCAGACATGGTGCGAATACTTTGCAATTGTATTTAAATACGAATATGATTATGTACTCCATTATAAAATTTCTTGCATAAAGAATAGGAATTCAGGTAAAAATGAAAGTATATGAATACTCGTGCAAATACTTTCAAAATGTATTCATGAATGCATTCATGAATATATTCTTTAATATTATTTTAATAATCATATCAGTTATATTTCATTTAAAAAAATCATATGATTCTCTTATTATTTTTTATAAAAATTATATTTGGGACAATATTTGTAATTTTTTTTAATAAATAGTCAAACTCTTATATTATATGTTCTGCTTATAAGTTATATGGCCAATTCAAAATCTGTGTGACAATAGTACTCCATTTGTTAATAAAATAAATGAAATCAATCCTCTTCCCTGTCTCCAAAGGTACTATCAAAATCATACATAAGCTAAACAACAACAACTCATAATACAGCTTATATTTATTACCACACAAAACCAGCATGTGCCTCATTTCTAAATAATATTTTTTTATCATATATAACAGCTGAGCGTCGTGACCCATAGGTCCCTTGTTTTAATAAATAGTTAAACTCTTATATTATATGTTCTGCTTATAAGTTATATGGCCAAGTCAAAATCTGTGTGACAATAGTACTCCATTTGTTAATAAAATAAATGAAATCAATTCTCTTCTCTGTCTCCAAAGGTACTATCAAAATCATACATAAGCTTAACAACAACAACTCATAATACAGCTTATACTTATTACCACACAAAACCAGCATGTGCCTCATTTCTAAATCATATTTTTTTATCATATATAACAGCTGAGCGCCGTGACCCATAGGTCCCTTGTTCAACTTTGGGCTTGTGAGCGGGATATCTCTAAAAGGATTCACCATAGGAATTTTATTTTTCTGTGAAAATGTATATTGACAAAATCTCGGTCAAGTTCAAAGATGGGTGACCTTGACCTATTTTTCTACGTTTTAGAGCTGATTATAGAAAAAACATTTAGAAGCTTATTTCTCAGGAACCATTGGCTGGATTTTCACAATACTTACTATGATTAAGGGAGTGATGGTCTGTAACTGCTGCACAAGTTGGGGGGGCGCCACCTGCAATTTCTGATTTTTAATGAATTTTTCTTGGATTTTTCAAGTTTGGCCTTGTGAGCGGGATATCTCTATAAGGATTCACAATAGGAATTTTATTTCTTTGGTGAAGATGTATATCGACAAAATCTTGGTCTAGTTCGAAGATGGGTGACCTTGACCTACTTTTCAAGGTCACAGAGCTGATAATAGAATAAAACTTAGAAGCTTATTTTTCAGGAAGCATTTGGTGGATTGTTATGAACCATGGTACATACCTCTCCATTTTAAATTTATAACTGAGACATGTACAGATATACATCCATGTGAGAACAGATATTTAGTACTTGTTACTGTTACCACCTCTAAACACTGTTCTTTTGGCTGAGGGCTTTTGTCAACTTCTGCTGATATTCTAGTTTTGGCCTTATTATACTTTGGATCATGTTCATTATTCCATAATTATCAGGTTTTCAATTAAGCACAGCCTTTTCCTCTTAGCTAATTAAATGCTAATATATTTGAAAAACCAAAAGAAATAAGTATATTTTGCATTTGCTAAACTTTTCAAAATTCAGCTGAGTGATGTGACCCATGTGTCCCTTGTTGCATTGTGTATGCCCCTGCTTATTTCTCAGGAGGGATTTGATATATCAGCATGAAATTAGGCATATGTATACATCTCAGATAGCTTTGTCGTATTTGTCTGGTGGTGTCTGCTTATTTCTCACAAGAGATTTAACATATCAGCCTGAAATTATGCAAGTCAATACATCTTGGATAGGTTTGTTGAATACAAGACTTGTGGCATCACCAACAATTGCTTTTGGGTTTTATGCATGTGTGCACATAGCCCAGGGGTGGGTTGAAGTCTCTGCCTGGAATTTTGCATTTCCATACATCATAGATATCTTTCTCCTACACAAGACTGGTGGTGCCACCTACAATAATTTTGTGTTGTGTACATCCATGCCAGTATTTCAGGAGTTTGTGTAATTGGTACTTATACTTTGGTTCAAAATGTTTGGTACTTGCATTGTACATACACATGTCACACATATACTAGCATATACTTGTAATGGTCCAGCATGGAAGCATTATATGTGATGTTTATCCCATTGCACAGGTTTGCATTAGGCCTGATGGCCTTGTTATCTAAATAAATTGGTTTGCCCTAAGACACTGTTTATAGGCTTGACCCAGTTTCACACAACCCTGGACCACAATCAGAGGTCCTTGAAAAACTGCAACTTGCAAGTGTCCCAGGTAATGACATGATCAGCAAGTGTGGCATGTCCTTTATTCAAGCCTAGCTATAGACCAATGTGTGCTGTTTCCTCTAGACTGTCTATTTATAGCCAGCTGAGCCAGAAGGCTCAAAGTCAGGTGGCCATATCAATAAAGCTTCATTATTAAGATATATATGTCCACATCATTTAAGCCCTCAGCCTCTGGTTAGGCCTATGCTGTCTGTCCATCCATCTTTCTGTCTGGCATCCGTTAACTTTTACCCTGTTAAGGTAAAGGTAAAGGTGGGGGTTTTCAGTCTGATATCACCGACGATGTCAGTCTCATCCGACTTTACACTTTGCCTTCCTGGTCTTTCCAGCCTGTTCATTCTTGCAGCTTTTCTCAGCTCCCTGGGGAGCATACAACCCAAGCAGCCATATTAGGCACTAGAATGTTATTGGTTCTAAATTTGCCTTTCTCCCATGACCAGTACCCATTCACTCCTGGGTTGAGAGAGGGCACCCTTGTAGTAAAGACTTTGCGAAACCACAACCTTGCAACCTTTGATGGCTTACTCGTTCACAAGACTGGTGTTGCCACCTACAGTACTTTTTGCACAGTGTATATCTCTTCTTATATCTGATAAGGGGTTTGATATATCAGCCTAAAATTGGGCATATGTATTCATCTCTGATAGCTTCATCGTAAACAAGACTGGTGGTGCCACCTACAATCATTTTTGTGTTGTGTGTACCCATGCCAGAATTTCAGCAGTGATGTTTATGTAATTGGAACTTGTTCAAAATGTTTAGTACTTGAATTGTTCATATACATGTTACACGTGTACTTGTAAAGTAATGGCCCAGCATTGAAGCAAATTATACCTGGTGAATATCCCATTGCACAGGTTTGCATTAAGCCTGTAGGCCTTGTTTCAATTTTTAGGCATTTTTTTTTTTCTATTTTTGAGACCTTAAAAAAAGTGGATGTCCATTAACAGGGCACAATTCATAACCGTTGAACCTAGAATCTTCTTACTTGACATCCTGGGAGGTCCATCAAAAGTCCATCTTGTATCACACTGTTGCCAATACCAACTGGTCATTCAGCTGAGTGTCATGACCCATGGATCACTTGTTAGTTTAATCCCCCAGTAGTGACAAGCGGGTTTATTGTTATGATGTATTGTGCTTTTGTCTGCTGAGCCTGGTGTTAATCACTGTGACAGCAGAAATATATCCCATATTAACCCTCACAAATAAATGCTGAAATTTGAAATTCTTTACATGCAACTTTAATTTATTTTTTGGATTACGGCAGCTTGGTGAGTGGAGATTTATTAATAACAGTCCATGTTTGTAATGGTCTAATTTTACACACCTTGTGCTATTAATAAACCCACCTGTTCAATTCTCATACACCAAATAACTCCCAAGTTCTGATCAAGATGAACAAGTAAATTGTGATCCAGAATACTTGTGTCTGTATGTTTAGCTCAGCTAAATGAAAGCCACAGTGATCACTCTGCATCGTTTTGACACCATTGGATCTATGAATTTGAAATTCCATGTATCTAAATTTTCCAACAAAATTCGAAGCAAGGTAGTTGTGACTTCATTCCTTCAGTATAATACACAAAAACCAGTGTTTTCCATTGGAAAGTTATTGTTATACATCAAGATGGCCTCATATAAAAACCACTGATGTTATTTTGTTCATATAGGGCATAAAGTTTCCTATACATATTTTGTATTTAGATGCCTGAATTAGATTAATATTAGGTAATTTGTAGAAGTTACAGACTGAACAATAATGTACTTAGTAAGAACAGCAGCAAAAACATTTACCCATTTAATGTGTTAAATGTTGATGCTAGAGAGATTTTCTTTCATGATATAACTACATTTAATTTATATTTAAGTGTACACCAGAAAAAAAGATACAGATTTTGTAAATTATTCAAGCTTTTCCGTTTAGTGTAAAATCACTACCATAAAGATTGTCCTACTTTGAGCAAGCCACATTTTTAGCTCAAATAACTGTAAGTCATCTATATATATAGCGATCACCCTTTTTCTGCAGTCCATCTGTCCATTAACAGGGCACAAATCATAACCATAGGACTTAAAAAACTTCACTGTATATCCAGGGAGGTCTTATTTGGAAACCTGAAATTGTGTCATATGGTAATCTATGTTTTGCAAGATATGGGCCTAATGTTTTTCCTCATATTTACCATAAATATTCCTCTATGTAGTTCCTATGTACATGCCTGAAATTATGTCTGTATTATATAATTTAAGAAAGTTATGGGCCAGAACATAATGCATTTGTAAAAAATCAGGAAAGATATTTGATCACTTAACACAAAACTTGTTAAAGCTATGGACTTTTTTTCAAGTAATATAACTTTAATTAATCAAAATTAAATTGTATACCCAAAATTAGATCAAAATCTTTTAAATTTTTTAAAATATTAACAAAAATAAAAAATTGGTACCTTAAATTTTGCCTAACTTTGACCATGGCACGTTTTTTCCCTGTAAGTACTGTGGATTTAATTTTCTCAGCATGTTTTTGTTAGCATTTTGTCTGTTAACACCAAAAACTTGAAACCAGTTGATCAAAAACTGTAGATTTTATTCAAGTTTTCAAGCACCATGTAACATATTGTTTACATCAGGCTAGTGTTATGCAGTTTGCAAGAGCTCAGCTCCCCAGCTTAAGCTCTCAGTTCCTAAAATTTGGCATACAATTAGATGTCTCCAAAATTCCCTACCATGCCAAGAATTTGGTCGCTAGGACTTAATACCTTTGAGATATTAATGAAAAACTTCATTTTTCAATTAAAAACCCATTGTTTCACTTCAATACTGCCTAATATCAAAACCACTGATCTGACTTTAATCATATATAATATACATGTTTTTCTATACATTCTCTGTGCACATGCCAGAAATGATGTCAGTATTGCGTAATTGTTTTAAGTTATGGGCCCAAACATAATGCACTTTGTAAAAAATCAAGAAATATATTTACTCCCTTAACAAGGGGCTTGCTGAAGCTAGAGATTTTTTGTCAGGGATGTAACATTATTTAATCAAGATTCAATTGAATACCCAAAATTAGTTCTGAATCTTTAAAATTTTATAAGTTATTAGTATAAATATAAAATTAGTACCTTAAATTTTGCCCAACTTTGACCATTTCACTTTTGTTTCATGTGAGCTCTGTTTATATAATTTTCATATCATGCACACATAAGGATTTCAGCTTTTTAGCGAACCTGTGAGCTTATGCGATGGTGTGGCGTCGTCCGTCGTCCGTCGTCTGTACGTTAACCTATACTATCTTAAAAACGGCAAGAGTTAGAATCACGAAATTTTATGCAAAAAATTAGTCATCTAAAAAACTCTGTCGGATTTTGCTTATTTTTTGGCTAACTGCATTTTCTTAGATTTTATATGGAAAAAGCTAAAAAAGCTTTAAAAATCTTCTTCTCCAAAACTGTTCAGCCAAAATGTCCAATATTTCACAGAAATGATCCCTGAAACAATCTCTCTCAAGTTTGTTCGAATGGTTTAAGTTCGGTGATTTTTGGCAGAGTTACAGATAGTTTAACTTAGTCATCTGTCCAAAAAAGCATACTAAAATTACAATCTGAGAAACGGCTGGAGCTATCATCACCAAATTTTATGCAAATGTTGGTCACATGAGTCATATCTGAAATTGAGGTATTGGTGGCGCCACCTGCATCAGCCTTTTTTTGTACGGGGGTCATCAGTGCCCATATCATACTGACAGCTACAAAAAACTTCTCTGAAACCATATGGCCAAATTGTTTAATATCGCACAGAAATGATCCTAGGGTAGTGCTTTCTGAAGTTTGTTAAAATGGTCTCAGTTCAGTGACTTTTGGCTGAGTTATGGGAAGCTGAATTTAGTCATATGCCATAACAGCCCATTTTAGCTCAGCGGCTACAAAGATGTTCTTCTCAAAAACCACTGGGCCAAATTCTTAAATCTCGCACATTAATTATCCTTAGATGTTGTTAATTCAAGTTTGTTCAAATGGTTTTGGTTCAGTGATTTTTGGCTGAGTTATGGGAAGCTTAACTTAGCCGTTTTGCTTTATTTTCCCATATGAGTTATAAACCTGCAAAACATTTTTTGACTTAAGCCACTGTGGCCAATTTGTTTAATATTTTACAAGAATAATCCCCTTAATAATTCTTATAATAATTAATTGTATCGCCAGACATAGTCTGGAGATACTATGGTTTAGGCACGGTCGCGCCGCCCCCGCCGCAGAGATTTCTTTTGGACACAATAACTCAAAAAATATTTCACGGATCTTTACCAAACTTGGTATATGTATAGATATGGGTGAGAGGACAACGCCTATTTAAAATGAGGTCATGACCTCAACTAAGAGAGTGACCTTGACCTTGAATAGGTTCAATTTTGGGGAAAATCACACAAATTCTTAAATATCTCAAGAAAACTTGCATGGATTGATCCCAAAATCAAGTTGATCGAAGATCATGGATAGGGTTGTCATGTTCCAGAAACTGGTGGCGCCACCTATTATTCTTTACTTGTTTTCATGCCGTTTAATATCCCCAAAATTGCTACTTGACAGTACTGTGAGCATTATAAGTCAAAAACTAATGGACAGATTTCTTTCATATTATGCAAATACATAGATATGGGTTATGGGATGATGTTTATTTAAATTGGGGTCATGACCTTTCCTATGAGAGTGGCCTTGACCTTGAATATTGCCATATATGGTGAAAATTGCACAAAATCATTAATATCTCAATAAGGGATGCATGCATTGGTCCAAAAATCAACATGTTCAAAGATCTTGGAAAGTATTGTCATGTACCGGAAACAGGTGGCGTCACCTGTTATTCTTTTACTTGTTTTGTGCCGTTTAATACCCCATCATTGCCATTTATTAGTACTGTGAGCATTATAAGTCAAAAACTAATGGACAAATTTCTTTCATATTATGCATATACATGGATATGGGTTATAGGATAATGTTTATTTGAATAGGGGTCATGACCTTTCCAATGAGTGGCCTTGACCTTGAATATTGCCATATATGGTGAAAATCACACAAAATCATTAATTTCTCAATAAGGGATGCATGCATTGGTCCAACAATCAACTTGACCGAAGATCTTGGATAGTAATGTCATGTTCCGAAAACAGGTGGCGCCACCTGTTATTCTTTTACTTGTTTTCGTGCCGTTTAATACCCCATTATTGCCACTTAACAGTACATTTATAACCTGTGAGCATTATAAGTCAAAAACTAATGGACAGATTTCTTTCATATTATGCATATACATAGACATGGGTTATGGGATGATGTATTCATAAATTGGGGTCATGACCTTTCCTATTAGAGTGGCCTTGACCTTGAAAATTAATACCCCATCATTGCCACTTGAAAGTACATGATTTTTAGCTCAGCTGACTATAAGTCATCTGAGCTATAGTCGTGGTCCATTGTCCATCGTCCGTCCGTCTGTCCGTCCGTCCGTCCGTAGATGTGGCACGTTTTGAAACCGTAAGACCTAGGAATCCAAAATTCAGCATAATGTTAGATGTCCCCAAGATCTCCTACCAAGCCGAAAACTGGGTCTTTGCGACTTCATTCCTTTGAGAAATTAAGGAAAAACCTCAATTTTTTATTAAAAACCTATTTTCACACTTCAGGACTGCCTAATATCAAAACCACTCATCTGTATTTCCTCATATTTCCTATAAATAATCCTCTATATAATTCCTATGTACATGCCAGAAATTGGGTCTGTATTATATAATTTAAAAAAGTTATGGGCCCAAACATAATGCATTTTGTAAATAATCAGGAAAGAAATTTTATCACTTAACACAAAACTTGTTAAAGCTAAGCACTTTTTTTTCCAGTAATATTACTTTTATTAATCAAAATTAAATTGTATACCCAAAATTAGATCAAAATCTTTTAAATTTTTAAAAATATTAGCAAAAATAAAAAATTGGTACCTTAAATTTTGCCCAACTTTGACCATGGCACGTTTTTTTGCTGTAACTGCTGTGGATTTAATTTTCTCAGCTTGTTTTTGTTAGCATTTCAACTGTTAACACCAAAAATTTGAAACCAGTTGATCAAAAACTGTAGATTTTATTCAAGTTTTCAAGCACCATGTCACATATTGCTAGTGTTATGCAGTTTGCTAGAGCTCAGCTCCCGAGCTTCAGCTCTAAGTTCCTTAAATTTAGCATACAGTTAGATTTCTCCAAAATCCCCTACCATGCCAAGAATTTGGTCACTAGGACTTAATTCCTTCGAGATATCAATGAAAAACTTCATTTTTCCATTAAAAACTCATTGTTACACTTTAAGACTGCCTAATATCAAAACCACAGATCTGACTTTGATCATATATAATATACATATTTTTCTATACATTCGCTATGCACATGCCAGAAATGATGTCAGTATTGTGTATTTTTTTAAGTTATGGGCCCAAACATAATGCACTTTGTAAAAAATCAAGAAATATATTTACTCCCTTAACAAGGGCATTGCTGAAGCTAGAGATTTTATTGTCAGGGATGTAACATTATTTAATCAAGATTCAATTGAATACCCAAAATTAGTTCTGAATTTTTCAAATTTTATAAGTTATTAGTATGAATATAAAATTAGTACCTTAAATTTTGCCCAAGTGTGACCATGGCACGTTTGTTTCCTGAGAGCACTGTTGATATAATTCTCATATCATGCACACATAAGGATTTCAGCTTTTTAGTTTAGAAAGCTGAAAGAAATTGGCCAAATATTGTAGCTTTTATTAATGTTTTTTATGAGACCCTGTCTGACTTTGGCTCTCTCCAGCCCCTCTTGAGTCACCTGTATGTTGACCTTGTTGACCTTTCATCAAATTATGCACGCTTGAGGCGAGAATCCAGGCAGCTTATGGCCAGCCACAGTTGATCCAGGTGTCCAACCCAACTCATCTAGTACTTTTAACAAACAACATAACAATAAACAATAAATTAATAAATTTTTCTTGGTTTTTAATAACAAATTAAAGAAAAATAGAAAAGGCATTTGTTAGTTTATAATAACAGGAAATTAACTTGCAGTTACTGATGATATAAGAATCTTGTATCGATGGGTAGAATATCACATATTCCAAATAACACCATGCAGTCACCTATGGCATTTTTCAGTTCATTTTTAATGATAAAGAAGTAAATCATATTATTCATTACTAATCATTAGGGATTATATGAAGGAAATTAATGATAGACAAAGATGCAGTTGATAATATTAACCTAGATTCCTACTGTGTCTAGTGTGTACATTGATGTGAAATTAGTCCAAAATGAATTTTTTACAGTTATTTTTTAATATAAATAAAAGCCATAAAACCAGGTACTTATGATCATTATTTAAATGTGTGAATTTTGTATATTCTGGATTCTCAAAATCATTGTTTGGTGAAAACTGAATAAATACCAGACATGGTGCAAATACTTTGTAATTGTATTTAAATACGTATATGATTATGTACTCCATTATAAAATTTCTTGCATAAAGAATGGGATTTCAGGTAAAAATGAAAGTATATGAATACTGGTGCAAATACTTTCAAAATGTATTCATGAATGCATTCATGAATATATTCTTTAATATTATTTTAATAATCATATCAGTTATATTTCATTTTAAAAAATCATATGATTCTCTTATTATTTTTAATAAAAATTATATTTGGGACAATATTTGTAATTTTTTTAATAAATAGTTAAACTCTTATATTACATGTTCTGCTTATAAGTTATATGGCCAAGTCAAAATCTGTGTGACAATAGCACTCCATTTGTTAATAAAATAAATGAAATCAATCCTCTTCCCTGTCTCCAAAGATACTATCAAAATCATACATACAACTCATAATACAGCTTATATTTATTACCACACAAAACCAGCATGTGCCTCATTTCTAAAAAATATTTTTTTATCATATATAACAGCTGAGCGTCGTGACCCATAGGTCCCTTGTTTGATACCAAATTTATTGTGAAAGTGATTTAAATAATATTTTATTTGTTTTGTAAAATTGATGTAAGTTTAAATCACTCTCCATATTCCTAAATTATCCTATGTTTCTTTTGCTGCTCTGAAGAAGGGCATGCCTGAAGAATAAAAGTCATGCTTGCTTCCATTATTGTAAAGTTTACCACCTCTCTGTTCACTCTCGAGATGTATTATGTGATGGAATAAAGAAGTCCTGAAGAATAAAAGTCATGCTTGCTTCCATTATTGTAAAGTTTACCACCTCTCTGTTCACTCTCGAGATGTATTATGTGATGGAATAAAACATGGCATCACATCCAAATGAACATATACACCCGAGAAGATGGGGAACTTTTGTCTCCAGTTTGGTTCTGTCCAGAATCTTGACGTAAAAAGTATTTTTATTGGATATATTTATAAGGATTTGGAAACAGGACTCAGCCCTACATAAATTCCTCTCCTGATACATACATAAAGGATTGAATTGTCAGCTATGATACTAAATAATAATATGCAATAATCATGAATAATTCCTCTATAGACAATTTTTAGTTACATTGAAAATCTTTATTTATTGACTATGAGAACGAAGATTAAATCTAAACGGAAGTATGTACTATAAAATAAATTTATGTGAAATATATTTAAAAATAAAAATGAACAAGTATGCATATAATTATAAATCAATATTTTACATATGCCAAGGCCTTTACAATGGGTTGCTTTAAGTAACATGTATTCATGAGTTCATACAATTATCTTATAAATTCGACTTGAATCACCCCAATAACGATCATTGAGGTTTCAAAATATTAAAAAAATACAGAATTAAAGAAGCTGAAATAATTAAGATCTCCATTATTATTAGGCGTCTTGAAAATGACAAACACAGTATAAGAAAATTGTGTAGGTAACTGGATGATATAGTTGCTTTCAATATTATTTAAACATGTGATTGTGGTGCTAGATTATAGCACTCATGGCTGTGCAAGGTCTAGAATCCTACCATCAGTTTAAGTAATAGTAATAGTAATAGTAATAGATACCCCAGTAATAGTAATAGTAATAGTAATAGAAGATAAAATGTGGTAATGGTAATAGTAATATCAGAAATTGAAAGTAATAGTAATAGTAGTAGTAATAGAACAACTGTAATAGACCCCATGTCTGTTTTTTATCATTGTGAGATAGGGCAATTAGTGTATTGGAAGAGGGGAAAGTTATACTGGTATGAGGTTGCACCTTTGTTCCAGTGGGCTGAGATGACTCATGGGGGAGTGGAACACATTTCTGGGCTTGCATTCACATGTATCCTGTGACTGAAAAGCACACTCCTAAGACAGACTGGGATCCTGACCTTTCCTTTTGTTCCAAGAAACTAGGTGATGTATTTAGGGTTTCTCTTGCTGTGACTGACAGATAACAATGCATGTGATGAGTGCATGGACATCTTCCTCTGTTAACCAAGGTTTTATCAGTAGAAACACCATCCCAGTCTCACTGGAGGGTTAATATTTTCCTATCTTATCAAGCTCAGGTGATATCTTATCTGATGTTTGAATGGTGTGGTTTTATGAACTTTTGTATCATCAGGAGATGATCACAAGGAGAAAAAAAAACATTGGTAAATACTGATGCTGGTCTGGCATGCTTTGTTTTTCCTGATGCTGGTCTGGCATTCTTTATTTTTCCTGATGCTGATCTGGCATGCTTTGTTTTTCCTGATGCTGGTCTGGCATGCTTTGTTTTTCAGTCCAAACAAGTTAGTTACATTCAAAACAGAAACAGGACAACCCATTGTAAAGGCCTTGGCATATGTGAAATATTGATTTATAATTATATGCATACTTGTACACTTTATATTATTTTCATATATATTTCACATAAATTTATAGTCAATAAATAAAGATTTTCAGTGTAACTAAAAATTTGTCTCCAGAGGAATTATTCATGATTATTGCATATTATTATTTAGTATCAAAGCTGACAATTCAATCCTTTATGTATGTATCAGGAGAGGAATTTATGTAGGGCTTATAAATATATCCAATAAAAATACTGTTTACGTCAAGATTCTGGACAGAACCAAACTGGAGACAAAAGTACCCCATCTTCTCGGGTGTACATGTTCATTTGGATGTGATGCCATTTTTTATTCCATCACATAATACATCTCGAGAGTGAACAGAGAGGTGGTAAACTTTACAATAATGGAAGCAAGCATGACTTTTATTCTTCAGGCATGCCCTTCTTCATAGCAGCAAAAGAAGCATAGGATAATTTAGGAATATGGAGAGTGATTTAAACTTACATCAATTTTACAAAACAAATAAAATATTATTTAAATCAGTTTCACAATAAATTTGGTATTAAACAATCTTGTACTTTAAATTTTGTACATAACAGGATCTAATTATTTGATATCAAAATTTCAGATATTAAATAATAAAATATGAACAGTTACTTATATTCTCATATTACATAATCAAATAAATTAATATCATGAAAAAATGGTTCATTTAATTTTCAAAATATAAATTAACATAATCTAGATACTGAATGAAGGTCTGCTTAATTGGAACTATGAAATAACAGAAAAGTATTAAAAGAATAGTTTTAAAAGAATATGTATATAAATTAACTAGATAATACATGTGCCTGCAGTATGACTTTGTCCAAGTGATAAAAACCTTTAAAAAATCTTCTCCTCCAAAACTGCCAAGCCAAATTGTTCAATATTTCAAAAGAATTATCCTAGGACATGGTTCTTTCAATCATATCAGAAAAGCTTAATTTGTCTTATGGCCAGTATTATGTCTATTTCAAACTGAGGACTGCAAAACTGTTCTTCTACAAAATTATTGGTTCAATTATAACTTCTGTAACATTGCACAAAAGTTATTTGTAGGTGGCCTTTGTTCAAGTTTACTTGAATAATTTTTGGCAGAATTATTGGACCTGTAACAATGAAAGGACTATATCCTTTATTATTCTTGATATTTTGATAAAAAGTTTATGAATATGTCAGCTTAAAAAAAAACATTTCAGTCTTTCAGTATGTGTAAACAGATTTACCAACAGGCCAAGATTGTGTCTGTATCTTTAAATAGGTTGAGAAACTGCAAACTGTTTCAGATTTGGCGACAGATCAAGAGTTCATTTAGTGCAGCCAGATATAGGTCAAGAGTTCAATCAGTGCAGCCAAGCACAAGGCATGTGATCACCTCATGGGTGACATATGAACACCTCATGGGCACCATTTGATCACCTCATGGGTGTCATGCCCCTCAGGGCTGCATGTGGAGCCAATCTGTGAGCTTATGCAATGGTGTGGCTACTATTTCAGATTTAGCAACAGGCCAAAGGTCAGTCTGGATCTATTAATAGCTTTGGCAGACTGCCAACTATATCAGATTAGGCAACAGGTCAAGAGTTCACTCAGTGCAGTCAGGTACAGGTCAAAAGTTCACTCAGTCTAACCAGGTGCAGGTCATGATTTCACTCAGTGCAGTAGCCTGAGCTAGCAAATTTGTCACAGTCCATTCAGGGCAACTGCCCTTCTCACCTATGCCTCGTCAGCCCCATGCATCAGACTCAGGTAAGTTTGATGTATTGGCCTGATATTTTGAACTGTCTATGTGTCTTTGATTGCTGTCTCTATCACAAGAGAGATGTCGCCACCTACAATGAATTTGCAAAGTGTATGTGCCTGCTTATTTCTACAGAGGAATTTGAAATATCAGCCTGAAATTGGGCATATTTATACATGTTGAATAGCTTCGTTGTATACAAGAACTGGTGGTGCCAGCTACAATCATTTTTGTGTTGTGTGCACCCATGCTAGAATTTCAGCAGTGATGTTTGTGTAATTGTTTCTTATTCAAAATGTTTAGTACTTGCATTGTTTATATACATGAGAAGTAATGGTCCAGCATTGTAGCATTATACCTGATATATTTCCCAATGCACAGGTTTGCATAAGGCCTGTAGGCCTTGTTTTCTTATAAGCACTGTTGAATTTAATTTCATATCCAGTATGTATATGCAAGGGTGTTGTAACTCCCACCATCCCCTTCTTCACCGTACTGAGTCCTTGCTCCTTGGCACTGTGAACAATAGTTCTATTGCTATAGCATAAAATTTAATAATTAAAGAAAATATCTACAGAGAGACAGAGGTGTAATATCAAAATCTCCCCCCCATCAATTCATTCCACTTGTAGAGTGGAGACATTATGGCAACTGTATACATATCATAAAATTGAAAAAAAAGATTTATTAAATAAATTGGATCTCATTAGACAAATGTGTAAACTGTTGAACTGTCAACAGCTAAAAAAAATGGAACCAATGGAAACGCATGGTAAGATCTCAAAATATTATTTGCAACCATTTCTTCAATCACATCAACCAACTATGGCCTAGCTAGGTTACCTCTTGCTCTCAGACTTTATCTACATTTCATAATATTTTAGATTTTAACCTACCAGGTGTTCAAGTACTGTTGAATGCTCCTTCCCCTCTCTTTCCTCTCCGTTTCTCTCTACATCCACCCCTTCTTGCTGCCCTCACTGTTCCCTTCTCCAAACCCTATCTCAATGTCAGCCTCAGTAAACAAGAACAAGATGAATCAGATGTATTCATATTTTTATATTTTGCATAACTATTTGTCCATAGGTACCTATGTACATGCCAGAAATTATGTCAATATTGTGTCTTATGTAGACATGGTGGGCATCAAAATAATGTACCTTGTCAAGACTGAAGAGATATCATGTCACACAGTAACAAATTCATAAATCCCTTCATGTCAGGTTGAACTCCTTTCATCATTCCATCACTGCTTAGTATACTGTCATTACATTCATATTTGCTCAAATATATCGCTATTGTCAGCCCCTCCTAAATTAATAAAATATAAACCACTATATTTTACTCCATATTAATCCATCAGTCAGGTTCCATTCATAAGCTTTATTGTCTGGATATAGTATCACAATGATGATACATTTATAGTCCAATCACAGTCAGCTGAGTGCCGTGACCCATGGGTCCCTTGTTTTTTCATTTTATCTGTATAACATCTCTGTTAAATTCCTCTGAATGTGTAACACTCTGCCGACAAAAAATGAATGCCAAACACCATGATTTAAAATTGAAACAAAGCTTTAAAAAACTTTGAATGGTTGTTATCTGAAAAAAAAAAGAATTTTAGTTTGTAAAATTTTCCTTAATGTCCTACTTTTTGAGAACACCTTTCATTGGTAAGTTGACAGTTATGATCATAATATTTTCATTTAAATATGTGGGGAATTTATTCCTGTGTACGTCAAAAAGGTTTCTCATAGTTTACTTGTATCCACAGACAAAGTTGGGATACTATGGTTTCACGACAGTCCTGTCACCGCTGCCACAGAAAAATCTTGTGAGCTGGATAACTAAAAAAATATTTCACTGATCTTTTTTTAAACTTTACATTTGCATAGATATAGTAAGAGGACAAAGCCTATTTAAAATGAGGTCATGACCTTTGCTAGGAGAGTGACCTTGACCTTGAATAGGTCCATTTTTGCTGAAAATAACACAAATTCTTAAATATCTCAAGAAAGCTTGCATGGACTGGTCCAAAAATCAAGGTGACCAAAGATCTTGGATGGCCTTGTGATATGCTGGAAACTGGTGGCGCCACCTATTATCCTTTTCTTGTTTTTACGCCTTTTAATACCCCCATAATTGCCACTTGACAGTACTGTGAGCTTTATAAATAAAAAACTAATGGACAGATTTCTTTCATATTATGAACATGTAGAGAGTTGGGTTTGGGGATGAGGTCTATTTAAATTTGGGTCATGACCTTTACCATGAGAGTGGCCTTGATTTTTAATATTTCCATATTTGGTGAAAATCACACACCTCTTATGATATCTCCAGTGTTGATAGCCTTATGGATTGCAAACGTGACTTATGTATGGCCCACCAATAAAGTAAGAACCCTATAGGTTCTAGGGTCATCAGGTCAAAGGTCAAGGTCACTGGACTCGCATCTTTAAAGATATTGTGGATGCATTTTAAGCCAAACTTTTCATCCCAGATGTTCCATCTTGAAATATAGCTTACGTGCCAATAGTAGATGATCCATATCAATTTTGGGGTCACAAGGTCAAAGGTCAAGGCCACAGGAGCTATCTGTAAAAAATTAGTTTTCGAATGATAATTCCAGCTATTTTTGATGTATGGATCTCAAACTTGACTTATATATGTCCCATTAAAAAATTGATTTTAGGGTCTCAAGGTCTAAGGCCAAGGTCACAGAACACATCTTTAAAAAGATTGTTGATGCATTTTCAGCCAAACTTTTCATCTCAGACCTTTTATCTTGCACATATAGTTCACCAGCCAATAGAGGAAGACCCCTGTCCATTTTGAGGGCACAAGGTCAAAGGTGAAGGTCATAGGGGCCATCTGTCCAAAAATTTGGTTCCGGGATGATAATTCAAGCTAGGATTGACATGTGGATTTAAAACTTGAAATTGTTAAATTTAGCATGTCTATCCATCTTCGAAAATTTTTGTGAAAACCAGACAGGTGGCGCCACCTACCTTCCTGTTTCTGTAAAATAAATTAATGCTCTTTTCTCAAGAGAGATTCAACATATTTGCCCCCATATTTGGTGAAAAATATTGGTTCTCAAGTTGATAGATGGAAGAAACCATAGTGGCTTGCTAAGTGTCAGTATATGCTGCTGAAGATGGGGGGCCTATTCTTAAAGGGGGGAGGGGGATTAATTGTCTGGGGATACCCACAGGTGCCAAGAAATATCTAGTTAAAGATGTGTTAATAATCTTTTGTTAAAATATTTTATGTTTATGTTTGATATTTAAAACTGATGCCAAAGACCTAAATCAGATTTGATTTAACCATGCCCAATTGAGTGTTAGGTGAAATTTTGCATAAAATAAATACTTGAAAGAACGTACAACCGGATTTGAGTTAATTGAACCACTACCTATGATACAGAATATGGTAATCACATGTACCAAGTTTGTGTTATGATACCAGTTTATAAAATAGTTAAAAAGTCTCTTAATATCTCCTCTCAACAAAGTTGCGATGGGATATAGAAATGCCTCTGTTCGTCTGTCCATCCGAAATTGGCTTGTGGATTGATTTCAAGCAGAACCGTTCCACCAAAACCTTTCGTCTTGCACATTTGGCTCACCCACCCATAGATGAAGAACCCTATCTGTTTTGAGGTTACGGGGTCAAAGGTCACAGCCACAGGACCCACTTCTTGAAAAAGCTTGTGGACCTATCTATTTAAGCCAAACTGTTTGACCAAAACCTTTCATCTTGCAGATATGGCTCACCCACCCATGGATGAAGTCCCCTATTGATTTTGAGGTCACTGGTAAAAAGTCACTCCAACAAGGCCCACTTCTTGAAAAAGCTTGTGGACTGATTTTAAGCCAAACCGTTCCACCAAAACCTTTCATCTTGCAAATATGGCTCGCCCACCTATGGATGAAAAACCCTATCCATTTTAAGGTCTTTGGGTCAAAGGTCACAGCCACAAGGCCCACTTCTTAAAAAAGCTTGTGGACCAATTTTAAGCCAAACCATTTGACCAACACCTGTCACTGTCATGTTGCTCATATGGCTCACCCACCCATGTGAAGAACCCTACTTAGTTTGAGGTCACAGGAGCTAAGGTCAAGGCAAGAGAGCTGACCTCCTCATTTTCACGCTGTGTTATACACCCATTCTAATTATTCCCTGTGTGAGGGGATGCTCCTCGTTGTGGTGCCCTTGTTTTATTTATTTAAGTTTACAATGGTCAGTAGCACATTAATGACATGACTAGGTAACAAAATTAATTAATGATGATATGTTTTTTTTTCAATTTTTAGCTCAGCTGACTGTAAGTCATCTGAGCTATAGCGATCACTCTTTGTCCGACGTCCGTCCGGCCGTCCGGCCATCCGGCCATCTGTCCGTTAACAAGGCACAAATCGTAACCACTGGACCTGGAATCTTCTTACTTTACATCCAGAGAGGTCCATGAAAAATCTCCTTGGAAACCTGGAATTAGGTCTCTGTTACCCATATCCTTTGAGCTATGGGGCCCAAAAGTACCCCCCCAGAATAGTCAAAAATTTCATACAAAAACTTCAATATCTCATTAACTACATCACTGATGGTCATGAGTTTTGGCATTCATATTGATCATGAGATGTTCCATCAGTTCCTGCAGACTGGTGGCGCCACCTGTATTTTTTTATTTTTTACGAATTTTTTCTCTATTCTTGAGACCTTTAAAAATGTGGACATCTGTTACCAGGGCACAAATCGTAAAGACTAGACCTAGAATCTTCATTCTTGACATTCTGAGAGACCTATGAAAAGTCTCCATGGAAACCAGAAATTAAGTCTCTGTTACCGATATTCTTCAAGCTATGGGGCCCCAAAGTACCCCCCAGAATAGTGAAAAATTTCATACAAAAACTTCAATATCTCATTAACTACATCACTGATGTCATGATTTTTGGCATACATATTGATCATGAGATGTTTCATCAGTTTCTACAGACTGCTGGCGCCACCTGTATTTTTCAATTTTTTATGAATTGTTTTCTCTATTTTGAGACCTTTAAAAATGTGAACATCTGTTAACAGGGCACAAATCTTAAAGACTGGACCTAGAATCTTCATTCTTGACATTTTGAGAGATCTATAAAAAGTCTCCATGGAAACCAGAAATAGGTCTCTGTTACCCATATCCTTTGAGCTAACGGGCCCCAAAGTACCACCCTGAATAGTCAAAAATTTCATAAAAAAACTTCAATATCTGATTAACTACATCACTGATAGTCACAATTTTTGGCATACATATTGATCATGAGATGTTCCATCAGTTTCTGCAGACTGGTGGCGCCACCTGTATTTTTCAAATTTTTACAATTTTTTTTCTCTATTTTTTAGACCTTTAAGGATGTAGTTATCTGTCAACAGGGTTCAGATTGGACCTAGAATCTTCAATCTTGACACACAGGGAGACCTATGAAAAGTCTTCATGGAAACCTGAAATTAGGTCTCTGTTACCCATATCCTTTAAAATATGGCACTCCAAAGTACAGCTCAGGATAATGGAAAATTTTATACAAAAGCTGAAGTATCTGAACAACTAATGCAGAGATCACCATAATTGTTTGTATGGATATTGATCATGGAGTGTTTCATCAGTTTCTGCAGCCTGGTGGCACCACATATATTTGTTCGGGCTTTTTTTTAAATTTTTTTCTCTAAATTTGAGACCTTTAAAGATATGAACATCTGTTAACATGGCACAAATCATAACAACTGGACCTAGAATCTTCATTCTTGTCATGCAAGGAGGCCCATGAAAAGTGTCTATGGAAACCTGAAATTAGGTCTCTGTTACCAATATCCTTCAAGCTATAGGACTCCAAAGTATTATCCCTCAGAATAATGGAAAATTTGATACAAAAGCTGAAGTATCTGAACAACTAATCCAGAGACCACCATGCTTCTTTGCATGGATATTGACCATTAAGTGTTTTTAGCTCAGCTGACTATAAGTCATCTGAGCTATAGTCGTGGTCCATTGTCCGTCGTCCGTCCGTCTGTCCGTCCGTCCGTCCGTCCGTCCGTCCGTCCATAGATGTGGCACGTTTTAAAACCGTAAGACCTAGGAATCCAAAATTCTGCATAATGTTAGATGTCCCCAAGATCTCCTACCAAGCCGAAAACTGGGTCTTTGCGACTTCGTTCCTTTGAGAAATTAAGGAAAAACCTCAATTTTTTATTAAAATCCTATTTTCACACTTCAGGACTGCCTAATATCAAAACCACTCATTTGCTTTTCCTCATATTTACCATAAATATTCCTCTATATAGTTCCTATGTACATGCCAGAAATTAAGTCTGTAATGTATAAATTCTTTAAGTTATGGGCCCAAACAGAATGGACTTTGTAAAAAATCAGGAAAAATAATAACTCACTTAACATGAAACATTTTGAAACTAGAGTCTATTTTCTCAAGTATTTAACTATGTTTAATTAAGATTCAATTGTTAACCCAAAATTAGATCTGAATTTTGTAAATTTTTTAAGTTATTAGCATAAAAAATAAATCAGTACCTTAAATTTTGCCAAACTTTGACCATGGCACGTTTTTTACCTGTAAGCACCATTGATTTAATTTTCACAGCATGTAAACATAAATATTTAGTTTGTCTAAATCTGAAATTTGAAAATAAAAGCTTGAAAATTAAGCTAGTTACTGATTTTTTTTCTGTAGTCACTTGCTTTGATTACAGATGCAGGGTCCCACTCCAGGTCACTGGAAGTCAGCTATGCCAGGGTTTCTGATTTGTTACAGTCACTGGGGGAGATCCCCTGCTGCGACAGGTGTACAGTTATTCTCATATCACTACCCCAATCACAACCCCCTCCTCCCCCCCCCCCCCCCCGCCCCCCCCCCCCCCCGCAAACCCAACCCACCAAGTGTTATGCAGTAATTGTTATTGTTTTCACTGTATCTCCTTAATTGTAATGCTGTTTCCACTCCGATATGCAAAAACTTTCCTTGAAAAAATAATGCAAGGTGTAATCCAGAAGATGCAATGTTGTGTAATGTAGCATTTTTAGCTCAGCTGACTATAAGTCATCTGAGCTATAGTCGTGGTCCATTGTCCGTCGTCCGTCCGTCTGTCTGTCCGTCCGTCCGTCCGTCCGTAGATGTGGCACGTTTTGAAACCGTAAGACCTAGGAATCCAAAATTCAGCATAATGTTAGATGTCCCTAAGATCTCCTACCAAGCCGAAAACTGGGTCTTTGCGACTTCGTTCCTTTGAGAAATTAAGGAAAAACCTCAATTTTTTATTAAAATCCTATTTTCACACTTCAGGACTGCCTAATATCAAAACCACTCATCTGTTTTTCCTCATATTTACCATAAATATTCTTCTATATAGTTCCTATGTACATGCCAGAAATTAAGACTGTTAAGTATAAATTCTTTAAGTAATGGGCCCAAACATAATGGACTTTGTAAAAAATCAGGAAAAATATTTACTCACTTAACATGAAAAATTTTAAAACTAGAGTCTATTTTCCCAAGTATATAACTATGTTTAATTAAGATTCAATTGTTTACCCAAAATTAGATCTGAATTTTGTAAATTTTTTAAGTAATTAGCATAAAAATAAAATCAGTACCTTAAATTTTGCCCAACTTTGACCATGGCACGTTTTTTTCCTGTAAGTACCATTGATTTAATTTTCACAGCATGTAAACATAAATATTTAATTTGTTTAAATCTGAAATTTGGAAGTAAAAGCTTGAAAATTAAGCTAGTTATTGATTTTTTTTCTTGAGGCTCTATTGTAGTCATTTGCTTTGATTACAGATTACAGATGCAGGGTCCCACTCCAGGTCACTGGAAGTCAGCTATGCCAGGGTTTCTGATTTGTTACAGTCACTGGGGGAGATCCCCTGCTGTGACAGGTGTACAGTTATTCTCATATCACCACCCCAATCACCCCCCCCCCCCCCCATCCCCCCCCCCCCCCCCCGCAAACCCAACCCAGCAAGTGTTATGCAGTATTGTTATTGTTTTCACTGTATCTCCTTAATTGTAATGCTGTTTCCACTCTGATATGCAAAAACTTTCCTTGAAAAAGTAATTCAAGGTGTAATCCAGAAGATGCAATGTTGTGTAATGTAGCATTTTTAAAGAAATCATTTTTCTTTTAAATGATTTTACCAATCATAATGGAACCCATCAGTATGCTTAAATTATGATAAAATATGAAGCACATTATGGATAAATAAAGACACAATTAAAAATTGTGATATCTAAATCAAGTATTTTTTTTAGATATTTATTGTTTTTCAGATTTAAAAGATATATTTTTGTGGTAAAAAATAAATAAACATTTGTATGCATGATGTGGTGTTATCTGACAAGATTGAGATTTATGATGATGCAATTGAGAATTATGAATCAACTTTTTATATTCAGATATATATATATTGAAAATGTGTAAAAATATAAACTTAAATTAAAAAAAAAATTGATGTGATAAAAAAATGAGGATTTATTACAAACATTTGTTCATTATTTTCCTGCATCAGCAGAATTTGAGATCAGGCTTCGTTTGCCATGTTTTATGTTGTTAATTAGTTATATTTCAGCTGTATACATTTCATAAAAAAAACATATATTTAATAATATATATACAAAAAAAAGATTCGATTGAACAAATGTGTAAACTACTGAAATGTCAACAGTTAATCGAAAAGCCAACTAATGATCATGGTAATTGTACAGAGCATTTGTTCACAAACTGCTCACATGCTTCAGTTTCAACATTAGGAAACACATGGTCAGGTCACTAAATATTATTTGCAACAATTTCTTGCTCATCAATACAAACCAATCATATAAACCAACCATGGCCTTTATTACCTCTTCCTCTTACACTTTATCTCAATTTGATATTATTTTAGATTTTTACCTTCAAGGATAATGTCAGCTGAGCACAGTGACCCATAGGTCCCTTGTTAAAGATATCAATTTTCTTTTAAATGATTTTAACAAATATAATTGAACCCATCAGTATGCTTAAATTATTTTAAAATATGAAACACATTATGGATAAATAAAAACACAATTAAAAATTGTGAAATCTAAATCAAGTATTATTTTTAGATATTTATTGTTTTGCAGATTTAAAAGATATATTTTTGTGGTAAAAAATAAATAAACATTTGTATGCATGATGTGGTGTTATCTGACAAGATTGAGATTTATGATGATACAATTGAGAATTATGAATCAACTTTTATGTTCAGATATATATGTTAAATTGGAAATGTATAGAAATATAAACTTAAATTAGGAAATAATTGATGTGATAAAAAAATCAGGATTTAATACAAACATTTGTTCATTATTTTCCTGCCTCAGCAGAATTTGAGATCAGGCTTTGTTTGCCCTGTTTTATGTTGTTAATTAGCTATATTTCAACTGTATACATTTCATAAAAAATACATATATAATTAATAATATATATTATACAAAAAAATAGATTCAATTGAACAAATGTGAAAACTACTGAAATGTCAACAGTTAATCGAAAAACCAACTAATGATCATGGTAATAGTACAGATCATTTGTTCACAAACTGCTCACATGCTTTAGTTTCAACAGTAGGAAACACATGGTCAGGTCACAAAATATTTTTTGCAACAATTTCTTGCTCATCAATACAAACCAATCATATAAACCAACCATGGCCTTTATTACCTCTTCCTCTTACACTTTATCTCCATTGGATATTATTGTAGATTTTTACCTTCAAGGTTAACGTCAGCTGAGCACAGTGACCCATAGGTCCCTTGTTATTAGTTTCTGTAGACTGGTGGAGCCACCTATATTTTTTTAAAGTTTACGCATTTTTAGCTCAGCTGACTATAAGTCATCTGAGCTATAGTCGTGGTCCATTGTCCGTCGTCCGTCCGTCTGTCCGTCCATCCGTCCGTCCGTAGATGTGGCACGTTTTGAAACCATAAGACCTAGGAATCCAAAATTCAGCATAATGTTAGATATCCCCAAGATCTCCTACCAAGTCGAAAACTGGGTCTTTGCGACTTCGTTCCTTTGAGAAATTAAGGAAAAACCTCAGTTTTTTAGCTCAGCTGACTTTCAGTCATGCTGGGCTATAGCGATGGGTCTTTGTCCGGCGTCCTTCCGTCTGTCCGTCCGGCCGTCCGTCCGGCCGTCCGTCCGGCCGGCCGTCCGTCCGTTAGCAGGGCACAAATCGTAACCGTAGGGGCAAGGGCGATGAACCCTATGCAGTCTTAAAAGTTTATAAAAAGATCTCCTTGCAAACCTGAAATTAGGTCACTGCGACCTATATTCACGAAGTTATGGGGTGTGTTTGCACCCCCCAGAAATAACTCTTTGAGACAAAATTTTCATCCCAAACCTTCCATCTTTCACATACAGCTCACCTACCAACAGGGGAAGAACCATAATTTTTTTTAGGTCAAAAGGTCAAAGGTCAAGGTCACAGGAGCCTCTTCTTTGAAAACCCTGTGGATGCATTTTAAGCCAACCCTTTCATCCCAATTCTTTGATCTTTCACATATAGCTCACCTACTAAGTTGGAGAAGAATCCTATAGATTTTGAGGTCACAAGGTCAAAGGTCAGGGTCACAGGATCCACTTCTTTGAAAAGGTTGTGGACACATTTCAAGCTAGACTTTTCATTTCAAACCTTCCAGCACTATTATCGCTTCTCTGCCAACAGGGGAAAAGACCTGTTGATTTTGAGGTCAAAGGTCAAGTTCACAGCACCCACTTCTTGCGTGGAGTCATTTTCAGGCAAACTTTTCAATCATACCTTCCATCTGTCATATATGGCTTACCTACCAATAAGGGAAGAAGCCTATTGATGTTGAGGTCAAAAAGTCAAAGGTCAAGGTCACAATATTTAATTGTTCCAATTGCTTGTGAGCATATTTCAAGTGTAACTGTTCAACCCAAACCTTCAGGCTTTCACATATGCCACATCTATGCATCACTCAGTTTGACTCAAACTTCATATTTATGGGTCTTTTTGCTTGAATAAATGACTTATTGATTTTGGGGTCAGCAGGTTAAAGGTTGCAGGTCAAAGTTATTCACCCATTGGTTGCCAAGTAATTACACCAGATTTAAGTGGTCAGTAGTTACCCATCATTTAGAAAGAATCCAGTTGATATATGGGCAAAAGTCCAAGGTCATAGGTCAGGGATGTTCACAATTACTTATTTTATAGACCATCTCTATTTTTCTTGTATATATAACCATCCCACTCCAGCTGGTACCTCTCCCTGTATGGCTGTAATTGTGAGTGACACTGGTGACATATGA
The DNA here is from genome assembly GCA_026874595.1 of Sipunculus nudus. Classification (NCBI taxonomy): domain Eukaryota; kingdom Metazoa; phylum Annelida; class Sipuncula; order Golfingiida; family Sipunculidae; genus Sipunculus; species Sipunculus nudus. Next base: position 44,426,157 of record CM049318.1, on the reverse strand, counting down.
CTCCCTTTTGTATCAGCCTATTAAGTGATAAGGCTCAGTGATAAGTACCTCGTTACTTCATAACAAAAACACTGTTGTCAGAATGCTTCAGCCAGGCATTAAGACTATGAGAGTATAGTATTAAGGTTTAGCTACTGATTTATAAGATGATGGGAACATTTTGCAGTTTATTTTATGGAATCCTAGCAATAAACTTAGTTTCCTAGATATCTGAATATTTTAATATATATCACCACATATAAAAGCAAGTGTTTGTTCTCATAATATGTGGATGTGTACCTTGATTTAGGATGGCTTTTTGTTTTATTTCAAGACTCTTAGTCATGCTTTCTGCATTTCTTTTTCTTTCAGGTTTGGCAGTTTACCTACCCTGCTGACCCCATTGAAAAGCAGAGTGATAATAAAAAATATTGGACTTACACTTTTTACAATTGCATATCTATAAATCTGATATGAGGGATGGACATGCCTTTTGAATTATTTTGGGCATTTATTACTGGATAATTTGCCCCAAGTTTGGTCTCTTATTGAATAATGTGGGATATCAAATGTCATACTTGTCAGAAATCCATTATGTCTGCCAGTTAGCCACCTTAGAAATTCTTTCTTCAGGGCAGTTTCAGTAATTTTTCTTTAATGTTTGGTCTGATTTAGAGAATGTTTGTTGTCTGATTTCAGACTTGTCAGAAGTCCAATATGGCCACCAGGCAACCATATTTTAATTCCTTTTGATCATATTATCTCAAGAACAGTTAAAGTGAATGCAGTTGGATGTATATTTATGTAATCTTGTAAAGGATTGGGTCAAATATTTCTGAATAAATATTACCATCATTTATAAAAGTGCAGTACAGTTGGCTTGTATTGAATAAAAATTCATACAGAAGCACCTGTTTCTCAATAATTCTAACATGTATTTCCTTGATTTTTGCTATATATTTTGATCTAATATTTGCCCTTTGTGGTGTTCCTTTTGAGACTGACAGGTTTCAAGCAAGCTGTTGGAATAGTTCCTGATAGCTTAACAATCATGCATTTTCCTCAGACCATCAATTCACTGTGTTTTAACCAGACATAGGTGATATATATTTCTGTTGTCAAAGAAAATTTTCAACAAATTGGCAAATTGGTTCTTAAAAATTTGACTGGAAGATGTGAATCTCAGTCCATGATGTCACAGGTCATGCTTGTTGCTATATATTTTGATCTTATATTTGCCCTTTGTGGTGTTCCTTTTGAGACTGACCAGTATCAAGTAAGCTATGGGAATAGTTCTGTATACCTTAACAATTATACATTTTCCTTAGACCATCGATTCCCTGTGTTTTAACCAGACATAGGTGATATATATTTCTGTTGTCGTAGAAAATTTCAACAAATTGGCAAATTGGTTCTTCAAAGTTTGACTGGAAGTTGTGAATCTCAGCCCATGATGTCACAGGTCATGCTTGGCAGCTGAGCGTCATGACCCTTGGGTCACTTGTTATTAAAATCCTATTTCCACACTTCAGGACTGCCTATTATCAAAACTACTCATCTGTTTTCCCTCATATTTACCATAAATATTTCTCTATATAGTTCCTATGTACATGCCAGAAATTAAGACTGAAAAGTATAAATTCTTTAAGTTATGGGCCCAAACATAATGGACTTTGTAAAAAATCAGGAAAAAAAATAACTCACTTAACATGAAAAATTTTGAAACTAGAGTCTATTTTCTCAAGTATATAACTATGTTTAATTAAGATTCAATTGTTTACCCAAAATTAAATCTGAATTTTGTAAATTTTTTTAAGTTATTAGCATAAAAAAAAATCAGTACCTTAAATTTTGCCCAACTTTGACCATGGCACATTTTTTCCTGTAAGCACCATTGATTTAATTTTCACAGCATGTAAACATAAATATTTAGTTTGTCTAAATCTGAAATTTGAAAATAAAAGCTTGAAAATTAAGCTAGTTATTGATTTTTTTTTCTGTAGTCACTTGCTTTGATTACAGATGCAGGGTCCCACTCCAGGTCACTGGAAGTCAGCTATGCCAGGGTTTCTGATTTGTTACAGTCACTGGGGGAGATCCCCTGCTGTGACAGGTGTACAGTTATTCTCATATCACCACCCCAATCACCCCTCTCCCCCCCCCCCCCCCCCCCCCCCCCCCCCCGCCGCAAACTCAACCCACCAAGTGTTATGCAGTAATTGTTATTGTTTTCACTGTATCTCCTTAATTGTAATGCTGTTTCCACTCCGATATGCAAAAACTTTCCTTGAAAAAATAATTCAAGGTGTAATCCAGAAGATGCAATGTTGTGTAATGTAGCATTTTTAAAGAAATCTAAATCAAGTATTATTTTTAGATACTGTTTTGCAGATTTAAAAGATATATTTTTGTGGTAAAAAATAGATAAACATTTGTATGCATGATGTGGTGTTATCTGACAAGATTGAGATTTATGATGATACAATTGAGAATTATGAATCAACTTTTATATTCAGATATATATGTTAAATTGGAAATGTATAGAAATATAATCTTAAATTAGAAAATAATTGATGTGATAAAAAAATCAGGATTTAATACAAACATGTGTTCATTATTTTCCTGCCTCAGCAGAATTTGAGATCAGGCTTTGTTTGCCCTGTTTTATGTTGTTAATTAGCTATATTTCAACTGTTTACATTTCATAAAAAAAATACATATATATTTAATAATATATATTATACAAAAAAATAGATTCAATTGAACAAATGTGTAAACTACTGAAATGTCAACAGTTAATAAAAAAAAACCAATTAATGATCATGGTTATAGTACAGATCATTTGTTCACAAACTGCTCACATGCTTTAGTTTCAACATTAGGAAACACATGGTCAGGTCACAAAATATTTTTTGCAACAATTTCTTGCTCATCAATACAAACCAATCATATAAACCAACCATGGCCTTTATAACCTCTTCCTCTTACACTTTATCTCCATTAGATATTATTTTAGATTTTTACCTTCAAGGTTAACGTCAGCTGAGCACAGTGACCCATAGGTCCCTTGTTTCTCTATTTTTGAGATATATTAATACAGACACAATCTCAGCCTGTTGGTTAATCTGTATGATGCTTCAGTTGAATGGTTATATACTACCATTCAGATGATAAAATTTCCTTTTGCAAATCTCTTACCAGTCAGCTGAGTGTCATGACCCATGGGTCACTTGTTATTTTTATGCCCCCACCACAAAGTGGCCGGGGCATATAGTATTACCCATTTCCGTCATTCTGTCGTTCTGTCATTCTGAAATGAAACAGTTGTACAGACTTTTCATCACAATGCCTGCAGATATTGGCCTGATTTTTGGTGTGTGGGCAGATAATGACCAGTTACAGATCAAGTTTGTGTTTCGTCCCAGTTGACCTACTTTTAACCATATGACGGCTCTTGGACAGAGAAAATTTCATGAAAAATTGAAATTTTCATGACAAATGCACATGTACAGACTTTTTTTCGCAATGCTTGCAGATATTGGCCTAATTTTTGGTGTGTGGGTGCATAATGACCACTTACAGATCAAGTTTTCATTTTGTCCTGGTTGACCTAATTTTGATCGTATGATGGCTCCAGAATATAGAAAATTTAATAAAAAATAGAAATTTTCATGATAAATGCACATGTATGGACTTATTTCGCAATGCTTGCAGATATTGGCCCAATTTTTAGTGTGTGGGTGCATAATGACCACTTATAGATCAAGTTGGCATTTTGTCCCAGTTTACCTACTTTTGACTGTTTGAAATCCCTAAACATAGAAAATTTCATGAAAAATTGAAATTTACCTGATAAATGCACATGTACTGCATTTTTAGCTCAGCTGTCTATAAGTCATCTGAGCTATAGTCTTGGTCCATTGTCCGTCTGTCCGGATGTCCGTCCGTAAGACTGGCACGTTTTGACACCATTGGACCTACGAATCTGAAATTCGGCATACAGTTAGATGTCCCCAAAATCTCCTACCATGCTGAAAATTGGGTCAATAAGACTTCGTTTCTTCGAGATATTAAGGAAAAACCTCAATTTTTTATTAGAAATCTATTTTCACACTTCAGGACTGCCAAATATCAAAACCACTCATCTGGTTTTCTTCATATTTACCATAAATATTCCTCTATATAGTTCCTATGTACATGCCAGAAATTAAGTCAGTATTATTTAATTTAAAAAAGTTATGGGCCCAAACATAATGGACTTTGTAAAAAAAATCAGGAAAGATATTTGGTCACTTTAGACTAAAAGTGTTCAAGGTAGGGACTTTTATTCAGTAATATAACTTTAATTGATCAAAATTTAATTGTATACCCAAAATTAGATCAAAATCTGTTAAATTTTTTTAAATATTGCCAAAAATATAAAATTGGTACCTTAAATTTTGCCCAAGTTTGATCATGGCACGTTTTTTCCCTGTAACTGCTGAGGATTTCATTTTCAAAGTATGTTTTTGTTACCATTACAACTGTTAACACCAATAATTTGAAACCAGTTGATCAGAAACTGTAGATTTTATTCAAGTTTTCAAGCACCATGTCACATATTGTTTACATCAAGCTAGTGTTATGCAGTTTGCTTGAGCTCAGCTCCCCAGCTTCAGCTCTAAGTTCCTTAAATTTGGCATACAGTTAGATGTCTCCAAAATCCCCTACCATGCATGCCAAGAATTTGATCACTAGGACTTAATTCCTTCAAAATATTAATGAAAAACTTCATTTTTCCATTAAAAACCCATTGTTACACTGTAAGACTGCCTAATATCAAAACCACTGATCTGACTTTGATCATATATAATATACATATTTTTCTATACATTCCCTATGCACATGCTTAAAATGATGTCAGTATTGCGTAATTGTTGTAAGTTATGGGCCCAAACATTATGCACTTTTAAAAAAATCAAGAAATATATTTACTCCCTTAACAAGAGGATTGCTGAAGCTAGAGATTTTTTGTCAGGAATGTAACATTATTTAATCAAGATTCAATTGAATACCAAAAATTAGTCCTGAATTTTTCCAATTTTATAAGTTATTAGTATAAATATAAAATTAGTACCTTAAATTTTGCCCAACACTGACCATGGCACGTTTGTTTCCTGAGAGCACTGTTGATATAATTTTCATATCATGCACACATGAGGATTTCATCTTTGTAGTTTAGAAAGCTGAAAGAAATTGGCCAAATATTGTAGCTTTTATTAATGTTTTTATGAGACCATGTCAGACCAAGGCTCAATCAAGCCCCTCTTCAGTCACCTGTATGTTGACCTTGTTGACCTTTCATCAGATTATGCAGGCTTGAGCACTGGGGCAGCCAGGCAGCCAATGCCCAGCCACAGTTGATCCAGCTGTCCAACCCAACTCATCTAGTAGTTGTTTTGAAAAACAACATAACAATAAACAATAAATTAATAATTTTTTATTGGTTTTTAATAACAAATTAAAGAAAAATTAATAGAAAAGGAATTTGTTAGTTGATGAGTAACAGAAAATTACTGTTACTGATGATGTAAGAATCTTGTATGGATGGATAGAATGTCAGTGTCAATGTTATTCCAAATAACACCATGCAGTCACCTATGGTATTTTTCCGTTAAATTTTAATGATAAAAAAATAAACCATATTATTCATTACTAATCATTAAGGATCATATGAAGGAAATTAATGATAGACAAAGATGCAGTTGATAATATTAATCTAGATTCCTACTGTGTTTAGTGTGTAGATTGATGTGAAAGTAGTCCAAAGTGAATATATTACATTTATTTTCTTTAATATAGATAAAAGCCATAAAACCAGGTACTTATGATCATTATTTAAATTTGTGAATTTTGTATATTCTGGATTTTCAACATCATTGATTGGTGAAAACTGTATAAATAATAGACATGGTACGAATGCTTTGCAAATGTATTTGAATACGAATATGAATATATACTGATTAAAAAATTTTATTGCATAAGAATGGGAATTCAGGTAAAAATGAAAGTATTTGAGTATCAGTGCAGATACTTTCAAAATTATTCATGAATGCATTCATGAATATATTCTATAATATTATTTCAATAATCATTTCAGTTATATTTCATTTTAAAAAATCATATGATTTTCTTATGATTTTTAGCTCAGCTGACTATAAGTCATCTGAGCTATAGTTGTGGTCCATTGTCCGTCGTCCGTCTTTCTGTCCGTCCGTCGGTCTGTCCGTCCGTCCGTCCGTAGATGTGGCACGTTTTGAAACCGTAAGACCTAGGAATCCAAAATTCGGCATAATGTTAGCTGTCCCCAAGATCTCCTACCAAGTCTTTTCCTACTGAGTCTTTTGCGACTGAGTCTTTTCCTCTATATAGTTCCTATATACATGCCAGAAATTAGGTCTGTATTATATAATTTAAAAAAGTTATGGGCCCAAACATAATGCATTTTGTAAAAAATCAGTAAAGATATTTGATCACTTAACACAAAACATGTTAAAGCTATGGACTTTTTTTCCAATAATATAACTTAATAAATCAAAATTGAATTGTATACCCAAAATTAGATCAAAATTTAAAAATTTTTTTAAAATATTAGCAAAAATAAAAAATTGGTACCTTAAATTTTGCCCAACTTTGACGTTTTTTTTCCTGTAAGTACTGTGGATCTAATTATCACAGCATGTACAAATAAGAATTTAATCTGTTAAAATCTGAAATTTGAAATTAAAAGCTGCAAAATTATGGAAGGTATTGAATTTTGTTGGAGGCTCTTGTTGTATTCCCTTACATTGTCAAGCAGTCCACTGTGGTCACTGTTGGTCATTCAGTGCAGCTCTTTATGCTCCTAAGGTTGTTGGCATAATGTTAGATGTCCCCAAGATCTCCTTCCAAGCCGAAAAACTGGGTCTTTGCGACTTAGTTCCTTTGAGAAATTAAGGAAAAACCTCAATTTTTTATTAAAAACCTATTTTCACATTTCAGGACAGCCTAACTACGAAACCACTCACCTGTTTTTCCTCATATTTACCATAAATATTCCTCTATATAGTTCCTATGTACATGCCAGAAATTAGGTCTATATGATTTAAAAAAAGTTATGGGCTCAAACATAATGCATTTTGTAAAAAATCAGGAAAGATATTTGATCACTTAACACAAAACTTTTTAAAGCTATGGACTTTTTATCCAGTAATATATTTTTAATTAATCAAAATTAAATTGTATACCCAAAATTAGATCAAAATCTGTTAAATTTTTTAAAATATTAGCAAAAATAAAAAATTGGTACCTTAAATTTTGCCTAAATTTGACCATGGCATGTTTTTTTCTTATAAGTACATTTGATTTAATTTTCACAGCCAGTTAACATATGGATTTAATCTGATGAATTTTGAATTTGAAAGTATAAGCTTAAAAAATAGTCTAGCTATTGAAGTTTTTTAGAAGCCTAAATGTATTTGTATTTTCTAGCATCATGACCCTACTTTTGTTTACCTGGTAATCCAAAAATTGGCATAATGTTAGATGTAATTGTAAAAATTCATATTCTTCCATACATTTCCTATGAACATACCAAAATTTAGGTCAGTATTGCCTAATTTGTTGAAGTTATAGGCCCAAACAAAATGCACCTTGTAAAAAATCAGGATATATATTTACTCACTTAACATAAGAATGGCTGAGACTTTTTTTCAGGAATATAACATCATTTAATCAAGATTTAATTGTATACCGAAAATTAGATCTGAAATTTGCAATTTTTTTTAAGTTATTAGCTTAAATATAAAATCAGTACCTTAAATTTTGCCCAACTTAGGCCACAGCATGATTTTTAGCTCAGCTGACTATAAGTCATCTGAGCTATAGTCGTGGTCCATTGTCCGTCGTCCGTCCGTCTGTCCGTCCGTCCGTCCGTCCGTCCGTAGATGTGGCACGTTTTGAAACCGTAAGACCTAGGAATCCAAAATTTAGCATAATGTTAGATGTCCCCAAGATCTCCTACCAAGCCGAAAACTGGGTCTTTGCGACTTCATTCCTTTGAAAAAATTAAAGAAAAACCTCAATTTTTTATTGAAAACCTATTTTCACACTTTAGGACTGCCTAATATCAAAACCACTCATCTGTTTTTCCTCATATTTCCTATAAATAATCCTCTATATAATTCCTATGTACATGCCAGAAATTAGGTCTGTATTATTTAATTTAAAAAAGTTATGGGCCCAAACATAATGCATTTGTAAATAATCAGGAAAGAAATTTTATCACTTAACACAAAACTTGTTAAAGCTAAGCACTTTTTTCCAGTAATATTACTTTTATTAATCAAAATTAAATTGTATACCCAAAATTAGATCAAAATCTTTTAAATTTTTAAAAATATTAGCAAAAATAAAAAATTGGTACCTTAAATTTTGCCCAACTTTGACCATGGCATGTTTTTGTGCTGTAACTGCTGTGGATTTAATTTTCACAGCATGTTTTTGTTAGTATTTCAACTGTTAACACAAAAAATTTGAAACCAGTTGATCAAAAACTGTAGATTTTATTCAAGTTTTCAAGCACCATGTCACATATTGCTAGTGTTATGCAGTTTGCTAGAGCTCAGCTCCCGAGCTTCAGCTCTAAGTTCCTTAAATTTGGCATACAGTTAGATTTCTCCAAAATCCCCTACCATGCCAAGAATTTGGTCACTAGGACTTAATTCCTTCGAGATATCAATGAAAAACTTCATTTTTCCATTAAAAATCCAATGTTACACTTTAAGACTGCCTAATATCAAAACCACTGATCTGACTTTGATCATATATAATATACATATTTTTCTATACATTCACTATGCACATGCGAGAAATGATGTCAGTATTGTGTATTTTTTTTAAGTTATGGGCCCAAACATAATGCACTTTGTAAAAAATCAAGAAATATATTTACTCCCTTAACAAGAGGATTGCTGAAGCTAGAGATTTTTTTTTGTCAGGGATGTAACATTATTTAATCAAGATTCAATTGAATACCCAAAATTAGTTCTGAATTTTTCAAATTTTATAAGTTATTAGTATAAATATAAAATTAGTACCTTAAATTTTGCCCAACTGTGACCAAGGCACGTTTGTTTCCTGTGAGCACTATTGATATAATTATCATATCATGCACACATAAGGATTTCAGCTTTTTAGTTTAGAAATATTGTAGCTTTTATTTATGTTTTTTATGAGACCCTGTCAGACTTTGGCTCTCTCCAGCCCCTCTTGAGTCACCTGTATGTTGACCTTGTTGACCTTTCATCAAATTATGCACGCTTGAGGGGAGAATCCAGGCAGCTTATGGCCAGCCACAGTTGATCCAGGTGTTCAACCCAACTCATCTAGTAGTTTTAACCAACAACATAACAATAAATAATAAATTAATAAATTTTTATTGGTTTTTAATAACAAATTAAAAAAAAATAGAAAAGGAATTTGTTAGTTTATAATAACAGGAAATTAACTTGCAGTTACTGATGATATAAGAATCTTGTATCGATGGGTGGAATGTCACATATTCCAAATAACACCATGCAGTCACCTATGGCAGTTTTTAGTTCATTTTTAATGATAAAGAAGTAAATCATATTATTCATTACTAATCATTAAGGATTATATGAAGGAAATTAATGATAGACAAAGATGCAGTTGATAATATTAATCTAGATTCCTACTGTGTTTAGTGTGTAGATTGATGTGAAAGTAGTCCAAAGTGAATATATCACATTTATTTTTTTTTTAATATAAATAAAAGCCATAAAACCAGGTACTTATGATCATTATTTAAATGTGTGAATTTTGTACATTCTGGATTCTCAACACCATTGTTTGGTGAAAACTGAATAAATACCAGACATGGGGCGAATACTTTGTAATTGTATTTAAATACGAATATGATTATGTACTCCATTATAAAATTTCTTGCATAAAGAATGGGAATTCAGGTAAAAATGAAAGTATATGAATACTCGTGCAAATACTTTCAAAATGTATTCATGAATGCATTCATGAATATATTCTTTAATATTATTTTAATAATCATATCAGTTATATTTCATTTTAAAAAATCATATGATTCTCTTATTATTTTTAATAAAATTATATTTGGGACAATATTTGTAATTTTTTTAATAAATAGTTAAACTCTTATATTATACGTTCTGCTTATAAGTTATATGGCCAAGTCAAAATCTGTGTGACAGTAGTACTCCATTTGTTAATAAAATAAATGAAATCAATCCTCTTCCCTGTCTCCAAAGGTACTATCAAAATCATACATAAGCTAAACAACAACAACTCATAATACAGCTTATATTTATTACCACACAAAACCAGCATGTGCCTCATTTCTAAACAATATTTTTTTATCATATATAACAGCTGAGCGTCGTGACCCATAGGTCCCTTGTTTCCTGTAAGTACTGTGGATGTTATTTTCACAGCATGTACACATAAGGATTTAATATGTTAAATCTGAAATTTGAAAAATAAAAGCTGCAAAATTAGGCTAGTTTTGAAATTTGTTTGGAGGCTCTTGTTGGATTCCCTTACATTGTCAAGCTGTCCACAGAGGTCACTGTAGGTTATTCAGTGCAACTCTCTATGCTCCCCAGGCTGATATGTAATCCCATCACTTGGGCAAGCCAGCATAAATACCACAGGGAGCCTTTCTCTCCCCCCCCCCCCACCCCCCACCCCATTCTGTTGACAGACCTGTTCTCTAAACAAGATGAATCTTATAATTGTATCCGCCAAAACAGAGTTTTGCGGATACTATGTTTTCAGCTGCACGCCGCCGCCGCCGCCGCCCCGGCCGCGTAGGTTTCCGGAGAACTCCTCCGTAACCACTGGGCGGAATTTTACGAAACCCGGGATTATGTTCGGGTCACATGTGAACTGCTGCGCCCTGATTTTGTTTTGACCTCTGACCTTTCCTCTGCGCTCTGCGTCCGTTTGTGTGTCTGTTTCCACACATAAACCCACATATCTCGGGATCCGTTTGACGGATCAGGAAAATTTTTTTGCCCAAATGTAGCCCTTGGAGAGCTTTATAACATACACAAAAAATGGTGGCGCCACCTGCAACCATGTTTGCACAGTGTCCATCTGTTCGTCTGCCTTGGGATAAAATCACTCATATCTCTGCAGTGACTTGACTAATTCACCTGAAATTTGGCATGCGTATGCATCCTGGTTAGCTTTTCTGATTTTGTGACAGGTGGCGCCACCTACATTCACGTTTACGCTGCAGACATCCAAGCTCATATCTCGGGAACCGTTTGACCGATCAGGAAAATTTTTTTGCACAAATGTAGCCCTTGGAGAGCTTTATAACATACACAAAAAATGGTGGCGCCACCTGCAACCATGTTTGCACAGTGTCCATCTGTTTGTCTGCCTTGGGTTAAAATCACTCATATCTCTGCAGTGACTTGACTAATTCACCTGAAATTTGGCATGCGTATACATCCTGGTTAGCTTTTCTGATTTTGTGACAGGTGGCGCCACCTACATTCACGTTCACGCTGCAGACAACCAAGCTCATATCTCGGGAACCGTTTGACCGATCAGGAAAATTTTTTTGCACAAATGTAGCCCTTGGAGAGCTTTTTAACATAAGCAAAACTGGTGGTGCCACCTGCAGCCATTTGTGCACAGCTCCTGTCTGTTTGTCTGCCATGGGATAAAATCACTCATATCTGGGCAGTAGTTTGACATATCTGGCTAAAATTTTGCAGGTTTATACATCCCCGACAGCTCTCTTGATTTTATGACAGGTGGAGCCACCTGCATTCTAGTTTATGCAGCAGACATCCAAGCTCATATCTTGGGAACCGTTTGACCGATTGGGCCAAAGTTTTGCATGTGTATAGTTCTCACATAGCTCTTTATCATACGCAAAACTGGTGCCGTCACCTGCAACCGTTTTTGCTCAGTGTCCATCTGATTGTCTGCCACGGGCTAAAATCACTCATATACATGTAGTGGTTTGACTTATCTGCCTTAAATTTTGCATATGTATACAACTGGGACGACTTTCTGGATTTTGTGGTAGTGGGGGGCAACCTTCATACACAATTTGGCTGCAGACATCCCTGCTAATATGCAACACTTCACTCTATTTCCCCTTGCCACTAAATCCATGCCTCACTTACACTCTGATTTAGGCGGATACACGTAGTCGCTTGTCGACTACCCGTATTCTAGTTTCACATTTTTTCAGCGATGAACAGTAACAACAGAGACCCCTCCATGACCCACCGCTTCGATACACAGGACTAATATACAAGACAAAGCTTATAATTTTAATGTTAAAAAAATTCTTTTTGTTGAGACTTGGACAATTTTGATTATTTTAAAAGAAAAAAATGTTCAGGAATTTAATCCTAATATTCAAATATGGTAAAATATTAGGACCTAATGTAAGTGCTAACTGACAAGATTTAAGAAGATATAAATACTTGGTAGCATTTCATTCATATCTCATAAAGTTGGTGGGGCCTAGGTGTAAATAACATTGTTAAACCTAGTTTTTTAAAATTAGGAATATTGGTCAAACTTTGTGGGATTAATTTTTAACTCATATGGCCATATATCTCATATGGCCATATATTTAACTTTTGAAAACTTATTTACCTCCACACATTATTTGTTAATGAAATGGAACTTTTATATGACACTTATCGTAGGCCCATTTTTTCCCTTGGTGCATCAGGCCAAAGGTTTCATTTATTACACAGTCCATATGCTTTAGCTCATGTCCATTATTCTATAATTTACAGAGTTTCATTTAAGCTGGGCCAATTTCTCTTAGCTTTTCAAATGGTAATATACATGGAAAAACCATAAGAAATAAAAATATTTTGCAGTTACTAATATTTTCCAAAATTCAGCTGAGCGACGCGACCCATAGGTCCCTTGTTTTAAATAAAAATTATATTGGCACAATATTTGTTATCAAATTTTAATAAATAGATAAACTCTTTTATTATATGTGCTGCTTATAAGTTATATGGCCAAGTCAAAATCTGTGTGACAATAGCACTCCATTTGTTAATAAAATAAATGAAATCAATCCTCTTCCCTGTCTCCAAAGATACTATCAAAATGATACATAAGCTAAACACCAACAACTCATAATAAAGCTTATATTTATTACCACACAAAACCAGCATGTGCCTCTTTCCCAAATCATATTTTTTAGCGAAATTGTGAGCTTATGCAATGGTCTGGCGTCGTCCGGCGTCTGTCGTCCGTCAGCTGTCGTCCGTTGTCTGTACGTTAACCTATACTATCTTGAAAACGGCAAGAGTTAGCATCACGAAATTTTATGCAAAAGATTAGTCTTCGAAAAAACTCTATCGAATTTTGCTTATTTTTTGGCTAATTGCATTTTCTTAGATTTTATGGGGAAAAAGCTAAAAAAAGCTTTAAAAATCTTCTCCGAAACTGTTCAGCCAAATTGTCTAATATTTCACAGAAATGATTCCTGGAACAATCTCTCTCAAGTTTGTGCGAATGGTTTAAGTTCAGTGATTTTTGGCCAAGTTACAGGAAGTTCTTAGTCATCTGTCCAAAAAAGGATACTAAAATTACAATCTCAGAAATGGCTGGAGCTATCATCACCAAATTTTATGCCAATGTTGGTCACATGAGTCATATCTGAAATTGAGGTATTGGTGGCGCCACCTGCATTGGCCTTTTTTGTACGGGGGTCATCAGTGCCCGTATCGTACTGACTGCTACAAAAAACTTCTTCTCTGGAACCATATGGCCAAATGGTTTAATATTGCACAGAAATGATCCTAGGGTAGTGCTTTCTGAAGTTTGTTTAAATAGTCTCAGTTCAGTGACTTTTTGCTGAGTTATGGGAAGCTGAATTTAGTCATATGCCATAACAGCCCATTTTCGCCCAGTGGCTACAAAGAACTTCTCAAAAACCACTGGGCCAAATTCTTAAATCTCACACATAAGTTATCATTAGATGGTGATAATTCAAGTTTGTTCAAATGGTTTTGGTTCAGTAAATTTTGGCCGAGTTATGGGAAGCTTAACTAAGCCATTTTGCTGTATTTTCCCATATGAGTTATAAACCTGCAAAACTTTTTTTGACTGACGCCAATTTGTTTAATATTTTACAGGAATGATCCCCTGAATAATTCTTATTATAATTGTCTTTTATGGTTCCAAAGAATGAATTTTGGCTGAATTATAAAGATTGAATTCAGTCATTTTACCATATATGTTAGCTGTGTGACGCAGATTCATCTAGCCTGGCACCAGTTTATCAGCATCCATTACATAATGCCTCTAGACATATAGATTTCAGGTTATCTGTGGTTAATATTGACAAGAATGTTTTTTAAAAGCTTTTAAAAAATGTAGATTTATGCTAAATAAATGCTGTGTTTACAATCACAGGTATACAGCTCTCTGTGGGTGTATAAAGATGGCTGTACATGGATTATAAATAATTGGTATCCATTCTCAACTTTATTCAAGATTTTGTCATCAGTGAGATGTATCTGTATTAAAATTTTGCATTCAATATGCATCTGTAGTAATTTTTAGCGAATCTGTGAGCTAATGCGATGGTTTGGCATCGTCTGTCATTGTCGTTAACCCATACTATTTCGAAAACAACTATTGCTAGTATCATGAAATTTAATGCAAAAAATTAGCCATCTGTAAAACTCTGCATTTTCCTAGATTTTATAGAGAAAAAGCTAAACAATCTTTAAAATCTTCTCCTCCGAAACAGTCAAGCCAAATTGTTCAATATTTCACAGAAATAATCTTTTATACCATCTCTCTCAAGTTTGTATGAATGGTTCAAGTTTGGTGAATTTTGGCCAGAGTACAGGAAGTTAAACTTAGCTAACTGCCCAAAAAAGCATACTAAAATGGCAATCTCAGAAACGGCTGGAGCTATCATCACCAAATTTTATGCAAGTGTTGGTCACATGAGTCATATATGAAATTCAGGTATTAGTGGCGCCACCTGCATTGACCTTTTTTTGTAAGGGGGTCATTGGTCATCTGTACATTAACCCATAATTTCTCAGGAATAGCAGGAGCTACCATCCCTAGATTTAATGCAATAATCTGTCACATATCAAATGTTGTGGGATTCAGCTTATTTTTTGCTATCTGCATTTACTTAGATTTTATAGGGAAAAAGCTGAAAAACCTTTAAAAGTCCTCTCTTGTAAACGGTCCAGCCAAATTGTTCAATATTTAACAAAAATGATCCCAGAGGCAAGCCCTTTCAAGTGTGTTGAAATGGTTTGCATTTAATTAATTTAAGTGGTGTTACACAAATTTGAACAGTCATTTGGTCAATTAAGCATACTGACATAGTAATCTCAGAAATGACAGAAGCTACCATTACCAAGTATTGTGCAAATGTTTTTCACTTGACTCATATTTGAAGTTGCAGATTTTGTGGTGCCATCTACATTGACCTGTTTTTTTATTAGCAAAAACCTCATAATTTTAGCCTCTTTCAGCGTAAAATGTTTGTGATGAAACCATCAATTTAAATTGTTCAATTTTTCAAAAGAATTATCCTAGGACATGGTTCTTTCAATCATATCAGAAAAGCTTAAGTTGGTCTTATGGCCATTATTATGTCTATTTCAAATTGAGGACTGCAAAACTGTTCTTCTACAAAATTATTGTTTCAATTATAACTTCTGTAACATTGCACAAAAATTATTCTTAGGTGGCCTTTGTTCAAGTTTACTTGAATGATTTTTGGCAGATTTATTGGAACTTTAACAGTGTAGGAACTGCATCTTTTGTTATTTTAGATATTTTGATAATAAGTTTATGAATATGTCAGCTTGAAAAAAAGCATTTTAGCCAAAGTCTTTCAGTATGTTTGAACAGATTGACCAACAGACCAAGATTGTGTTTGTATCTTTTAATAGGTTGAGAAACTGCTAACTGTTTCAGATTTGGCAACAGATTAAGAGTTCATTCAGTGCAGTTAGATACTGTGGTTGTCTTCTTATTTGCGGTGGTTTCAAATTCGTGATATTCGCGGTCGCTCCCTGACCACGAAAATGAAACCGCGCAGTTTTGAATGCACATATACCAGACCATAATCATTAATTTCAGAAGCTGCCGATAGTTTGCGACAGTTGATATTTATCTTCAGCTACGTAGTGATTGTCCATCGAGCCTGGTGCATATACGATAAATGATTCAGGGAGAATGCTGGGCCCATTTTAAATAATATCGGTTGGCTTTGATGCAAAAAACCGGGACCCTTACAGGTGCGTGCTAACTCCGGCGGACGCGCCCGGCAGTTATTCCCTTCCCCCGGCACATGACTGGAAAGTGTCAATGCCTGCTGGGCAGTAATATTTAAAAATTACGTGTATGTGTGCCAAGTTAGATGACATCCAGTGCCGCTTAAAAATGAATATTGAGTAGAAGGTACTCTTTCACATTGTGTCGTATTTAGTCATGTTAATGAATAAAATTTGCCACTAAAGTAGTGAACATAGCCGCTAGGGTTGCGCCACCTTGTAACTGTATAAAAGACTGTGAAATCATGACGCGCCAAACAATGTATGATTGGCTAGTGATGACGTGAGTTTTGAATATATTTGAAAGGTCGCAGTTCATTTTTGGGCCAAAGTGCCTTAAAACAGTGGAATATTAAGTTTTGCTTCAGATTTTTAACTGTGAGAAACTGAATACGGTTCCTTCTTCCACCTATATGGAAGTAATTAGCAACATATATAAACGGCATTCAAATTATTCTGGGCACATCCCTGCCTTTGATCCTGAAACAAGGGGGCTACCTATAGGCGTCCCTTGTTGGTTGAGCAGGTGATTACGACTCGACTTTTAATTAACAGGAGTAAGATACCCTTATCAAGACAGTTTTCCTAAACAAACTTAATATACTGTTTTGTAGTTACAGGTTGGTTTCTCGACACACCGTAATAACATTTGAGTTGTTTTTAATGAGCCTCGGCCCTGAACTAATTACAGCCAGCGGGGTCAATGCTTCCCGCAGGCGTCGGCTCAGCCGTCTGTGAATGTTTCGAACATGCGATATCCGGACAGAGAAATAGGAGACCTAGATAATAATGAAATCACCGGTAAATGAAACTATTTTTGATAATGAAATATACTACTAGACCAATGAAAAAGGAACCCCGTGAAACTTTTAAAAATATAAAAACCGCGAAAATTCAGCCCCGCCAATATAAAGGCAACCACAGTATAGGTCAAGAGTTCAGTCAGTGCAGCCAAGCACTTCAGTCAGAGCAGCCAAGCACAAGGCATGTGATCACCTCATGGGTGACATGTGAACACCTCATGGCCACCATGTGATCACCTCATGGGTGTCATGCCCCTCAGGGCTGCATGTGGACTACCAACTGTGTCAGATTATGAAACAGGTCAAGAGTTCACTCAGTGCAGCCATGTAGGTCAAAAGTTCACTCAGTCTAGCCAGGTGCAGGTCATGAGTTCACTTAGTGCAGTAGCCTGAGCCAGCTAGCAAATTTGTCACAGTTCACTCGGGGCAACTGCCTTTCTCACCTAAGCCTGGTCAGCCCCATGCATCAGACTCAAGGTAAGTTTGATGTATTGGCCTAATATTTTGACCAGTATATGTGTCTTTGATGGCTTTCTTGTTCACAAGACAGGTGTCGCCACCTACAATGACTTTTGCACAGTGTATGTGCCTGCTTATTTCTACAGCGGAATTTGATATATCAGCCTGAAATTGGGCATATGTATATATCTCCGATAGCTTTGTTGTATACAAGACTGGTGGTGCCAGCTACAATCATTTTTGTGTTGTGTGCACCCATGCCAGAATTTCAGCTGTGATTTTTGTGTAATTGTTTTTTATTCAAAATATGTAGTACCGTAGATCCGCGTTTTGCCGCCGCGGCCATAAAATAAGACTTTCAGCCAAAAATCCTGACTAATATTTCTCGACAAGGGATGCGGCTAAAAAACGCAGGTAAGGCTAAATTCAAACATGTACAAGTGACTCGACGGCCTGCCGAGGCGCAATGGGCGATAATAGGCTGAGGAAGAAGTGAATACTGAGAACGTATATGTAATGATACTGCATATTTATATATTAATTTTATTCATTATTAATTTTATAAATTGTAAAATTGATATTTTAAACAGGCTTATATGTATTATAAAAATTTTCTGAGTCAGTCATAAACCATGGCAATTTTCACGCAATGATTGATAAAAGATCGATATTCACTCACAAAATTATGCATTCTATCAAGACTAACGGTTATACCTATATTTGAGTATGGCTGCAATATCGGTAAAACATTATTTTAAGATATTTCTTGAACATATCATTTCTTTTCAAATAAACTGTTAAACAAAAGATAACCAAAGACCATACGTTCTTCGGCAATTAAACCTGATTTCACGTTCAGATACTTCTTCGTTGATCATATTGTCAATAGATGGCGCTCAAAGGTCATAACCTCAACAGCTAGTTCCGTAATCTTTAAATATGGCACACTTTGCTAGCAGACTGTTCGGGCATCAGTGTGTATATATTATGATCAGCAGGACCCTGGGAGTACGCCTAAAGGCTCGACGTGGGATTCGCTTATTCAGAGGTTTTGTCAAGGTTGTTAATTGACTGACGTTGTATAGAGTGTAAATAAAAGCCATCACAAAGAGTACCGTTGGCTATGATGTCCCATTGAAGTTTAATTAGCCAGGGTAAAGGCGCAAGGAATACCAAGGCCTGCTAGTTCCGTAATCATTTTATGTGGCATCTTTTGCCGGTTGATGGTTCGGACACCATTTTGCATATATTATGATCAGCACAACCCGAGGTGTTCTGGAAATATGATCACTGACGAATGTGTCGTTTATTTAAATGTTTTGTTGTTAAATGACCGACGATGTATAATGTCTAAATAATATTTAAACTACAGTCGTCCCATACACTGCTTTGATGTCTCATTGAACTTTAACTAGCCAAGTTAAAGGCGCAAGATTCTCTGGCATTCAGTGATGTGTCAAATTAATTTCGTGGCCCTTCTAGTATTCGTCTTGGATGAATCGTTATAAACCGAACAAATTGTCATCTTTTCTAATCAGATAGATCAGGCGGTTTAACCAATTATTTAAATTAATTAATTAGCCAAGCAACATACACAGTTGCAACTGTTTCCCAAAACTGTTATGCCTGACCACGTATCAGCATACCGCTGCGTACCTAGCTGCAGCCTAGCATTTAGGAAAGAACCTTTTTTCATTGTATACCTCACCCGGCAATGGAACGTGATGAGAATGTGGTGCAGCCATTAAGTAAGGTTTTGGGAAATTTTTACTCCAGTGAAGGAGCCTTCCAGATATTTTACGAACATGGGGTGTGGCCATTAGACGACGTGCGGCGGCAAAACACGGATCTACGGTACTTGCATTGTTCATATATATGAGAAGTAATGGTCCAGCATTGAAGCATTATACCTGGTGTATTTCCCAATGCACAGGTTGGCACTAGGCCTGTAGGCCTTGTTATCATATATAACAGCTGAGCACCGTGACCCATGGGTCCCTTGTTTTCCCAGTGCTTGCAGATATTGGCCTAATTTTTGGTGTGTGGGTGCATATAGACCACTTCCAGATCGAACTCGTGTTCTGTCCTGGTTGACCTATTTTTGACCAAATGACGGCTCCTGAACATAGGAAAATATCATTAAAAATTTTCATGAGAAATTTTCCAGACAAATGCATGCACATGTACAGCATTTTAGCTCAGCTGACTATAAGTCATCTGAGCTATTGTCATGGTGCTTTGTCCGTCGTCCATCCGGCCGTCCGGCCGTTCGTCCGTTAACAGGGCACGTTTTGAAACTGTTGGACCTATGAATCCAAGATTTTTCCTTACAGTTAGAGGTCCCCAAAATCTCCTACCATACCGAAAATTGGGTCACTAGGACTTCATTCCTTTGAAATATAAAGGAAAAACCTCCCTTTTTCATAAAAATAGCCATTGTTACACTTCAAGGCTGCCTAATATCGAAACCACTGGTCTGTTTTTGATTATATTTAGTATTCATATTCTTCCAAACATTTTCTATTAACATACCAACAATTAGGTCAGTATTGAATATTGTTTTGAAGTTATAGGTCCAAATATAATGCAGTTTTTTAACAATCAGGAAATATATTTACTTACTTAACATGAGAATTGCTGAAGCTGGAGACTTTTTCCAGGGATATAACTTAATTAAATCAAGATTTAATTGTTAACCCAAAATTAGATCTGAATTTTGCAATTTTTAGCTCAGCTGACTATAAGTCATCTGAGCTATAGTCGTGGTCCATTGTCCGTCGTCCGTCCGTCTGTCCGTCCGTCCGTCCGTCCGTCCGTAGATGTGGCACGTTTTGAAACCGTAAGACCTAGGAATCCAAAATTCGGCATAATGTTAGATGTCCCCAAGATCTCCTACCAAGCAGAAAACTGGGTCTTTGCAACTTCGTTCCTTTGAGAAATTAAGGAAAAACCTCAATTTTTTTATTAAAAACCTATTTTCACACTTCAGGACTGCCTAATATCAAAACCACTCATCTGTTTTTCCTCATATTTACCATAAATATTCCTCTATATAGTTCCTATGTACATGCCAGAAATTATGTCTGTATTATTTAATTTAAAAAAGTTATGGGCCCAAACATAATGCATTTTGTAAAAAATCAGGAAAGATATTTGATCACTTAACACAAAAAATGTTAAAGCTATTGACCTTTTTTCCAGTAATATAACTTTAATTAATCAAAATTAAATTGTATACCCAAAATTAGATGAGAATCTTTTAAATTTTCTAAAATATTAATAAAAATTAAAAATTGGTACCTTAAATTTTGCCCAACTTTGACCATGGCACGTTTTTTTCCTGTAGGTACTGTGGATTTAATTTTCACAGCATGTTTTTGTTAGCATTTCAACTGTTTACACCAAAAATTTGAAACCAGTTGATCAAAAACTGTAGATTTTAATAAGTTTTCAAGCACCATGTAACATATTGTTTACATCAAGCTAGTGTTATGCAGTTTGCAAGAGCTCAGCTCCCCAGCTTCAGCTCTAAGTTCCTTAAATTCGGCATACAGTTAGATGTCTCCAAAATCCCCTACCGTGCCAAGAATTTGGTCACTAGGACTTAATACCTTCGAGATATTAATAAAAAACTTCATTTTTCCATTAAAAACCCTTTGTTACACTTCAAGACTGCCTAATATCAAAACCACTGATCTGACTTTAATCATAAATAATATACATATTTTTCATTCTCTATGCACATGCCAGAATGATGTCAGTATTGCGTAATTGTTTTAAGTTATGGGCCCAAACATAATGCACTTTGTAAAAAATCAAGAAATATATTTACTCCCTTAACAAGGGCATTGCTGAAGCTAGAGATTTTTTTGTCAGGGATGTAACATTATTTAATCAAGATTCAATTGAATACCCAAAATTAGTTCTGAATTTTTCAAATTTTATAAGTTATTAGTATAAATATAAAATTAGTACCTTAAATTTTTCCCAACTGTGACCATGGCACGTTTGTGTCCTGTGAGCACTGTTGATATAATTTTCATATCATGCACACATTAGGATTTCAGCTTTTTAGTTTAGAAAGCTGAAAGAAATTGGCCAAAAATTGTAGCTTTTATTAATGTTTTTTATGAGACCCTGTCAGACTTTGGCTCTCTCCAGCCCCTCTTGAGTCCCCTGTATGTTGACCTTGTTGACCTTTCATCAAATTATGCACGCTTGAGGCGAGGCATACAGGAATCCAGGCAGCTTATGGCCAGCCACAGTTGATCCAGGTGTCCAATCCAACTCATCTAGTAGTTTTAACCAACAACATAACAATAAACAATAAATTAATAAATTTTTATTGGTTTTTAATAACAAATTAAAGAAAAATAGAAAAGGAATTTGTTAGTGTATAATAACAGGAAATTAACTTGCAGTTACTGATGATATAAGAATCTTGTATCGATGGGTAGAATGTCACATATTCCAAATAACACCATGCAGTCACCTATGGCATTTTTCAGTTCAATTTTAATGATAAAGAAGTAAATCATATTATTCATTACTAATCATTAGGGATCATATGAAGGAAATTAATGATAGACAAAGATGCAGTTGATAATATTAATCTAGATTCCTACTGTGTCTAGTGTGTACATTGATGTGAAATTAGTCCAAAATGAATTTTTTACAGTTATTTTTTAATATAAATAAAAGCCATAAAACCAGGTACTTATGATCATTATTTAAATGTGTGAATTTTGTATATTCTGGATTCTCAACATCATTGTTTGGTGAAAACTGAATAAATACCAGACATGTTGCGAATACTTTGTAATTGTATTTAAATATGAATATGATTATGTACTCCATTGTAAAATTTCTTGCATAAAGAATAGGAATTCAGGTAAAAATGAAAGAATATGAATACTCGTGCAAATACTTTCAAAATGTATTCATGAATGCATTCATGAATATATTCTTTAATATTATTTTAATAATCATATCAGTTATATTTCATTTAAAAAAATCATATGATTCTCTTATTATTTTTAATAAAAATTATATTTGGGACAATATTTGTAATTTTTTTTAATAAATAGTTAAACTCTTATATTATATGTTCTGCTTATAAGTTATATGGCCAAGTCAAAATCTGTGTGACAATAGTACTCCATTTGTTAATAAAATAAATGAAATCAATCCTCTTCCCTGTCTCCAAAGGTACTATCAAAATCATACATAAGCTAAACAACAACAACTCATAATACAGCTTATATTTATTACCACACAAAACCAGCATGTGCCTCATTTCTAAATAATATTTTTTTATCATATATAACAGCTGAGCGTCGTGACCCATAGGTCCCTTGTTTTAAGTTATTAAGCATAAATAAAAAATCAATACCTTGAATTTTGACTTACTTTGGCTATGGCAAGTTTAATTTTCACAGCATATATACAAAAGGTTTTAATCTTTTAAACTCTGAAATTTCAAAGGAATTGATTGAAAAGAGAAGCTTTTATTCAAGTTTCCATACACCATGTCAAGTGTTGTTTACATCTGGCCCACCTAGTAGTACAGCCTTCACTTGTATTATGTAACCCTCTCCATGCAGCTTGCCTTGGCTCAGCTTGGCCACTACTAGCAGGCTTCCCCTCTGCCCTGCACTCCCCCCCCCCACCTCCCCCAGCTGGTGCATAAACTAGATGAATGTTATAATTTTCTGTATTTGATTCATTCTTATTCTAGGCTGTGCTACATTTTTGATTTTGTGTTGTACGACAAGTGTTACAATGATTAAAGTGCACATTTAATTGTGTCCACAAAGTGGTGTATTACTATATGAAAGTGTGGATGTTCATCAGAGAAGTAATTCTTTACTTCAGAAGAGAAAAAATTTCACCAGGTGTGAAATTGACTATTAATTCCAGTAAAAAATTATTGCTGAGATATTAATTAGCACAATGATGATGTTTGTCCCTCATTCAACTAACAGTGTGTATACTTTATTTGAAAAGATGGTTTTATTTTATCAGATTTACTGAATCATTTATTTCGGTGAAAAATTAAGCAATTTACTGAAAGCTCCAATGTACAAAACTTTTCAATAGTGATTCAAGGAATAATCTTCAAGATGCCATGTTGTGGCATTATTTTCTTTTAAATTAGCTTTAAACATTTGTGATTTAAAAATAATAAAATATATGTGTATGCATAATATGACCCGATTTGAGCTACACTCTGGATAAATTAATTGCAATAATGATTGCAACTTAGAATTCTGATATTTTAACTTATATTTTCAGATTTTTTTGTAACAAATTTATAAAACTTGTAAATAAATAAAAAATTAAAAAATGAATCTGATAAAAACTGTTAATTGAAAATTGAATATGCTAAAAAAATAGGCTTAAATATAAACTTAAATGCATTATTCCCTTGAAAGTTAATAATAAAGGTATTATTCCATTCGGTCCACTTGCCTGTCTAACTGTAAATTTTTCATATGCATCACAGTATCTCAAAACATTTACTGTTTTTCTTCATGACAGTCTTGTCAGAGTATTAGTTTTGCAATCATACATTTAAAACTTTGCTATAACCAAGAAGAGGGCCCCTTTCCTCTTAGCTTCTCATATGCTTGTATAAATGAAAAACATTACAATAGAATATTTTGCATATTTTGCATTTGCAAAAATTTTAAACTTCAGCTGAGTGCCGTGACCCATGTGTCCCTTGTTTTCACAATGCCTGGAGAAATTGGCCTAATTTTTGGTGTGTGGCAACAAAATGACCACTTACAGATTGAGTTTGCGTTTTGTCCTGGTTGACCTTTTTTTGACAGTATGACGGCTCCTGAACATAGGGAAATTTCATAAACAATTGAAATTTTCCAGACAATTGCACATGTACAGACCTTTTTTTGCATTGCCTGCAGATGTTGGCCTGATTTTGGTGTGTGGCAGCAAAATGACCACTTACAGATCGAGTTC
The DNA here is from genome assembly GCA_026874595.1 of Sipunculus nudus. NCBI lineage: Eukaryota > Metazoa > Annelida > Sipuncula > Golfingiida > Sipunculidae > Sipunculus > Sipunculus nudus. The sequence continues at coordinate 44,401,556 of CM049318.1, read as the reverse complement.
GCATTTTGTCCTGGTTTACCTACTTTTGACAGATGACAGCTCCTGAACATAGAAAATTTTACAAACTTTAACAAATATTTCTAATTTGCTCCAGGCAGGGGCATTCTTGTTGTTCTGACACATCTAGTTGTATTTTTCCCTCCCTCCTGCCCTAAAGTTAGTTGAGCTCCTTTCAAGAAACATATTATACATTTGTTAATGGACATAACTTAGATTCAGTAAATATATGTAATACATACATACAGTTATTATGGCCATGTCATATTTGGCAGATTTAGATAGCATGGGTACATAAGCAACTGTATAAGCAGGAGAGACTTATGAGCTATTAGCATTTGCATTATATTTTTAATTACAACTACAGTCGTGACCTGATTACCGACACTAAATGTTATACCTGAATTTATGTCGGATTGCAAGGCTGTCAGATTGTCAAATCAATAAATGTGACGGAGGGTCAAGATACAATGTGACCTAAATGTTGGGACTGGACTTGTTAGTATTCATTAATTATTTTGTTATTATAAACTATGTATATGATATTGTTATGATTTATGTGAAAGAAAATAAAACATCGGTCATGGAGTACTGTTTTATTTCTTATAGATATGTCTGTATATACAACCCTCGTCAAGATTGATGACCTATGCACATTCTTCCATTATGAGACATGATTATATTTCTGAACTTATATTTCTGAACAAACATCAACTAAATCAATAAATGTATATAATGAATGAACCAGAGGTTGATCAACTGAGTTCATGCATGTCCAAAGAATGAAAGCATATCTTTCTGGTGTCTGGTTCTTTTATTTTGATTTTCACAGACATTTCACAGCAGTCCACAGTCGGCATCAACATCCCCTGCAGCAAACCCCTGCTCCTCCATATACCATAGCCCTGTTTCCATTCCCCCAAGCACTTCCCTGAGAGTTACTTGTTAAGAAAGATCATCTTTTCACTCAGACTTGCTGTCACTTTCACCTCTGTCTTCTTTGACCATTAACACAATTGATGGCATTGCTTCCGTGGGCGCCATGTTGTCCCATGCGAGGTATTCCTACACGGCCACATGGTCAGCACTGTTGAGTGCCTGGATAAGGTTCCCAACCTTGTTCTGCACCTCCGCATGTTCCACACACGGAGAGGTTCATGTCTGCCAACATATGGTTACAAACTGACTTAATTAGTGAGCCAAATTGACTCTATTGTACGGTTAGAACAATACATCGCTGGATTTCATGCCTAATTGATCAGGGTGCTATGTGACTGACATCAAAGGACAATATACCGGTTGGATTGTCAAGTCAAAAATTACGTCGGTATCCATGTTTGTGTCGGGAAATGTTATGACAGAGTCGGAATCCAAGGCTGCCGGATTGTCAAGGCTAATTTTTATGGGTTCCGTTCATTGTTTCAAAATACCGTCAGCTTGCAAGGTTGTTGGATTGTTTGGGGTTGTAATGTCAAGTTGCAACTGTATTTGAATAAAAAAAAACTCTGAACTGTATGTTTGGATTTTGTAAATTTCTGTCATGGTTATAAGGCAAATTCAGCTGAGCACTATCACCCATGGGTCAGGCGTGATAAGAATTGTGATATAAAACTTTTGTATGTTGTTGTCACAAGGTAGTCCATATGTGTTTATTGTGAGGATATATTATGATCCATGGGTCATTTGTTTAAAATAATCTATGTAACACCAGGCACTTCTCCTTTTTTATACTAAACATAATGCATGATGTTTTGCCAGTTGTAATCAGCAAAGAGTTCAAACCATTCCATGTGGCCAATTATTTGTACTCGGTATACATTAGTTTACATTCATGTAAACTAGTCGAGTCAACTTTTGTTGAAGCACATGGTCCAGGGCATTCTGCCCATATTAAAGTGTAAAGAGGCTCAGTTTAGGGTACTTGCATGTCACAGACCCCCTTGAAGTACAAATATGACACAGTATTGACTGCTGAATGAGGGTTTTATGTGCACAAGTGTATTGCACAGTTTGGGGCCATGTCAGAGCTGAATTAAGTCCCTGAATGAAGAGAAGTGTTCACCGGACTGAGTCCAGATCACAGAGAGCCATACAAGTTTACAGACTGCTCGGTGTTGATTTGATCACAACTGTGACCAGGTTGTTCCCTGTCAGACCTGAGGCCTTAAAGTAGCACCCATGCCGTTTGGTTAAGTTGACGTCATCAGTGACATTGCTTGTTATTAATGTCAAGTGGATCTTGTTATTGGCCCAGTAAATGAGCGTAGCATTTTCCTGTTCATGTGCCCAGTGGTGTGTACTGTATGACATGTCCCTGAGGGTACCTCCTGTTCTTGTGTATGTGTACTACTTGTGTACACAAGCTGCTACTGATACAGTGGAGTTTGATGCCAACCTCCAAGATGTATCACTTGTATGATTTGTCAGGTAGGTCTAAGTGCATGAGATAAGGAGGCATAAATAAATAGCTTATCCCGCAGGATTATCTTACCATCATGACTGCTGATATTTGCCAGTACAGTAATGATCCCAAGACAAGCAATTGAATTTGTTGTTCTTAGCAGTGACACATATATTGTCATGACACTTTTGTGTTGTATTTGAATTATTCATTTACACATCACTGTTAATTCTCACCAAGGAAGAAAAAAAAATTGTCTCTAAGGGGAAATTTGCTGAACATTTGGCACAGAGTGAGAGGTTTGATGCACCTTCATGGGTGGGTTGTGGGTGGGTTTCTTATGACATGAGGTGTAATAAGAGAGGTGGTACACTGAGAGAAGTTCACACGTGTTCTATTAGAGTTAAAGCATTCAAGATTTTTTAGATATCAAAGAAATAATAAGTATATAAAGATTGGAAATCCAAACATAGACACAATCTTGGAGCTAGGAGACAGGTGTGCACCTGGTGTAGGACACAGCAGATGTGTGGTATACTAGGATGGAGCTGGCTGGCGCTAGAAATATTACTTGTAAGTTACGAATCTTCATCTCAACTTGTAACCAGCAGAAGTTATGACCATCATTGTGTACCAAGAGCTGCCTCCTACTTTGGTTTCATTATGTATATGTTAAACTATGATGTCCAACCAAAAGATGCAAGTTGAATCTACAGTTGGAATATGAAACCTGGGTGTTCACCAGGCTGTAACAGTGTGCTTAACATTAAACTGGAACATGTTACTCTGATGTAAAGCCAGACTGTTTGCCATGTCAACAGGAACCAGTATCTGTCTTGTCAACTTTGAAGCTGTAAGTTTGATGTTCAGCTGAATAAACATTACGTTAAAGTTTCAAGGACTTCCTCCTCAAAGTTATCAAGATAGTACAACATCAGTTCTCTGATGTGATATTCTACAAGAACACAAGAAGAACATTTTGAATTGAAATAAAATTATGTGCTCTCCAGCTACTTGAGGAGTAATTTGATCAGTTCAGATCAGTTCTAATATTCTTGTGATATTGTTGACAGACCATATACATAATTTCATTAGATCTCAGTTTATATGAACTATAAATATCAGAGCATGGTGAACAGAAGATGTTGAGTCAGCTTTTAAGCCTCACAGGTCAAACTTATTTTTTGTTACCTGCTGGGCAACTTGTCTCACATGCTCATTTGAATTCACAACTTGGTGTGTGGTGAATGATGTAATTTTCATGGCCTGACATGCACTATTACCTAGTACCCAATTCCCATGGGAGGTGGAATTACTCCTGTACATTTCACACTGAGAAACATAAAAAAGTCTGATATCTGCAGATGTTTAGGTATATGTACAATGACAAGGTTTATGTACAGTTGCCCTGACTGGCTAAAACTGGCTATAAGGCATCTGAGCAAAGTCATGGTCCATTGTCCGGCTAGCCGGCCGTTAACAGGGAAGGTTTTGAAACCGTTGTACTTACGAATCCAAAATTTGGCATACAGTAAGATGTAGCCAAAATCTCCTAACATACCGAAAAATTGGGTCACTAGGACTTTGTTCCTTCAAGATATTAAGATAAATGCTCAATTTCCATTATCAAAATCACTGATCTGATTTTGATCATATTTAATATATTTATTACTCTATTCATTTGCTATGTACATACCAGAAATTAGGCCAGTATTGCCTAAATTCTTGAAGTTATGGGCCAGAACATAATGCCCTTTGTAATAAATCAGGAAATATATTTACTCACTTAGCATGAGAATTGCTGAAGTCAGAGGTTTTTTTCAGGGATATAACTTTATTTAATCAAGATTCAAATGTATACCCAAAATTGGATCTGAATTTTTTAAATTTATTTAGTTATTAACATAAATAAAAAATCAATACCTTAAAGTTTATCCAAACTTGGCAACAATTTATTTTTCCCTGTACACACTGTACATTTAATTTTCACAGCATATATACATAAGGATTTAGTCTGTTCAAATCTAAAATTTCAAAGGAATGATTGAAAAGAGTAGCTTTTATTCAAGTTTTTAGACACCATGTCAAGTATTGTTTGCATCAGGCCAGCCCAATTTAACACTAGGCAGCGTGAAATGTCTAGGGGAATGAATAAAGAAGTCAGTGTTTTTTTGTTAACAAATAACTATAATTTATTCTTATAAAAACCCTAACATTACAATACACTAAATCAATACAATTACACAGTACAACAACAGTATCACAGCAAATCAATATAATCACACAGTCTAATAAACAAATGGCACAGTACCTGGATACTACCACTGTCACAGCGACAAGTCCTTTAAAGCATATAATTCAGATGAACAGTTCACACAGATCTTCTCAGAGAATAACAGTCCAATGTAAAGCTCTTGTAACAATCCCGAAAGTAAACTGAAGACCAAACAAGATTCGTCACAAATCCAGAAGAAAATCTATAATTGCTGCACTTATTGGAATAGGTCCCATAAACTGACATACAGGCTTCTGTGTCCGCTGGAATATTCTCTCACCTCTCTCTTGGTTCTAAAACACAGCCCCTATTTATAACCTTTCATCTGAAAACTCTAGAAAATTCCCTTTCAGGAACAATCAAAAAGAATAATACATAATACACAGTACACAGGCTACAGGAAACATCTCGAACAGAGAACGCCATGTCAGGGTTCACACGTGGGCCAGCCCTGCCTGGCCAGGCGATGCTGCCACGGCACTGAGCTATGCGTGCTACACGAACCAAATGCCAACAACACATGGAACATCAGTGTGCACAATAAAACAATCATCTGTAAGACTGCTGCACACAATAAAAGGGGCACCTGTAACACTCATCAGAAATGTTAAATAAAAATATTTTGCCTAAGTTTAATATCCAGCAAAATCCATGCATATTAGATGAGGTCAGAGGTCACTGCACTTTGGAGGCACCTTGGTGACTTACAAAAAAAACTATGGGTTTTTATGAAATTCATGATACATATTTACTAATAGATTTTCTCACCTCAATGACCTTCTCATCAAAATTCACGCATATTTAATGACTTTAAAGACTTTATATTCATTTAATATTATTTTAGATTTTTAGTGTTTGTTTAAAATATTTGGCAGATAAGGGCAGTCGGCTTATATACGGGTTCAAGTTTTCAGCGTTCTCAGGGCAGCCAAGGATAATAAACAGCAATCAGCAGTATTACGTCGAAAAGGTTTGCCCTTGCCACATTGACACAGGGATTTTAACTGAATCAATATATGAAAGCCCTTCTGACAGAGGAGCCAGTGATTTTCCGCGATTGCCGACAGAATCGCAGAACTGACAGACCGAAACAGAATTCCCATCCTGAAAATTAAATTTATATGTTCTGATGTATTTTTAAAAAAATATCTTGGTAATTCACTTGAAACATGTATGCAGTGATATAATTGTTGATGCTGCTGACAGCGTGCGGGGCTTACCCATGTACTCAAGATCCCAGAGCCCTGGGTTTATTTGTGTGTATACATCGCTCGCGCAAGGGATGCTGGGAACTTGCCTACTTGGCTAATTGCCATCCTGTAGCATGTAATATGCATATTAAAACAAGCATGATTTTTAGCTCAGCTGACTGTAAGTCATCTGAGCTATAGTCGTGGTCCTTTGTCTGTCGGCCATCCGGCCATCTGTCCGTTAACAGGGCACGTTTTAAAACTGTTGGACCTATGATTCCAAAATTTTGCATACTATTAGATGTCCCCAAAATCTCCTACCATACCGAAAATTGGGTCATTAGGACTTCTTTACTTCGAGATATTAAGGAAAAACCTCCTTTTCCATAAAAAAGCCATTGTTACACTTCAAGGCTGCCTAATATCAAAACCACTGATCTGTTTTTGATCATATTGAGTATTCATATTCTTCCATACATTTTCTATGAACATACCACAAATTAGGTCAGTATTAGGTATTATTTTGAAGTTATGGGCCCAAATATAATGCAATTTTTTAAAAATCAGGAAATATATTTACTCACCTTACATGAGAATTGCTGAAGCTGGAGACTTTTTTTCAGGAATATAACTTTATTTAATCAAGATTCAATAGTTTACCCAAAATTAGATCTGAATTTTGCTAATTTTTCAAGTTATTAGCATAAATAAAAAATCAATACCTTAAATTTTGTTCAACTTTGGCAATGGCACATTTTTTCCCTGTAAGCACTGTTGATTTAATTTTCACAGCATATATACATAAGGATTTAATCTTTTAAAATCTGAAATTTCAAAGGAATTGATTGAAAAGAGTAGCTTTTATTCAAGTTTTCATACACCATGTCAAGTGTTGTTTACATCTAGCCCACCTAGTAACACAGCCTTCGCTTGCATTATGTAACCCACCCCAGGCAGCTTGCCTTGGCCCAGGTTGGCCACTACTAGCAGGCTTCCACTCTGCCCTGCACCCCCCCCCCCCCCCGGATGGTGCATTAACTAGATGAATGTTATAATTTTCTAAATTTTCTTTTATTGTTGGCTATGCTAAATTTTAGATTTTGAAATGTACCACCAGGGTTACAGTGATTAAAGTGCACATTTAATTGTGACCACAAAGTAGTGTATTGCTATGAAAATGTGGATGTTTATCAGATAAGTAAATTCTTACTTCAGAAGAGTAAAAACTTCAACAGGTGTGAAATTGACTATTAATTCCAGTAATAAATTATAGCTGAGATAGTAATTAGCACAATGATATTGTTTGTCCCTCATTCAACCAACAGTGTGTATATTTTATTTGAAAAGATGTTTTAATTTTATCAGATTTACTGAATCTTTTATTTTATTTCAGTGAATAAAATTAAGCATGTACTGAAAACTCCAATGTGCAAAACTTTTAAATAGTGATTCAAGGGATAATCTTGTAGATGCCATGTTGTGGCATTATTTTCTTTTAATTTCAGTTTAAACATTTGTGATTTAAAAATAATAAAATATATGTGTATGCATAATATGACCCAATATGAGCTACACTCTGGATATATAATGATTGCAACTTAGAATTCTAATATTTTAACTTATATTTTCAGTTTTTTTTATTACAAATTTTTAAAACTTGTAAATAAAAAAAAATGAATCAGATAAAACAATTAATGGAAAAAGTGGATCTGCTTAAAAAAATAGGCTTATATATAAACTTAAATGCATTATTCCCTTGAAAGTGAAATAAAGGTATTAGTCCATTCTGTCCACTTGCCTGTCCATCCGTAAATTTTTCATATGCATCACAGTATCTCAACACATTTACTGTTTTTCTTCATAACAGTCTTGTCAGAGTATTAGTTTGCAATCATATATTTAGAACTTTACTATAACCAAGTAGGAGGGCCCCTTTCCTCTTAGGTTCTCATATGCTTATATAAATGAAAAACATTACAATAGAATATTTTGCATATTTTGCATTTGCAAAAATTTCAAACTTCAGCTGAGCGCCGTGACTCATGGGTCCCTTGTTTCATATGGTTCCGTATTTACTGCGTAAATGTTCACGAGTCCAGTGAATGCAGACGCTGTCAGCCGGCATGCAGACTGACATACACAGAGACCCGCACATGGCACTTAGATTACAAAACAACCAGTAGCACGTTATAATTATAAATATGAAGCGGCCTTTTCTCAGGTGATGCAAAATTCAATGTTTGTCAAGGTTTATTATTGGACTATGTCAAGAAATGAATGTATTATAACGGGTCATCAAAGTTCAAGAAAGGGACCGTGTTTCAGCGGGATATAATTTTGACAAATTTCTTCACAATTTTATAAAAAAAACCCGGATTAGGTGCGTATATGCACTGAAGTTATATAATACCCTGGAGTCTGAGGGCCAGTATTTCAGCTTTTTTTTTAACTTTTCCATTTTATATCATGCAGAATGAAGGACAAAGAACAATTATTGGCGATGCCATTCCATGTCATACATTGGCTCAGCTGTCAAAGGTATTTGCGCAAGGTGACTGACATAATCAGGGTACCAATGTCCCGTATTATATTATTTTCATCTTTCAAATAAATACTGTTTTATACACCTTTATATGAAGATTTTATATATTCTACTACCTTATTAGGCAGTGACTTTTATTAAAGAGTTAATTTATTACCATCCTTATTTTTCCTCTTCACCTGCGAAGAAAATCTCGAACTGCAGTCATTCATAAATTTCTCTCCTACAACACAAAATTAAATCGTCTGCAAACAGGTATCACTTGGATTTGTTATTATTAGCGAACCTGTGAGCTTATGCGATGGCGCAGCGTTGTCCGTCATCCGTCCGCCGTCCAGGGCTGGCTTTCCGCCGTCCATGGCTGTAAGTCAGAAACTGTCGGAGCTAGCAGCTCCAAATTACATGTAAGAATTCGTCACATGTGAAACTTGGTGGCCTGGAGCTTATTATTGGGTATCTGCATTAATTTAGATTTCATAGAGAAAAAGCTTAAAAACCTTTAAAAATCTTCTTCTCTGAAACTGTCCAGCCAAATTGTCCAATATTTCACAGAAATGGTCTCTGGAACAATCTCTCTCAAGTTTGTTCAAATGGTTCCAGTTCGGAGATTTTTGGCCGAGTTACAGGAGGTTGAACTTAGTCATCTGTCCAAAAAAGCACACTAAAATTAAAATCTCAGAAACGGCTAGAGCTATAATGACCAAAATTTTTACCAATGTTTGTCACATATGTCATATCTGATTTTGAGGTATTGGTGGCACCACCTACATTGATGTAGGTAAATGTAATTTTAAACTCTTCTAGCTTATACACTGATTTATGATGAAACTGTTCAGCTGATTGGTTTAAACTTTACAAGAATTATTCTATGGTAGGGTTCTGCCAGTTTTATAAGAATATATTGGGTAAATACAGTTTTAAAAAAGCATTGTAGCCAATTGAAAAGACTTTCTGTATTTGAAAACAGATTTGACTTCATGCAGCCAAGTCAAGAGGTCACTCAGTACAAACAGGTGGGGTCCAGACATCACCATGGCAACTGACCTGGCGGGGGGGGGGGGGGGTGTCTAGACAATGTGTCTAGACGTCTAGACACAGCGTCTAGACATCTGGATACAATGTTTAGATGCAGAATTCCCAGATTATTGGAACTATATCTTTCAACTGTTTGAAAAAACTTGGGTTGCATTTTAAGCAAATCGGGTTTATCATCAGGTCACATGAGAACTGCTGTGCCTTCATTTTTGGTTGACATCTGACCTTTCCTTGCTGCCCAGTGTCCATTTGTGAGTCTGTTTCCACACATAAACCCACATATCTCGGAAACAAATGTAGCCCTTTGATAGCTTTATAACATACACTAAAAATGGTGGCACCACCTGCAACCATTCTTGCACAGTGTCCATTTGTTCATCTGCCTTGGGATAATATTACTCATATCTCAGCAGTGGTTTGACTTATTCACCTGAAATTTTGCAGGTTTATACATCCTGGAAGGTTTCTTGATTTTATGACATCCAAGCTCATATCTCGGGAACCGTTTGACCGATAGGGCCAAAATTTTGCATGTGTCTAGATCTTACATAGCTCTTCATCATAGGCAAAACTGGTGGTGCCACCTGCAACCACTTATGCACAGCGTCCAACTGTTCATCTGCCTTTGGATAAAATCACTCATATCTTAGCAGTGGTTTGACTTATCCACCTGAAATTTTGCAGGTTTATACATCCTGCACAGCTTTCTCGATTTTATGACAGGTGGCGCCACCTACATTCACATGTACTCTGCAGACATCCAAGCTCATATCTCGGGAACTGTTTGACCTATAGGGCCAAACTTTTGCATGTGTATAGATCTTACAAAGCTCTTCATCATAGGCAAAACTGGTGGTGCCACCTGCAACCACTTATGCACAGCGTCCATCTGTTCATCTGCCTTAGGTTTAAATCACTCATATCTCAGCAGTGGTTTGACTTATCAACCTGAAATTTTGCAGGTTTATACATCCTGGACAGCTTTCTCAATATTATGACAGGTGTCCCCACCTACATTCACATTTACTATGCAGACATTCAAGCTCATATCTCGGGAACCGTTTGACCGATTGGACCAAAATTTTGCATGTGTCTAGATCTCACATAGCTCTAGGCAAAACTGGTGGTGCCACGTGCAACCATTTATGCACAGCGTCCATTTGTTCATCTGCTTTGGGATAATATAACTCATATCTCAGCAGTGGTTTGACTTATTCACCTGAAATTTTGCAGGTTTATCCATCCTGCACAGCTTTCTCGATTTTATGACAGGTGGTGCCACCTACATTCACATGTACTCTGCAGACATCCAAGCTCATATCTCGGGAACTGTTTGACCTATAGGGCCAAACTTTTGCATGTGTATAGGTCTTACATAGCTCTTCATCATAGGCAAAACTGGTGGTGCCACCTACAACCACTAATGCACAGCGTCCATCTGTTCATCTGCCTTAGGTTAAAATCACTCATATCTCAGCAGTGGTTTGACTTATCCACCTGAAAATTTGCAGGTTTATACATCCTGGACAGCTTTCTCGATTTTATGACAGGTGTCCCCACCTACATTTTCTCATTTACTATGCAGACATTCAAGCTCCTATCTCAGGAATCGTTTGACCAATTGGGCCAAAATTTTGCTTGTGTATAGATCTCACATAGCTCTTCATCATAGGCAAAACTGGTGGTGCCACCTGTAACCATTTATGCACAGCGTCCATCTGTTCATCTGCCTTGGGATAATATTACTCATATCTCAGCAGTGGTTTGACTTATCCACCTGAAATTTTGCAGGTTTATACATCCTGGACAGCTTTCTCGATTTCATGACAGGTGTCGCCACCTACATTCACATTTACTCTGCAGACATCCAAGCTCATATATCGGGAACCGTTTGACTGATTGGGCCAAAATTTTGCATGTGTATAGATCTCACATAGCTCTTGATGCCACCTACAACCACTTATGCACAGCATCCATCTGTTGATCTGCCTTGGGATAAAATCACTCATATCTCGGCAGTGGTTTGACTTATCCACCTGAAATTTTGCAGGTTTATACATTGTGGACAATTTTCTCCATTTTAATGACAGGTGGCACCACCTACATTCACGTTTAAGCTGCAGACATACATGCTAATATGCAACACACCACGCTGTATTTCCCTTGCCACTTAATCCATGCCTCACTTCACCCGTCCCACTCAGATTTCTGCGGATACACATAGTGGCTTGTCGACTACCCATATTCTGGTTTTAAAATGTCCTAGTCCAAAACTTGCAGGTCAGAAACGTCCATTTTGCTGAAATCATAATGACTAAGGTAGATATGCAGGACTTAGGAGGATCAATATTAAATTTTAAAAATAAACCTCCATTCATACTCCTTAACTTTGCACAGGTTCGCATTAGGCCTGTAGGCCTTGTTTTTCAAAATTTCACACAACCATCGCTAAACGATTGTTGTTTTGCATTGTCCTGAATGTGCTGTGAAGTCAAACATGCGTACACAAGCTGCAGAGGATTGTAACACAATTTAGAAGTTGGCAGATGTGGGTTGGGGTTGGGGTGGGGGATGGGGGCGCTTATTAGGGTATAAAAAATATTTGGAAAAAATTTAATTTTGAGAGCGCTCGGGGCACTTATTACGTCAAATACGGTGCACAATAAAATGTGTATGACCTGATCAACAGCAAAGATCAGTATACTTGCTCGGCTTTGGTGTTGAATACTTGCACTGAGGAGTGAAACAGACATATTTCAGACAGCAATTAATTAAGGCTGATACCACCAAAAAAATATAGGAACCTAAAATTTGAAGAAAGGGGCTGTCCCATATGTAAAAACATTGATGTCGAAGATGAGAAACACAAAGGTTTGAATGTTCTGCTCATATTATGAACCCTACCAATTCTGTTCAATAAAACATCTTACACAATTATGCAGTTTCCTGCACTTGATAAAACAATTCAATTGGTGTATTTAATAAATTGTGACAGTAAGATTTAGGTAGAATACTTGGTCCACTGTTGGAACAAGTGAAAATTTACTTTTACGCCATTAGAAAAAGCACAACCCATACACTCTAATGATGTCAATGATGTTGTTCAGTATCTACCAATAAGTGTTTACTGTGTGTATATTTGAGGTGACATATATAAGCAAAAAGGAGACTATATGATTTACTTATGGACCTGTGTCAGTGTGATAAAGTTTATATCATGTATTTTACTTATCATTATAATTTTAAATAAATTACTAATTAAACCTGCAAAGAAAATCCAAGCAATCAATCATGCTATAAAATATACACAATACAAAATATTAATTAATATACACAATATCAACATGTTCAGATATGGACACAAGCATGAATACACATTTTATAATAAACAAATTATACGGTAAATAAATATACAAGCAAGTTTCTTGTAATATTAAAAAAAACTTTGCGGATACTATGTTTTCAGTTGCATGCCGCCACCCCTTAGGTTTCCGGAGAACTCCTCCGTAACCACTAGGCAGAATTTTTAGCGAACCTTTGAGCTTATGCGATGGTGTGGTGTCGTCCAGTGTCCATCGGCCATCAGCTGTCGTCTGTACGTTAACCCATACTATCTTGAAAACGGCAAGAGTTAGCATCAAGAAATTTTCTGCAAAAAATTAGTCATCTAAAATACTCTATCCGATTTTGCTTATTTTTTGGCTAACTGCATTTTCTTAGATTTTATAGAGAAAAAGCTAAAAAACTTTAAAAATCTTCTCCGAAATTGTTCAGCCAAATTGTCCAATATTTCACAGAAATGATCCCTGGAACAATCTCTCTCAAGTTTGTTCGAATGGTTTAAGTTCGGTGATTTTTGGCCGAGTTACAGCTAGTTGAACTTAGTCATCTGTCCAAAAGAGCATACTAAAATTACAATCTTAGAAACGGCTGGAGCTGTCATCACCAAATTTTATGCCAATGTTGGTCATATGAGTCATATCTGAAATTCAGGTATTGGTGGTGCCACCTGCATCGGCCTTTTTTGAACGGGGGTCATCAATGCCCGTATCATACTGACAGCTACAAAAAACTTCTTCTCTGAAACCATTTGGCCAAATTGTTTAATATTGCACAGAAATGATCCTAGGGTATTGCTTTCTTAGTTTTCTTAGTCTAAGGTTGTTCAAATGGTCTCAGTTCAGTGACTTTTGGCTGAGTTATGGGAGGCTGAATTTAGTCATATGCCATAACAGCCCATTTTAGCTCAGTTGCTACAAAGATCTTCTTCTCAAAAACCACTGGGCTAAATTCTTAAATCTCACACATTAATTATCCTTTAGATGTTGATAATTCAAGTTTGTTAAAATAGTTTTGGTTCAGTGATTTTTGGCTGAGTTATTGGAAGCTTAACTTAGCCATTTTGCTTTATTTTCCCATATGAGTTATAAACCTGCAAAACTTTTTTTGACTGACGCCACTGAGGCCAATTTGTTTGATATTTGACAAGAATAATCCCCTGAATAATTCTTATAATAATTGCCTTTTATGGTTCCAAAAAATGAATTTTGGCTGAATAATAAAGATTGAATTGAGTCATTTTACCATATATGTTAGCTGTGTGAAGCAGATACATCTAGCCTGGAACCAGCTTATCAGCATCCATTACATCATGCCTCCAGACATTTTGGTTTCAGGTTATCTTTGGTTAATATTGACAAGAATGAAATTTAATGCAAAAAATTAGCCATCTGAAAAAAATCTGCATTTTCTTATATTTTATAGAGAAAAAGTTAAAAAACCCTTAAAAATCTTCTCCTCTGAAACGGTCAAGCCAATTTGTTCAATATTTCATAGAAATAATCTTTTATACCATCTCTCTCAAGTTTGTTCAAATGGTTCAAATTCTGTAATTTTGGCTGAATTACAGGAAATGGAACCTAGTCATTTGCCCAAAAAAACATACTAAAATGACAATCTCAAAATCGGCCAGAGCTATCATCACCAAATTTTATGCCAGTGTTGGTCACATGAGTCCTATATGAAATTCAGGTATTGGTGGCGCCACCTGCATTGACCTTTTTTTGTACAGGGGTCATTGGTCATCTATATATCAACCCATAATTTTTCAGGAATTGCAGGAGCTACCATCCCCAGATTTTATGCAATTATCTGTCACATATCAAATGTTGTGGGATTCAGCTTATGTTTTTTGCTATGCTATCTGCATTTACTTAGATTTTATAGGGGAAAAGCTGAAAAACCTTTAAAGTCTTCTTGTAAACGGTCCAGCCAAATTGTTCAATATTTTACAGAAATGATCTGAGAGGCAAGCACTCTCAAGTTTGTTCAAAAGGTTTGCATTTGATGAATTTTAGTGATGTAACACGAATTTTAACAGTCATTTGGCCAAGTAAGAATACTGACATACTTATCTCAGAAATGACAGAAGCTAGCATTACCAAGTATTGTGCAAATGTTGGTCACATGACTCATATTTGAAGTTGCAGATTTTGATGTGCCACCTACATTGACCTGTTTTTTTATGGGCAAAAGCCTCATAATTTTAGCCTCTTTCAGCTTAGAATGTTTATGATGAAACTGTCAAGTTGAATCGTTCAATTTTTCAAAGAATTATTGTGGGACATGGTTTTTTTCAATAATATCAGTAAAACTTAAGTTGGTCTTATGGTACACTCCCGAGGCAGCGGAAATCTTGCGCTTCTAAAGAAGCAACTGATTTTCACGCTGCCAGCTTTGACCATTTATAATATATTTAGACACCAGATAGCGGTTCGTTGTCCGCTGAAATAAACGTGCATATGATGTGACAAGCAGCCAATCAGATGCCAATAAACAAACACTCGACAGGCATCCTGGCTCCGCCCATTGCTGCGCTTCAAGCGCCGCTTGATGAGTTTCCGGTCGAATTTAAATTGCTCCCTTTGCATTCTCGCATCATTGACCGATTTGATTATGACATTATGACTGTGTTAGCATAGCCATGTATCTGTTGTCTGCAGAACTGAAACAAGCCAGCGAGGTGTGCACGCAGCTTTTGTTGTTACGTTTCGTTTGAATTACAGCTCACCGGCCGAGCACCTATGTTCCCACAAGGCCCTAAGCAAACCATGTCAGGGGCAATTCTCTCAGGGTCCTATGGCCTGTTCAGATGGTTACGCGGGGCGATGAGCTGTCACTCAAAATAAATAAACATGATTGGCTCCGTGTATTCCTCGCTTGGCTTTGTCTTCCAGCACAAAGTCTCATCTGATTGGACAAAAATACAGTGCTCCCCTCTGTTGTAGCAATTCAGGATAAGAGGTCATAACAAACAGCGCCTTACAATATAGGTAGTAGCCCTATAGGTAAAGTGCTGTGTAAAGAGCGTAGTCTTATGGCCATTATTATGTCTAACTCAAACTGAGGACTGCAAAACTGTTCTTCTACAAAATTATTGTTTCAATTATAAATTCTGTTACATGGCACAAAAAATATTCTTAGGTGGCCTTTGTTCAAGTTTACTTGAATGATTTTTGGCAGAATTATTGGACCTTTAACAATGGAAGAACTTTTATTTTTATAGATATTTTGATAAAAAGTTTATGAATATTTCAGCTTGAAAAAAAAAAACTTTAGCCAAAGTCTTTCAGTATGTGTAAACAGATTTCCCAACAGGCCAAGATTGTGTCTGTATATTTACATAAGTTAAGAAACTGCCAACTGTTTCAGATTTGGCAATAGATCAAGAGTTCATTCAGTGCAGCCAGATATAGGTCAAGAGTTCAGTCAGTGCAGCCAAGCACAAGGCATGTGATCCCCTCATGGGTGACATGTGAACACCTCATGGGCACCATGTGATCACCTCATGGGTGTCATGCCTCTCAGGGCTGCATGTGGAGCCAATCTATTTATAGCTTTGGCAGACTGCCAACTGTATCAGATTAGGCAACAGGTCAAGAGTTCACTCAGTACAGCCAGGTACAGGTCAAAAGTTCACTCAGTCTAGCCAGGTGCAGGTCATGAGTTCACTCAGTGCAGTAGCCTGAGCTAACAAATTTGTCACAGTTCACTTGGGGCAACTTCCTTTCTCACCTAAGCGTGGTCAGCCCCATGCATCAGACTTAAGGTAAGTTTGATGTATTGGCCTAATATTTTGACCTGTCTATGTGTCTTTGATGGGTTTCTCGTTCACAAGACATGTGTCACCACCTACAATGACATTTGCACTATGGTTGACTTTTGTACCTGCTAATTTCTATAGAGGAAATTGATATATCATCCTGAAATTGGGCATATATATATATGATAGCTTTGTTGTATAGAAGACTGTTGGTGCCAGCTACAATCATTTTTAGCTCAGCTGACTATAAGTCTCCATGGAAACCAAAAATTAGGTCTCTGTTACCCATATCCTTGAAGCTGTATTGCTCCAAATTACCCCCCAGAATAATGAAAAATTTGATACAAAAACTGCAGTATCTCAATAACTAAAACACTGATGCTCATGATTTTTGGCATACATGTTGATCATGACGTGTTCCATCAGTTTCAGCAGACTAGGTGCGCCACCTCTATTTTTTTTCAAATTTTTACAATTTTTTCCCCTATTTTTGAGACCTTTAAAGATGTGGTTATCTGCCAACAGGGTACAAATTGTAACAACTGAACCTAGAATCTTTATTCTTGTGATACAAGGAGGCCCATGAAAAGTCTCCATGGAAACCAGAAATAATGTCTCTGTTATCCATATCCTTTGAGCTATGGGGCCCAAAGTACCCCCCAGAATAGTCAAAAATTTCATACAAAAACTTCAATATCTCATTTACTACATCACTGATGGTCATGATTTTTGGCATGCATATTGATCATGAGATGTTTCATCAATTTCTACAGACTGGTGGCGCCACCTGTATTTTTCGATTTTTTACAAATTATTTTCTCTATTTTTGAGACCTTTAGAGATATAAACATCTGTTAACAGAAAAATAATAACAACTGGACCTAGAATCTTCATTCTTTACACAGAGGGAGACCCATGAAAAATCTCCATGGAAACCTGAAATTAGTTCTCTGTTTCCCATGTCCATTCAGTTGTATGGCTCCAAAATACCCCCCAAAATAATGAAAAATTTGATACAAAAACTGCAGTATCTCAATAACTACAACACTGATGCTCATGATTTTTGGCATACATGTTGATCATGACATGTTTCATCAGTTTCAGCAGACTAGGTGTGCCACCTCTATTTTTTTCAAATTATTACAATTTTTTCTCTATTTTTGAGACCTTTAAAGATGTGGTTATCTGTCAACAGGGTACAAATTGTAACAACTGAATCTAGAATCTTCATTCTTGTCATGCAAGGAGGCCCATGAAAAGTGTCTGTGGAAACCTGAAATTAGGTCTCTGTTACTCATATCTTTCAAGCTATAGGACTTCGAAGTATTCCTCAGAATAATGGAAAATTTTGATACAATAGCTGAAGTATCTGAACAACTAATGCAGAGATCACCATGATTCTTTGCATGGATATTGACCATTAAGTGTTTTTATTAGTTTCTGCAGACTGGTGGAGCCACCTATATTTTTTTTAAAGTTTACGCATTTTTCTCTCTTGAGATATATAAATACAGACACAATCTTGGCCTGTTGGTTAATCTGTTTGATGCTTCAGTTGAATGGGTATATACTACCATTCAGATGATAAAATTTCCTTTTGCGAATCTCTTCCCAGTCAGCTGAGCATCATGACCCATGGGTCACTCGTTTGTTGTGTGCACCCATGCCAGAATTTCAGCAGTGATGTTCTTGTAATTGTTTTTTTTTCAAAATATTTAGTACTTGCATTGTTCATATACATGAAAAGAAATGGTCAGCATTGAAGCATTATACATGGTGTATTTCCCAATGCACAGGTTTGCATTAGGCCTGTTTTACGATTTTTTATCTATTTTTTAGATCTTAAAAGATGCAGCCATCTGTTAACAGTGTACAAATCGTAACAACTAGATTTAGAATGTTTTTTCTTGATATGGTGGGAGGCCCATGAAAAGTCTCCTTGGAAACCTAAAATTGGGTCTCTGTCATCCATATTGTCTAAGCTATGAGGCTCAGAAGTCCCCCGAGAATAACTAAAAAATTTGATAAAAAAGCTCTAGTTCATTGATTGGCATGATTTTTTGCATGCATATGCATCATGGAGTGTTTCTGCAGACTAGTGGCGCCGCCTGGCCTTTTTCAAAATTTTTACGCATTTTTATCTTTAATTTTGAGACCTTCAAAGATGTGGTCATCTGTTAACAGGGCAGAAATCATAACCATTTGACCTGGAATCGTCTTTTTGACATCCCGGGAGGTCCATAAAATCTCCATGGAAACCTGAAATTAGGTCTGTGTTACCCATATCCTCTGAGCTATTGGGCTTAGAAGTACCTCCAAGAATACCTTAAATTTTGATACAAAAGCTCCAGTATCTAAACAACTAATGCATTGATCACCATGATTCTTTGCATGGTTATTGGTCATGGAGTGTATAATCAATTTCTGCAGACTGGTGGCGCCACCTGTATTTTTTCAATTTTTTAACAATTTTTTCCTCTATTTTTGAGACCTTAAAAGATGCGGTCACCTTTTAACAGGGCACAAATCATAATCTCTGGACCTGGAATCTTCTTTCTTGACATCTCGGGATGCCCATAAAAGTCTCCATGGAAACCTGAAATCAGGTCTCTGTTACCCATATTCTCAGAGCTATGGGGCTTTTAAGTACCTCCCAGAATAAAAAAGTTGATACAAAAGCTCCAGGATCTGAACAACTAAATTATTAATCATCCTGATTCTTTGCATGCATATTCCTCATGGAGTGTTTCATCAGTTCTTGCAGACTGGTGGCGCCAACTGTATTTTTTAGCTCAGCTGACTGTATGTCAACTGAGGGATAGGAATGGCGCTTTGTCCGTCATCCATCCAGCTCTCCGGCCGTCCATTAGCAGGGCACAAATCGTAGCTGCTGGTCCTAGAAACTTCTAGGTGAAAACCCAAGGAGGTCAATAAAAAAATCTCCTTGGAAACCTGAAATTAGGTCACTGTGACCTATATCCTCCGAGCTATAGGGCTTGAAAGTACCCCCCAGAATAATCAAAAATATAATGCAAAACCTCCAATATCCTGATAATTATTGCATGAATTGTCATGAATCTTGCCTTGAATATTGACCATGACTAGTTTTGTCAGTTCCTGAAAAGTGGTGGCGCCACATGCTTTTTTGTTATTTTAACATATATTTTTCCTTTTTCTTTTACTATAAAATGACAACAATCATGTCAGTTTCTCAGCTCTAATTACGTCCAGTGTCCCAAAACCTGGTGTGTTTATTGATTACAAGTGGATGCGATATAGTTATCACCCTGTCTGTCTGTTTGTGTCCATCCACACAAATGTTTCCAGATGATAACTCCAGTTTGTATAGACACATGGATTTCAAACTTGACTTACGTATGGCCCACCACTAAAACAAGAACCTATATAATTTTGGGGTCATGAGGTCAAAGGTCAAGGTCACAGGACTCACTTATTTTAAAAAGGTTATGGCTGCATTTTAAGCCAAGCTTTTTATCCCAAACTTTCCATTAAGCACATTTAGCTGACTTGCCAGTATGGGGAGAGCATAAATAAATTTTGGATTACATGGTCAAAGGTCAAGGTGACAGGGGCCATCTGTTCACAAATTAGTTTCCAGATGATAACTCCAGTTTAGTTTGACATCTTGCTTTCAAACTTAAATAATATATGATTCACCACTAAAGTAAGAACTGTGTGATTTTGGGGTCCAACAGTCAAAGGTCAAGGTTACAGGACTCATTTCTTTAAAAAGAATGCATATGCATTTGAAGGCAAATCTTCAATCTTCAAGATATTGCTTACCTGCCAATAGGGAAGATTCAATTAACGGGTCATAGAGTCAAAGGTCAAGTTCATAGTACCCACTTATTTAGAAAGATTGTGGATGCATTTTAAGCCAAACTTTTCATCCCAAACCTTCCATCTTGCACATATAGCTGAGCTGCAAATAGGGGAAGAACCTGATTGATTTGGGGGTCACAAGGTCAAAGGTCATGGTCACAGGGGCCCATCTGTCCACATATTTGTTTCTGGATGATAACTCCAGTTTGGATTTACATATTGGTTTCAATTTTAACTTATATATGACCCACCAATAATGTAAGAACCTTTAGATTTTGGGGTCATAAGGCCAAAGGTCAAGGTCACAGGACCCACTTCTTTAAAAAGATTGTTGATGTATTTTTAGCCAAACTTTATGTCCCAAACCTTCTATCTTCAAGATGTTGCTCACCTGCCAATAGTGGAAGTAACTTATGGATTTTGGGGTCACAAGGTCAAAGGTCAAGGTCATGGGGCAATCTATCCACATATTAGTTTCCAGATGATAACACCAGTTTGGTTTGAAATATGGCCCACCACTAAAGTAAGAACTGTTGATTCTGGGGTCATGAGATCAGAGGTCAATGTCGCAGGACCCACTACTTCAGAAAGATTGTGGATGCATTTTAAGCCAAACTTTTCATCTCAATCCTTCCATCATCAGCATGTGGTGCACCTGCCAAAAGGGGAAGTTTCCTTTTGATTTTGGGGTCACAAGTTCAAAGGTTAAGGTCACAGGGCCCATCCATTCACAAATTAATTTATGGATGATAACTCCAGTTTGGGTAGACAGGTTGGCTTTAAACTGATCACAGGACCAATATTTTGGAAAACCTAAGAAACATAAATCCTTATATACAAATGCAGCTGAGCGTCGAGACCCATGGGTTCCTAGTTCTAGTCTAACAGGCAATGTAGACCACACCTATCACAGAATTACCATTGAGCTAGGTCGGTTAAAAATCAAAACAAGAATCATGTTTCTGAACTGGCAGTCCAGGAGCTACAGCAAGAACTCCTTTGAGACAGCCCAAGGGGCGGACAAATTACCCCCACAACACTTGCCATCGCAACAGCCAGACTTAACACTCATATCAGGTCAAATGGTTTTTCTGCCAGGGAGAGTTGGTTTCAGAGAGACCAGTATACCAACCAACAACTACCTATTGATGACCACAAAGTCATAATTGAACAATACGAAAGATGAACTACTAACCATGTGCCCTGTAAAAAGTCGAAGGCACATAGACACAGACACTTTCCTGTTGCCTCTGTTGATTACGGTGATATTGTATATTTATTTGCAGACCTCAACAAGGCTCATTGCCAGGAGGGATACCTTGTCACATGTGTGTATGGAGAGTGGTGTAACCTACTTAAGTTCACTGGATCCCAGCTTCCTAACACATCCTATCATGTTAAAAGGTCTGAATGTTACAGGGTACCCTCCTATGTACATGAGCAGCAACCTGATACTTCAGATGAGGAAACAGACGGAGAGGATAACAGCATGATTAAGCAATAAACCTCCCTGACAAAGCCTCCTCCAGTACCAAAAATGTTATCTTTACCAGCAATCCTTTTCTGGTGCTACCAAAGTGAATATCCAAGGTATATTAGACAGTAATGATGAGGAGCCTCATCCAGAAGATGTTATCGAGGGATCACACTGGTTCAGATCAAGAGGAGCCCTCAAATGTCAGCCTTGAATCTGATGTTCCTCTTAGCCCAATACATCAGGTCCGCCGCTCTACACATGAACAGCGACCATTGGATTACCTAATGGACTGTGTCTAATTAATGTTGGTGCAGTTGCACTACTGATAATGAGAGACAGAAATGGCTAGTTTTCTTTTAGTTATTTCATGGTTTGCTTGTTCCCTTTAGTTAATTTATAGTTTGCTTTAATAAAAATTTATTTTCTACTGCCAAGAAGAAGAAAACAAAAATAGGTTATGCCAGTATAATTAATTTGATGGGTAGTATTCCAGGGTTAGAACTTTTAGGGACTCAATATGTTTAAGTGACATTTTCCATGGCTAAAGCCCCTGGAGGACTAGTATCTATGTGACACTCTGGGTTGCCATCTTGGACTTCTTGTTATTGTGGACTTGGACCTTAAATCATGGTGTGACTGTCTCCAAGCTAACAATGTGCTCTCTTTATAATATTGGCGCTATATATAAGCTAAACAAGGGCCCATATGTAGCAATAAAAAAGGCCAAAGCAAAATGTCTTACACATAGAGCAAAAGAACTTACAAAGGAAAATAATTCTCCAAGAAGACAATATGTATACATACGAGTATGCTGCAACAAAGCAGAAGCAAAAAGGAAACAAATTTCACCTCTGAGGTAGATCAGTCAGAAATTCGGCATGCCCTTTGCCCCCCACAACAATTATTAATATAGTTTTTAGCTCAGCTAACTATAAGTCATAAAAAAGATCAAATTTACACACTTATAAAATCAGTAAAACAAATGAGGATGTTATGCAAACATTTGTTCATTATTTTCCAGCCTCAGCAGAAAGGAAAATAAACTGATTGGCTTTGTTTGTCCATCTCTCTGTCTGTTTTTGAATATTCAGTATTATGAATAAACCTTTTTTTTTCGTGTAAGCACCGTTGAATTAAATTTCATATCTTGTGTGTATATGCAGAGGTGTTGTAACTCCCACCACTAACCATCCCTATTCTTGCATCGAGTCCTTGAATGGGACATAAAGTGATCAGCTCCTTCTGTCCATCTCTGTGTTTATCACTAAATATATAATCATTATGAATCAACCCTTTCCCTTTAAGCACTGTTGAATAAACTTTCATATGCTGTATGTATAGGGATTTAAGCTATTGAAGTCTGAAATTTAAAAGCAAAGTATATATTCAGATATATGAATTATATTGCAAATGTAATAACTTATTAACTTGAAAAAATATTTGATGTAATAAAAAATGAGGATCTAATGCAAACATATCTTCATCATTTTCCTGCCTCAGCAGAAACTGAGATAAAGTGATCTGTTTTGTTTGTCCAGCTGTCTGTCCATTTTTAAATGTTCAGTAATTTTGAATTCAACTTTTTTCTTGTGAGCACTATTGAATTAATTAGCTCAGCTGACTATAAGTCATCTGAGCTATAGTCGTGGTCCATTGTCCATCGTCCATCTGTCCGTCCGTCCGTCCGTCCGTCCGTCCGTAGATGTAGCACGTTTTGAAACCGTAAGACCTAGGAATCCAAAATTCAGCATAATGTTAGATGTCCCCAAGATCTCCTACCAAGCCGAAAACTGGGTCTTTGCGACTTCATTCCTTTGAGAAATTAAGGAAAAACCTCAATTTTTTATTAAAAACCTATTTTCACACTTTAGGACTGCCTAATATCAAAACCACTCATCTGTTTTTCCTCATATTTCCTATAAATAATCCTCTATATAATTCCTATGAACATGCCAGAAATTAGGTCTGTATTATTTAATTTAAAAAAGTTATGGGCCCAAACATAATGCATTTTGTAAATAATCAGGAAAGAAATTTTATCACTTAACACAAAACTTGTTAAAGCTAAGCACTTTTTTTCCAGTAATATTACTTTTATTAATCAAAATCAAATTGTATACCCAAAATTAGATCAAAATCTTTTAAATTTTTAAAAATATTAGCAAAAATAAAAAATTGGTACCTTAAATTTTGCCCAACTTTGACCATGGCACGTTTTTTTGCTGTAACTGCTGTGGATTTAATTTTCACAGCATGTTTTTGTTAGCATTTCAACTGTTAACTCCAAAAATTTGAAACCAGTTGATCAAAAACTGTAGATTTTATTTAAGTTTTCAAGCACCATGTCACATATTGCTAGTGTTATGCAGTTTGCTAGAGCTTCAGCTCTAAGTTCCTTAAATTTGGCATACAGTTAGATTTCTCCAAAATCCCCTACCATGCCAAGAATTTGGTCACTAGGACTTAATTCCTTCGAGATATCAATGAAAAACTTCATTTTTCCATTAAAAACCCAATGTTACACTTTAAGACTGCCTAATATCAAAATCACTCATCTGACTTTGATCATATATAATATACATATTTTTCTATACATTCACTATGCACATGCCAGAAATGATGTCAGTATTGTGTATTTTTTTTAAGTTATGGGCCCAAACATAATGCACTTTGTAAAAAATCAAGAAATATATTTACTCCCTTAACAAGGGCATTGCTGAAGCTAGAGATTTTTTTTGTCAGGGATGTAAAATTATTTAATCAAGATTCAATTGAATACCCAAAATTAGTTCTGAATTTTTCAAATTTTATAAGTTATTAGTATAAATATAAAATTAGTACCTTAAATTTTGCCCAACTGTGACCAAGGCACGTTTGTTTCCCGTGAGCACTGTTGATATAATTTTCATATCATGCACACATAAGGATTTCAGCTTTTTAGTTTAGAAAGCTGAAAGAAATTTGCCAAATATTGTAGCTTTTATTAATGTTTTTTATGAGACCCTGTCAGACTTTGGCTCTCTCCAGCCCCTCTTGAGTCACCTGTATGTTGACCTTGTTGACCTTTCATCAAATTATGCACGCTTGAGGTGAGGCATATAGTAATCCAGGCAGCTTATGGCCAGCCACAATTGATCCAGGTGTTCAACCCAACTCATCTAGTAGTTTTAACCAACAACATAACAATAAACAATAAATTAATAAATTTTTATTGGTTTTTAATAACAAATTAAAGAAAAATAGAAAAGGAATTTGTTAGTTTATAATAACAGGAAATTAACTTGCAGTTACTGATGATATAAGAATCTTGTATCGATGGGTAGAATGTCACATATTCCAAATAACACCATGCAGTCACCTATGGCATTTTTCAGTTCATTTTTAATGATAAAGAAGTAAATCATATTATTCATTACTAATCATTAAGGATTATATGAAGGAAATTAATGATAGACAAAGATGCAGTTGATAATATTAATCTAGATTCCTACTGTGTCTAGTGTGTACATTGATGTGAAATAAGTCCAAAATGAATTTTTTACAGTTATTTTTTAATATAAATAAAAGCCATATAAAACCAGGTACTTATGATCATTATTTAAATGTGTGAAATTTGTATTTTCTGGATTCTCAACATCATTGTTTGGTGAAAACTGAATAAATACCAGACATGGTGCGAATACTTTGTAATTGTATTTAAATACGAATAGGATTATGTACTCCATTATAAAATTTCTTGAATAAAGAATGGGAATTCAGGTAAAAATGAAAGTATATGAATACTCGTGCAAATACTTTCAAAATGTATTCATGAATGCATTCATGAATTTATTCTTTAATATTATTTTAATAATCATATCAGTTATATTTCATTTTAAAAAATCATATGATTCTCTTATTATTTTTAATAAAAATTATATTTGGAACAAAATATTTGTAATTTTTTTAATAAATAGTTAAACTGTTATATTATATGTTCTGCTTATAAGTTATATGGCCAAGTCAAAATCTGTGTGACAGTAGTACTCCATTTGTTAATAAAATAAATGAAATCAATCCTCTTCCCTGTCTCCAAAGGTACTATCAAAATCATACATAAGCTAAACAACAACAACTCATAATACAGCTTATATTTATTACCACACAAAACCAGCATGTGCCTCATTTCTAAATAATATTTTTTTATCATATATAACAGCTGAGCGTCGTGACCCATAGGTCCCTTGTTTTTTATATGCATAGATGTTGTAACCTCCCCCCCCCCCCACCCCTCGACCATCAAGTAATTGCAACTGTGGACTGGGGACATAGGTTATATTGTAACTGTATACATTTATATGCAACTGTATACATTCATAAAGTTGGGGGAAAATGTGTTATATTAATAAAAATGATCTATAATTGAAGAAATATGTAAACTGCTGAACTATCAACAGCTTATCAAAAGGACAACCAATGAGCATAGTAATTGTATAGATCTTATGTTCACAAACTGCTTGCATGCTTCAGTTTCAACATTGGGAAACACATGGTTAGATCACAAAATGTTATTTGCAACACTTTTCTTTCTTATCAATACAAACCAATCATATCAGTCAACCATGGCCTATACTACCTCTCTAATCAAGAGGAGATATTAATTTAGATTTTTACCTTTAAGGTCAGCTTTAAGCTGAGCACCATGACCCATGGGTCCTGTGTTTTCTTGTGGTATATTAAATGTTACATATTTATTGTTCCAGATCCCATGGCGTCTCGGGATGCTCGAGTGGATATGAAAAATCACATCTCTCAGCTTCCCCATAAAGGTAAGCCAAGGATTCAGTTGAAGAAATGTGTGAAGAAATCAGGCTGTCATCTTTGGTTGTTTTAGCCCAATTGACTAAATCAGCCGTCCATTCACAAGGCACATTGTTGACAAATCATAAGTGTTAGATCGAGAAACTTCCAACTTATAATCCAAGGAGGTCCTGAAACCATGTAAATTAAGTGCTAATGACTAGTTTTATCAATTCCTGAGTTTCGAACACATATTTAGCTCAGTTGACTGAAAGTAAGCCTAGGTTTAGGCATGGTGTTTTGTCCGTCTTCTGTCCTGCAGTCCAAATGTTCATCAGCAGGGCACAAATTGTTACCGCAGGCCCTATAAATTTTTAAGTGAATATCCAATGAGGTCAATAAAAAATCTCCTTGGGAACTTGAAATTAGGTCATTTCAACCTATATTCTCTTGAGTTACAGGGTTTATTACACATCCCAGAATGATGAACTTTTTAGCGAACCTGTGAGCTTATGCGATGGCACAGCATCGTCCATCAGCTGTCCACCGTCCAGGGCTGGCTTTCCGTCGTCCATGGCTGTAAGTCAGAAACCGTCGGAGCTAGCAGCTCCAAATTACATGTAAGAATTAGTCACATGTGAAACTTGGTGCCCTGGAGCTTATTATTGCCGTGTAGATTTTTGTTCCTCTTGATGCTCTGTCATATGTGGTTAAATTGAATCCACAAGAACTTTGTTGCAGTTTACTTTTTTATTATAATCACTTGTATCTGATGAAGTCCAGACACTGACTGTCTGGTTTAGTAACCAGTACGCATATATATACATGTTCAACATTCATAATTGACATCAACATTTTTATAGCAGATCATACAAGGCACATATTACATAACACAAACACATTAATACATGAAAGTAGACATCTCAGTTCTATACCTATCAAAGCCAAATGGTTAATACACAATCTAATTAATGCCAGACAGTTTGTTAATCAATTCTTCTTTCCTGGCACCTTGAGAGTTAGACACCTCTTATCCTGATGTTACATGAACCTTGTGCACTGGACTATGAAACACTGGCATTCCAAATTATAAACCTAATTGTATTAATAACGTGTAATCTGTGAAACACTTGGATTGTGAAACCAGGAATGATAATTCAAGTTACATTAATGAACAAAGTAGAAATAACTGAAGGACTAATCTGAAGCTTTTACAATCTGGTTCCTAAAGCTTTGTTTAGGTATTTTATCCGCTAGTGATATTATTATTGGATATCTGCATTAATTTAGACTTTATAGAGAAAAAGCTTAAAAATCTTCTTTTGTGAAACTGTCCAGCCAAATTGTCCAATATTTCACAGAAATGATCCCTGGAACAGTCTCTCAAGTTTGTTCGAATGGTTCCAGTTCAGAAATTTTTGGCTGAGTTACAGGCGGTTGAACTTAGTCACCTGTCCAAAAAAGCACACAAAAATCAAAATCTCAGAAACGGCTAGAGCTATAATCACCAAATTTTTATACCAATGTTTGTCACATATGTCACATATGATTTTGAGGTATTGGTGGCGCCACCTACATTGATGTGTTTTTACAAGCGAAAATGTAATTTTAAACTCTTCTAGCTTATACACTGATTTATAATGAAACTGTTAAGCTGATTGGTTTAAACTTTACAAGAATTATTCAATGGTAGAGTTCTGCCAGTTTTATAAGAATAGATTGGATAAATACAATTTTAAAAAAGCATTGTAGCCAATTGAAAAAGGCTTTCTGTATTTGAAAACAGATTTGACAACATTCTGAGTTTCAGCAGCCAAGTCAAGAGGTCACTCAGTACAAACAGGTGGGGTCCAGACATCACCATGGCAACTGACCTGGCTGGGGGGGGGGTGTCTAGACAATGTGTCTAGACGTCTAGACACAGCGTCTAGACGTCTAGGCACAATGTTTAGATGCAGAATTCCCAGATTATTGGAACTATATCTCTCAACTGTTTGAAAAAACTTGGTTTGCATTTTAAGCGAATTGGGTTTATCATCAGGTCACATTTGAACTGCTGCGCCCTCATTTTTAGCTCAGCTGACTGTAAGTCATCTGAGCTATAGCGATCACTCTTTGTCCATCGTCCGTCTGTCTTGCCGTCCGTCCGTCTGTCCGTCCGTCTGTCCGTAGATGTGGCACGTTTTGAAACCGTTTGACCTAGGAATCCAAAATTCGGCATAATGTTAGATGTCCCCAAGATCTCCTACCAAGCCAAAAACTTGGTCTTTGCGACTTCGTTCCTTTGAGAAATTAAGGAAAAACCTCAATTTTTTATTAAAAACCTATTTTCACAGTTCAGGACTGCCTTATATTGAAACCACTCGTCTGTTTTTCCTCATATTTACCATAAATATTCCTCTATAAAGTTCCTATGTACATGCCAGAAATTAAATCTGTAAAGTATAAATTCTTTAAGTTATGGGCCCAAACATAATGGACTTTGTAATCAAAAAAATAATAACTCCCTTAACATGAAAAATTTTGAAACTAGAGTCTATTTTCTCAAGTATATAACTATGTTTAATTAAGATTCAATTGTTTACCCAAAATTAGATCTGAATTTTGTAAATTTTTTAAGTTATTAGCATAAAAAAAAATCAGTACCTTAAATTTTGCCCAACTTTGACCATGGCACGTTTTTTTCTTGTAAGCACCATTGATTTAATTTTCACAGCATGTAAACATAAATATTTAGTTTGTCTAAATCTGAAATTTGAAAATAAAAGCTTAAAAATTAAGCTAGTTATTGATTTTTTTTTCTGTAGTCACTCACTTTGATTACAGATGCAGGGTCCCACTCCAGGTCACTGGAAGTCAGCTATGCCAGGGTTTCTGATTTGTTACAGTCACTGGGGGAGATCCCCTGCTGTGACAGGTGTACAGTTATTCTCATATCACCCCAATCACCCCCCCCCCCCCCCCCCCCCCCCCCCCCCCCCCCGGCTAACCCAACCCACCAAGTGTTATGCAGTAATTGTTATTGTTTTCACTGTATCTCCTTAATTGTAATGCTGTTTCCACTCCGATATGCAAAAACTTTCCTTGAAAAAATAATTCAAGGTGCAATCCAGA
The DNA here is from genome assembly GCA_026874595.1 of Sipunculus nudus. NCBI lineage: Eukaryota > Metazoa > Annelida > Sipuncula > Golfingiida > Sipunculidae > Sipunculus > Sipunculus nudus. The sequence goes on along the minus strand of CM049318.1, from coordinate 44,371,801 downwards.
AGATGCAATGTTGTGTAATGTAGCATTTTTAAAGAAATCAGTTTTCTTTTAAATGATTTTAACAAATATAAATGAACCCATCAGTGTGCTTAAATTATTATAAAATATGAAGCACATTATGGATAAATAAAGACACAATTAAAAATTTTGAAATCTAAATCAAGTATTATTTTTAGATATTTATTGTGGTAAAAAATAAATAACATTTGTATGCATGATGTGGTGTTATCTGACAAGATTGAGATTTATGATGAGGCAATTGAGAATTATGAATCAACTTTTATATTCAGATATATATGTTAAATTGGAAATGTATAGAAATATAAACTTAAATTAGAAAATAATTGATGTGATAAAAAAATGAGGATTTAATACAAACATTTGTTCATTATTTTCCTGCCTCAGCAGAATTTGAGATCAGGCTTTGTTTGCCCTGTTTTATGTTGTTAATTAGCTATATTTCAGCTGTATACATTTCATAAAAAAATACATATATAATTAAAAATATATATTATGCAAAAAAATAGATTCAATTGAACAAATGTGTAAACTACTGAAATGTCAACAGTTAATCAAAAAACCAACTAATGATCATGGTAATAGTACAGATCATTTGTTCACAAACTGCTCACATGCTTTAGTTTCAACATTAGGAAACACATAGTCAGGTCACAAAATATTTTTGCAACAATTTCTTGCTCATCAATACAAACCAATCATATAAACCAACCATGGCCTTTATTACCTCTTCCTCTTACACTTTATCTCCATTAGATATTATTTTAGATTTTTACCTTCAAGGTTAACGTCAGCTGAGCACAGTGACCCATAGGTCCCTTGTTTTCCTGTAAGTACTGTGGATTACTTTCACATCTTGTGTACACCAGGATGTAATCTGTTAAAATCTGAAATTTAAAAATAAAAGCTGCAAAATTAGGCTAGTTATTGATTTTTTGGAGGCTCTTGTTGTATTCCCTTACATTGTCAAGCAGTCCATTTTGGTCACTGTAGGTCATTCAGTGCAGCTAGCTCTCTATGCTCTCCAGGCTGTTGGCATAATGTTATGCAATCCCATCACAAGGGCAAGCCATCTCTCCACTGAGTTGAGCTTGATCAGGCTGTTTGCAGTTAATACCACAGGGATCCTTTTTCTCCCCCCCCCCCCCCCCCGACCCCTTTCTGTTTACAGACCTGTACTATGAACTAGATGAATCTTAAAATTAACATTTTTTTCAGCAACGAGCAGTAACAAGGGAGACCCCTCCCCCACCCACCCCTTCAATACACAGGACTAATAACCAAGTAGTCCAGCTGTTAAGAGTAGAATTGTGCAAAAAGTGAAAGAAGCATGAAACTTGGCATAATAGTTGCCCAGACCATACTCAATATTTTCAAATATAGGGCCAAGCGGAATTCACCCCATGTCGGTCAAAATCCAAGATGGTTGCCAAGATGGCCGCTGGATTATAAATTATTAACACATTCGAATATATTTGTCTATAATGCTTTCCAAGTGCACTATTCCTATTCCTATAGCCAGAAATTATGTCTGTATTATTTAATTTAAAAAAGTTATGGGCCCAAACATAATGCATTTTGTAAAAAATCAGAAAAGATATTTGATCACTTAACACAAAAAATGTTAATGCTATGGACCTTTTTTCCAGTAATATAACTTTAATTAATCAAAATTAAATTGTATACCCAGAATTAGATGAATATCTTTTAAATTTTTTAAAATATTAATAAAAATAAAAAATTGGTACCTAAAATTTTGCCCAACTTTGACCATGGCACGTTTTTTTCCTGTAAGTACTGTGGATTTAATTTTCACAGCATGTTTTTGTTAGCATTTCAACTGTTAACACCAAAAATTTGAAACCAGTTGATCAAAAACTGTAGATTTTAATCAAGTTTTCAAGCACCATGTAACATATTGTTTACATCAAGCTAGTGTTATGCAGTTTGCAAGAGCTCAGCTCCCCAGCTTCAGCTCTAAATTCCTTAAATTCGGCATACAGTTAGATGTCTCCAAAATGCCCTACCATGCCAAGAATTTGGTCACTAGGACATTCGAGATATTAATGAAAAACTTCATTTTTCCATTAAAAACCCATTGTTACACTTCAAAACTGCCTAATATCAAAACCACTGATCTGACTTTAATCATAAATAATATACATATTTTTCATTCTCTATGCACATGCCAGAATGATGTCAGTATTGTGTAATTGTTTTCAGTTATGGGCCCAAACATAATGCACTTTGTAAAAAATCAAGAAATATATTTACTCCCTTAACAAGAGCATTGCTGAAGCTAGAGATTTTTTTGGCAGGGATGTAACATTATTTAATCAAGATTCAATTGAATACCCAAAATTAGTTCTGAATTTTTCAAATTATATCTAGTTTAAATATTAAATTAGTACCTTAAATTTTGCCCAACTGTGACCATGGCACGTTTGTTTCCCGTGAGCACTGTTGATATAATTTTCATATCATGTACACATAAGCATTTCAGCTTTTTTAGTTTAGAAAGCTGAAAGAAATTGGCCAAAAATTGTAGCTTTTATTAATGTTTTTTATGAGACCCTGTCAGACTTTGGCTCTCTCCAGCCCCTCTTGAGTCACCTGTATGTTGACCTTGTTGACCTTTCATCAAATTATGCATGCTTGAGGCGAGGCATACATGGAATCCAGGCAGCTTATGGCAAGCCACAGTTGATCCAGGTGTCCAACCCAACTCATCTAGTAGTTTTAACCAAGAACATAACAAAAAACAATAAATTAATAAATTTTTATTGGTTTTTAATAACAAATTAAAGAAAAATAGAAAAGGAATTTGTTAGTTTATAATAACAGGAAATTAACTTGCAGTTACTGATGATTTAAAAATCTTGTATCGATGGGTAGAATATCACATATTCCAAATAACACCATGCAGTCACCTATGGCATTTTTCAGTTCAATTTTAATGATAAAGAAGTAAATCATATTATTCATTACTAATCATTAGGGATCATATGAATGAAATTAGACAAAGATGCAGTTGATATTATTAATCTAGATCCTGATCTAGATCATTATTTAAATGTGTGAATTTTGTACATTCTGGATTCTCAACACCATTGTTTGGTGAAAACTGAATAAATACCAGACATGGGGCGAATACTTTGTAATTGTATTTAAATACGAATATGATTATGTACTCCATTATGAAATTTCTTGCATAAAGAATGGGAATTCAGGTAAAAATGAAAATATATGAATACTTGTGCAAATACTTTCAAAATGTATTCATGAATGCATTCATGAATATATTCTTGAATATTATTTTAATAATCATATCAGTTATATTTCATTTTAAAAAATCATATGATTCTCTTATTATTTTTAATAAAAATTATATTTGGGACAATATTTGTATTTTTTTTAATAAATAGTTAAACTCTTATATTATATGTTCTGCTTATAAGTTATATGGCCAAGTCAAAATCTGTGTGACAATAGTACTCCATTTGTTAATAAAATAAATGAAATCAATCCTCTTCCCTGTCTCCAAAGGTACTATCAAAATCATACATAAGCTAAACAACAACAACTCATAATACAGCTTATATTTATTACCACACAAAACCAGCATGTGCCTCATTTCTAAATAATATTTTTTTATCATATATAACAGCTGAGCGTCGTGACCCATAGGTCCCTTGTTTTTTCTGTAGTCACTTGCTTTGATTACAGATGCAGGGTCCCACTCCAGGTCACTGGAAGTCAGCTATGCCAGGGTTTCTGATTTGTTACAGTCACTGGGGGGAGATCCCCTGCTGTGACAGGTGTACAGTTATTCTCATATCACCACCCCAATCATCACTCCCAACCCCAGAAGATGCAATGTTGTGTAATGTAGCATTTTTAAAGAAATCAATTTTCTTTTAAATGATTTTTAAATGAACCCATCAGTATGCTTAAATTATTATAAAATATGAAGCACATTATGGATAAATAAAGACACAATTAAAAATTGTGAAATCTAAATCAAGTATTATTTTTAGATATTTATTGTTTTGCAGATTTAAAAGATATATTTTTGTGGTAAAAAATAAATAAACATTTGTATGCATGATGCTGGTTATCTGACAAGATTGAGATTTATGATGATGCAGTTGAGAATTATGAATCAACTTTTATATTCAGATATATATGTTGAATTGGAAATGTATAGAAATATAAACTTAAATTAGAAAATAATTGATGTGATAAAAAAATCAGGATTTAATACAAACATTTGTTCATTATTTTCCTGCCTCAGCAGAATTTGAGATCAGGCTTTGTTTGCCCTGTTTTATGTTGTTAATTAGCTATATTTCAACTGTATACATTTCATAAAAAAAATAATATATATTTAATAATATATATTATACAAAAAAAAAAGATTCAATTGAACAAATGTGTAAACTACTGAAATGTCAACAGTTAATCGAAAAACCAATTAATGATCATGGTAATAGTACAGATAGATCATTTGTTCACAAACTGCTCACATGATTTAGTTTCAACATTAGGAAACACGTGGTCAGGTCACAAAATATTTTTTGCAACAATTTCTTGCTCATCAATACAAACCAATCATATAAACCAACCATGGCCTTTATTACCTCTTCCTCTTACACTTTATCTCCATTAGATATTATTTTAGATTTTTACCTTCAAGGTTAACGTCATCTGAGCAGTGTGACCCATAGGTCCCTTGTTATGTGTAGGACCTACAGCTTACACTATCTGCTTGTGTTGTTGCTAGCTGCTTTCCATATTACATATATGTGATCCATGTCTACTTTGAAAATTAAATCAGTGTCATTTATACTCAAGCTGTAATTTTTGTGGGAGCATAGTCGCCAATTCCCTATTTTAGGGGGAAATGGGAAGAAACAGTGCATAATACACCTCTATAGTGATACATGCTCTCTCCGTAAGGCACTACTATATACTCATATAGTGCACAGTTTCGTCCATTTCTGGATACAAACACAACCACAAATATGGATTTGAGCAACTGTGGTGGAAGTGTGAAATGCTTTGATAATAGGTGAGAGCAGATCTGTAGAATTGTATGTTTGCACAACACTTGCAGTCCAAACAACCTGAATGCTACAAAATTGCGGCCATACAAAAACTGTTCTGATCATTATGGAGACATCTAGTGTTTGGTCTGTCGGTGGCGGCAGCATTGTCATCTGGTGGCGGCAGCATCTGTCTCATTTCTTGTGAACACGATAACTTGAAGTATCACATATTGTTCCCTCAAAATTTGAAACACTAATTGTTTGAACCAAGTTCAGTGAATAGTTTGAAAACTGCTGACCTAGACCTTCATCATCAAGGCCAAATAGACCAAAATAGAAATTTCTTGTGAACCTCATAACTTTTGAACCACTTGGTATAATTTCATGAAATTTGACTTGAATCCTACCAAAAATTTAAGAGGTATTTAAAAGCCAGTGGTCTTGACCTTCCTCTTTAATTTCAGAACAGCGGAAATAGAAATATTTTGTTTGCACTATCACTTTTGAACCACTCAACATATTTTCATAAAATTTGATATGTGAAATGTTTCTTGGAAAAATCTCCGAAGTGTTGGAAACTGGTGACCTTGTCCTTCATCTTGAAATAGTCAGTATTTTTTCCTCAGAATTGAGGACAGGAGGCCCATAAAGAAGGGAGACATATATCTGATTTTGCATTGCAAAAACGACCTCATTCTAGTTTCCTTAGGGCACAGCTTGGTAGCATATCTTGATGCGAGATAAAATTTGTTCTGATACATTCTGGAAACAGAGACACCACTTAAAAACCTGAAAGCTGTAGCAGAGAATATTTCTTTTAAGGTATGATTGCACTGCAATCTTTCACATTATGTTGCAGAAATCCCTCACACGTCTGCTTTGGGAGCTCCAATTCTTGCAACAGGAATGCCAACCATGATACCAGAGCATGAATTACAAGTACAGTTGCTGAACCTTAAACAACAACAACAGATGCAGCAGGCCATGCTGGTCGAGCAATTTCAGCGCCAGCATGAGCAGCTACTCAGAGCACAACAGAAACAGATGGCTGAGCAGATCCAGGTAGGCACTTTAGTGAGTAACCTAAATGTTTGTTATGAATGAGTATGTAGTAGCTGCTCAGAGCACAACAGAAATATATGGCTTAGAAAATCAAGGTAGGCACGCACTTGAACTTTGTTTTTAGTCCCAAGTCATAGGGGAAACATTATCAAAATTGTCCATGTCTCTCTGTTCATCCTACCATCTATCAGTCTGTCAAGCTGTCCATCAGTCCATCCATTCGTCCTACCCCCTTCTTTTACCAAATACCTCTACAACCCCTGCTGCTTTTATCTCCAGATTTTGACTCATCACATGACTGACATGATTATAACCTGCAGGTGGTCCCACTTTTGTTGATCTACTTTCTCAAATCAAAAATGGTTTTAACAAACTTTCAAATAAGTCAGTTTATAAGAACACTTTAGTCTTCAAATCAAATACAATGATTCCCTGGAGCAATTAAGGGGAATTAAATAAAACTTTAATGAATGGAATTATTTTTAAACTGATGTTTCCACAGAACTCTGAATTTTAATGATTGCAAAATTTATCTGATTTCCAATGTTTGCACATGAACTGCGGCACTAAATCAGTACCATATTTTTCAGACATGTTGGTCACATTGATCACATGACTGACAACCATTATAACCTGCGAATGGCACCACCTCTTAATTTATGAATTTCTGTGATTAAAAAATTATCTTTTACACTTTCCTTCAGATAATCAGGGAATTAGAACACTTGAGCCATCAAATCAAATATGAGGATTCCTTTGAGCAAGGGGAATGCATGAAATTTAAAGTAAATGAAATTAATTTCACGATTATTTTTCCACTGGACTTTTATTTATGGTTATCACAATTTTTTTTTTAGCTCAGCTGACTAAAAGTCATCTGAGCTCTAGCGATCACTCTTTGTCCATCGTAGGGCCATCTAGTTGACGTTAACAGGGCACAAACAGGGCACAAACCATAACATCTTGAACCTAGATTCTTCTAATTTGACATCCATGGAGGTCCATTAAAATATCTCCCTTGACACCTGAAATTATGTTACTGTGGCCAACCTTCTCAGAGCTACAGGGCTTGTAAGTACCCCAAAAATAATTAGCAATTGGACACAAAATTACCTTTATCTCTTTACTTAATGCATGTATTGCCATTAATTTTAACTTGAATATTGATATGACTAGTTATATCAGTTCCCGAAATCTAGTGGCACCATCAGTATTTTTTCTGTTTTTCACACATTTTTTCCCTAATTTTTGGACTCGTCAAATTACAGCAAGTGTTTCATCTAGTTTCATCTAGTGTCCTGAACCTCATATGTTTATTGATCATGATAAGTTTTATCAATTCTCAAAGACTGGTTGTCCCACCTGTATTTTTAGCGAACCTGTGAGCTTATGCGATGGTGCGGCGTCGTGTGTCGTGCGTCGTGCGTCGTCTGTACGTTAACCATAGCTATCTCAAAAATGACAGGAGCTACCATCGCGAAATTTTTTGCAAATAATCAGTCATCCAAAAAACTATTTTGGCCGAGTTACAGGAGGTTGAACTTTGTTAACTGTGCAAAAAAGCATATTAAAACTTAAATCTCAGAAACGGCTTGAGCTATCATCACCTAATTTTATGCCAATATTGGTCACATGAGTCATATCTAAAAATTGAGGTATTGGTGGCGCCACCTGCATTGGCCTTTTTTGTACGGGGTCATTAGTGCCTGTATCACACTGAGGGCTACAAAAAACTTCTTCTCTGAAACCATATGGCCAAAATATTTAATATTGCACAGAAATGATCCTAGGGTAGTGCTTTATGAAGTTAGTTCAAATGGTCTCTTTTTTTGGCTAAGTTATGGGAAGCTGAACTTAGTCATATGCCATAACAGCCCATTTAAGCTCAGTGGCTAAAAAGATCTTCTTCTCAAAAACCACTGGGCCAAATTCTTAAATCTCACACATTAATTATCCTCAGATGATGATAATTCGAGTTTGTTCAAGTGGTTTTGGTTCAGTGCTTTTTGGCTGAGTTACGGGAAGCTGAACTTAGCCAGTTTGCTGTATCTTCCTATATGAGTTATAAACGTTTTTAGAATGATGCCACTGAAGCCAGTTTGTTAAATATTTTACAAGAATAATCCCTACAATAATTCTTATAATAATTGTCATTAATGGTTCCACATGAATGATTTTCTGGCTGAATTACTGAGATTGAATTGAGTCATTTTACCATATATGTTAGCTGTGTGATGCTGTTACATTAGCCTGGCATCAGTTTATCAGCATCTATTACATCATGCCACTGGACATTTAGATTTCAGGTTATCTTTGGTTAATATTGACAAGAAAGTTTTTTTAAAAGCTTTTAAAAAATTTAGATATATGATTAAGTTATTCATCATACCAGGCAATGTTACAATCATGGATATTCAGCTCTCTGTGGCTATATAAAGACAACTGTACATGAATTATAAATTATTGGTATCCCTACTCAACTTAATTCAAGAATTTGCCATCAATGAGATATATCTGTATTTTAATTTTGCATTCAGTATGCATCTGTAATAATTTTACATATATTCCTGATTTCTTTTTTTTATAAAAAAGTCAGTTGAAAAGCATTTTGTATTGGGAAAATAAATTTCAAAGTTATTTCAAGTAGGGACCTTTTTTGTGTACAGATGGCAGCAATTGGTTTACCATTGGCAACTTGCCAGTGCCTTGATGTTGGCCATTAGCCAAGATGATGTCAGCTCTATAAATAGTTTTGGCACAGTGCAAGGATTGGAAGAAGTGCAGCCAGGTAGAAGTCAAGAGTTCACTCAGTGCAGTAGCTGCATTCTATTTATAGCTCTGGCAGACTGCTTACTGCATCATATTTGGCACCAAAGTTCAGCCTGAATCTATTTATAACTTTGGCAGACTGCCAACTGTGTCAGATTATGCAACAGGTCAAGAGTTCACTCAGTGCAGCCAGGTACAGGTCAAAAGTTCACTCAGTCTAGCCAGGTGCAGGTCAAGAGTTCACTCAGTGCAGTAGCTTGAGGCAGCAATTTGTCACAGGTCACTCGGGGGCAAGTGCCTTACTCACCTTAGACACAGCGTCTAGACACAGTGTCTGGATGCGAAATTCCCAGATCATTGGAACTATATCTTTCAACTCTTCGAAAAAACTTAGTTTGCATTTAAAGCGAATCAAGTTTATCATCAGGTCACATGTGAACTGCTGCGCCCTCATTTTTGGTTGACGTCTGACCTTTACTGGCTGCCCAGCGTCCATTTGTGTGTCTGTTTTAACACATAAACCCACATGTCAGGAAAGGTTTGATCGATCAGGCTAAAAATTTTGCGCAAATGTAGCCCTTTGATAGCTTTATAACATACACTAAAAATGGTGGCTCCATTTGCAACCATTTTTGCACAGCATCCATCTGTTCATCTGCCTTGGGATAATATCACTCATATCTCAGCAGTAGTTTGACTTATCCACCTGAAATTTTGCAGGTTTATACATCCTGGACAGCTTTCTCGATTTTATGACAGGTGGCGCCACCTTCATTTATGTTTACTTTGCAGACATCCAAGCTCATATCTCGTGAACTGTTTGACCGATTGGGCCAAAATTTTTCATTTGTATAGATCTCACATAGCTTTTCATCATAGGCAAAACTGGTGGAGCCACCTGTAACCAGCGTCAATCTGTTCATCTGCCTTTGAATAAAATCACTCATATCTCAGCAGTGGTTTGACTTTTCACCTGAAATTTTCCAGGTTTATACATCCTGGACAGCTCTTTTGATTTTATCACAGGTGGCGCCACCTACATTCACATTGACTCTGCAGACATCCAAGCTCATATCTCCTTTTTGACCTATTGGGCTAAAATTTTGCATGTGTATAGATCCCACATAGCTCTTCATCATAGGCAAAAGTAGTGTCGCCATCTGCAACCACTTATGCACAGCGTCCATCTGTTCATCCATCTTGGGATAAAATCACTCATATCTCGGCAGTGGTTTTACTTATCCACCTGAAATTTTGCAGGTTTATACATCCTGGACAATTTTCTCAATTTTATGACAGGTGGCGCCACCTACATTAATGTTTATGCTGCAGACATCCATGCTAATATGCAACACACCTCACTCTATTCCCCTTGCCACTTAATACATGCCTTGCTTCACCCGTCCCACTCTGATTTCTGTGGATATACGTAGTCGCTTGTCGAATACCCATATTCTAGTTTTAAAATGTCCTAGTCTGAAACTTGCAGGTCTGAAACGTCCATTTTGCTGAAATCATAATGACAAAGGTAGATACGCAGGACGTAAGAGGATCAATATTAAATTTTTAAAATAAACCTCCATTCATAGCGCAAGATTTTCGCTGCCTTGGGACATAAGAATGGGATTTCAGGTAAAATGAAAGTATTTGAATACCAGTGCAAATACTTTCAAAATGTATTCATGAATGCATTCATGAATATATTCTATAATATTATTTTAATAATCATTTCAGTTATATTGTATTCTCTTATTATTTTTAATAAAAATTATATTTGGCACAATATATGTTATTATATTTCAATTAATAGTTAAACTCTTATATTAAATGTGCTGCTCATAAGATATATGGCCAAGTCAAAATCTGTGTGACAATAGCACTTCATTTGTTAATAAAATAAATGAAATCAATCCTCTTCCCTGTCTCCAAAGATACTATCAAAATCATACATAAGCTAAACACCAACAACTCATAATACAGCTTATATTTATTACCACACCAAACCATTTTGCCTCATTTCCAGATCATATCTAAACCTTGCTTAGAATTCACAAAATAACTTATTTCCAAAAACATTATAATTATTTGAAATATGATTAGGTATATATATATATTATATATTGTTACAGGTGCTCTTTTTATTATGTGACACGGGCGTAACTCCTGTTGTGGCACTCGTGTCTGGCCACGTATTACATTCTATGTTTAATCCGTAATGGTTGAATTCTCCTTGTCATGTTAGCCTTGAGCTTTCATGCCAGGTCGTGGGTCACGTGATGAGCCTGGTATGTAGAGATACACAGCACTGTGTTCTAGAGAATTCATGAAATGCGTGTTTACTGTATTGCCTAAGATCTTATAGACTGTTCGAGAAGTTGAAAATTCTCAGCTTGAGGTGTAAAGGTATATAAAGGGGCTGTGTTTTAGAAGGGGCAGAGAGAGAGCAGAGAAGATTCCAGCGGACACAGAAGAGTGTGTCAGGTTCTAGGACCTTATCTGACTAATGCGGCAATTATAGATTTTCAAAGACTTTTTCCTGGATTTTATGCATTTGGATTTCAGTTTACTTTCTGGGTTTGTTGCAAGAACTTTCCACTGGACTGTCATTCTCCTAGAGTATACATTTAAAGAACTCATCGTGGGGACGGTGTTGGTATCCAGGTACTGTGCACATTATTTTCTGTGTGATTGTATTGACTTGTTGCTATACCCCTGTTTTACTTTATAATTGTATTGAATTAGTGTATTGTATTGTTAGGGTTGTTTTAAGAATAAATTATAGTTATTTGTTTACAAAAAAACCACTGACTTCTTTATTCATTCCCCTAGACATTTCACACTGCCTAGTGTTACAGAATCTGAATTTTTTTTATCATCGTTTCAAAATTTATGTTCATCACGCATACGTGATCTGTTGATATTATATATATATATATATATATATATATATATATATATATATATAATTGAATATGTCATTCAGAGACGCTGGATAAGGTATATATATATGCATATGCAAAGTCATCCCCCCTGCCCTTGAAGAAAAACTGATGCCACTGTTTATCATATATAACAGCTGAGTGCCGTGACCCATGGGTCCCTTGTTTTTCTCTATTTTGAAACCTTAAAAGATGCCGTCATCTGTTAACAGGGCACAAATTGTAACCACTGGACCTGGAATCTTCTAACTTTACATCCAGATAGGCCCATGAAATGTCTCCTTGAAAACCTAGAATTAGGTCCTTGTTACTCATATCCTTTAAGCTATGGGGCTCCAAAGTACCCCTCAGAATAATGAAAAATTTGATACAGAAGCTCAAATGTCTAAAGAACTAATGCATTGATCACCATCATTCTTTGCATGGTTATTAATCATGGAGTGTTTCATCAGTTTCTGCAGACTGATGGCACCACCTGTATTTTTAGCGAACCTGTGAGCTTATGCGATGGTGTGGCGTTGTCCGTCGTGCGTCGTCTGTCGTGCATTGTGCGTCATCTGTACATTAACCACAGCTATCTCAAAAACGGCAGGAGCTAGCATCACCAAATTTTTTTGCAAATAATCAGTCATCCAAAAAACTATATTGGATTTTCTTGCTTGCCGGAATCAAAGATTTCGGCAAGCATATTGGTCAGTTGCGTATGTCTGTTTGTCTGTTTGTTTGTTTGTCTGCACTCTCCTGGCCACAATTTTGCCACAATCACCTTGAAACTTTCAAAGATGATGGACAACCAAAATTCTAGGTGCCCTATTGTTTTCAGTCCAAATAGGTCAAAGGTCAAGGTCGAGGTCATCAAAAGTATACAAAAGGGGTTTTCTTCATACCTTTGTAACTATTAGTCGTATCTACTTGAACTATAGCTCATTTTAATCCTCATCCAATGGCCTTTCTTCTGGTGGGTACCTTCCTCAAATATGCCGTTTCCATGGTAACACATTTTCGGGAAAAATATTCATATTTGAAAATCAGTGGACTAATTTGTCAGATTTAATGCTAGAGAGGTCTAGTTTTTTGCATTAGGTAGCATTTGTTTAGTACTACATGATTTTATTAAAAGTCTTGCAATATCTCGTAAGATATCTCATCAATTAAGATATTTCAAGATTTCATTAATCTTGCCCTGGAGGCCACAGTTTTGCAGGAATCTTTTCAAAACTGATATATTTCAAGTCTTACCCTAGTATCTCGAATTTGTTTTTTCATTTTCTGGATAGGGCCGCTAGGGGGCGCTGGATGCGAACCTCCCCAACATATCATATTTGGCCATATCTCCAAAATTATAAGCCTCAATTATATAAACTATAGCTTATTTTCTTCCTCTGAGTCTTCTCCATAACCTGGTGTAGTCATCTGGTCACAATTTTGTGTCACTTTGTCAGTGTGTCTGCCTGTTTGTCAGTTGTCCTCAAATTTGCCTGCTTGCTCTTGCGTCTCACATATAGCATTCTACTGGCCACAGTTTTGAAAAAATCCTTTTGAAACTATTACATCTTAAGTCTTACATTAATATCTCGAAACCAACTTTTCATTTTCCGGATATGACTGCTAGGGGGTGCTGAACTCAAACATCTCCCAACATATCATGCTTTGGCAATATCTCCAAAACTATAAACCTCAGTTACATAAACTGTAGCTTTTCTCTTCCTTTGAGTCTTCTCCATAACCAGGAGTAGTCATCTGGACTCAATCTTGAGTCACTTTGTCAGTGTGTCCGTCTGTTTGTCAATTGTCCTTAAATTCTCCTGCTTGCTGGTTCTTACGCCTTACATATAGCATTCTACAGGCCACAGCTTTGACGGAATCCTTTTGAAACTGGGACATCTCATGTCATACACTAATAAAACGAAACAGATTTTTCGTCTTCTTAATATGTCCGCTAGAGGGCGCTATTGTCGAACCTCTCAAGTATATCATTAATTCGCCATACCACCAAAACTATAAATCTAAATTACATAAATTATAACTCATTTTCTTCCTTTGAATCTTCTCCATAACTAGGTTAAGTCATCTGGTGTCAATCTTGTCTCACAAAGTCAGTATGTCTGTCTGTTCATCTTTTGTTGTCAGCTTTGTCTGCTTGCCTGTTCTTTTGTCTCATATGTCATTCTACGGGCCACATATTCTCAGCAATGGCCCTGAGAGTCATTCCATTGATAGAAAACCGACAATATGTTCTGTCTGTCTGTCTGTGTTTCACTTCCGATTTCCGGCAAGCGTTCGACCTATGGTCGTCTAGTTTATTTTTTAGCTCAGCTGACTATAAGTCATCTGAGCTATAGTCGTGGTCCATTGTCCGTCGTCCGTCCATCCGTCCGTCCGTCCGTCCGTAGATGTGGCACGTTTTGAAACCGTAAGACCTAGGAATCCAAAATTCAGCATAATGTTAGATATCCCCAAGATTATCTTCCAAGCCGAAAACTGGGTCTTTGCGACTTCTTTCCTTTGAGAAATTAAGGAAAAACCTCAATTTTTTATTAGAATCCTATTTTCACACTTCAGGACTGCCTAATATCAAAACTACCCATCTGTTTTTCCTCATATTTACCATAAATATTCCTCTATATAGTTCCTATGTACATGCCAGAAATTAGGTCTGTATTATATAATTTAAAGTACTGAAAAGTATAAATTCTTTAAGTTATGGGCCCAAACATAATGGACTTTGTAAAAAATCAGGAAAAATAATAACTCACTTAACATGAAAAATTTTGAAACTAGAGTCTATTTTCTCAAGTATATAACTATGTTTAATTAAGATTCAATTGTTTACCCAAAATTAGATCTGAATTTTGTAAATTTTTTAAGTTATTAGCATAAAAAAAAAATCAGTACCTTAAATTTTGCCCAACTTTGACCATGGCACGTTTTTTTCCTGTAAGCACCATTGATTTAATTTTCACAGCATGTAAACATAAATATTTAGTTTGTCTAAATCTGAAATTTGAAAATAAAAGCTTGAAAATTAAGCTAGTTATTGATTTTTTTTTCTGTAGTCACTCACTTTGATTACAGATGCAGGGTCCCACTCCAGGTCACTGGAAGTCAGCTATGCCAGGGTTTCTGATTTGTTACAGTCACTGGGGGAGATCCCCTGCTGTGACAGGTGTACAGTTATTCTCATATCACAACCCCAATCACCCCCCCCCCCCCCCCCCCCCCCCCCCCCCCGGCAAACCCAACCCACCAAGTGTTATGCAGTAATTGTTATTGTTTTCACTGTATCTCCTTAATTGTAATGCTGTTTCCACTCCGATATGCAAAAACTTTCCATGAAAAAATAATTCAAGGTGTAATCCAGAAGATGCAATGTTGTGTAATGTAGCATTTTTAAAGAAATTAATTTTCTTTTAAATGATTTTAACAAATATAAATGAACCCCTCAGTATGCTTAAATTATTATGAAATATGAAGCACATTATGGATAAATAAAGAAACAATAAAAAATTGTGAAATCTAAATCAAGTATTATTTTTAGATACTGTTTTGCAGATTTAAAAGATATATGTTTGTGGTAAAAAATAGATAAACATTTGTATGCATGATGTGGTGTTATCTGACAAGATTGAGATTTATGATGATACAATTGAGAATTATGAATCAACTTTTAAATTCAGATATATATGTTTAATTGGAAATGTATAGAAATATAAACTTAAATTAGAAAATAATTGATGTGATAAAAAAATCAGGATTTAATGCAAACATGTGTTCATTATTTTCCTGCCTCAGCAGAATTTGAGATCAGGCTTTGTTTGCCCTGTTTTATGTTGTTAATTAGCTATATTTCAACTGTATACATTTCATAAAAAAAATACATATATATTTAATAATATATATTATACAAAAAAATAGATTCAATTGAACAAATGTGTAAACTACTGAAATGTCAACAGTTAATCAAAAAACTAATTAATGATCATGGTTATAGTACAGATCATTTGTTCACAAACTGCTCACATGCTTTAGTTTCAACATTAGGAAACACATGATCAGGTCACAAAATATTTTTTGCAACAATTTCTTGCTCATCAATACAAACCAATCATATAAACCAACCATGGCCTTTATTACCTCTTCCTCTTACACTTTATCTCCATTAGATATTATTTTAGATTTTTACCTTCAAGGTTAACGTCAGCTGAGCACAGTGACCCATAGGTCCCTTGTTTTCTAACTGCATTTTCTTAGATTTTATAGGGAAAAAGCTAAAAAAGCTTGAAAAATCTTCTTCTCTGAAACTGTCCAACCAAATTGTCTAATATTTCACGGAAATGATCCCTGGAACAATTTTTCTCAAGATTGTTCGAATGGTTCCAGTTCAGAGATTTTTGGCCGAGACACAGGAGGTTGAACTTTGTTAACTGTGCAAAAAAGCATATTAAAATTTAAATCTCAGAAATGGCTGTAGCTATCATCACCAAATTTTATGCCAATGTTGGTCACATAGGTCATATCTGAAATTGAGGTATTGGTGGCGCCATCTGCATCGGCCTTTTTTGTACAGGGTCATCAGTGCCTGTATCATCATACCAGGCAATGGGATATTCATGGATATTCAGCTCTCTGTGGCTATATAAATACAACTGTACATGGATTATAAATTATTGGTATCCCTACTTAACTTAATTCAAGAATTTGCCATCAATGAGATATATCTGTATTTTAATTTTGCATTCAGTATGCATCTGTAATAATTTTACATGTATTCCTGATTTCTTTTTAGCGAACCTGTGAGCTTATGCGATGGCGCAGCGTCGTCTGTCCGCTGTCCGCCGTCTGCCATCCAGGGCTGGCTTTCCGCCGTCCATGGCTGTAAGTCAGAAACTGTCGGAGCTAGCAGCTCCAAATTACATGTAAGAATTCGTCACATGTGAAACTTGGTGGCCTGGAGCTTATTATTGGGTATCTGCATTAATTTAGATTTTATAGAGAAAAAGCTTAAAAACCTTTAAAAATCTTCTTCTCTGAAACTGTCCAGCCAAATTGTCCAATATTTCACAGAAATGATCTCTGGAACAATCTCTCTCAAGTTTGTTCGAATGGTTCCAGTTCGGAGATTTTTGGCCAAGTAACAGGAAGTTGAACTTAGTCGTCTGTCCAAAAAAGCATAGTAAAATTACAATCTCAGAAACGGCTGGAGCTATCATCACCAAATTTTATGCCAATGTTGGTCACATGAGTCATATCTGAAATTGAGGTGTTGATGGGGCCACCTACATCCAGGGAGGTCCATGAAAAATATCCTTGAAAACCTTAAATTAGGTCTCTGTTACCCATATCCTTGGAGCTATGGCGCTCCAAAGTACCCCCCAGAATAATGCAAAATTTGATACAAAAGCTCAAGTATCTGAATAACCACTGCTTTGATCACCATGGTTCTTCGCATGAATATTGATCATGGGATGTTCCATCACTTCCTGCAGACTGGTGGTGCCACCTGTATTTTTTCCAATTTTTTTGAAATTTTTTTTCCAATTTTTTCCAGATCTGAAATGAAACTGTCATCTGTTAACAGGGCACAAATCGTAACCACTGGACCTGGAAACTTCAAACTTAATATCCAGGGAGGTCCATGAAAAATCTCCTTGACAACCTGAAATTAGGTCTCTGTTACCCATATCCTCGGAGCTATGGGGCTCCAAAGTACCCCCCAGAATAATGCAAAACTTGATACAAAAGCTCAAGTATCTGAATAACCACTGCATTGATCACCATGATTCTTCGCATGAATATTGATCATGGGATGTTCCATCACCTTCTTTAGACTGGTGGTGCCAACTATATTTTTTCTAATTTTTATGTATTTTTTTCTCTTTTTTTCAGACCTGCAATGAAACTGTCATCTGTTAACAGGGCACAAATCGTAACCTCTGGACCTGGAATCTTCAAACTTAATATCCAGGGATGTCCATGAAAAATCTCCTTGACAACCTGAAATTAGGTCTCTGTTACCCATATCCTCTGAGCTATGGGGCTCCAAAGTACCCCCCAGAATAATGCAAAACTTGATACAAAAGCTCAAGTATCTGAATAACTACTGCATTGATCACCATGATTCTTTGCATGAATATTGATCATGGGATGTTCCATCACCTTCTTTAGACTGGTGGTGCCACCTATATTTTTTCCAATTTTTATGTATTTTTTTCTTTTTTTCAGACCTGCAATGAAACTGTCATCTGTTAACAGAGCACAAATCGTAACCACTGGACCTGGAATCTTCTCACTTGACATCCAGAGAGGTCCATGAAAAATCTCCTTGAAAACCTGAAATTAGGTCTCTTTTACCCATATCTCTGGAGCTATGGCGCTCCAAAGTACCCCCCCAGAATAATGCAAAATTTGATACAAAAGCTCAAGTATCTGAATAACTACTGCATTGATCACCATGATTCTTTGCATTAATATTGATCATTGGATGTTCCATCACCTTCTTTAGACTGGTGGTGCCACCTATATTTTTTCCAATTTTTAGCTCAGCTGACTATAAGTCATCTGAGCTATAGTCGTGGTCCATTGTCCGTCGTCCGTCCGTCTGTTCGTCCGTCCGTCCATAGATGTGGCACGTTTTGAAACCGTAAGACCTAGGAACCAAAAATTCAGCATACTGTTAGATGTCCCCAAGATCTCCTACCAAGCCGAAAACTGGGTCTTTGCGACTTCGTTCCTTTGAGAAATTAAGGAAAAACCTCAATTTTTTATTAAAATCCTATTTTCACACTTCAGGACTGCCTAATATCAAAACCACTCATCTGTTTTTCCTCATATTTACCATAAATATTCCTCTATATAGTTCCTATGTACATGCCAGAAATTAAGTCTGTAAAGTATAAATTCTTTAAGTTATGGGCCCAAACATAATGGACTTTGTAAAAAATCAGGAAAAATAATAACTCACTTTACATGAAAAAAAATTTTGAAACTAGAGTCTATTTTATCAAGTATATAACTATGTTTAATTAAGATTCAATTGTTTACCCAAAATTAGATCTGAATTTTGTAAATTTTTTAAGTTATTAGCATAAAAAAAATCAGTACCTTAAATTTCGCCCAACTTTGACCATGGCACGTTTTATTCCTGTAAGCACCATTGATTTAATTTTCACAGCATGTAAACATAAATATTTAGTTTGTCTAAATCTGAAATTTGAAAATAAAAGCTTGAAAATTAAGCTAGTTATTGATTTTTTTCTGTAGTCACATGCTTTGATTACAGATGCAGGGTCCCACTCCAGGTCACTGGAAGTCAGCTATGCCAGGGTTTCTGATTTGTTACAGTCACTGGGGGAGATCCCCTGCTGTGACAGGTGTACAGTTATTCTCATATCACCACCCCAATCAACCCCTCCCCCCCCCCCCCCCCCCCCCCCCGCAAACCCACACACCAAGTGTTATGCAGTAATTGTTATTGTTTTCACTGTATCTCCTTAATTGTAATGCTGTTTCCACTCCGATATGCAAAAACTTTCCTTGAAAAAATAATTCGGTGTGATCCAGAAGATGCAATGTTGTGTAATGTAGCATTTTTAAAGAAATCAATTTTCTTTTAAATGATTTTAACAAATATAAATGAACCCATCAGTATGCTTAAATTATTATAAAATATGAAGCCCATTATGGATAAATAAAGACACAATTAAAAATTGTGAAATCTAAATCAAGTATTATTTTTAGATATTTATTGTTTTACAGATTTAAAAGATATATTTTTGTGGTAAAAAATTAATAAACATTTGTATGCATGATATGGTGTTATTTGACAAGATTGAGATTTATGATGATGCAATTGAGAATTATGAATCAGCTTTTATATTCAAATATATATGTTATATTGGAAATGTATAGAAATATAAACTTAATTTAGAAAATAATTGATGTGATAAAAAAATCAGGATTTAATACAAACATTTGTTCATTATTTTCCTGCCTCAGCAGAATTTGAGATCAGGCTTTGTTTGCCCTGTTTTATGTTGTTAATTAGCTATATTTCAACTGTATACATTTCATAAAAAAAATACATATATATTTAATAATATATATCATATAAAAAAATAGATTCAATTGAACAAATGTGTAAACTACTGAAATGTCAACAGTTAATCGAAAAACCAACTAATGATCATGGTAATAGTACAGATCATTTGTTCACAAACTGCTCACATGCTTTAGTTTCAACATTAGGAAGGAAACACATGGTCAGGTCACAAAATAATTTTTGCAACAATTTCTTGCTCATCAATACAAACCAATCATATAAACCAACCATGGCCTTTATTACCTCTTCCTCTTACAATTTATCTCCATTAGATATTATATTAGATTTTTACCTTCAAGGTTAACGTCAGCTGAGCACAGTGACCCATAGGTCCCTTGTTATGTATTTTTAGCTCAGCTGACTATAAGTCATCTGAGCTATAGTCGTGGTCCTTTGTCCGTCGTCCGTCCGGCAGTCCGGCCGTCCGTTAACAGGGCACGTTTTAAAACTGTTGGACCTAGGAATCCAAAATTCTGCATACCATTAGATGTCCCCAAAATCTCCTACCATACCAAAAATTGGGTCATTAGAACTTTGTTCTTTCGAGATATTAAGGAAAAACCTCCATTTTCCATAAAAAAGCAATTGTTACACTTCAAGTCTGCCTAATATCAAAAGCACTGATCTGTTTTTGATCATATTTAGTATTCATATTCTTCCATACATTTTCTGTGCACATACCAAAAATTAGGTAGTATTGGGTATTATTTTGAAGTTATAGGCCCAAATATAATGCAATTTTTTTAAAATCAGGAAATATATTTGCTCACTTAACATGAGAATTGCTGAAGCTGAAGACTTTTTTTCAGGAATATAACTATGCTTAATCAAGATTCAATTGTTTGCCCAAAATTAGATCTGAATTTTGCAAATTTTTCAAGTTATTAACATAAATAAAAAATCAATACCTTAAATTTTGTCTAATTTTGGCAGCAGTGGCACGTTTTTTCCCTGTAAGCACTGTTGATTTAATTTTCACAGCATATATACTTAAGGATTTAATCTTTTAAAATCTGAAATTTCAAAGAAATTGGTTGAAAAGAGTAGCTTTTATTCAAGTTTTCATACACCATGTCAAGTGTTGTTTACATCTGGCCCACCTGGTAGTACAGCCTTCACTTGCATTATGTAACCCACCCCAGGCAGCTTGCCTTGACCCAGCTTGGCCACTACTAGCAGGCTTCTCCTCTGCCCTGCACTCAACCCCCCCCCCCCCCCCCAGCTGGTGCATAAACTAGATGAATGTTATAATTTTCTGTATCTTATTTTATTCTTGGACATGCTACATTTTAGATTTTGTATTGTACCACCAGGGTTATAATGATTAAAGTGCACATTTAATTGTGTCCACAAAGTGATGTATTGCTATAAAAGTCTGGATGTTCATCAGATAAGTAATGCTTTACTTCAGAAGAGTAAAACTTCACCAGGTGTGAAATTGACTATTAATTCCAGTTATTAATTATAGCTGAGATTTTAATTAGCATAATGATATTGTTTGTCCCTCATTCAACCAACAGTGTGTTAATTTAATTTGAAAAGATGTTTTTATTTTATCATATTTACTGAATCTTTTATTTTATTTCGGTGAATAAAATTAAGCATGTCCTGAAAACTCCAATGTGCAAAACTTTTTAATAGGGATTCAAGGAATAATTTTTTAGATGCCATGTTGTAGCATTATTTTCTTTTACATTCAGTTTAAACATTTGATTTAAAAATAATAAAATATATGTGTATGCATAATATGACCCAATGTGAGCTACAATCTGGATATATAATGATTGCAACTTAGAATTCTAATATTTTAACTTATATTTTCACTTTTATATTACAAATTTATAACACTTGTAAATAAAAAAAATGAATCAGATAAAAACTATTAATGAAAAAAGTGGATATGCTAAAAAAATAGGCTTATATATAAACTTAAATGCATTATTCCCTTGAAAGTGAAATGAAGGTATTAGTCCATTCTGTCCACTTGCCTGTCCACCTGTAAATTTTTCATATGCATCACAGTATCTCAAAACTTATTCTGTTTTTCTTCATGACAGTTTTGTCAGAGTATTAGTTTGCAATCATATATTGAGAACTTTAGTATAACCAAGTAGGAGGGCCCTTTCCTCTTAGCTTCTCATATGCTTATATAAATATAAAACATTACAATAGAATATTTTTCATATTTTGCATTTGCCAAAATTTCAAACTTTTGTCGTGACCCATGGGTCCTTTGTTTATATTCTGGATTCTCAACATCATTGTTTGGCTAAAACTGAATAAATACCAGACATGGTGCAAATACTTAGCAAATATATATGAATATGAATATGAATATGTGCTCCATTATAAAATTTCTTGCATCAGAATGGGAATTCAGGTAAAAATGAAAGTATTTGAATACCAGTGTAAATACTTTCAAAATGTATTCATGAATGCATATATTCTATAATATTTTAATAATTATTTCAGTTATATTTAATTAAAAAATCATATGATTCTCTCGTTATTTTTAATAAAAATTATATTGGCACAATATTTGTTATTAAATTTTAATAAATAGTGAAACTCTTTTATTATATGTGCTGCTAATAAGTTATATGGCCAAGTCAAAATCTGTGTGAAAATAGCACTCCATTTGTTAATAAAATAAATGAAATCAATCCTCTTCCCTGTCTCCAAAGATACAATAAAAATCATACATAAGCTAAACACCAACAACTCATAATAAAGCTTATATTTATACCACACAAAACCAGCATATGCCTCTTTCCCAAATCATATTTTTTATCATATATAACAGCTGAGCGCCGTGACCCATGGGTCCCTTGTTTTCTCTTTTTTTCAGACCTGCAATGAAACTGTCATATGTTAACAGAGCACAAATCGTAACCACTGGACCTGGAATCTTCTCACTTGACATCCAGAGAGGTCCATGAAAAATCTCCTTGACAACCTGAAATTAGGTCTCTGTTACCCATATCCTCGGAGCTATGGGGCTCCAAAGTACCCCCCAGAATAATGCAAAACTTGATACAAAAGCTCAAGTATCTGAATAACTACTGCATTGATCACCATGATTCTTTGCATGAATATTGATCATGGGATGTTCCATCACCTTCTTTAGACTGGTGGTGCCACCTATATTTTTTCCAATTTTTATGTATTATTTTCTCTTTTTTTCAGACCTGCAATGAAACTGTCATCTGTTAACAGAGCACAAATCGTAACCACTGGACCTGGAATCTTCTCACTTGACATCCAGAGAGGTCCATGAAAAATCTCCTTGAAAACCTGAAATTAGGTCTCTTTTACCCATATCCTTGGAGCTATGGGGCTCCAAAGTACCCCCCCCCCCCCAGAATAATGCAAAATTTGTACAAAAGCTCAAGTATCAGAATAACTACTGCATTGATCACCATGATTCTTTGCATTAATATTGATCATCGGATGTTCCATCAATTGCTGCAGACAGGTGGCGCCACCTGTACTTTTTTCCAATTTTTTCTAATTTTTTTCTCTTTTTTTTTCAGATCTGCAATGAAACTGTCATCTGTTAACAGGGCACAAATTATAACCACTGGACCTGGAATCTTCAAACTTAATATCCAGGGAGGTCCATGAAAAATCTTCTTGAAAACCTGAAATTAGACACTGTGTCACTGTAATTGTGAGTGACACTGGTGACATATGACTCCCTTTTGTATCAGCCTATTAAGTGATAAGGCTGCGTGATAAGTACCTCGTTACTGCGTAACAAAAACACTGTTGTTTGAATGCTTCAGCCAGGCTTTAAGACTATATGAGTATATTATTAAGGTTTAGCTACTGATTTATAAGATGATGGGAACATTTTGCAGTTTATTTTGTGGAATCATAGCAATAAACTTAGTTTCCTAGATATCGGAATATTTATATATAAATCACCACATATAAAAGCAAGTGTTTGTTCTCATAATATGTGGATATGTACCTGGATTAAGGATGGCTTTTTTTCATTACAAGACTTTTAGTCATGCTTTCTGCATTTCCTTTCTTTCAGGTTTTGCAGTTTACCTACCCTGCTGACCCCATTGAAAAGCAGAGTTATAATAAAAAATATTAGACTTACACTTTTTACATTTGCATATCTATAAATCTGATATGAGGGCCTTAACATGCCTTTTGATTTGTTTTGGACATTCATTACTGTACCATCCTTTGGAGAATTTGCCCCAAGTTTGGTCTCTTATTGGAGGATGTGTGATATCAAATGTCTGACTTGTCAGAAATCCATTATGTCTGCTAGTTATCCACCTTAGAAATCCTTTTTTTCAGTGCAGTTTCAGTGATTTTTCTTCAATGTTTGATCCAATTTAGAGAACGTTTGTTGTCTGATTTCAGACCTGTCAGAAGTTGAATATGGCCACCAGGCAACCATATTCCTTTTGATCATATTATCTCAAGAACTGTTAAAGTGAATGCAGTTAGAAGTATATTAATCAAATATTTCTTAATAATATTACCATCATTTATACAGGTGCAGTACAGTTGGCTTGTATTAAATAAAATTTAAACAGAAGCACCCATTTCTCAATAATTCTTGCATGGATTTCCTTGATTTTTGCTATATATGTTGATCTTATATTTGCCCTTTGTGGTGTTCCTTTTGAGACTGACAGGTATCAAGCAAGCTCTGGGAATAGTTGCTGATAGGTTAACAAGCAATATTTTTCCTCTGACCATAAATTCACTGTTTTTTAACCAGACACAGGTGATATATATTTCTGTTGTCGTAGAAAATTTCAACATATTGGGTCTTCAAAATTTAACTGGAAGTTGTGAATCTCAGCCCATGATGTCGCAGGTCATGCTTGGCAGCTGAGCGTCATGACCTATGGGTCACTTGATAATAACAAATCAAAGAAAAATAAAAAAGGAATTTGTTGCTTTATAATAACAGGAAATTAACTTGCAGTAACTGATGATATAAGAATCTTGTATCGATGGATAGAATGTCACGTATTCCAAATAACACCATGCAGTCACCTATGGTATTTTTCAGTTCAATTTTAATGATAAAAAAGTAAATCATATTATTCATTACTAATCATTAGGGATCATATGAAGGAAATTTATGATATACAAAGATGCAGTTGATAATATTAATCTAGATTCCTACTGTGTCTAGTGTGTACATTGATGTAAAATTAGTCCAAAATGAATATTATACATTTATTTTTTTTAATATAAATAAAAGCCATAAAACCAGGTACTTATGATCATTATTTAAATGTGTGAATTTTGTATATTCTGGATTCTCAACATTGTTTGGTGAAAACTGAATAAATACCAGACATGGTGCAAATACTTTGCAATTGTATTTAAATACGAATATGAATATGTACTCATTTGAGTTATATTTCTTTTTAAAAAATCATAAGATTCTCTTTTTATTTTTAATAAAAATTATATTTGGGACAATATTTGTAATTTTTTCAATAAATAGTTAAACTCTTATATTATATGATCTGCTTATAAGTTATATGGCCAAGTCAAAATCTGTGTGACAATAGTACTCCATTAGTTAATAAAATAAATGAAATCAATCCTCTTCCCTGTCTCCAAAGGTACTATCAAAATCATACATAAGCTAAACAACAACAACTCATAATACAGCTTATATTTATTACCACATTGAAGTTTTTCAGATGCTCTAATGTATTTGCATTTTGTACATCCAAGACCCCACTCTTGCTCACTACAGCCTTGCCTCGGTAACCTTATAAGTAATGCAGCACTGGCAGAACTGCCCTGCTGTAATAAACATACACTTATTCTCATGGGCCCTACCCTAACAGCCCCCCCCCCCCCCCACACACACACACACCACCACCTTACCAATTATATTGCAATACATGGTTTGTTATTGTCAGCTGTATTTCTTTAAATGTAAAGCTGTTGTTGATCCAATGTGCACCACTTTTGTTGAAATATTAATTCAAGAAGTAATCCAAGAGATGCCACGTTGATCTGATGTAGCATTTTAAAGAAACTATTTCCTTTTAAATAATTAAACTAAATATAATTTAATCCATCAGTAGGCATAATTTGATAATATATGAAGCAAATCATGGATAAATAAAGGTGCAATTTAAATTATGAAATCTGGAGTGTTATTTCCATATATAGTATTGCTTTGCAAAATTAAAAATATTTTATAAAAAATATATATATATATATGCCTGTGTGCCTAATTTGATGTTACCTGACTAAATTAAGTATAAATGTTGATGCAATTTAGATTTATGAATCAATTCAAATATTTAGATATATATGATATACTGCAAATATATAGTAAAATTTATAAACTTAAAAAAAAATGACTTAACAAAAAAAATAGGATCATATGCAAATATTTGTTCATTATTTTCCTGTCTCAGTAGAATGGAAATTAAAGTTATTTGCTTTGTTTTCCATCTCTCTGCATGTTTTTAAATATTTTAAATAATTTCTTTTAAATTAAAATGTTATCCTTTATGTATATGCAGAGGTGCTGTAACTCCCACCAGTCCCTGTAAGCACCATTGAATTTTATTTTGTATTATGTATTAATATGTATCCATAGTTTTGTAACTCTCCCCCCCCCAGTCATTCAGCCCTAGTTTAAAGTTTTAAGCATAAATATAAAATCAGTACCTTAAATTTTGCCTAACTTTGGCCATGGCACATTTTTTCCTGTAAATACTCTGGATTTAATTTTCACAGTATGTACACTTAAGGATTTAATCTGATAAAATCTGAAATTTGAAAATAAAAGCTGCAAAATTAGGCTAGTTATTGAATTTTTTGGAACCTCTTGATGTATTCCCTTACATTGTCAAGCAGTCCACTTTGGTCACTGTAGGTCCTACAGTGCATTGCTATGCTCCCCTGATGTTATGTAATCCCATCACTGGGGCAAGCCCTCACTCTTGTTGAGCTTGATCAGGCTGTCTGCAGTTAATCCCACAGGCAGCCTTTCTCTCCCCCCCCCCCCCAAATTCTGTTGACAGACCTGTACCATAAACAAGATTAATCTTATAATTTTACATTTTTTTCAGCAACGTGCAGTTACAACAGAGACCCCTCCCCCACCCACCTCTTCAATACACAGGACTAATAAACAAGATGAATCTTATAATTTTAACGTTAAATAAATTCTTTTTGTTGAGACTTGGAAAATTTTAATTTTTTTTTTAAGAAAAAATTGTTCAGGAATTTAATCCTAATATTCAAATGAGATAGATTTAAGATAGATTTAACCAGATTTAAGAAGATATATATACTTTGTAGCATTTCATTCATATCTCTTAAAGTTGGCCGAGCCTAGGTGTAAATAACACTGTTAAACTTAGTTTTAAAATCAGGAATATTGGTCAAACTTTAAGGGATTAATTTTTAGCTCAGCTGACTTTCAGTCATGCTGAGCTATAGCAATCACTCTTTGTCCGTCGTCCGTCTGTCCGTCCGTCTGTCCGTCTGTCCGTTAACCTGGCACAAATCGTAACCGCTGGACTTAGAATCTTGTAACTTTACATTCTGAGAGGTCAATGAAAAATCTCCTTGGAAACCAGAAATTAGGTCTCTGTTACCCATATCCTTCGAGCTATGGGGCCCCAAAGTACCCCCCAGAAAAGTAAAAAATTTCATACAAAAACTTCAATATCTCATTAACTACTTGACTGATGGTCATGATTTTTGGCATACATATTGATCATGAGATATTTCATCAGTTCCTGAGGACTGGTGGCGCCACCTGTTTTTTTCGATTTTTTACGAATTTTTTTCTCTATTTTTGATAACTTTAAAAATGTGAACATCTGTTAACAAGGCACAAATCGTAACAACTAGACCTAGAATCTTCATTCTCGAAACACTGAGAGACCTATGAAAAGTCTCCATGGAAACCAGAAATTAGGTCTCTGTTACCCATATCCTTCCAGCTATTGGGCCCCAAAGTACCCCCCAGAAAAGTAAAAAATTTCATGCAAAAAATTCAATATCTCATTAAATACTTGACTGATGGTCATGATTTTTGGCATACATATTGGTCATGAGATGTTCCATCACTTCCTGCAGACTGGTGGCGCCACCTGTATCATTCAATTTTTTACGAATTTTTTTTTCTATATTTGAGACCTTTCAAGATGTGAACATCTGTTAACAAGGCACAAATCGTAAAGACTGGACCTAGAATCTTAATTCTTGACACACTGAGAGGTCCATGAAAAATATCCTTGGAAACCAGAAATTAGGTCTCTGTTAACCATATCCTTCGAGCTATGGGGCCCCAAAGTACCCCCCAGAGTAGTAAAAAATTTCATACAAAAACTTCAATATCTCAATAACTACATCACTGATGGTCATGATTTTTGGCATATATATTGATTATGAGATGTTCCATCAGTTCCTGCAGACTGGTGGCGCCACCTGTATTGTTCGATTTTTCACGATTTTTTCCTCTATTTTTGAGACCTTTAAGGATGCTGTCATCTGTTTGCGTGGCACAAATCATAACAACTGGACCTAGAATCTTCATTCTCGACACACTGAGAGACCTATGGAAAGTCTCCTTGGAAACCAGAAATTAGGTCTCTGTTACCCATATTCTTTGAGCTATGGGGCCCCAAAGTACCCCCAAGAAAAGTAAAAAATTTCATACAAAAACTTCAATATCTCAATAACTACATCACTGATGGTCAGGATTTTTGGCATATATATTGATTATGAGATGTTCCATCAGTTCCTGCAGACTGGTGGCGCCACCTGTATTGTTCGATTTTTCACGATTTTTTCCTCTATTTTTGAGACCTTTAAGGATGCTGTCATCTGTTTGCGTGGCACAAATCGTAACAACTGGACCTAGAATCTTCATTCTCGATACACTGAGAGACCTATGGAAAGTCTCCTTGGAAACCAGAAATTAGGTCTCTGTTACCCATATTCTTTGAGCTATGGGGCCCCAAAGTACCCCCAAGAAAAGTAAAAAATTTCATACAAAAACTTCAATATCTCATTAACTACTTGACTGATGGTCATGATTTGTGGCATAACTATTGATCATGAGATTTGTCATCACTTCATGCAGACTGGTGGCGCCACCTGTATCGTTGGATTTTTTATGAATTTTTTTCTCTATTTTTGAGACCTTTCAAAATGTGAACATCTGTTAACAAGGCACAAATCGTAAAGACTGGACCTAGAATCTTAATTCTTGACACACTGAGAGGTCCGTGAAAAATCTACTTGGAAACCAGAAATAAGGTCTCTGTTATCCATATCCTTTGAGCTATGGGGCCCCAAAGTACCCCCCCAGAGTAGTCAAAAATTTCATACAAAAACTTCATTATCTCAATGACTACATCACTGATGGTCATGATTTTCGGCATACATATTGATCATGAGATGTATCATCAGTTCCTGCAGATTGGTGGCGCCACCTTTATTGTTTGATTTTTTCACGATTTTTTCCTCTATTTTTGAGACCTTTAAGGATGCTGTCATCTGTTAGCATGGCACAAATCGTAACGACTGGACCTAGAATCTTCATTCTCAAAACACTGAGAGACCTATGAAAAGTCTCCATGGAAACCAGAAATTAGGTCTTTGTTACCCAACCCTAGAGCTATGGGGCCCCAAAGCACCCCCCAGAGTAGTAAAAAATTTCATACAAAATCTTCAATATCTCAATAACTACAACACTGATGGTCATGATTTTCGGCATACATATGGATCATGAGCTGTTCCATCAGTTTCTGCAGACTGGGTGCGCCACCTCTATTTTTTTCAAATTTTTACTAATTTTTTTTCTCATTTTTTGAGACCTTTAAAGATGTGGTTATTTGTCAACAGGGTACAAATTGCAACAACTGGACCTAGAAACTTCATTCTTGTCATGCAAGGAGGCCCATGAAGAGTGCCTGTGGAAACTTGAAATTAGGTCTCTGTTACCCATATCCTTCAAGCTATAGAAGCCTCAGAATAATGGACAATTTGATATAAAAGCTGAAGTATCTGAACAACTAATGCGGAGATCACCATGATTCTTTGCATGGATATTGACCATTATGTGTTTTTATTAGTTTCTGCAGACTGGTGGAGCCACCTGTATTTTTGTATCCTCCAAAACGAAGTTTTGCAGATACTATGTTTTTGACCGGGTTCCTCCGCCCCCGCAACGTTTGTTTCCAGAGAGCTCCACTGAGAAAAATGGACCGATTTTTCCTAAACTTACACTAATTATCTAGTCACATGTGAACTAGTGCCTAACCAATTTGTGTTGACCTCTGACCTTTCCCCTCTATCCAGCATCCATTTGTGCGTCTGATCCACACATAAACCCTCATATCTCGGGAACCGTTTGACCAATCAGGAAGTAAAATTTATACAAATATAGCCCTTTGATTGCTTTATAACATACACAAAAATGGTGGCGCCACCTGTAACCATGTTTGCACAGTGTCCATCTGTTCATCTGCCTTGGGTTAAAATCACTCATATCTCGGCAGTGGTTTGACATATCTGCCTAAAATTTTGCAGTTTTATACATCCTGGTTAGCTTTCTTGATTTTATGACAGGTGGCGCCACCTACATTCTAGTTTATGCTTCAGACATTCGAGCTCATATCTCGGGAACCGTTTGAACGATTGGGCCAAAATTTTGCATGTGTATAGATCTCACATAGGTCTTTATCCTACACAAAACTGGAGGGGCCACCTGCAACCATTTTTGCACAGCGTCTGTCTGTTTGTCTGCCGTCGGCTAAAATCACTCATATACATGTAGTGGTTTGACTTTTCTGCCTAAAATTTTGCATATGTATACAACTTGGACAGCTTTCTGGAATTGTGGTAGGTGGCACAACCTACATACACATTTAGGCTGCAGACATCCATGCTAATATGCAACATACCTTACTCCATTTCCCCTTGCCACTCAAATCCATGCCTCACTTCAACCGTTCCACCCTAATTTTGGCGGATACAAGTAGTCACTTATCGGCTACCTGTATTCTAGTTTTTAAAGTTTACACATTTTTTCTCTATTTTTGAGATATATAAATACAGACTAAATCTTGGCCTGTTGGTTAATCTGTTTGTACTTCAGTTGAATGGGTATATACTACCATTCTCATGATAAAATTTCCTTTAGCGAATCTCTTCCCAGTCAGCTGAGCGTCATGACCCATGGGTCACTTGTTAACTATTATGGCCATATATTTAACTTTAACTTTATTACCTTCACACATTATTTATTTATGAATTGTAACTTTTATATAACACTTACCGTAGGCCTGTTTTTTTCCCTAGGTGCATCACTAAATGATTTCAGGCCAAAAATTTCATTTATTACACAATGCATATACTTTAGCTCATGTTCATTATTCTATAATTTAGAGAGGTCCATTTCAGCAGGGCCATTTTCTCTTAGCTTTTCAAATGGTAATATAAATGAAAAACCAAAAGAAATAAAAATATTTTGCAGTTACTAATATTTTCCAAAATTCAGCTGAGTGACATAACCCATGGGTCCCTTGTTTTCAGACCTGCAATGAAACTGTCATCTGTTAACTGGGCACAAATCGTAACCACAGGACCTGGAATCTTCAAACTTAATATCCAGGGATGTCCATGAAAAATCTCCTTGACAACCTGAAATTAGGTCTCTGTTACCCATATCCTTGCAGCTATGGGGCTCCAAAGTACCCCCTAGAATAATGCAAAATTTGATACAAAAGCTCAAGTATCTGAATAACCACTGCATTGATCACCATGATTCTTTGCATGAATATTGATCATGGGATGTTCCATCACTTCCTGCAAACTGGTGACAGGGGACAAATCGTAACCGCTTGACCTAGATTCTTCTAACTTGACATCAAGTGAGGTCCATGAAAAGTCTGTGTGAAAACATGTAATTAGGTCTCTGTTACCCATATCCTTCGTAGTAAGTACCCCTCAGAATAATAAAAATTTGATTCAAAAGCTCCAGTATCTGAATAACCAATGCATTGATCTCCATGATTCTTTGCAGGCATATGGATCATGGAGTGTTCCATCAGTTTCTGCAAAATGGTGGCGCCACCTGTATTTTTTTCAATTCTTTAGGCATTTTTTCTCTTTTTATGAGATCTTCGAATGAAGGGGTCATCTGTTAACTTGGCACAAACTGTAACTGCTGAACCTAGAATCTTCTTTCTTCACATCCAGGGAGACTAATGAAAAATCTTCTTGGAAACCTGAAATTAGGTTTCTGTTACCCATATTCTCTGAGCTATAGGGCTCATAAAAACCCCCAAGAATAATTAAAAATTTGATACAAACAAAAGCTCCAGTATCTGAATAACTAATGCCTTGATAGCCATGATTTTCTTGGATATATATTTATCATGGAGTGTTTCATCAGTTCCTGCAGATTGGTGGCAGTCCCTTTATTTTTTCAAATTTTTACACATTTTTTTCCTATTTTTAGATTTCAAATGAAATTGTCATCTGTCCAAAAGCCCACTGAAACCCATTTCTAAGGAATCTTCACAAAATTCATGATTTGTTTGCACTCTTGCAGTCATTTCGCTCATTGTTCAACATTCCTTGAATTCAGCTGAGCGTCATGGCCCATGGGCCACTTGTTTACAAGCTTAAATGTAATTTTAAACTCTTCTAGCTTATACACTGATTTATGATGAAACTGTTAAGCTGATTGGTTTAAACTTTACAAGAATTATTCTATGGTAGGGTTCTGCCAGTTTTATAAGAATAGATTGGGTAAATACAGTTTTAAAAAAGCATTGTAGCCAATTGAAAAAGGCTTTCTGTATTTGAAACAGATTTGACCACATGCTGAGTTTCAGCAGCCAAGTCAAGAGGTCACTCAGTACAAACAAGTGGGGTCCAGACATCACCATGGCAACTGACCTGGCTCTGGGGGAGTGTCTAGACAATGTGTCTAGACGTCTAGACACAGCGTCCAGACACAATATGTAGATGCAGAATTCCCAGATTCTTGAAACTATATCTTTTAACTGTTTGAAAAAACTTGGTTTGCATTTTAAGCGAATCGGGTTTATTTTGAGGTCTCATGTGAACTGCTGCGCCCTCATTTTTTGTTGACGTGTGACCTTTCCTCGCTGCCCAGCGTCCATTTGTGAGTCTGTTTCCACACATAAACCTGTATATCTCGGGAACCTATCAGGCTAAAAACTTTGCACAAATGTAGCCCTTTGATAGCTTTATAACATACACTAAAAATGGTGGCGCCACCTGCAACCATTTTTGCACAGTGTCCATCTGTTCATCTGCCTTGGGACAATATCACTCATATTTCAGCAGTGGTTTGACTTTTCCACCTTAAATTTTGCAGGTTTATACATCCTGGACAGCTTTCTCGATTTTATGACAGGTGACGCCACCTACATTCACGTTTACTCTGCAGACATCCAAGCTCATATCTCGGGAACCGTTTGACCGATTGGGCCAAAAGTTTGCATGTGTATAGATCTCACATAGCTCTTAATCATAGGCAGATCTGGTGGCACCACCTGCAACCATTAATGCACAGCACCCATCTGTTCATGTGCCTTGGGATAAAATCACTCATATCTCAGCAGTGGTTTGACTTTTCCACCTGAAATTTTGCAGGTTTATACATCCTGGACAAGTTTCTTGATTTTATGACAGATGGCACCACCTACATTCATGTTTACTCTGCAGACATCCAGGCTCATATCTCTTGAACCATTGGACCGATTGGGCCAAAATTTTGCATGTGTATAGATCTCCCATAGCTCTTTATCATATGCAAAACTGGTGGTTCCACCTGCTACCATTTTTGCACAGTGTCCATCTGTTCATCTGCCTTAGGATAAAATAACTCATATCTCAGCAGTGGTTTGACTTATCCACCTGATATTTTGCAGGTTTATACATCCTTGACAGCTTGCTTGATTTTATGACAGGTTGCGCCACCTACATTCACGTTTAAGCTGCAGACATCTGGGCTATTATGCAACACACCTCACTCTATTTCCCCTTGCCACTCAATCCATGCCTCTCTTCAGCTTTCCCACTCTGATTTTGGCGGATACACTTAGTCGCTTGTTGACTACCCATATTCTAGTTTTTGTGTTGTGTGCACCCATGCCAGAATTGCAGCAGTGATGTTTGTTTATTTGTTTCTTGTTCTAAGTGTTTAGTACTTGCATTGTTCATATACATGTTACACATGTTCCTGAAAAGTAATGGTCCAACATTGAAGCATTATACCTGGTGTTATCTCATTGCACAGGTTCGCATTAGGCCTGTAGGCCTTGTTTTCTCAGTATATCCTTGTGGAATACAATGGATCTTTCACAAATCCACAGGGATGATATTTGCCTAGGATGGCTACATTCTTATTTAAAATCAGACCCCCTTAAAAATTTAAAATGGCTGCCAGAGTACAATAGGTGATTTTCTTTTGCGTGTGAAATCCCAAAGAAACAATGATGCATCTTTCTCAGATACACAGGGATGATTGGTGCCAAGGAGGGCTTTATCCCTATCAGTTTTCAGATCCGCCAAAAATTCAATATGGGTGCCAGAGCACAATCGGTGATTTTCTTTCATGCAAAAAGAGACCACATTTTTCTTGGGAAGGATGTTAGCCATATTGAGATTGTTTCATCACCACTATGCTGGACTGCTGTGCAACGTTGTACTATCATCTTCCAACACATGAACTTATGATCCAACAAGGTAAGAAGATTATACCAGTACCATTATAAAATATGAGGACAATGATGACATTCTTAACAATCATACAGTAACACAATGTTGTGCCTTTTTCAAATGCTGTTCATTGTCTGAGTCATATGTAGTATTTTCAAATCATTTGTACATTCTTGGGATAATTATTTTCTGAGAGGACTGGTAGCTTCATTGGATAACCACTTTCTCAGGTGGGGAGATGGCTCATTAACTTGAGGGAGTGGGTAATAGTTGAATAAATAGTATTACTTTGCTTTTTTCTTAGTTAGAAAAGGCATTTGCATGTTTTAATTTGGTGAACACTCTTTATTCTGTTCATTTTTAGCTCAGCTGACTATAAGTCATCTGAGCTATAGTCGTGGTCCATTGTCTGCGTCTGTCTGTCCGTCCGTCCGTAGGTGTGGCACGTTTTGAAACCTTAAGACATAGGATTCCAAAATTTGGCATAATGTTAGATGTCCCCAAGATCTCCTACCAAGCTGAAAACTGTGTCTTTGCGACTTCATTCCTTTGAGAAATTAAGGAAAATTTCAATTTTTTATAAAAATCATTTTCACACTTCAGGACTGCCTAATATCAAAACCTGTCATCTGTTTTTCCTTATATTACCTTGAATATTTCTCTGTATAGTTCCTATGTACATACCAGAAATTAGGTCTATATTTTATGATTTAAAAAAGTTAGGGGCTCAAACATAATGCATTTTGTAAAAAAACAGGAAAGATATTTGATCACTTAACACAAAACATGTTAAAGCTTAGGACTTTTTTTCCAGTAATATAACTTTAATTAATCAAAATTAAATTGTATACCAAAAATTAGATCAAAATCTTTTAAATTTTTTTAAAATATAGCACAAATAAAAAAATTGGTACCTTAAATTTTGCCAAATTTTGACCATGGCAAGTTTTTTTCTTATAAGTACATTTGATTTAATTTTCACAGCCAGTTTACATATGGATTTAATCTGATGAATTTTGAAATTTGAAAGTATAAGCTTAAAAAAATAGTCTAGCTATTTAAGTTTTTTAGAGGCCTTAATGTATTTGTATTTTCTAGCATCATGACCCAACTTTTGTTTACTACAGCTTTGCCTGGTAATCCAAAACTTAGCATAATGTTAGATGTCATAGTAATTATTCATATTCTTCCATACATTTCCTATGTACGTATCAAAATTTAGGTCAGTATTGCATAATTTGTTGAAGTTATAGGCTCATACATAATGCACCTTGTAAAACCAACAAATCCACGGGAGGGAAAGGTCAAATGACATCCCCATTTTTGTAGCTTGGTGCCAGGCGGTGCCAGTGTGGCACATGCATAACGCAGTCCGTTTTATTTTCTTTGAATACATATCTCTTGCAAGTGACAGCAAGACGATCGTGTTTAATTGGTGTTCTTCTTGACAGTAAATAGGCTGAAAAACAGCAAGTTTAAGTAAGTGACACAATTGCTCTCTCGGAATGAATTGTTTGGCCAGGCCCGTGTGCTATGGCCTCTCATGTAATCCTACTTGAGTAAAATTAATGTGCAAATGATACCTCACCAATACTCTTGCGAGTAAACTGCTGAGTTTTTTTAGCTCAGCTGACTATAAGTCATCTGAGCTATAGTTGTGGTCCATTGTCCGTCGTCTGTCCGTCCGTCCATCCATCCGTCCGTCCGTCTGTAGATGTGGCACGTTTTGAAACGGTAAGACATAGGAATCCAAAATTCGGCATAATGTTAGATGTCCCCAAGATCTACTACCAAGCCGAAAACTGGGTCTTTGCGACTTCGTTCCTTTGAGAAGTAAAAGGAAAAACCTCAATTTTTTATTAAAAACCTATTTTCACACTTCAGGACTACCTAATATCAAAACCACTCATCTGTTTTTCCTCATATTTACCATTAATATTCCTCTATATAGTTCCTATATACATGCCAGAAATTAGGTCTGTATTATATAATTAAAAAAGGTTATAGGCTCAAACATAATGCATTTTGTAAAAAATCAGGAAAGATATTTGATCACTTAACACAAAACATGTTAAAGCTAAGGACTTTTTTCCCAGTAATATAACTTTAATTAATCAAAGTTAAATTCTGTACCCAAAATTAGATGAAAATCTTTTTAATTTTTTAAAATAATAGCAAAAATAAAAAATTAGTACCTTAAATTTTGCCCAACTTTGACCATGGCACGTTTTCAGCGAACCTGTGAGCTTATGTGATGGTGTGGCGTCGTCCGGCGTCCGGCATCTGTACGTTAACCCATACTATCTTGAAAACGGCATGAATTAGCATCACAAAATTTTATGCACAAAATTAGTCATCTAAAAAACTTTATAGGATTTAGCTTATTTTTTGGCTAACTGCATTTTCTTAGATTTTATAGGGAAAAAGCTAAAAAAGCTTAAAAAATCTTCTTCTCAGAATCTGTTGAGCCAAATTTTCCAATATTTTACAGAAATGATTCCTGGAACAATCTCTCTCAAGTTTGTTCGAATGGTTTAAGTTCGGTGATTTTTGGCCGAGTTACAGGAAGTTGAACATAGTCATCTGTCCAAAAAAGCTACTAAAATTACAATCTCAGAAATGGCTTGAGCTATCATCACCAAATTTTATGCCAATTTTGCTCACACGAGTCATATCTGAAATTGAGGTATTGGTGGCACCACCTGCATAGGCCTTTTTTGTACGGGGGGCATCAATGCCCGTATCATACTGACAGCTACAAATAACTTCTTCTCTGAAACAAAATGGCCAAATTGTTTAATATCGCACAGAAATGATCCTAGGGTAGTGCTTTCTGAAGTTTGTTCAAATGGTCTCAGTTCAGTGACTTTTGGCTAAGTTATGGGAAGCTGAATTTAGTCATATGCCATAAAAGCCCATTTTAGCTTAGTGGCTACAAAAATCTTCTTCTCAAAAACCACTGGGCCAAATTCTTAACTCTCACACATAAATTATCCTTAGATGTTGATAGTTCAAGTTTGTTCAAATGGTCTCAGTTCAGTGACTTTTGGCTGAGTTATTGGAAGCTGAATTTAGTCATATGCCATAACAGCCCATGTTAGCGAAGTGGCTACAAAAATCTTCTTCTCAAAAACCACTGGGCCAAATTCTTAAATCTTACACAATTATCCTTAGAAGTTGATAATTCAAGTTTGTTCAAATAGTTTTGGTTCAGTGATTTTTGGCTGAGTTATGGGAAGCTGAACTTTGCCATTTTGCTGTTTTTTCCCATATGAGTTATAAACCTACAAAATGTTTTTCGACTGATGATACTGAGACCAGTTTTTTTAATATTTTGCAAGAATAATTCCCTGAATCATTCTAATAATAATTGTCTTTTATGGTTCCAAAAAATGAATTTTGGCTGAATTATAAAGATTGAATTAAGTCATTTTACCATATATGTCAGCTGTGTGAAGCAGATACATCTAGCCTAGCACCAGTTTATCAGCATCCATTACATCATGCCTCTAGACATTTAGATTTCAGAATATCTGTGGAAAATATTGACAAGAATGTTTTTTAAAAGCTTTTAAAAAATGTAGATTTATGATATTACATGTCATATGTACACTAACTCACAATTTCTCAGGAATAGCAGGAGCTACCATCCCCAAATTTTATGCAATTATCAGTCACATATCAAATGTTGATGGATTCAGCTTATTTTTGCTATCTGCATTTACTTAGATTTTACAGGGAAAAAGCTGTTAAAAAAACTTTAAAAAGTCTTCTTCTTGTAAACAGTCCAGCCAAATTGTTCAATATTTTACAGAAATGATCCCAGAGGCGAGCCTTCTCAAGTTTGTTCAAATGGTTTGTGTTGGATAAATTTTAGCAGAGTTACATAACAGGCCAAGATTGTGTATGTTTCTTGAGTAGGTTGAGAAACTGCCAACTGTTTCAGATTTGGCAACAGATCAAGAGTTCATTCAGTGCAGCCAAATATAGGTCAACAGTTCAATCAGTGCAGCCAAGCACAAGGCATGTGATCACCTCATGGGCAGCATGTGATCATCTCATGGGTAGCATGTGATCACCTAATGAGTATCATGTGATCACCTCATGGGTTTCATGCCCCTCAGGGCTGCATATGGAGCCAATCTGTGAGCGTATGCATTTGTGTGGCTACTATTTCAGATTTGGCAATAGGCAAAAAGGTCAGCCTGGATTTATTTATAGCTTTGACAGACTGCCAAATGTGTGTCAGATTATGCAACAGGTCAAGAGTTCACTCAGTGCAGCCAGGTACAGGTCAAAAGTTCACTCAGTCTAGCCAGGTGCAGGTCAAGAGTTCACTCAGTGCAGTAGCCTGAGCCAGTAATTTGTCACAGAACACTCGGGGCAACAGCCTTTCTCACCTAAGCCTGGTCAGCCCCATGCATCAGACTCAAGGTAAGTTTGATGTATTGGCCTGATATTCTGACCTGTCTATGCGTCTTTAATGGCTTTCTCGTTCACAAGACAGGTGTCGCCATCTACAGTGACTTTTGCAAAGTGTATGTGCCTGCTTAATTCTACGGAGGAATTTGATATATCAGCCTGAAATTGGGCATATTTATACATGTCAAATAGCTTTGTCGTATACAAGACTGATGGTGCCACCTACAATAATTTTTGTGTTGTGTGCACCCATGCCAGAATTTCAGTAGTGATGTTTGTGTATTGTTTCTTGTTCAAAATGTTTAGTACTTGCATTGTTCATATATAAGATAAGTAGTGGTTCAG
Source organism: Sipunculus nudus (assembly GCA_026874595.1). Classification (NCBI taxonomy): domain Eukaryota; kingdom Metazoa; phylum Annelida; class Sipuncula; order Golfingiida; family Sipunculidae; genus Sipunculus; species Sipunculus nudus. The sequence goes on along the minus strand of CM049318.1, from coordinate 44,332,373 downwards.
CATTGAAGGGTTATACCAAGTTTTTTTCTTGTGAGTACATTTGATTTAATTTTCATAGCCAGTTTACATATGGATTTAATCTGATGAATTTTGAAATTTGATAGTATAAGCTTAAAAAATAGTCCAGCTGTTGGAGTATTTTTAGAGGCCTTGATTTATTTATATTTTCTAGCATCATGACCCCACTTTTGTTTACTACAACTTTGCCTGGTAATCCAAAAGTTGGCATAATGTTAGATGTCCCTAAGATCTCCTTCCAAGCCAAAAACTGGGTCTATGTGACTTTTTTTCTTTGAGAAATTAAAGAAAACCTCAATTTTTTTATGAAAATCATTTTTACACTGCAGGAATGCCTAATATCAAAACCTATGATCTGAATTTGATCATAGTAAAATTGCATATTCTTCCATACATTTCCTATGTATATTCCAAAAATTAGGTCAGTATTGCGTAATTTGTTGAACTTATGGGCCCAAACATAATGCAATTTGAAAAAAAAATAAGGAAATATATTTACTCACTCAACATAATAATTCTTGAAGCTAGAGACTTTTTTTCAGGGATATAACTTCATCAAATATAATATCAAATTTGTTGTGCTTATGGGTCTTCATGAACTTAAGCTAATATGCATGAACAATGATGCCACCTTTCTTAATTAGTTGTCTCTGCAAGGACATGTCAGTCAACACGTCAGTCGGCTGAGCATCATGACCCACGGGTCACTTGTTGTTGTGTTCACCCATGCCAGAATTTCAGCAAAGATGTTTGTGTAATTGGTTCTTGTTCAAAATGTGTAGTACTTGCATTGTTCTTATTCATGAAATGGTCTAGCATTGAAGCATTATACCTGGTGTATATCCCATTGCACAGGTTCGCATTAGGCCTGAAGGCCTTGTTTAAATATTAGGTAATTGTGAATGAACTATTTTATTCTGTAAGCATGAAATAAGTGAAAATCCTATGTATACACTATAATAATACAGATATGTTGTAACTCCCATTATTCCACCCCTCCTACCACCACCACCAAGTCCTTGCACCTGTGGACTAGGAACATTAGTTATATTTCAACTGTATACATTCTATAAAATAAAAAAAATACATATATTTCATAATATATACTGTATTTGATGTTATAAGTGCCACTCCTGAAATAAGTGCCCCACCCCCCTTGGATTTTTTTTGGGGCTCTACTTAATAAAAATGGAAGGAACGAGCGATTCTCACCTAAAAAGCTATGGTAGTCAGTACTAGTTGCAGTTATTTTGCCTACCTAGCTTGATGATTTTGAGGGCGTGAAATTATTTTAGGGTATCCCAGGCCCATAAATATTGGCTAGCCCAAGGAAATTTTCCCTTGATTTGCACCTAAAAGTTTCCTCATAATCCTTAAAAAAAGTCTATCTAAACCTTGTCTTGATCAAGACTGAAGTGACTAGGTTACATTTTTGAGGAGCAAAATACGTCCTGCAAAATAAATTTGCATGACCTAAATTTTCAGTGACAAAAGGGTTTAAATGATACATCGTTTTCCTTCCATAGATAATCTTTATAAGTTTGAATAGAAAATAAAACAGTCTCTGAAACTGTTTACAATCAGATTTTACAAACCAGAACTGACTTTTCAGATCTCGATCCCATTATCTCGACAAGCTCATTTGTTGTGATCGGGGTTCTTGTCTTTAGGCCTGGGGTTTCAAGCTTACATCAAGACACAACACAAGAGAAGTCTCTACGACAGCCATGGAACCTCTAACTTGTTCCAAGAGCGACCACTAGGTGGCGGTACATATACATATCATCACATCTCCCTTTTTTAGGAGCATCTGAATAATCTTAAAATGATAAACGAATATATCTGTTCTGTAGTTTGTTACAGTTAACTTATCTCAGTCATGAATAAAGAAAGTTTGTATCATATATGGAGTTGCCTGTTGTTTATCGAGTACTGATTAAATAAGCTATTACTGTTATTTTGATGGCTGTTAACATTACACTATCTAGAGGGGAGAGGTTACCACGCGCCAGGATTTACAATAAATACCTGACTTCACCCTCGCACAGATATTCAGCTTCTGTGTCCCTAACTAGTATCACATATTTTCAATCAGTCTTTGTGGGGGTCTGCTCACTCTCTGACTGCGACGCGGTGTTGGTTCACTGAGCAGCCTGACTCCTTGCTTGATCCGTCGGCTCTAAATCTACAGGCCAGTCGATGTCTGTTGGAATGGTAGGAACTAGTGTTATGATAGGTTTTAGGTGTACCCTATTGCGCCTGTAGACTGTGCCATTGTCTGCCTTTACCTGGTATGATCGTGGTGCTACTTGCCTTATGACTGTCCCAGTCTGTTTCCACTTTCCACTGACATGATCCAGTATGGCAACACATTGATTTTGTTTAAGTGGTGGTAAACTACAACGTGATCAATCATAATAATCCTTCTGCTTTTGTTTTCTGACCTTGTTGTTCTGCATGATGGTCTTTCGATGCTGATCTCTGTACATCTTTTCGTGTGCAGGAAGTGTTGTTTTGATTTGTCTGCCCATCAGCATTGGTGCAGGTGATAGGCCGGTTTCTAGTGGTGCAGCATGAGATGCAAGCAAACCTTTGTAAACATCTTGTCCACTGACTATACATTTCTTTAGTTTACATTTGATCAATTTGACTGAGCTCTCAGCCAGTCCATTTGGATAAGGTTTTATCCCTTCACTTGTCAGTTTGTCTCCTAGAAACACAAGTTCCTGTACACCAAGCAAGCATTTGCTTGGGTTTAATTTCAGATTGTTCTGGCTTGCAGCTTCCAATGCTTGTTTTAAGGCAGCATCATGATGTTCCAGGGTGGTTCCCCATATAATGACGTCAACCATGGATATGTCTACTCCAGGTATCCCTTGAAGTATTTGTGAACTATTTTATAATAAACGTCTGGAGCTGACAAAAATCCAAATGGTAACCTCAGGTATTGATAGCAGCCAAACAGTGTTATGAATGTACATTTGTAACTACTGCTTTCATCCAGTTGCACTTGTGAAGCCTTGTGAAGCATCCAATTTGGAGAAATACTGGGCATTTGAGAACTTCGCCATTATCTCCTCTCAGTTTGTAATGTGTCCCTTTATTGCCCTATTCAAGTTTCGCGGATCCATACTAAACAGATGTCCCCATTAGGTTTCTAAGCAACAGATTCACCCAGTCCATAGGTTTATTGACTGGTCTTGTGACTTTATGAGTTTTTCCATTCAGTCTAGTTCTTCTTTCAGTTCATCATGTACTGCGAATAGAACTTTCCTGCATGGATTGACTTGTGGTGGTTCTGATTCATCAACCAATATTGTATGTTGACCTGGTAAACATCCTAGTTCTTAAAATACATGTTTATAGTCATCTTTACCCAGATAACAACATCTTTCCTATTGGCCAGGGTCACACAGCAAGCTGCCTCATTTAAATGGATATGTTGACAACAAAAGCATTGTTTGCAACAACACGGGAGTTTACCAGATAATAAACAAAGGTCAGATCATTGCTGTAAATCGTGAATAAAGCAACCTAACTGATAACAGCTTGTTATAGCCCACCAAGAAGTTCACTGAAAGCCTTCCATTATGAAAATTAGACATATTTAAGATAAACACGCATTTTTATGCCGAAGAGGATTACAGGCTGCGTGCAGGCCGCCTAATGTAAAAAGGACATACCGCTTAATTATATGCATGCATGGTCAGAAGTCTGCATCTTTACCCAGATAACAACATCTTTCCTGTTGGCCAGGGTCACACAGCAAGCTGCCTCATTTAAATGGATATGTTGACAACAAAAGCATGTGTTTGCAACAACACGGGAGTTTACCAGATAATAAACAAAGGTCAGATCATTGCCGTTAATCGTGAATAAAGCAACATAACTGATAACAGCTTGTTATAGCCCACCAAGAATTTCACTGAAAGCCTTCCATTATGAAAATTAGACATATTTAAGATAAACACGCATTTTTATGCCGAAGAGGATTACGGGCTGCGTGCAGGCTGCCTAATGTAAAAAGGACGTACCGCTTAATTATATGCATGGTCAGAAGTCTGCACTGTGGTTTATAGCCGTCAGTTGACAAATGGATAATAATACAGTGAGTTTTGGGAGAAATAAGTCGGGACAGCAATTATGGCTCAGCTGACTATTAAATCATCTGAGCTATAGTCATGGTCCTTTGTCCGTTAAACTGGTACATTTGAAACCGTTTAAACTACTAATCTGAAATTCGGCATACAGTTAGATGTCCCCAAAATCTCATACCATACTGAAAATTGGGTCACTAGGACTTCATTCCTTCGAGGTATTAAAGAAAAACCTCCATTTTCCTTTAACAAACTCATTCTGACATTTCAAGACTGCCTAATATCAAAACCACTGATCTGAATTTGATCATATTTAATATGCATATTCTTCCATTTATTCTTCCAGTCCAACCCTCCTCCCCTTGTAGTTTAACAATTTATTGGTTTATAATAACAACTTTAAGAAAAGTTAATGGAAAAGGAATTTTTTTAAGTTAATGAGTAACAAGGAATTACCTTGCAATTACTGATCTTTTATGGATCTTCCATGGATGGCCGAAAATTTATTCCAAATGACACCATTGGTCACCAATTGGGTATTTTTCATTTCAGTCATAAAAATTAAAAATTAATAATTGAATATTATTGTTGTTTACTATTAGGGATTATACGAAGCAATTTAATGATAGACAAGGATGCAGTTGATTATATTAAGTTAATCTAAATTTCCAAGTCGTCAACAGATGGTCAGTGAATATCAGTTTAAACATGGTGGCTTCACAGAAAAAAAACAAATATGCTCAATATGTCGGCAGACAATCTTTCTCATTTTAAAATGTAAGCATTGAAATTGATCTTGCAGGGCTTGTCCATGTCCTTCATGAGTATCTGATCAGCGTTTCTGCACTAATCGAGTGGGCACGCTTTATGCAAATAAAACGTCAACAACCTTAATGCTAAAAATAGAAGCACGCCTCCGTGTGTCAAGTTCGATGAGGGAGGAACAGAAATAACTTGATCGTTGTATTTTAAAATCTACATACTAGTAATAATTTCACGGAATATACTGAATGCATGGGGGAAAATGCTCGTCTATTTTGAGCACTGGCTGCTTGGAACAAATTAGGTAAAGTTATAGTTACCTGCTAATTTGCTCTTTGCAGGTCAGCATAGACTTGTCAAGTTTGTCAACTGCTTTTGGGACTTGTGAGAGAAGGTTTCACATATAAAAGTGCGTTGGTTCAGGGGATATTTAAATAATAATTATAATAAGATAGGACGGCTTGTTTAGGATTTTGGCATCTGTTTCTTGGATTTTCAATCCTGTGATAAGGGGCAGATGGCATCAGCAATTAAAATGTGTGGGCTTGTTTATATGAACAATAGGTGTATATGATTTCAAAGTACCGTTCTTATGTAATATGTTGGCATTAAAACTATGAATACACTGAATATATTGTTTGGATTAGTTATCATTTAATTCATACTTTTACAGGATTATCATTTAGGCTCTTACATTCCAGGATTCCCGCAAACGTGCTGTGATGTCAAACGAAAGTGTCAATATCAGGGGATCATAAAACGTGACACAACTGAAACATAGTAGACCCGGGGGGGAGGGGGGTGGAGGTGCTTTTTAGGGAATAAAAATATTTGAAAAAAATTCAAGCGTATGATGAAAAAACTTGCTAATACTGTCTAAATGGCCGAAACTGCAAGTATAAAATGGCACTTGTCTCGAAGCACTGTTGTCTCATGGATCAAGTTCGGCCCTTGATTGGCATGGCTGGGTCTCCATTGCTTGGATCGGCGGAGGGAATGCATGCAGCTTCTGCCTTTGTGGGTGTGGGTGCTGTAGCTTTCCCAAGGTCACCGGTGTGGGTTCCAAAGTTTGCGGTCTCTTGGCTTGGTCATAGCATCGCGTCTACTCAAAATGTATAGTCTAAAGAGACAACCGGGACAGTGATCCCAGATCATCTTCACCATGTCCGTCTAGTGACTTTAAAAACTAGATCTAGCTAGAAAAAAAAAAATTTTTGAGATCGCCCTGGGTGCCTATTAAGTCGAATACATTATATTTAATAAAAAATAGGTCCAATTGAACAAATGTGTAAACTACTGAACTGTCAACAATTTATCATAAAGCCAACCAATGATCATGCTAATAATATACATCTTATGTTCACAAACTGCTCACGTGCTTCAATTTTAACATAAAGAAATGCATGGTTTGGTCACAGAATATTATTTGCAACAATTTCTTTCTCATCAATACAAACCAATCATGTCAACGAGCCATGGCCTATATTACCTTTTCCTCTTGTATACGCCAAAACGGAGTTTTGCAGATACTATATTTTCAGTCGGACTCCCCCCCCCCCCCCCCCCCCCCCCCCCCCACCACTGCCACATAGGTTTCTGGAAAACTTCTCCATAACCACTGAGTGGAATTTTTTAAAATTCGGAGTTATGATCGGGTCACATGTGAACTGCTCCGCCTTCATTTTTAGCTCAGCTGACTGTAAGTCAGCTGAGCTATAGGGATCACCTTTTGTCCGTCATCCGTCCGGCCGTCCGGGCGTCTGTCCGTTAACAGGGCACAAATCGTAACCACTAGACCTGGAATCTTCTTACTTTACATCCAGAGAGGTCCATGAGAAATCTCCTTGGAAACCTGGAATTAGGTCTCTGTTACCCATATCCTTCGAGCTATGGGGCCCCAATGTACCCCCCAGAATAGTGAAAAATTTCATACAAAAACTTCAATATCTCATTAACTACATCCCTGATGGTCATGATTTTTGGCATACATATTGATCATGAGATGTTTCATCAGTTTCTGCAGACTGGTGCCACCACCTGTATTTTTCGATTTTTACAAATTTTTTTCTCTATTTTTGAGACCTTAAAAAATATGAACAACTGTTTGCATGGCACAAATCATAAAGACTGGACCTAGAATCTTCATTCTTGACATTCTGAGAGACCTATGAAAAGGTCTCCATGGAAACCAGAAATTAGGTGTCTGTTACCCATATCCTTTGAGCTATGGGGCCCCAAAGTACCCCCCAGAATGGTGAAAAATTTCATACATAAACTTCAATATCTCATTAATTACATCACTGATGGTCATGATTTTGGCATACATATTAATCATAAGATGTTTCATCAGTTTCCCTCTGACTGGTGGTGCCACCTGTATTTTTCGATTTTTTATATATTGTTTTCTCTATTTTTGATACCTTTAAAAATGTGAACATCTGTTAACAGGGCACAAATCATAACAACTGGACCTAGAATCTTCATTCTTGAAATTCTGAGAGACCTATGAAAAGTCTCCATGGAAACCATATTCTTTGAGCTATAGGGCCCTAAAGTACCCCCCAGAATAGTCAATAATTTCATACAAAACTTCAATATCTGATTAACTACATCACTGATGGTCATGATTTTTGGCATACATATTGATCATGAAATGTTTCATCAGTTTCTGCAGACTGGTGGCGCCACCTGTATTTTTCAAATTTTTACAATTTTTTTTCTCTGTTTTTGAGACCTTTAAGGATGTAGTTATATGTCAACAGGGTTCAAATTGTAATGACTTGACCTAGAATCTTCATTCTTGACACACAGGGAGACCCAAGAAAAGTCTAATTGAAAACCTGAAATTAGGTCTCTGTTACCCATATCCTTTGAGTATGGCACTCCAAAGTACAGCTCAGAATTATTTAAAATTTAATACAAAAGCTGAAGTATCTGAACAACTAATGCAGAGATCACCATAATTGTTTCTATGGATATTGGTCATGGAGTGTTTCATCAGTTTCTGCAGCCTGGTGGCACCACATGTATTTGTTCGGGCTTTTTTTCGAATTTTTTTCTCTATTTTTGAGACCTTTAAAGATATAAATATATCTGTTAACAGGGCACAAATCATAACAACTGGACATAGAATCTTCATTCTTTACACACAGGGAGACCCATGAAAAATCTCCATGGAAACCTGAAATAAGGTCTCTGTTACCCATATCCATTAAGCTGTATGGCTCCAAAGTACCCCCCCCCCCCCCCCAGAATAATGAAAAATTTATCATGACGTGTTCCATCAGTTTCAGCAGACTGGGTGTGCCACCTCTATTTTTTTTTCAAATTTTTACGAATTATTTTCTCTATTTTTGAGACCTTTAAATATGTGGATATCTGTCAACAGGGTACAAATAGTAACAACTGGACCTAGAATCTTCATTCTTGTCATGCAAGGAGGCCCATGAAAAGTGTCTGTGGAAACCTGAAATTAGGTCTCTGTTACCCATATCCTTCAAGCTATAGGACTCCAAAGTATCCCTCAGAAAAATGGAAAATCTGATACAAAGCTGAAGTATCTGAACAACTAATCCAGAGATAACCATGCTCCTTTGCATGGATATTGACCATTAAGTGTTTTTATTAGTTTCTGCAGACTGGTGGAGCCACCTATATTTTTTTTGAAAGTTTATGCATTTTTTCTCTATTTTTGAGATATATTAATACAGACACAATTTCAGCCTGTTGGTTAATCTGTTTGATGCTTCAGTTCAATGGTTATATACTACCATTCAGATGATAAAATTTCCTTTTGCAAATCTCTACCCAGTCAGCTGAGCGTCATGACCCATGGGTCACTTGTTGGTTGACCTCTGACCTTTCCTCTCTGCCCAGCATTCATTTGTGCATCTGTTTCCACACATTAACCCACAAATCTCGGGAACCGTTTGACTGATCAGGCTAAAATTTTTCACAAATGTAGCCCTTAGATAGCTTTATAACATACACTAAAAATATAGGCGCCACCTGCAACCATTTTTGCACAGTGTCCATCTGTTCATCTGCCTTTGGATAAAATCACTCATCTCTGCATTGGTTGGACTTATCCACCTGAAATTTTGCATGTGTATACATCCTGGATAGCTTTCTTGATTTTATGACAGGTGGTGCCACCTACATTCACATTCAGGCTGCAGACATACAGGCTTATATCTCAAGACTGGTTTGACATAACCTTTTGACATGTTGCATGTGTATAGATCTCACATAGCTCTTTATCATATGCAAAACTGGTGGGGCCACCTGCCACCATTTTTGCACAGAGTCCATCTGTTTGTCTGCCATGGGATAAAATCACTCATATCTCGGCAGTGGTTTGACTTATCTGCCAAAAATTTTGCAGGTTTATACATCTTTGATAGCTTTCTTGATTTTGTGGCAGGTGTTGCCACCTACATTTATGTTTACACTATAGACATTCAGGCTTTTATCTCAGGACTGGTTTGACATATTCCCCTGAATTTTTGCATGTGTATAGATCTCACATGGCTCTTAATGATACTCAAAATTTGTGGCACCGTGGCCTCACTTGCATACACATTTCGGCTGCAGACATCCATGCTAATATGCAATCCACCTCACTCTATTTCCCTGTGCCACTCAATCCATGCTTCACTTCACCCGTCCCACTCTGATTTCGGCGGACACAAGTAGTCGCTTGTCGACTACCCATATTCTAGTTTCCATTTGATATTATTTTAGTTTTTTACCTTCAAGGTCAACTTTAGCTGAGCACCGTGACTCATGGGTCCCTTGTTAATAAACAGTTAAACTCATATCATTTGTGCTAGTGCTATTCTTGGGTATGGGTAACCTGTAATTATTGAATAACAGTTTGTAAAAAGCATGATAATCAACATTAATTATAGTGGACCTTTTTTTAGCGAACCAGTGAGCTTATGCGATGGTCGGCGTTGTGAGTCCATGCCTTGTCTGTACATTAACCATAGCTATCTCAAAATCAGCAGGAACTAGCATCACCAAATTTTTTTCAAATAATCAGTCATTTTATTTTGTTTATTTTTTTTCTAACTGCATTTTCTAAGATTTTATTGGGAAAAAGCTCAAAAAAGCTTTAAAAATCTTCTACTCTGAAACTGTCCAGCCAATATGTCCAATATTTTACAGAAATGATCCCTGGAACAATCTCTCTGAAGTTTGTACGAATGATTCCAGTTCAGAGATATTTGGCCGAGTTACAGGAGGTTGAACTTTGTCATCTGTCCAAAAAGGCACACTTAAATTAAAATCTCAGAAATGGCTTGAGCTATCATCACCAAATTCTATGCCAATGTTGGTCACTTAAGTCATACCTGAAATTGAGGTATTGGTGGCGTCACCTACATTGATCTGATTTTACAAGCAAAAATGTAATTTTAGTCTCTTCTAGCTTATACACTGTTTTATGATGCAACTGTTAAGCTGATTGTTTTAAACTAAACAAAAATTATTCTATGGTAGGGTTCTGCCAGTTTTATAAGAATAGATTGGGTAAATGCAGCTTTCAAAAAGCAGTGTAGCCAATTGAAAAAGGCTTTCAGTGTTTGAAAACAGATTTGACTACATCACCAAGTTTCAACATGGCAAGTCAAGAGGTCACTCAGTTCAACCAGGTGAGGTCCAGACATCACCATGACAACTGACCTGGCTGTGTCTGATGTCTAGACGATGTAACACATCGTCTAGATACATAGTCTTGATGCAGAATGCCCAGATTAGAACTAGTGGAACTATATCTTTCAACTGTTTGGTTTGCATTTTTAGCGAATCTATGAGCTTGTGCAATTGTGTGGCGATAGATATCTCAAAAAGGGCAGGAGCTAGCATCACCAAATTTTTTTGCAAAAAATAAGTCATCTAAAAAATTCTATCGGATTTTGCATATTTCTTGGCTAACTGCATTTTCTTAGATTTTATAGGGAAAAAGCTGAAAAACATTTTAAAATGTTCTTCATTTAAACAATGCTGCCAAATTGTCTGTTCATCAGTCCCAATAATCCTCTCTGGCTAAAGAAACATATCTGAAATATCCTGACTGATACATCCTAGTTTTAAAATGTTGTAGTCCGAAACGTGCAGGTTCCAAACGTCCAATATGCTGAAATCATAATGACTAACTGGTAAGGTACATATGCAGGACATAAGAGGGTCAATATTAAATTTAAAAAATAAACCTTCATTTATACTCCCAAACTTTGCACAGGTTTGCATTAGGCCTGTAGGCCTAGTTTCAGATATCCCTGCTGCAATGTAGATAAAGTTGTTAGGCCAAGTCAAAACCTGTGTGACAATATCACTCCTTTTCCAAATGTAAATAATATAAATGACATGAGTCCTCTTCCCTCTCCTAGGATTTTATCAAAACCTTAACAGAACTTGAGTCCATCATCCTCATACATCAGCTTATATTACCACACAAAACTTACATTTGTCTACCCCTTTTTCCAAATCATATTTTATAATCATAAATAAAGCTGAGCACCATGGCCCATGGGTCCCTTGTTACTGAAAGTACTTGTGGTGATTATCTATCCCTTGATTATCAACTCCCTCTGTGAAAGTACACAATCAGTTTCCATTTTGGTTTCTGCTGTTCTTGAACAATGAAATTAAAAACTAAAGAAAACCATGGACATATTCACTGGTGAGCACTGTGATTTCTGACACCTTCTAGTCTTCAATTAAATATCATTATGATTATTTACAATAATTTCTCAAGTACTTGAACAATGTGCAGCAGTTACTTTCAGTAGAAACTCGATGTCTGCAATATATTAATGTTCATTTTTATTCTTTTACAGATTTGCAACAAGAACTTAGAAGTCAAACATGGATTACCATGATCTGAAGACCAGGGTTGAACATTTGGACACTACAGTCACGGCAGTAAAATATGCCAATATGTCTGATAACAAAGACAAAACCAATAGGTCAATTGTAACCTATTTTAATGCTTAGAATTTATTCAATGCTGATCTTTTAAGGCAGCTGATCTTATTTGACAGGTCGGTTTTAGACAAGTTTCACTGTACACCAATTCACTCTGCTTGGCCCTCTGAGGACCATTGTCTGGTTACATCTAGTTTATTGAGTGATACATCTGCATACGTATCTAAATATCATGGGTATTGACATTGTCAGACGAGGAAGCTTGCACGACATAGCGGTAGCAGTCGGTCAATCCAGCAGGCATATTGACAAAATATGTATTCTTTTTTAGCGAACCTGTGAGCTTATGCGATGGCGCACCGTCGGCCGTCCAGGGCTGGCTTTCCGCAGTCCATGGCTGTAAGTCAGAAACCGTGGGAGCTAGCAGCTCCAAATTACATGTAAGAATTAGTCACATGTGAAACTTGATGCCCTGGAGCTTATTATTGGGTATCTGCATTAATTTAGATTTTAAAGAGAAAAAGCTGAAAAACCTTTAAAAAAATTTTCTCCGAAACTGTCCAGCCAAATTGTCCAATATTTCACAGAAATGTTCCTTGGAACAATCTCTCTCAAGTTTGTTCGATTGGTTCCAGTTTGGAGATTTTTGGCCGAGTCACAGGAAGTTGAACTTACTCATCTGTGCAAAAAAGCATACTAAACTTAAATTCTCAGAAACGGCTAGAGGTATAATCACCAAATTTTATACCAATGTTTGTCACATATGTCATGTCTGATTTTGAGGTATTGGTGGCACCACCTACATTGATGTGTTTTTTACAAGCGAAAATGTAGTTTTAAACTCTTCAAGCTTATACACTGATTTATGATGAAACTGTTAAGCTGATTGGTTTAAACTTTACAAGAATTATTCTATGGTAGGGTTCCACCAGTTTTATAAGAATACATTGGGTAAATACAGCTTTGAAAAAGCATTGGAGCCAATTGAAAAAGGCTTTCTGTATTTGAAAACAGATTTGACAACTTGCTGATGTGTCTAGATGTCTAGACGTCTAGACATAATGTTTATATGCAGAATTCCCAGATTATTGGAACTATATCTTTCAACTGTTTGAAAAAACTTTGTTTGCATTTTAAGCGAATCAGGTTAATCATCAAGTCACATATGAACTGCAGTGCCCTCATTTTTGGTTGACCTCTTGATTTTTATGACAGGTGGCGCCACTACATTCATGTTTACTCTGCAGACATCCAAGCTCATATCTCTAGAACCGTTTGACCGATTGGGCCAAAATTTTGCATGTGTATAGTTCTCAGATAGCCCTTCATCATAGGCAAAACTGGTGGCGCCACCTGGAACCATTTATGCACAGCACCCATCTTTTCATCTGCCTTTGGATAAAATCACTCATATCTCAGCAGTGGTTTGACTTAGCCACCTGAAATTTTGCAGGTTTATACATCCTGGGCAGTTTTCTCGATTTTCTGAAAGGTGGAGCCACCTACATTCACGTTTACTCTGCAGACTTCCAAGCTCATATCTCTTGAACCGTTTGACCGATTGGGCCAAAATTTTGCATGTGTATAAGATCTCACACAGCTCTTCATCATAGGCAAAACTGGTGGCGCCACCTGCAAACATTTATGCACAGCATCCATCTGTTCATCTGCCTTTGGATAAAATCACTCATATCTCAGCAGAGGTTGTTTGACTTAACGACCTGATATTTTGCAGGTTTATACATCCTGGACAGTTTTCTCGATTTTATGACAGGTGGCGCCACCTACATTCACATTTACTGGCATACATCCAAGCTCATATCTAGGTTTATACTTCTGGACAGCTTTCTCGATTTTTTGACAGGTGGCACCACCTACATTCACGTCTACGCTGCAGACATCCATGCTAATATGAAACACACCTCATTCTATTACCCTTACCACTTAATCCATGCCTCACTTCAACTGTATCACTCTGATTTCTGCGGATACACATAGTCGCTTGTCGACTACCCATATTCTAGTTTTAAAATGTCCTAGTCTGAAACTTGCAGGTCCGGAATGTCCATTTTGCTGAAATCATAATGACTAAGGTATATATGCAGGACTTTAAAGGATCAATATTAAATTTTAAAAATAAACCTCCATTCATACTCCCAAACATTTCACAGGTTTGCATTAGGCCTGTAGGCCTTGTTATATTATTTTAAAAGAACATATAGATGATGAGAAATAACAAACATAAAGTGAATATATTTTTAAGAGTGATACATCCACATACTTATCTAAATGCCACAGAGTTTGCCATCAACCTTGCACGGCATCACTGTGACAGTCAGTTATGCCAGCATATTAACGAAGTCCAGTCAAGAATTTGGCCCCCAGACATTATCATAAGAATTTATCAATTCTGATTATGAGGTTATACACATGACAGAATTCATCAGTTCCTTTTATACATCAGATAAAGAATATGTTTCACTCGAATGGGCTTTGCGTCTATTTCCACTTGAGGATGACCGTCAGCTTCCTGTTTTGCCCACATATGTCAATACCACAAAGCCTATGTTGTAAGCCTCCCTCCCAGTGAGGCTTACAAGCACTCAATACAAAAATTTGATGTGTGAGCGAGGACACAGATTTTTAGCGAACCTGTGAGCTTATGCGATGGTGCGGCGACGTCTGTTGTGCGTCGTCTGTACGTTAACCATAGCTAACTCAAAAACGGCAGAAGCCAGCATCACCAAATTTTTTGCAAATAATCAGTCATCTGAAAAACTCTATCGTATTTTGTTTATTTTTTAGCTCAGCTGACTGAAAGTCATCTGAGCTATAGCGATCACTCTTTGTCCGTCGTCCGTCTGTCCGTCTGTCCGTCCGTTAACCAGGCACAAATCGTAACTGCTGGACCTAGAACCTTGTAACTTGGGATTCTGAGAGGTCCATAAAAAATCTCCTTGGAAACCAGAAATTAGGTCTCTGTTACCCATATCCTTCGAGCTATGTGGCCCCAAAGTACCCCCCGGAAAAGACAAAAATTTCATACAAAAACTTCAATATCTCATCAACTACTTGACTGATGGTCATGATTTTTGGCATACATATTGATCATGCGATGTTACATCACTTCCTGCAGACTGGTGGCGCCACCTGTATTTTTCGATTTTTTACGAATTTTTTTCTCTATTTTTGAGACCTTTAAAAATGTGAACATCTGTTAACAAGGCACAAATCATAAAGACTGGACTTAGAATCTTAATTCTTGACACACTGAGAGGTCCATGAAAAATCTCCTTGGAAACCAGAAATTAGGTCTCTGTTACCCATATCCTTTGAGCTATGGGGCCCCAAAGTACCCCCCCAAATTGTAAAAAATTTCATACAAAAACTTCAATATCTCAATAACTACATCACTGATGGTCTTCATTTTTGGCATACATATTGATCATGAGATGTTTGATCAGTTCCTGCAGACTGGTGGCGCCACCTGTACTGTTTGATTTTTTACGATTTTTTCCTCTATTTTTGAGACCTTTGAGGATGCTGTCATCTGTTTGTGTGGCACAAATCTTAACAACTGGACCTAGAATCTTCATTTTCGACACACTGAGAGACCTATGTAAAGTCTCCATGGAAACTAGAAATTAGGTCTCTGTTACCCATATCCTTCGAGCTATGGGGCCCAAAATTACCCCCCAGAATAGTCAAAAATTTCATACAAAAACTTCAATATCTCATTAACTACATCACTGATGGTCATGATTTTCGACATACATATTGATCATGAGATGTTTCATCAGTTTGTGCAGACTGGTGGCGCCACCTGTATTTTTCAATGTTCACAAATTGTTTTCTCCATTTTTGAGACCTTTAAGGATGTAGTTATCTGTCAACAGGGTACAAATCGTAAGGACTGGACCTAGAATCTTCGTTCTTGACACACAGGGAGACCCATGATAAGTCTCCATGGAAACCTGAAATTTGGTCTCTGTTACCCATATCCTTTGAGCTATGGCACTCAAAAGTACAGCTCAGAATAATGGAAAATTTGATACAAAAGCTAAAGTATCTGAACAACTAATGCAGAGATAACCATAATTGGAGTGTTTCATAAGTTTCTGCAGACTGGTGGCACCACCTGTATTTGTTCGTTTTTTTTTACGAAATTTTTCTGTATTTTTGAGACCTTTAAAGATATGAACATCTGTTAACAGGGCACAAATCATAAAAACTGGACCAAGAATCTTCATTCTTGACACACAGGGAGACCTATGAAAAGTCTCCATGGAAACTTGAAATTAGGTCTCTGTTACCCATATTCTTTAAGCTGTATGGGTCCAAAATACCCCCCCCCCCAGAATAATGGAAAATTTGATACAAAAACTGCAGTATTTCAATAACTACAATACTGATGGTCATGATTTTCGGCATACATATTGATCATGAGCTGTTCCATCAGTTTCTGCAGACTGGGTGTGCCACCTCTATTTTTTTATCAAATTTTTACGAATTTTTTTTTTTTGAGACCTTTAAAGATGTGGTTATCTGTCAACAAGGTACAAATCGCAACAACTGGACCTAGAATCTTCATTCTTGTCATGCAAGGAGGCCCATGAAAGGTGCCTGTGGAAACTTGAAATTAGGTCTCTGTTACCCATATCCTTCAAGCTATAGGACTCCGAAGTATCCCTCAGAATAATGGACAATTTGATACAAAAACTGAAGTATCTGAACAACTAATGCAGAGATCACCATGATTTTTTGCATGGATATTGACCATTAATTGTTTTTATTAGTTTCTGCAGACTGGTGGAGCCACCTGTATTTTTGTATCCGCCAAAACGAAGTTTAGCGGATACTATGTTTTTGACAGAATTCCTCTGTGGCGGCGTTCGTTTCCAGAGAGCTCCTCGGAGACTAATGGACCGATTTTTCCCAAACTTACACCTATTATCGGGTCACATGTGAACTGGTGCCTAACCAATTTGCATTGACCTCTGACCTTTTCTCTCTATCCAGTGTCCATTTGTGGGTCTGTTTCCACTCATAAACCCTCATATCTCGGGAACCGTTTGACCGATCAGGAAATAAAATTGATACAAATGTAGCCCTTGGATTGCTTATAACATACACAAAAAATGGTGGCGCCACCTGTAACCATGTTTGCACAGTGTCCATCTGTTCATCTGCCTTGGGTTAAAATCACTCATATCTCTGCAGTGAATTGACTAATTCACCTGAAATACGTCATGTGTATACATCCAGGATAGCTTTCTTGATTTTATGACAGGTGGCGCCACCTACGTTCATGTTCACGCTGATGACATCCAAGCTTATATCTAGGGAACCGTTTGACCGATCAGGAAATAAAATTTATACAAATGTAGCCCTTTGATAGCTCTGTAACATACACAAAAAATGGTGGCGCCACCTGTAACAATGTTTGCACAGGGTCTGTCTGTTAGTCTGCCGTGGCCTAAAATCACTCATTTCTCTGTAGTGGTTCGACATAACTGCCTAAAATTTTGCAGGTTTATACATCGTGGACAGCTTTCTTGATTTTATGACAGGTGGCGCCACCTACATTCTAGTTAACGCTGGACACATCCAAGCTCATATCTCAGGAACCATTTGACCGATTCGGCCAAAATTGTGCATGTGTTTAGATCTCACATAGGTCTTTATCATACACAAAACTGGAGGGGTTACCTGCAAAGATTTTTGCACAGTGTTTGTCTGTTTGTCTGCCATGGGCAAAAATCGCTCATATACATGTAGTGGTTTGACTTTTCTGCCTAAAATTTTGCAGGTGTATACAACTTGGACAGCTTTCTGGATTTGTGGTAGGTGGCACAACCTACATACACATTTAGGCTGCAGACATCCATGCTAATATGCAACATACCTCACTCTATTTCCCCTTGCCACTCAATCCATGCCTCACTATCTGATTTTGGCAGATACATGTAGTCACTTGTCGGTTACCTGTATTCTAGTTTTAAAAGTTTACACATTTTTCTCTATTTTTGAGATATATAAATACAGACTAAATCTTGGCCTGTTGGTTAATCTGTTTGATGCTTCAGTTGAATGGGTATATACTACCATTCTGATGATAAAATTTCCTTTTGCGAATCTCTTCCCAGTCAGCTGAGCGTCATGACCCATGGGTCACTTGTTTCTAACTGCATTTTCTTAGATTTTATAGGGAAAAAGCTGAAAAAGCTTTAAAAATCTTCTTCTCCATAAACTGTCCAGGCATATTGTCCAATATTTCACAGAAATGATCCCTGGAAAAATCCCTCTCAAGTTTGTTCAAATGGTTCTTTTTCGGAGATTTTTGGCTGAGTTACAGGAGGTTGAACTTAGTCATCTGTCCAAAAAAGCACACTAAAATTAAAATTTCAGAAACGGCTGAAGCTATCATCACCAAATGTTATGCCAATGTTGGTCACATGAGTCTTATCTGAAATTGAGGTATTGGTGGTGGCACCTGCATCGGCCCCTTTTGTACAGGGGTCATCAGTGCCTGTTTCATACTGACGGCTATAAAACTTCTTCTCTGAAACCATATGGCCAAATTGTTTAATATCGCACAGAAATGATCCTAGGGTAGTGCTTTCTGAAGTTTGTTCAAATGGTCTCAGTTCACTGACTTTTGGCGGAGTTATGGGAAGCTGAATTTAGTCATATGCCATAACAGCCCATTTTAGCTCAGTGGCTACAAAGATCTTCTTCTCAAAAACCACTGGGCCAAATTCCTAAATCTCACAAATTAATTATCCTTAGATGTTGATAATTCAAGTTTGTTCAAATGGTTTTGGTTCAGTGATTTTTGGCTGAGTTATGGGAAGCTTAACTTAGGCATTCTGCTGTATTTTCCCATATGAGTTATAAACCTGCAAAACCTTTTTTGACTAACGCCACTGAGGCCAATTTGTTTAATATTTTATAAGAATATTCCCCTAATAATTCTTATAATAATTTTCTTTTATGGTTCCAAAGAATGAATTTTAGCTGAATTATTAAGATTGAATTAAGTCATTTTACCATATATGTAAGCTGTGTAAAGCAGATACACTAGCCTGGCACCAGTTTATCAGCATCCGTTACATCATGCCTCTAGACCTTCAGATTTCAGGTTATCTATGGTTAATATTGACAAGATTGTCTTTTTAAAGCCTTTCAAAATTGTACATTTATGATTTTAGATATTCTTCATGCCAGGCAATATTAACAATCACAGGTATACAGCTCTCTGTGGGTATATAAAGACAGCTATACATAGATTAAAAATAATTGGAATCCATACTCAACTTAATTCAAGATTTTGCCATCAGTGAGATGTATCTGTATTATAATTTTGCATTCAGTATGCATCTGTAGTAATTTTTAGTGAACCTCTGAGCTAATTGGATGTTGTGGCGGTGTCTGAAGTCCATCGTCGGTACGTTAACCCATACTATTTGAAAACGACTGGAGCTAGAATCATGAAATTTAATGCAAAAAATTAGCCATCTGAAAAACTCTGCATTTTGATGAAAAAAAAAATAAAAAACCCTTAAAAATCTTCTCAGACAAAACGGTCAAGCCAAATTGTTCAATATTTCACAGAAATAATCTTTTATATCATCTCTTACAAGTTTGTTCAAATGGTTCAAGTTCGGTGAATTTTGGCCGAGTTACAGGAAGTTGAACTTAGTCATCTGTCCAAAAAAGCTTACTAAAATGACAATCTCAGAAACAGCCGGAGCTATCATCACCAAATTTTATGCCAGTGTTGGTCACATGAGTCATATATGGAACTGAGGTATTGGTGGTGCCACCTGCATTGACCTTTTTTTGTACAGGGGTCATTGGTCATCTGTACATTAACCCATAATTTCTCAGGAATAGCAGGAGCTGCCATCCCAAGATTTTATGCAATAATCTGTCACATATCAAATGTTGTGGGATTCAGCTTATTTTTTTGCTATCTGCATGTGCTTAGATTTTAACTAAATTAGTATTATATTTTATTCATCATTAGTCAGTGTCCCAACAATGTGAAGATATGCTTCAATTTTTCATTCGACTTATCTGCCTAAAATTTTACATATGTATACAACTTGGATAGCTTTCTGGATTTTGTGGCAGGTAGCGCCACCTACATACACATTTTGGATGCAGACATCCATGCTAATATGCAACACACCTCACTCTAATTCCCCTTGCCAATCAATCCATGCCTCACTTCACCCGTCCCACTCTGATTTCGGCGGATACACAGTTGCTTGTCAACTACCCGTATTCTAGGTGTTTACCAGAAATTAAGTCAAGATTTTTTAGCTCAGCTGACTATAAGTCATCTGAGCTATAGTCGTGGTTCATTGTCCGTCGTCCGTCCGTCCGTAGATGTGGCACGTTTTGAAACCGTAAGACCTAGGAATCCAACATTCGGCATAATGTTAGATGTCCCCAAGATCTCCTACCAAGCTGAAAACTGGGTCTTTGCGACTTTGTTCCTTTGAGAAATTAAGGAAAAACCTCAATTTTTTATTAAAAACCTATTTTCACACTTCAGGACTGCCTAATATCAAAACAACTCATCTGTTTTTCCTCATATTTACCATAAATATTCCTCTATATAGTTCCTATGTACATGCAAGAAATTAGGTCTGTATTATATAATTTTAAAAAGTTATGGGCCCAAACATAATGCATTTTGTAAAAAATCAGGAAAGATATTTGATCATTTAACACAAAACATGTTAAAGCTATGGACTTTTTTTTCCCAATAATATAACTTTAATTTATCCAAATTAAATTGTATACCCTAAATTAAATCAAAATCTTTTAAATTTTTTAAAATATTAACAAAAATAAAAAATTGGTACCCTAAATTTTGCCTAAATTTGACCATGGCACGTTTTTTTAGCTCAGCTGACTTTAAGTCATCTGAGCTATAGTCGTGGTCCATTGTCCGTCGTCCGTCCATCTGTTCGTCTGTCCGTCCGTCCGTCCGTCCTTAGTTGAGGCACGTTTTGAAACCGTAAGACCTAGGAATCCAAAATTCGGCATAATGTTAGATGTTCCCAAAATCTCCTACCAAAACGAAAACTGGGTCTTTGTGACTTCGTTACTTTTAGAAATTAAGGAAAAACCTCAATTTTTATTAAAAACCTATTTTCACATTCCAGGACAGCCTAACTACAAAACCATTCACCTGTTTTTCCTCATATTTACCATAAATATTCCTCTATATAGTTCCTATGTACATGCCAGAAATTTGGTCTATATTATGTAAATTCAAAAAGTTATGGGCTCAAACATAATGCATTTTGTAAAAAATTAGGAAAGATATTTGATCACTTAACACAAAACATTTTTAAGCTATGGACTTTTTTCCCAGTAATATATCTTTAATTAATCAAAATTAAATTGTATACCCAAAATGAGATCAAAATCTGTTAAATTTTTTAAAATATTAGCAAAAATAAAAAATTGATACCCTAAATTTTGCCTCAATTTGACCATGGCACGTTTTTTTCTTATAAGTAGATTTGATTTAATTTTCACAGCTAGTTTACATATGGATTTCATCTGATGAATTCAGGGGCAGATCCAGGATTTAGGAAAAGGGGGGGTCCAACCCAGGAGGACGTATGAAAATCCTAAAAAATGGTCATCAGGTCCGGAAAAAGGGGGGGTCCAGGCTTAAAATTTTGTCTAAAACCCTAAAAAAAAGGTTGCTTCGGGTGAAAAAGGGGGGGGGGGGGTCCGGACCCCATGGACCCCCCCTCTGGATCCGCTTCTGGAATTTTGAATTTGAAAGTATAAGCTTAAAAAATAGTCTAGCTATTGAAGTTTTTTAGAAGCCCTAATATATTTGTATTTTCTAGGATTATGACCCTACTTTTGTTTACCTGGTAATCCAAAAATTGGCATAATGTTAGATGTAATTGTAAATATATTCATATTCTTTCATACATTTCCTATGTACATACCAAAATTTAGGTCAGTATTGCATAATTTGTTGAAGTTATAGGCCCAAACATAATGCACCTTGTTAAAAATCAAGATATATATTTACTCACTTAACATAAGAATGGCTGAGACTTTGTTTCAGGAATATAACATCATTTAATCAAGATTCAATTGTATACCAAAAATATGATCTGAAATTTGCAATTTTTTTAAGTTATTAGCATAAATATAAAATCAGTACCTTAAATTTTGCCCAACTTTGGCCACGGCACAATTTTTTTCTGTAAGTACTGTGGATGTTATTTTCACAGCATGTACACATAAGGATTTAATCTGTTAAAATCTGAAATTTGAAAAATAAAAGCTGCAAAATTAGGCTAGTTAATGAATTTGTTTGGAGGCTCTTGTTGTGTTCCCTTACATTGTCAAGCAGTCCACTGTGGTCACTGTAGGTTATTCAGTGCAACTCTCTATGCTCCCCAGGCTGTAATGTAATCCCATCACGCAAGCAAGCCCTCTCTCTTGTTGAGCTTGATCAGGCTGCCAGCATTAATACCACAGGGAGCCTTTCTCTCCCCCCCCCCCCCCCCATTTCGGTTGACAGACCTGTACTCTAAACAAGATGAATCTTGTTATTTCACATTTTTTCAGCGATGAACAGTTACAACAGAGACCCCTCCCTGACCCACCGCTTCGATACACAGGACTAATATACAAGACAAAGCTTATTATTTTAATGTTAAAAAATTCTTTTTGTTGAGACTTGGACAATTTGATTTGTTTAAAAGAAAAAAATGTTAAGGTATTTAATCCTAATATTCAAATATGCTAAAATATTAGGACCTAATGTAAGTGCTAACTGACAAGATTTAAGAAGATATAAATACTTGGTAGCATTTCATTCATATCTCTTAAAGTTGGCGGGGCCTAGGTGTGAATAACACTGTTAAACCTAGTTTTTAAAATTAGGAATATTGGTCAAACATTGTGGGATTAATTTTTAACTCATATGGCCATATATTTAACTTTTGAAAACATAATTACCTTCACACATTATTTGTATATGAAATGAAACTTTAATATGACACTTACCGTAGGCCCATTTTTTCCCTTGGTGCATCACTAAATGGTTTCAGGCCAAAGGTTTCATTTATTACACAGTCCATATGCTTTAGCTCATGTCCATTATTCTATAATTTACAGAGTTTCATTTAAGCTGGGCCATTTTCTCCTAGCTTTTCAAATGGTAATATACATGGAAAAACCATAAGAAATAAAAATATTTTGCAGTTACTGATATTTTCCAAAATTAAGCTGAGCGACATGACCAATGGGTCCCTTGTTTTTTATTTTTTTTAAATTTTTTTCTCTGTTTTTTAGACCTCAAAAGATGCTGTCATCTCTTAACAGGGCACAAATAGTAACCACTATACCTTGAACCTTCTCACTTTACATCCAGAGAGGTCCATGAAAAGTCTTCCTGGAAACCTGGAATTAGGTCTCTGTCACCCATAATCGTTGAGCTATGGGGCTCCAAAGTACCCCCCAGAATAATGAAAAAATTGATACAAAAGCTCAAGTAACTGAACAACTAATGCATTGATCACCATGATTCTTTGTATGGATATTGATCATGGAGTGTTTCATCAGTTTCTGTAGACTGGTGGCACCACCTGTATTTTTTCGATTTTTTACTATTTTTTTTAATCTATTTTTGAGACCTTAAAAGATACAGTCATCTGTATACAGGGCACAAATCGTAATGACTAGACCTAGAATCTTCTTTCTTGACATATTTGGAGGCCCATGAAAATTCTCCTTGGAAACCTGAAATTAGGTCTCTGTCACCCATATTGACTGAGCCGAGGGGCTCAGAAAAAAATTTGATATAAAAGCTCTGGTATCTGAACAACTAGTGCATTGATCAGCATTATTCTTTGCATGTAATGCATCATGGAGTGTTTCATCAATTCCTGCAGACTGGTGGTACCACCTGGACTTCTTTGAATTTTACACATTTATATCTTTATTTTTGAGACCTTCAAAGATGTGGTCGTCTGTTTACAGGGCACAAATCATAACTATTTGACCTGGAATTTTCTTTCTTGACATCCTGGGAGATCCAGAAAAAACTCCATGGAAACCTGAAATTAGGTCTCTGTTACCCATATCCTCCGAGCTATGGGTCTTATGCCCTTCTCACACTGGCGTGAAATGATCAGGGCCTAGTGGCGCTTACTTGAACGCCTGTTTTCTCACAGTTAGCGCCGTTTTTTACGCCATGCTAAGTAGTGATGGTGTTGGTTGGGGATGACTGGCGCTAAATTACATGAGTTAATGTGGGTCAAAGCCTAAAATGAGCCAGTCATCGCATAATATGGCGTTGATCCACGTTGACTTGTGTTGTTTTTTAACGCCAGCCAACTCCCGTCAACGCATACCATAAGATGACAGGCTATGACTTGTGTTTATAGGCGTTGGCAGGGGTAAATATTAGCGCTCGCGATCGTCTCACGCTTATACTACATAGTGTCTTTTTGGCTGTAAATTTTTTTTTTGACATTCGCCTATGGGGGCTAAAAGTGAAAATTTTTTAACATTCCCAAAACTTGGCGGAGACCCGTGTAGTGAGGTTACTGGTGATGACCAGGGTTAACCTCTTGAGATAACCAGCGTTGCAGTTAGCGCCACTAGGCGCCCATCATTTCCCGCCAGTGTGAGAAGGGCATTAGAAGTACCTCTCAAATTAACTAAAAATCTGATACAAAAGCTCCAGTATCTGATCAACTATTGCATTGATCACCATGATTCTTTGCATGCATATTCATCATGTAGTGTTTCATCAGTTCTTGCGAACTGGTGGCACCACCTAAATTTTGAAAATTAAAATTTTATTTTCTCTATTTGTTAGACCTTCAAAGATGCGGTCATCCCTTAACAGGGTTCAACTGTAACCAATCTTTAAACTTGACATCCAGGGAGATCTGTGAAAAGTCTCCTTGGAAACGTGAATTAAGGTCTCTGTTACCCATATTTTTCTGAGCTATGGGGCTTATAAGCACCCCTCAGAATAATTGAAAATTTGATACCAAAGTAGGGCACAAATCATAACCATTGGGCCCAGAATCTTCTAACTTGACATCCTGAGAGTTCCTCAAAAGTTCTCCCCAGAAACCTGAAATTGGGTCACAGTGACCTATATTCTCAGAGTTTTAGGGTTTATTTGAGCACCCCAAAATAATGCAAAATACACACAAATTGCCACATTCCTCAAAATGCTGGTTGGATTGTCATCAAATTTGTTTTGCTTATATGGGTCTTGATGAACTTAAGCTAATATGCATGAACAATGATGCCTCCTATCTTAATTAATTATCTGTGCAAGGACATTATCAACATGTCAGGCGGCTGGGCGTCATAACCCACGGGTCACTTGTTCTTTTAATTTTGTATTTACTAGTAATTACCTGTATCCTATCAGGTCAGATTTGATTTCCACAAGTGTTACGTTATTTTCTTGCCGATTTTACGTTAATGACGCGGCAGGTAGATTTTAGGTTGCTGTTGTGTAAGGTGTTACTGTAATACAGGTTCAAGGTTATGTGCAAAGCAAGTTTTGACTGGAAGTGATAACAGCAAAATATTTTTGCAGCAAATGCTTTTTGAGCCCATAGCATTTTCTGTATCCCCCAAATTTGAGGTTTTTTTTGTTTGTTTGTGTATGTTTGTTTCAGATGATGATGGCACAGAAGGAACAGGAATATCTGGAACAGAAAAAGCAGCTTGAAGAACAACAGATGAGAGAGAAGGAACGACTAGAGGAACAACGGCTAGATCAGCTGAAAAACAAGAACGATGATGAAAAAAGTAAGCACTAGACTAGAAGTTCCCCTTGTCATTCCTTGTTGCATGGCTCACATGTGAGCTGTACCCATGGTGTAGGGTCCGTCTGTTAACTCTCTGTAAACACCATTAGCTTTTCTTAGCAATGCCTGGACAGATCCTCCTGACATTTTATGTATAAGTGTAAAATGGACCACCTACATTTTTGGTGATTTGATGTGTGTTTTTACATGTTACGGGCCCATACAAAATCGCACTCTTGAACCATGTGGCATGTTATGCAGTCTTGGCGTCATATTTAAAAACAATAAAAATTTGGTCATTGTGCTCAGCTGAAGTTGGCCTTGAAGGTATTGTAAAAAGTTGCATTTAAGTCGACCCTGCATATAAGTCGGAATAATTTTTTAGGGTTTCTTTAATCAGTGTTGAATTAAGTGAAAATCCTATGTATATACACTATAATAATACAGATATGTTGTAACTCCTTTCATTCCACACCCCCCCCCCCCCCCCATACATCACTTGAGCTCAAACAGTTTTATGTGTGAGGCCAAAGCATGCAGGCCTGGCCATACAAATGAGCAGTTCATTCCCAAGAGCAATTGTGTCATCTACTGTTATTCAGCTTATTCATCATTTCACTTAAACTGTTAAGAAGAACATTACTCAAACACGATCGTCTTCCTGTCACTTGTCAGAGATATGGAGTCAAAGAAGAGAAAACCAACGGCAAGATGACAATCCTTGAGTGACTCACCCTTGGTGACAGCCTGCCATCATCCAGATGTAAAAAAAAAATTTAGAGAACATTCTCATAAAACAAAGTCAGGAAGGCACATATTCGATGTCAGCTAGGGTATTCAATAAGTTTAAACCTAAGTTAGATCTGAAAATTATAAATTATCCATTTTAATCAGTAGACTCTACAATCGTTCAAAATCTTTTATTCCCTTGCCTGTCATTCATTTTGCATGTGCCTCTTTGGCGCTACCTGTGGGCAGTTAAAGAAACTACACCAATGGTGATGTCATTTGACCTTTCCCTTCTGTGAATTTGTTGCAAAAAAGGGCATGAACGTATCCCAAAAACAAGCAAGACTAATATTTAACAATCAAGCTCTGCAAAAAATCCAATGCTTTTTAGGGAACCTGTGAGCTTATGCGATGGTGCGGCGTCGTCCGTCGTGCGGCGTCTGCACGTCAACCATAGCTATCTCAAAAACGGCAGGAGCTAGCATCAATTTTTTTGCAAATAATCAGTCACCAAAAAAACTATATTGGATTTTGTTTATTATTTTTCTAACTGCATTTTCTTAGATTTTATAGGGAAAAAGCTAAAAAAGCTTTAAAAATCTTCTTCTCCGAAACTGTCCAGCCAAATTGTCCAATAGTTCACAGAAATGATCCCTGGAACAATCTTTCTCAAGTTTGTTCGAATGGTTCCAGTTCTATGATTTTTGGCAGAGTTACAGATGGTTGAACTTTGTTAACTGTGCAAAAAAGCATATTAAAATTAAAATCTCAGGAACGGCTGGAGCTATCATCACCAAATTTTATGCCAATGTTGGTCACATAGGTCATATCTGAAATTGAGGTATTGGTGGCGCCACCTGCATTGGCCTTTCTTGTACGGGGTCATCAGTGCCTGTAACACACTGAGGGCTACAAAAAACTTCTTCTCTGAAACCATATGGCCAAAATGTTTAATATCGCACAGAAATGATCCTAGGGTAGTGTTTTCTAAAGTTTGTTCAAATGGTCTCTTTTCAGTGACTTTAGGCCAAGTTCTGGGAAGCTGAATTTAGTCATATGCCATAACAGCCCATTTTAGCTCAGTGGCTACAAAGATCTTCTTCTCAAAAACCACTGGGCCAAATTCTTAAATCTCACACATTAATTATCCTCAGATGTTGATAATTTAAGTTTGTTCAAATGGTTTTGGTTCAGTGCTTTTTGGCTGAGTTACGGGAAGCTGAACTTTACCAGTTTGCTGTATCTTTCTATATGAGTTATAAACCTGCGAAACGATTTTCGACTGATGCCACTGAAGCCAGTTTGTTAAATATTTTACAAGAATAATCCCTACAATAATTCTTATAATTATTGTCATAAATGGTTCCACATGAATGATTTTTGGCTGAATTATGGAAATTGAATTGAGTCATTTTACCATATATGTTAGCTGTGTTATGCTGTTACATCTAGCCTGCACCATTTAATCAGCATCTATTACATCATGCCACTAGACATTTAGATTTCAGGTTATCTTTGGTAAATATTGACAAGAAAGTTTTTATGCCCCCGCCACAAGGTGGCCGGGGCATATAGTTTTACCCATGTCCGTCCTTCTGTCCTTCCGTCATTCCGGAATCAAACAGTTGTACAGACTTTTCTTGGCCTGATATTTGGTGTGTGGGCAGATATAGACCAGTTACAGATCGAGTTCGCGTTTCCTCCCAGTTGACCTACTTTTGACCATTTGACGGTGCTCTAACATAGAAAATTTCATAAAAAAGTGCAAATATATGGACTTTTTTTCGCAGTGCCTGCAGATACGGGCCTGATTTTTGGTGTGTAGGCAGATAATGACCAGTTACAGATCGAGTTCTTGTTTTGTCCCAGTTGACCTACTTTTGACCATTTGACTGCTCCTGAACATAGAAAGTTTCATGAAAAATAGAAATTTTCATAAAAAATGTATATGTACTGACTTTTTTTCCTCAATGCCTGCAGATACCACCCTGATTTTTTATGTGTGGGCAGATAATGACAGTTACAGATCGAGTTCGCGTTTCGTCCCGGTTGACCTACTTTTGATTGTTTTACGGCTCCTAAACATAGAAAATTTCATGAAAGACAGAAATTTTTATGGAAAATGCACATGTATGGACTTTTTTCACAATGCCTGCATATACTGGCATGATTTTTGGTGTGTTGCTTGATAATGACCCGTTACAGATTGAGTTTGCATTTTGCCCTTGTTGACCTACTTTTGACCATACGACACCTCCTGAACTTAAAAAATTTTTCAAAATTTTACAAATGTTTCTAATTTGCCCCAGGCGGGGGCACTGTGTCGTTCCGACACATCTAGTTTTTAAAAGCTTTTTAAAAAATTTAGATTTATGATTTAAGTTATTCATCATACCAGGAAATATTGCAATCATGGATATTCAGCTCTCTGTGGCTACATAAAGACAACTGTACGTGGATTATAAATTATTGGTATCCCTACTCAACTTAATTCATGAATTTGCCATCAATGAGATATATCTTTATTTTAATTTTGCATTCAGTATGCATCTGTATTAATTTTACATATATTCCTGATTTCTTTTTTATAAAAAGTCTTTTTTATAAAAAGTCAGCTAAAAAGCATTTTGTATTGGGAAAATAAATTTCAAAGTTATTTCAAGTAGGGACCACTTTTGTGTACTGATGGCAGCATTGGGTTTACCATTGGCAGATTGCCAGTGCCTTGATGTTGGCCATTAGCCAAAATGATGTCAGCTCTATAAATAGTTTTGGCACGGTGCCAGGATTGGAAGAAGTGCAGCCAGGTATAGGCCAAGAGTTTACTCAGTGCAGTAGCTGCAATCTATTTATAGCTTTCGCAGACTGCTCACTGCTTCATATTTGGCACCAAAGTTCAGCCTGAATCTATTTATAGCTTTGGCAGACTGCCAACTGTGTCAGATTATGCAATAGGTCAAGAGTTCTCTCAGTGCAGGCAGATACAGGTCAAAAGTTCACTCAGTCTAGCCAGGTGCAGGTCAAGAGTTTACTCAGTGCAGTAGCTTGAGGCAGCAATTTGTCACAGGTTACTGGGGGGCAACTGCCTTACTCACCTAAGCCTTGTCAGCCCAGTGCATCAAACTCTGGGGAAGTTTGATGTATTGGACTGATATTTTGACCTGCCTTTGTGCTTTGATGGTATTCTTATTTACAAGACAGGTGGTGCCACCTACAATAATTTTTGCACAGTCTATGTCCCTGCTTATTTCACAGGAGGGGTTTGACATATCAGTCTAACATTGGGCATATTTATATATCTCTTTTTTGTGTATAAGACTGGTGGTGCCAGCTACAATCATTGTATCTGCCAAAACAGAGTTTTGCGGAAATATGTTTTCAGTCGGACGACGACGTTGCCGCTATTGCTGCATAGGTTTCCGGAGAACTCATTAACCACTGGGCAGAATTTTTTAAAATTCGGAATTATGGTCGGTCACATGTGAACTGCTGCGCCCTCATTTTTGGTTGACCTCTGACCTTTCTTATCTGCCCAGCGTCCATTTGTGTGTCTGTTTTCACACATAAACCCACATATCTCGGGAACCGTTTGACCAAACAGGCTAAAAATTTTGCACAAATATAGCCCTTGGAAAGCTTTATAACATACACTAAAAATGGTGGCGCCACCTGCAACCATTTTTGCACAGCGTCCATCTTATCATTTGCTTTGGGAAACAATCACTCATATCTCAGAAGTGGTTTGACTTTTCTGCCTGAAATTTTGCAGGTTTATACATCCTGGACAGCTTTCTTGATTTTAAGACAGGTGGCGCCACCTACATTCACGTTTACTCTGAAGACATCCAAGCTCATATCTCGAGAACCGTTTGACTTATTGAGCCAAAATTTTGCATGTGTATAGATCTCACATAGCTCTTCATCATAGGCAAAACTGGTGGCGCCACATGTAACCATTTTTGCACAGCGTCCATCTGTTCATCTGCCTTAGGATAAATCACTCATATCTCAGAAATGGTTTGACTTTTCCACCTGAAATTTTGCAGGTTTATACATCCTGGACAGCTTTCTCGATTTTATGACAGGTGGCGCCACCTACATTCACGTTTACTCTGCAGACATCCAAGCTCATATCTCGGGAACCGTTTGACCGATTGAGCCAAAATTTTGCATGTGTATAGATCTCAATAAGCTCTTCATCATAGGCAAAACTGGTGGCGCCACCTGCAATCATTTTTGCACAGCGTCCATCTGTTCCTCTGCTTTGGGATAAAATCACTCATATCTCAGCAATGTTTTGACTTTTCCACCTAAAATTTTGCAGGTTTATATATCCTGGACAGCTTTCTCAATTTTATGACAGGTAGCGCCACCTACATTCACGTTTACTCTGCAGACATCCAAGCTCATATTTCTGGAACCGTTTGACCGATTGAGCCAAAATTTTGCATGTGAATAGATCTCACATAGCTCTTCATCATAGGCAAACTTGGTGGCGCCACCTGCAACTATTTTTGCACAGCGTGCATCTGTTCATCTGCCTTGGGATAAAATCCCTCATATCTCAGCAATGGTTTGACTTATCCACCTGGAATTTTGCAGGTTTATACACAGGGTTCGTACGCACCTTGAAAACCTTGAAAAGTGCTTGAATTTAGTCATTTCAATTTCAAGGTCTTGAAAAGTGCTTATAAAGAGAGAGTGGTTTGGAAAAGTGCTTGAAAAATAAAATTTTGTGAAAGAGTTTGGTGTATGTTGTGTGTATGCATACCTGGTATTTTAATATTGACTTTCGGGCATCTCTACGTCAATCAAATGTATGAAATAGAATTAACCCAATCATGGATGAATGAGATGATGTAACAAGTTAACATATGAGGGTAATAACCATGTTTATTATCAAATAGTAAGTGAGCTGCTTTACTGGAAAGATCGCGGAGATTTCCCCCGAGGTACGTATAAAAGCTCTTTAATTGAAAACTCAATCCCCGCTAGGCGAGTTCACGTTAGTATTTTCGCAAGATTTATAATTTAAATTTTAAAGTAATACTTTAGTAATATATCAGAGGGGTCATATTTCCCCAACAAACCCAATCCGACTTTGTTTGGTTAATGGTTTTTCAGTTTAGGCCCTCTCCAAGGGTTGGGTGTTTTTTTTTTATCTTCGTACCTGCGCATTTCACGTGTACGCGCTGTGATCTTCATTTGTTAGCTCCATAAGACCACTGATCAGCGAAATACAGTTTACACGCGGGGTCAATCCAATTAAGGATAAATACTGTTTGTCCGAAATAGGTAAAGGTGTTTGGCAGGTACTGATGTATATTCACATACTCTGGCGTCAGTTTGTAAAAGGCTGGGATCCATGGGGGAAATCACATTTTTGTTGTGATGTGATAGCCGTTTGTAAGCAAAGTGCGCTGGCAGTTTAAAGAGTGATCAGGGACATATACAACTTCCAGCATCGGCCCCTCCCTGCCCTGCATAACGATTGCATAAAGTTCGCCAACAAGAGTTTTTTTTTTTTAATAAGATTTCACATTTTTAGTTTTAATCAAATGTTGGACATGTTTGAATTGAAATCTGGCTGCGTCTGTGATCGTAAGATAACGACCTTCACAGGTGTTGCCCAGCCATTTGTTGACACGTGCGGCCAGTGACTTGGCGGTAAACGGCAGAAACCTCGTGCACGACAAGGTCGTCATATCAAACGTGCTGATACGAAGTTTGACTAGTATTGTTTTGAATAATTTGATAATACTGTACCAAAATATCATATAAGGGTAACATATTACAGGCTTTTATTTTTTTTTTGCCGTTGAAAACTTGAATGAATATCCCCCACGATCGCCAAACTGTCAGAGTTTTTCGGCACCCTTTCTAGCGGAGCATATAATTTGCTAAAGTTTGAGCTAGTTGGCAAATCAGAGATCCCTATTCAAAATATTAAAGGTTTTAGACCCTTGTTATCAGATTAGTTAAATCTGTCAAGGTCATGCCAAAGATGAGTGATCATTTTGAATGTAAAGTTAAAACAATGGGCCGCTGTGTATTAAACCGCGACTGGCTATACCGAAGGGTATTTCTCAAGTGCTTCAATTGCTGTTAGTGTAAATTTTGGCTAAATTTGTTATTTTCTGAGGCATTTCCTTATAACTATTACTTATTTTACATTTCCTAGCCTTTTTAGCTCAGCTGACTATAAGTCATCTGAGCTATAGTCGTGGTCCTTTGTCCGTCGTCCGTCCGTCCGTCCGTAGATGTGGCACGTTTTGAAACCGTAAGATCTAGGAAACCAAAATTTGGCATAATGTTAGATGTCCCCAAGATCTCCTACCAAGCCGAAAACTGGGTCTTTGCGACTTCGTTCCTTCGAGAAATTAAGGAAAAACCTCAATTTTTTATTAAAAAACCTATTTTCACACTTCAGGACTGCATAATATCAAAACCACTCATCTGTTTTTCCTTAAATTTTGCCCAACTTTGACCATGGCACGTTTGTTTCCTGTGAGCACTGTTGATCAATTTTCATATCATGCACACATAAGGATTTCAGCTTTTTAGTTTAGAAAGCTGAAAGAAATTGGCCAAAAATTGAAGCTTTTATTTATGTTTTTATGAGACCATGTCAGACCTTGGCTCGCTCTAGCCCCTCTTGAGTCACCTGTATGTTGACCTTGTTGAAATTTCAGCAAATTATGCATGCTTGAGGCGAGGCATTCACTTGGGCAGCCAGGCAGCTTATGGCCAGCCACAGTTGATCCAGGTGTCCAACCCAACTCATCTAGTAGTTTTAACCAACAAAATAACAATAAACAATAAATTAATACATTTTTATTGGTTTTATAACAAATTAAAGAAAATAGAAAAGGAATTTGTTAGTTGATAATAATAGGAAATTAACTTGAGTTACTTATGATATAAGAATCTTGTATCGATAGATAGAATGTCACGTATTCCAAATAACACCATGCAGTCACCTATGGTATTTTTCAGTTCAATTTTAATGATAAAAAAGTGAATAATATTATTCATTACTAATCATTAGGGATCATATGAAGGAAATTAATGATAGACAGAGATGCAGTTAATAAAAATAATCTAGATTCCCTACTGTGTCTAGTGTGTACATTGATGTGAAATTAGTCCAAAATGAATATATTACATTTATTTTTTTAATATAAATAAAAGCCACAAAACCAGGTACTTAGGATCATTATTTAAATGTGTGAATTTTGTATATTCTGGATTATCAACATCATTGTTTGGTGAAAACTATATAAATACCAGACACGGTGCAAATACTTAGCAATTGTATTAAAATACAAATATGAATATGTACTGCATTATAAAATTTCTTGCATAAAGAATGGGAATTCAGGTAAAAATGAAAGTATATGAATACCAGTGCAAATACTTTCAAAATGTATTCATGAATGCATTCATGAATATATTCTTTAATTTTATTTTAATAATCATTTCAGTTATATTCCATTTTAAAAAATCATACAATTCTCTTATTATTTTTAATAAAAATTATATTTGGGACAATATTTGTAATTTTTTTTAATAAATAGTTAAACTCTTATATTATATGTTCTGCTTATAAGTTATATGGCCAAGTCAAAATCTGTGTGACAATAGTACTCAATTTGTTAATCATTTCTAAATCATATTTTTTTATCATATATAACAGCTGAGCGCCGTGACCCATAGGTCCCTTGTTTTTTTTAGCTCTTAATTAGCAGTCACTAAAGTGTGACCATGCCTGATATAATCATCTCTAATTTGCATATTATTCAGTATTAGAGAAAATTTATCCCTGAACTCCCTATATTCTATTACAATTCTCTGCAGGTTTTTTCCAGTGGTAATCAAATATTATATTTCAAAAAGTTTCCTGAATGAAATAACATAATTCTAGCTTTTACAGTTATATTGATGGGGAAAATTTACAGGGAAGCTTTGGGTCCTTGGACCCTCGTTTAAAAATGGATACCATGTAAACCATATAAAGGGTTGATACCTTAACAAATATTTTGGTCTTTTGGTCTCATGGGAGGCATTTTGTTTAAATGTAAAATCATGTCACAGATGTGTCTCCATCCTTTACATTCACTTATAAAGGTAAAGCACAAATTTTGGACATTTCACAGGATTGGGATTTGGTTCTTTATATGTATTCTTTACCAGCAATTTCTGTTTCTAGGTGCTGTTGCGTCATCCGAGGTTAAGTTAAAGCTGCAGGAACACTTATTAAATAAGAAGCAGAGAGAGGCAGCAACCACTAAAATGACTCACTCTCCACCACAGTTCAGACACTGGTAGGTTACCCTTGTTAAGATGTCATGCATTACTGGGATCACAGGTTAACAGTCACAATAGGGTTATGATCAAAGGTTAAATTTTATTTTCATGTTTTTTGGTGAGGAAGAGGAGGTAAAAATAGAAAAAGAGTTTAGATGGAGATTTATCATGTTTAAGTGAAGGAAAAAGCTTGAATGTAAAGGATCTGAGCAGGCTGGGTATGCCCTCAAGTTGCATTCTGCTAACCAGGCATAAATTATTCTCATCAGAGTGATGACATAAAATGCTGTTCTTACATGTCAAACCATGATGTCTGCCCGTATGCATTAATAGATTCAACTTTGATATTATTATAACATTAGTATAGGCCTGTGCTGATTAGATGGAGACACCCCAACACCGAATAGTTTTCGCACTTTGCCAACGAAAATGAGTGTATGCTTTATAACATGTTTTTGACCATTTTCTCACCACAATATTTTGAACAATTACACTATCTTAAGAGCTGTATTTCTGACAGACCTTCAGAAATTATGATTTCCAATATTGGTCATACATGAATGTATTGAAACGTTTTCAAAGAACTTTTTTTCCCAATATAATTTTCAGCTCAGCAGACTTACCGTAAATTCTCAGAGATAGGACGTAGCCTAGTGGTGAAGGTGGTGGACTTCAGAGCTGAAGGTCCCTGGTTCGAACCTTGCTGCTGCCTCAATGGCATAATAGTTTAATCTTGCTGAACCTCAGAGATTCATTCTAATGTCTTAACAACAGGTTATGACTTCTGGATTATTCCTAACCCTGTGCATATAAAACCTGAAATCCAGAAAGCTAGATAATAACATATCATTCTAATTGTATGGATACCTTTATCCTCATTCATGAGACAGTGCCACCACCAGGCCATGGACCTATCCTTTAAAATTTTTTAGCGAACCTGTGAGCTTATGCGATGGTGCGGCGGCGTCCGTCGTGAGTCGTATGTACGTTAACCATAGCTATCTCAAAAATGGCAGGAGCTAGCATCACCAAATTTTTTGCAAATAATCAGTTATTCAAAAAACTATATCGGATTTTGTTTATTTTTTTCTAACTGCATTTTCTTAGATTTTATAGGGAAAAAGCTAAAAAACCTTTAAAATCTTCTTCTCCGAAACTGCCTAGCCAAATTGTCTAATATTTTACAGAAATGATCCCTGGAACAATCTTTCTCAAGTTTGTTCGAATGGTTCCAGTTCGGAGATTTTTGGCCGAGTTACAGAGGTTGAACTTTGTTAACTGTGCAAAAAAGCATATTAAAATTTATATCTCAAAAACTGCTGTAGCTATCATCACCAAATTTTATGCCAATGTTGGTCACATAGGTCATATCTGAAATTGAGGTATTGGTGGGGCCACCTGCATTGGCCTTTTTTGTATGGGGTCATCAGTGCCTGTATCACACTGAGATATACAAAAAACTTCCTCTCTGAAACCCATTGGCCAAAATGTTTAATATCCCACAGAAATGATCCTAGGGTAGTGCTTTCTGAAGTTTGTTCAAATGGTCTCTTTTCAGTGACTTTTGGCCAAGTTATGGGAAGCTGAATTTAGTCATATGCCATAACAGCCCATTTTAGCTCAGTGGATACAAAGATCTTCTTCTCAAAAACCACTGGGCCAAATTCTTAAATCTCACACATTAATTATCCTCAGATATTGATAATTCTAATTTGTTCAAATGGTTTTGGTTCAGTGCTTTTTGGCTGATTTATGGGAAGCTGAACTTAGCCAATTCGCTGTATCTTCCTATACGAGTTATAAACCTGCGAAACGTTTTTCAACTGATGCCACTGAAGCCAGTTTGTTAATTATTTTACAAGAATAATCCCTTCAATAATTCTTATAATAATTGTCATAAATGGTTCCACATGAATGATTTTTGGCTGAATTATGGAGATTGAATGGGTTTTTTTACCATACATGTTAGCTGTGTGATGCTGTTACATCAAGCCTAGCACCAGTTTATCAGCATCTATTACATCATGCCACTAGACATTTAGATTTCAGGTTATCTTTGGTTAATATTGACAAGAAAGTTTTTTTAAAAGCTTTTAAAAAATTTAGATTTATGATTAAAGTTATTTATCATACCAGACAATGTTACAATCATGGATATTCAGCTCTCTGTGGCTATATAAAGACAACTGTACGTGAATTATAAATTTTTGGTATCCCTACTCAACTTAATTCAAGAATTTGCCATCAATTAGATATATCTGTATTTTAATTTTGCATTCAGTATGCATCCGTAATAATTTTACATATATTCCTGATGTCTTTTTTTATAAAAAGTCAGCTGAAAAGCATTTTGTATTGGGAAAATAAATTTCAAAGTTATTTCAAGTAGGGACCACTTTAATTTACAGATGGCAGCACTTGGTTTACCATTGGCAGATTGCCAGTGCCTTGATGTTGGCCATTAGCCAAAATGATGTCTGCTCTATAAATAGTTTTGGCACAGTGCCAGGATTGGAAGAAGTGCAGCAAGGTATAGGTCAAGAGTTCAATCAGTGCAGTAGCTGCATTCTATTTATAGCTTTGGCAGACTGCTCACTGCATCATATTTGGCACCAAAATTCAGCCTGAATCTATTTATAGCTTTAGCAGACTGCCAGCTGTGTCACATTATGGAACAGGTCAAGAGTTCACTCAGTGCAGCCAGGTACAGGTCAAAGGTTCACTCAGTTTAGCCAGGTGCAGGTCAAGAGTTCACTCAGTGCAGTAGCTTGAGGCAGCAGTTTGTCCTAGGTCACTCGGGGCAACTGCCTTACTCACCTGAGCCTTGTCAGCCCAGTGCATCTAACTCTGGGGAAGTTTGATGTATTGGAATGATATTTTGACCTGCCTATGCATCTTTGATGGTATTCTCATTAACAAGACAGGTGGTGCCACCTACATTGACTTTTGCAGTGTGTGCGCCTGCTACAGAGGAATTTGATACGTCAGCCTAAAATTGGGCATGTTTATTCATATCTGGTAGCTCTCATTTTTGGTTGACCTCTGACCTTTCTTCTCTGCCCGGCGTCCATTTGTGCGTCTGTTTCAACGCATAAACCCACATATCTCGGCAATGGTTTGACCGATAAGGCTAAAGATTTTGCACAAATGTAGAGCTTGGAAATCTTTATAACATACACTAAAAATGGTGGCGCCACCTGCAACCATTTTTGCACAGCGTCCATCTGTTCATCTGCCTTGGGATAAAATCACTCATATCTCAGCAGTGGTTTGACTTATTCACCTGAAATTTTGCAGGTTTATACATCCTGGACAATTTTCTCGATTTTATGACAGGTGGCACCACCTGCATTCACGTTTACGCTGAAGACATCCATGCTAATATTCAACACACCTCACTCTATTCCCCTTGCCACTTAATCCATGCCTCACTTCACCCGTGCCACTCTGATTTCTGCAGATACACATAGTCGCTTGTCCACTATCCATATTCTAGTTTTAAAATGTCCAAGTCTGAAACTTGCAGGTCCGAAACGTCCATTTTGCTGAAATCATAATGACTAAGGTAGATATGCAGGACTTAAGAGGATCAATGTTAAATTTTAAAAATTAAAACCTCCATTCATACCCCTAAACTTTGCACAGGTTTGCATTAGGCCTGTAGGCCTTGTTTAATGAACCTGTGAGCTTATGAGTTGGTGCGGCGCCATGCGTTGTGCATCTTGCTTCATCTGTATGTTAACTATCTCAAAAATGGCAGGAGCTAGCATCACCAAATTTTTGCAAATAATCAGTCATTTGAAAAACTCTATTGGATTTTGTTTATTTTTTTTTCTAACTGCAT
The DNA here is from genome assembly GCA_026874595.1 of Sipunculus nudus. Lineage (NCBI taxonomy): Eukaryota > Metazoa > Annelida > Sipuncula > Golfingiida > Sipunculidae > Sipunculus > Sipunculus nudus. Next base: position 44,293,854 of record CM049318.1, on the reverse strand, counting down.
TTTCTTATATTTTACAGGGAAAAAGCTGAAAAAAGCTTTAAAAATCTTCTTCACCATAACTGTCAAACTTAATTTTTAGCGAACCTGTGAGCTTATGCGATGGTGTGGCATCATCTGTCATCTGTACATTAACCAATACTATTTTGAAAACGGCAAGTGTTAGCATCAGGAAATTTTATGCAAAAAATTAGTCATTTAAAAAACTCTATCGGATTTCGCTTATTTTTTGGCTAACTGCATTTTTAGCGAACCTGTGAGCTTATGCGATGGTGCGGCATCCTACGTCGTGTGTCATGTGGCATCTGTAAGTTAACCATAGCTATCTTAAAAACGGCAGAAGCTAGCATCACTAAATTTTTAGCGAACCTGTGAGCTTATGTGATGGTGTGGCGTCGTCCTGCGTCCGTCATCTGCCCTCCCGCATCCGTCGTCCATCGTCTGTATGTTTACCCACACTATCTTGAAAACGGCAAGAGTAAGCATCACGAAATTTTATGCAAAAAATTAGTCATCTAAAAAACTATTGGATTTTGCTTATTTTTTGGCTAACTGCATTTTTCTTAGATTTTAATGGGAAAAGGCCAAAAAAGCTTTAAAAATCTTCTTCACCATAACTGTTCAGCCATATTGTCCAATATTTCACAGAAATGATCCCTGGAAAAATCTTTCTCAAATTTGTTCCGATGTTTTAAGTTCGGTGATTTTTGGCAGAGTTACAGGAAGTTGAACTTAGTCATCTGTCCAAAAAAGCATACTAAAATTACAATCTCAGAAACGGCTGGAGCTATCATCACCAAATTTTATGCCAGTGTTGGTCACATGAGACATATCTGAAATTGAGGTATTGGTGGCGCCACCTGCATCCGCTTTTTTTGTAAGGGGGTCATCAGTGCCCATATCATACTGACGGCTCATAAAAACTTCTTCTCTGAAACCATATGGCCAAATTGTTTAATATCGCACAGAAATGATCCTAGGGTAGTGCTTTCTGAAGTTTGTTCAAATGGTCTCAGTTCAGTGACTTTTTGCTGAGTTATGGGAAGCAGAATTTAGTCTTATGCCGTAACATCCCATTTTAGCTAAGTGGCATCATTTTACAAAGATCTTCTTCTCGAAAACCACTGGTCCAAATTCTTAAATCTCACACATTAATTATCCTTAGATGTCGATAATTCAAGTTTGTTCAAATGGTTTTGGTTCAGTGATTTTTAGCTGAGTTATAAGAAGCTTAACTTGGCCATTTTGCTTTATTTTCCCATATGAGTTATAAACCTGTAAAACGTTTTTTGACTGAGGCCACTGAGGCAAATTTGTTTAATATTTTACAAGAATAATCCCCTGAATAATTCTTATATTGATTGTCTTTTATGGTTCCAAAGAATGAATTTTGGCTGAATTATAAAGATTGAATTGAGTCATTTTACCATATATGTAAGCTGTGTGAAGTAGATACATCTAGCCTTGCACCTGTTTATAAGCATCCATTACATCATGCCTCTAGACATTTAGATAACAGGTTATCTATGGTTAATATTGATAAGAATGTTTTTTATCCCTATAGAAGATCCGCTATTCATGCTACTGTGCGTGCATTAACTTTAAATGTATTACTTTCACATGACTAACATCATGCACTATCGATCATAACCAATCAGCAAAACTGGTGCACAACTTTATATAATAACAACAAAACGATAGGTTGGGGGTAATAAATGAATCATTTAATGAGACAAACATCCTCATACAAGCGGCAAAAAGGTTTATAAACAGCGGTTACCATCAGCTGAAAATATGATAGCAAGTGGAAGGGTGGGTGGGCGTGCATTGAGAAACAAGTGCAATTCTGTTACTGGGCATCCCTCCCACAGACATGTCTGTATGAAGGCAATGAAGCGTGACAAGACTAAGCCGCCCATTGTTAGAGTCCTGCCCAAGGTCTCCCGTTTGATAAAATTGCAAATAATATCTTCAGTTATTTTTCACTTTAAAAGCTTTTAAAAAATGTAGATTTATGATTTTAGAAATTCCTCATGCCAGGCAATGTTTACAATCACAGGTATACAGCTCTCTGTGGGTATATAAAGACGGCTGTACATGGATTATAAATAATAGGTATCCATACTCAACTTACTTCAAGATTTTGCCATCAGTGAGATGTATCTGTATTATAATTTACATTCAATATGCATCTGTAATAATTTTTAGCGAACCTGTGAGCTAATGCGATGGTGTGGCGGCGTCCGCCGTCTGTACGTTAATCCATACTATTTCAAAAACGACTGAAGCTAGCATCATGAAATTTAATGCAAAATATTAGCCATCTGAAAAACTCTGCATTTTTAGCGAACCTGTGAGCTTATGCGATGGTGTGGCGTCGTCCGGCGTCCGTTGTCCGTTGTCTGTACGTTAACCCATACTATCTTGAAAACGGCAAGAATTAGCATAACGAAATTTTATGCAAAATATTAGTCATCTGAAAAACTCTGTCGGATTTTGCTTATTTTTTGGCTGACTGCATTTTCTTAGATTTTATAGGGAAAAGCTAAAAAACCTTAAAAAATCTTCTTCTCCAAAACTGTTCAGCCAAATTGTCCAATATTTCACAGAAATGATTCCTGGAACAATGTCTCTCAAGTTTGTTTGAATGGTTTAAGTTTGGTGATTTTTGGCCGAGTTACAGGAAGTTGAACTTAGTCATCTGTCCAAAAAAGCATACTAAAATTACAATCTCAGAAATGGCTTGAGCTATCATCACCAAATTTTATGCCAATGTTGGTCACATGAGTCATATCTGAAATTGAGGTATTGGTGGCGCCACCTGCATCCGCTTTTTTTGTACGGGGGTCATCAGTGCCCATATCATACTGACGGCTCATAAAAACTTTTTCTCTGAAACCATATGGCCAAATTGTTTAATATCGCACAGAAATGATCCTAGGGTAGTGCTTTCTGAAGTTTGTTCAAATGGTCTCAGTTCAGTGACTTTTTGCTGAGTTATGGGAAGCTGAATTTAGTCATATGCCGTAACATCCCATTTTAGCTAAGTGGCTACAAAGATCTTCTTCTCAAAACCACTGGGCCAAATTCTTAAATCTCACAAATTAATTATCCTTAGATGTTGATTATTCAAGTTTGTTCATATGGTCTCAGTTCAGTAACTTTTGGCTGAGTTATGGGAAGCTTAATTTAGTCATATGCCATGACAGCCCATGTTAGCTTAGTGGCTACAAAAATCTTCTTCTCAAAAACCACTTGGCAAAATTCTTAAATCTCACACATTAATTATCCTTAGAAGTTGATTATTCAAGTTTGTTCAAATGGTTGTGGTTCAATGATTTATGGCTGAGTTATGGGAAGCTGAACTTTGCCATTTTGCTGTATTTTCCCATATAAGTTATAAACCTACAAAACGTTTTTTGACTGATGATACTGAGGCCAGTTTGTTTAATATTTTGCAAGAATAATTCCCTGAATCATTCTAATAATAATTGTCTTTTATGGTTCCAAAGAATGAATTTTGGCTGAATTATAAAGATTGAATTGAGTCATTTTACCATATATGTAAGCTGTGTGAAGTAGATACATCTAGCCTTGCACCTGTTTATAAGCATCCATTACATCATGCCTCTAGACATTTAGATAACAGGTTATCTATGGTTAATATTGATAAGAATGTTTTTTATCCCTATAGAAGATCCGCTATTCATGCTACTGTGCGTGCATTAACTTTAAATGTATTACTTTCACATGACTAACATCATGCACTATCGATCATAACCAATCAGCAAAACTGGTGCACAACTTTATATAATAACAACAAAACGATAGGTTGGGGGTAATAAATGAATCATTTAATGAGACAAACATCCTCATACAAGCGGCAAAAAGGTTTATAAACAGCGGTTACCATCAGCTGAAAATATGATAGCAAGTGGAAGGGTGGGTGGGCGTGCATTGAGAAACAAGCGCAATTCTGTTACTGGGCATCCCTCCCACAGACATGTCTGTATGAAGGCAATGAAGCGTGACAAGACTAAGCCGCCCATTGTTAGAGTCCTGCCCAAGGTCTCCCGTTTGATAAAATTGCAAATAATATCTTCAGTTATTTTTCACTTTAAAAGCTTTTAAAAAATGTAGATTTATGATTTTAGAAATTCCTCATGCCAGGCAATGTTTACAATCACAGGTATACAGCTCTCTGTGGGTATATAAAGACGGCTGTACATGGATTATAAATAATAGGTATCCATACTCAACTTACTTCAAGATTTTGCCATCAGTGAGATGTATCTGTATTATAATTTACATTCAATATGCATCTGTAATAATTTTTAGCGAACCTATGAGCTAATGCGATGGTGTGGCGGCGTCCGCCGTCTGTACGTTAATCCATACTATTTCAAAAACGACTGAAGCTAGCATCATGAAATTTAATGCAAAATATTAGCCATCTGAAAAACTCTGCATTTTTAGCGAACCTGTGAGCTTATGCGATGGTGTGGCGTCGTCCGGCGTCCGTTGTCCGTTGTCTGTACGTTAACCCATACTATCTTGAAAACGGCAAGAATTAGCATAACGAAATTTTATGCAAAATATTAGTCATCTGAAAAACTCTGTCGGATTTTGCTTATTTTTTGGCTAACTGCATTTTCTTAGATTTTATAGGGAAAAGCTAAAAAACCTTAAAAAATCTTCTTCTCCAAAACTGTTCAGCCAAATTGTCCAATATTTCACAGAAATGATTCCTGGAACAATGTCTCTCAAGTTTGTTTGAATGGTTTAAGTTTGGTGATTTTTGGCCGAGTTACAGGAAGTTGAACTTAGTCATCTGTCCAAAAAAGCATACTAAAATTACAATCTCAGAAATGGCTTGAGCTATCATCACCAAATTTTATGCCAATGTTGGTCACATGAGTCATATCTGAAATTGAGGTATTGGTGGCGCCACCTGCATCCGCTTTTTTTGTACGGGGGTCATCAGTGCCCATATCATACTGACGGCTCATAAAAACTTTTTCTCTGAAACCATATGGCCAAATTGTTTAATATCGCACAGAAATGATCCTAGGGTAGTGCTTTCTGAAGTTTGTTCAAATGGTCTCAGTTCAGTGACTTTTTGCTGAGTTATGGGAAGCTGAATTTAGTCATATGCCGTAACATCCCATTTTAGCTAAGTGGCTACAAAGATCTTCTTCTCAAAACCACTGGGCCAAATTCTTAAATCTCACAAATTAATTATCCTTAGATGTTGATTATTCAAGTTTGTTCAAATGGTCTCAGTTCAGTAACTTTTGGCTGAGTTATGGGAAGCTTAATTTAGTCATATGCCATGACAGCCCATGTTAGCTTAGTGGCTACAAAAATCTTCTTCTCAAAAACCACTTGGCAAAATTCTTAAATCTCACACATTAATTATCCTTAGAAGTTGATTATTCAAGTTTGTTCAAATGGTTGTGGTTCAATGATTTATGGCTGAGTTATGGGAAGCTGAACTTTGCCATTTTGCTGTATTTTCCCATATAAGTTATAAACCTACAAAACGTTTTTTGACTGATGATACTGAGGCCAGTTTGTTTAATATTTTGCAAGAATAATTCCCTGAATCATTCTAATAATAATTGTCTTTTATGGTTCCAAAAAATGAATTTTGGCTGAATTATAAAGATTGAATTGAGTCATTTTACCATATATGTTAGCTGTGTGAAGCAGATACATCTAGCCTAGCACCAGTTTATCAGCATCCATTACATCATGCCTCTAGACATTTAGATTTTAGAATATCTATGGAAAATATTGACAAGAATGTTTTTTAAAAGCTTTTAAAAAATGTAGATTTATGATATTACATATCATCTGTACATTATTCATAATTTCTCAGGAATAGCAGGAGCTACCATCCCCAAATTTTATGCAATTATCAGTCACATATCAAATGTTGATGGATTCAGCTTATTTTTGCTATCTGCATTTACTTAGATTTTACAGGGAAAAAGCTGATAAAAACTTCTTCTTCTTGTAAAGAGTCCAGCCAAATTGTTCAATATTTTACAGAAATGATCCCAGAGGCGAGCCGTCTCAAGTTTGTTCAAATGGTTTGTGTTGGATAAATTTTAGCAGAGTTACATAACAGGCCAAGATTGTGTATGTTTCTTGAATAGGTTGAGAAACTGCCAACTGTTTCAGATTTGGCAACAGATCAAGAGTTCATTCAGTGCAGCCAGATTTAGGCCAAGAGTTCAATCAGTGCAGCCAAGCACAAGGCATGTGATCACCTCATGGGCAGCATGTGATCATTTCATGGGTAGCATGTGATCACCTCATGAGTATCATGTGATCACCTCATGTATATTCAGTGCAGCCAAGTACATGTCAAAAGTTCACTCAGTCTAGCCAGGTGCAGGTCAAGAGTTCACTCAGTGCAGTAGCCTGAGGCAGTAATTTGTCACAGTACACTCAGGGTAACAGCCTTTCTCACCAAAGCCTGGTCAGCCCGGTGCATCAGACTCAAGGCCTGATATTCTGACCTGTCTATGTGTCTTTAATGGCTTTCTCGTTCACAAGACAGGTGTCGCCATCTACAATGACTTTTACAAAGGCACTGCTTAATTCTATGGAGGAATTTGATATATCAGCCTGAAATTGGGCATATTTATACATGTCAAATAGCTTTGTCATATATAGGACTGGTGGTGCCACCTATAATAATTTTTGTGTTGTGTGCACCCATGCCAGAATTTCAGCAGTGATGTTTGTGTATTGTTTCTTGTTCAAAATGTTTAGTACTTGCATTGTTCGTATATATGAAAAGTAGTGGTTCAGCATTGAAGCGTTATAGTAACTTATACCAGGTGTATATCCATTTGCACAGGTTCCCATTAGGCCTGTAGGCCTTGTCTTAGATTTTATAGAGAAAAAGGTAAAAAAATCTTCTTCGACAAAACGGTACTGCCAAATTTTTAAATATTTCTTAGAAATAATCTTTTAAACCATCTCTCTCAAGTTTGTTTGAATTGTTTAAGTTCGGTGAATTTTGGCCGAGTTACAGGAAGTTGAACTTAGTCATCTGTCAAAAAAGCATACTAAAATGACAATCTCAGAAACGGCCGGAGCTATCAACACCAAATTTTATGTTAGTGTTGGTCACATGAGTCATATATGAAATTCAGGTAATGGTGGCGCCACCTGCATTGACCTTTTTTCGTACAGGGGTCATTGGTCATCTGTACATTAACCCACAATTTCTCAGGAATGGCAGGAGCTACCATCCCCAGATTTTATGCAATAATCTGTCACATATCAAATGTTGTGGGATTCAGCTTATTTTTTTTGCTATCTGTGTTTACTTAGATTTTATAGGAAAAAAGCTGAAAAACCTTTAAAGTCTTCTTCTTGTAATGGTCCAGCCAAATTGTTCAATATTTTGCAGAAATGATCCCAGAGGCAAGCCCTCTCAAGTTTGTTCAAATGGTTTGCATTTGATGAATTGTAGTGGAGTTACATGAATTTGAACAGTCATTTGGCCAAGTAAGCATACTGACATAGTAATCTCAGAAATGACAAAAGCTAGGTTTACCAAGTATTGTGCAAATGTTGGTCACATGACTCATATTTAAAGTTGCAGATTTTGTGGTGCCACCTACATTGACCATTTTTTTATGGGCAAAACCTCATAATTTTAGCCTCTTTCAGCTTAAAGAATGTTTATGATGAAACTGTCAAGTTGAATCGTTCAAGTTTTCAAAGAATTATCGTAGGACATGGTTCTTTCAATAATATCAGAAAAACTTAAGTTGGTCTTATGGCCATTATTATGTGTCACCCCTGACTTAACGTGATAACTTTACAACGGATATATCCTATAAAACAATAGGATGGGTTTACGCTCGCCACTTGATTTCACTATTCAAGAAATTAGATCCTGGTCATTACAGGTGACATTTCCAGGTTCTTTTAAGGACGTGTATAAAAATACCAGACAATCATACACCCAGATCAATAGAAACTATGAGACATCAGGTTAAATTCACAAATATAATTCAAGACAATACTTACAGGAACATAGATGTGAGTGTGTGTGTGTTGATGTGTCAATACGACAGTCCTTCACATTAAAAATACTGCTCTGTCGGCAACACGGCTGTGATATCGTGAGCTGGGCCCTTGCCTCATGTAGAAGCTTGCTTCTATGCCGTTCCTGGCGGGTTTTAGCGTTTCAATGTTCTTTCTGCCGTGCGTGCTTGCTGCCTCTTCAAGCCTCAAGACCCAACTGAAGCAGCATCCCGCGTCTCTCCCTGAACTCTGACGTCACAATCGGCTGTGCAGTGTGTACGGCTATCCGGTTCTCTGATTGGCTTATGGCTCAAGTGTCCCATATAAGGATATATGGACCTAGTATGACTGCTAGCGTCACCATGGCGACCCACATACCAGAAGTAATACATGCAATGCGTGACACAGATAAATCAGCTGATAGCCGATGGGATTTCATACAAGAATACACAATATATATATACAATCAAGACCTGTCAACGCTTTAGGATGACGCTTCACGTCAATATCAATAGAGAACAGACTTCGTTAAACTATGATACAAAACACCGTCCTTATTGTCACTGATTTTCTGGTGACATTATGTCTAACTCAAACTGAGGACTGCAATAGTGTTCTTCTACAAAATTGATGCTTGAATTATAACTTCTGTAACATTGCACAAAAATTATTCTGAGGTGGCCTTTGTTCAAGTTTACTTGCTTACTATTTTTGGCAGAATTATTTGACCTTTAACAATGAAAGGACTCTTTTTATTTTTCTAGATATTTTGGTAAAAAGTCTAATGAATATTTCAGTTTGAAAAAAAAGCATTTTTTAGCTCAGCTGATTATGTCATCTGAGCTATAGTCGTGGTTCATTGTCCGTCGTCCATCCGTCTGTTGTCCGTTTGTCCGTTTGTAGATGTGGCACGTTTTAAAACCGTAAGTCATAGGAATCCAAAATTTTGCATAATGTTAGATGTCCCCAAGATCTCCTTCCAAGCCTAAAACTGGGTCTTTGCGACTTCGTTCCTTTGTGAAATTAAGAAAAAACCTCAAAATGTTAAATTAAAAACTTATTTCCACACTTCAGGACTGCCTAATATCAAAACCATTCATCTGTATTTTCTCATATTTACCATAAATATTCCTCTATATAGTTCCTATGTACATGCCAGAAATTAGGTATGTATTTTATAATTTAAAAAAGTTATGGGCCCAAACATAATGCACTTTGTAAAAAATCATTAAAAAAAAATTTGGTCACTTAACACACAAAAATTGTAAAAGTTACGGACTTTTTTTCAGTAATATAACTTTAACTAATCAAAATTTAATTGTTTACCCAAAATTAGATCAAAATCTTTTAAATTTTTCAAAATATTAGCAAAAATGTAAAATTGGTACCTTAAATTATGCCCAAATTTGACCATGGCACATTTTTTCTCACAAGTATATTTAACTTATTTTTCACAGCCGGGACACGTGGATTTAATCTGTTGAATTCTGAAATTTGAAAGTAAAAGCTTAAAAATTATTCTAATTATTGAAGTTTTTCAGATGCTCTAATGTAATTGCACTTTGTATATCCAAGACCCCAAACTTGCTCACTACAGCCTTGCCTAGGTAACCTAATTAGTGATGCATCACTGGCAGAACTCCCCTGCTGTAAAATATATACTTATTCTTATGGGCCCTACCCTAACACCCCCCCCCCCCCCCATCACCAATTTTATTGCAATACATGGTTTGTTATTTTCAACTGTATTTCTTTAAATGTAAAGCTGTTTTTGATCCAATATGCACAACTTTTCTTGAAATATTAATTCAAGCATTTTTAAGAAAATATTTCCAGGCCAAGATTGTGTATGTTTCTTGAATAGGTTGAGAAACTGCCAACTGTTTCAGATTTGGCAACAGATCAAGAGTTCATTCAGTACAGCTAAATATAGGTCAACAGTTCAATCAGTGCAGCCAAGCACAAGGCATGTGATCACCTCATGGGCAGCATGTGATCATCTCATGGGTAGCATGTGATCACCTCATGAATATCATGTGATCACCTCATGGGTGTCATGCCCCTCAGGGCTGCATATGGAGCCAATCTGTGAGCTTATGCAATTGTGTTGCTACTATTTCAGATTTGGCAATAGGCAAAAGGTCAGCCTGGATTTATTTATAGCTTTGGCAGACTGCCAACTGTATCAGATTATGCAACAGGTCAAGAGTTCACTCAGTGCAGCCAGGTACAGGTCAAAGTTCACTCAGTCTAGCCAGGTGCAGGTCAAGAGTTCCATCAGTGCAGTAGCCTGAGCCAGTAATTTGTCACAGTACACTCGGGCAGCAGCCTTTCTCACCCAAGCCTGGTCAGCCCCGTGCATCAGACTTAAGGTAAGTTTGATGTATTGGCCTGATATTCTGACCTGTCTATGTGTCTTTCTCGTTCACAAGACAGGTGTTGCCATCTACAATGACTTTTGCAAAGTGTATGTGCCTGCTTAATTCTACGGAGGAATTTGATATATCAGCCTGAAATTGGGCATATTTATACATGTCAAATAGCTTTGTTGTATACAAGACTTTGTGGTGCCACCTACAATAATTTTTGTGTTGTGTGCACCCATGCCAGAATTTCAGCAGTGATGATTGTGTATTGTTTCATGTTCAAAATGTTTAGTACTTGCATTGTACCGGTCGATGATACCAACTACATTTTCTTAATTAGTTGACTGTGATAGGACATATTGTCAACATGTCAGTTGGCTGAGCGTCATGACCCATGGGTCACTTGTTGTGTTATGTGCATCCTTGCCTGTATTTTAGGAGTGACATTTGTGTAATTGTTCCTTGTACTTGGGTTCAAAATATTTAGTACTTGAATTGTACATGTACATGTCACACATGTACTTAAAAAGTACTTAAGTACTTTTCAAATAATGGTTAAGCATGTTATCATTGAAGCATTAAATCTGATGTATATCCCATTCCACAGGTTTGCACTAGGCCTGTAGGCTTTGATAATTATACTGTTGTGCACAAACGGGCCCCATATTCGGAGAATATAAGTTACAGTGACCTAATTGCAGGTGTAGAGGAAGATTTTTAGCGAACCTCTGAGCTTTTGTGATGGTGTGGCAATGTTTGCCGGCTGTCCTCTGTACATTAACCTATACTAAATCAAACAAAGCAGGAGCTAGCATCACTAAATTTTATGGAAAAAAGGAGTCATCTACATAACATCTCTTTCAAGTTTGTTCCAACAGTTCCAGTACAGTGATTTTTGGCTGAGTTACTGGAAGCTGAACTAGGTCATTTGACTGAATAAGCATACTAAAATTACAGACACAAATGGCAAGAGCTAGCATCACCAAATTATATGCAATTGTTGGTCACATGATTCATATTTGAAATTGAGGTATTCATGGTGCCACCTGGATCAACCTCTTGAGTATCGGGTCATTGGTCATCAGTACATTAACCCATCATATCTCAGGAACAGCAGGAGCCAATACCCCTTTAAAAATCTTCTTCTCCAAGGAGATAACTTTTTTTCATGATAATTATGAGGAGATAACTGTCTATCTTGATATAACTTTTTATCATAATAAATATGTTTATCCTCGGGTCTAGTTATGGGATAGATTTTAATCTGCTTCAACCGCTTTTCCAGCAGTTTAAAGTATTAATTCCATATATATGGATGTTGTTCTAAAAATAAATAAGCTGAATAAAAAAAGTTCTTAGTTATCCCTTTGAGTGTGTTATTGTTTAGGCACTCTTTTAGCTTACAATTCAAAATTACTTGTTAAATCCATATATAGTAGTTATTGATATCTGGTGTTCTATAAATATCAGGGAGCATGTACATGCCAGGAAAGATCTCTTTATATGCTAGGTTTATTTATATCTTATCTGTGCCAGGACCAAAATAGCAATAAAAGCGTATTAAATAAGTAACTCAATCTGGAGTCTTGTGAGAAAGTCAGCCTGATGGACTGCCAGAAATAGAAGATGCAATTGATTTACATCCATGGATATTTATAGCCCCAGCATCATGTGGGCCATTATATTTTCCACATATAGTGTCATGTCTGATTACCTGCAGTGCAACTGTGACAGCTAGGTTTTTGTCAACTGAGGGCTTCTCTGTGGCTGATACAGTATTAACACTCATCCTTGTCAGATGCACCATGTGCCATTAGCATCCATTAACGAACCCTATTTTATAACATTTTAAATTTAGAACTGATGTATCTTTGGGCAAGGTCTCTCATCTAATGTGATGCAAAGTCACATGGATTGGTTTCACTGATGGTATAAACTTAAATACCTTTTACTAATGTTACCTACCAAGGCCTGTAGATGGCAGTGTCTGTTGAATTAAACTTTGTTTACAGAATGTATGTATAAAGTATAACTCTGACAGAATAATGCATGTATTGAGTACAACTCTCTGACAGAATAATGTATGTATTAAGTCTAAACCCCCTTTCCCACTTTCATGTGTTTTGGGCTGAATCACCACGATAATCACCATAATAATTCATAGGGAAATTGAGGTGATGTCTTAGATTAAGTCTTGGACATTTGACACTTGAAATTTGTGGCACTATTTTGAAATGTTTAAAAATTAAGCTTTGTCATCACAAGTCACAGTGAAGTTATAACAGTTTCTTGGCAAGTTGTGTAAAATTCCTCGTTATTCATGGTCATTCATGATGTGAAACTGTGTCATGAATGGTCACGAATAATCACAACTGACACAAATGTGCTACCCGCCCAGTATATCAAATGGAATTTCATAAAGTAAATTTAATAAGTTAAGGAAAACATGGTTTATATGGTGCATTAACAATTCAGTTTATGTAAATCTAGAACATCAAATTATAAGGTGTAGTCAGAGAGATGGAGTCAATAATATTTGGTAAAGTTATATACATGTTGTTGTCATCCAGATTGTTTACATCAGTGCAGGGGAGGCTTATAGATTGTTCAACAGTATTTGGTTTATTATGTAAGCAAATGGACTTAATGTACCATGATTTATTATAATTAGATGACAAAGTTTTAGAGAATTTAGGCAATGTGTAATTTCCAATAGGAAAATTACAGAAAATCTCATAGGTGCTTGTCTTGACAAGAAAAGACCTGATCATTCCAGAGACTTCTAGAAGTTTCCGTTACCCAGATATAAATAGACAGTGTCAGGCCTGTTGGTGAGTGAATGAATTTGAAAGCTATTGACGGGTTGTGTTATATCAACGACAGATTAGGTGTACACCGAGCGGGGTGTAGTTATAAGTTCCGCAAGGACATTATTAGTCCTGGAGACAGTACATTTATTTACAGCTGAGTAGAGCGTTAGAAGATTGCGTGACTTGTACTGTGTTTAAGAGAATGTTATGTTATTGTGAGAATGGAGCCAGTCAGTGACAGCGGCGGACAATTGTTGGATGTTACCGGAATAAACTTATGTTTTTCAATGCAGACAACCAGTGATATTTTGAAATTCTGAAAGAACTCAGAAATATATGTCGGCTGCATGTGTGATGTGACATATATAAGTGGGGGCTTGTCCGGGACAGATCGTGAAAGAAATCAAGTGGAAATTCAACAGATCAAATTTTTCATTATTCTGGGGGGGACTTTGGAGCCGCATAGCTTGAAGAATATGAGTACCAGAGACCTAATTCAAGGTTTCTACGGAGACTTTTCATGGTCCTCCCTGCATGTTGAGACAGAAGATTCTTAGTCTAGCGGTTACGATTTGTGCCCTGTGAACAGATGACCACATCTTTTAATGTCATAAAAAAGAGAAAAAAATCTTTAACAAATCGAAAAAATACAGGTGCTGCCACCAGTCTGCAGAAACTGATAAACCACTCCATGATGAATATCCATGCAAAGAATCATGGTGATCAATGCATTAGTTGTTCAGATACTTTGGCTTTTGTATCAAATGTTTCATTATTCTGGGGGGGGGGGGGGGTACTTTGGAGCCCCATAGCTTGAAGAATATGGGTACCAGAGACCTAATTCCAGGTTTCCAAGGAGACTTCATGGACATAACTGGATGTAAAGTTAGAAGATTCCAGGTCCAGTGTTTACAATTTGTGCCCTGTTAATAGATGACAGCATCATTTAAGGTCTAAAAACAGAGAAAAAAAATCATTTAAAAATCGGAAAAATACAGATGGCGCCACCAGTCTGCAGAAACTGATAAAACACTCCATGATCAATATCCATGCTAAGAATAATGATGATCAATGCATTAGTTGTTCAGATGCTTGAGCTTTTGTATCAAATTTTTCATTATTCTGGGGGGTTCTTCGGAGCCCCATAGCTTGAATAATATGGGTAACAGAGACCTAATTCCAGGTTTCCAAGGAGATTTTGCATTGACCGCTCTGGATGTAAAGTGAGAAGATTCCAGGTTCAGCAGTTACAATTTGTGCCCTGTTAACAGACAGATGGCAGGACGGACGACGGACTAATAGTGATCGCTATAGCTCAGATGACTTACAGTCAGCTGAGCTAAAAAAATTAAGTTGTAAAAAATCAGGAAAATATTTACTCAATTAACATGAAAATTTGAAACTAGAGTCTATTTTCCCAAGTACATAACCATGTTTTAAATTAAGATTCAATTGTTTACCCAAAAATAAGATGTGAATTTTGTAAATTTTTTAAGTTATTAGCAAAAAAATAAAATCAGTACTTTAAATTTTGCCCAACTTTGACCATGGCACTTTTTTCCTGTAAGCACCATTGATTTAATTTTCACAGCATGTAAACAAATGTATTTAATTTGTTTAAATATGAAATTTGAAAATAAAAGCTTGAAAATTAGGCTAGTTATTGATTTTTTTCTTGAGGCTCTATTTAGTCATTTGCTTTGATTACAGATAACAGATGCAGGGTCCCACTCAGGGTCACTGGAAGTCAGCTATGCCAGGGTTTCTGATTTGTAAGAGTCACTGTGGGAGATCCCCCGCTGTGAAAGGTGTACAGTTATTCTCATATCAGGCCCCCCCCCCCCACTCCCCCACCCAACCCACCAAGTCTTAAGTAGTATTTGTTAACGAACCTGTGAGCTCATGCGATGGTGTGGCGTCGTCCGTCGGCCGTCGTCTGTCGTCTGTACGTTAACCCATACTATCTTGAAAACGGCAAGAATTAGCATAACAAAATTTTATGCAAAATATTAGTCATCTGAAAAACTCTATCGGATTTTGCTTATTTTTTGGCTAACTGCATTTTCTTAGATTTTATAGGGGAAAAGCTAAAAAACCTTTAAAAATCTTCTTCTCCAAAACTGTTCAGCCAAATTGTCCAATATTTCACAGAAATGATCCCTCGAACAATCCCTCTCAAGTTTGTTCGAATGGTTTAAGTTTGGTGATTTTTGGCCGAGTTACAGGAAGTTGAACTTAGTCATCTGTCCAAAAAAGCATACTAAAATTACAATCTCAGAAATGGCTTGAGCTATCATCACCAAATTTTATGCCAATGTTGGTCACATGAGTCATATCTGAAATTGAGGTATTGGTGGCGCCACCTGCATCGGTCTTTTTTGTAAGGGGGTCATCAGTGCCTGTATCATACTGACAGCTACAAATAACTTCTTCTCTGAAACGAAATGGCCTAATTGTTTAATATCGACAGAAATGATCCTAGGGTAGTGCTTTCTGAAGATTGTTCAAATGGTCTCAGTTCAGTGACTTTTGGCTAAGTTATGGGAAACTGAATTAAGTCATATGCCATAACAGCCCATTTTAGCTAAGTGGCTACAAAAATCTTCTTCTCAAAAACCACTGGGCCAAATTCTTAAATCTCACAAATTAATTATCCTTAGATGTTGATAATTCAAGTTTGTTCAAATGGTCTCAGTTCAGTGACTTTTGGCTGAGTTTTGGGAAACTGAATTTAGTCATGTGCCATAACAGCCCGTGTAAGCTAAGTGGCTACAAAAATCTTCTTCTCAAAAACCACTGGGCCAAATTCTTAAATCTCACACATTAATTATCCTTAGATGTTGATAATTCAAGTTTGTTCAAATGGTCTCAGTTCAGTGACTTTTGGCTGAGTTATGGGAAGCTTAATTTAGTCATATGCCATGACAGCCCATGTTAGCTAAGTGGCTACAAAAATCTTCTTCTCAAAAACCACTGGGCCAAATTCTTAAATCTCACACATTAATTATCCTTAGAAGTTGATAATTCAAGTTTGTTCGAATGGTTCAATGATTTTTGGCTGAGTTATGGGAAGCTGAACTTTGCCATTTTGCTGTATTTTCCCATATGAGTTATAAACCTACAAAACGTTTTTCGACTGATGATACTGAGGCCAGTTTGTTTAATATTTTGCAAGAATAATTCCCTGAATCATTCTAATAATAGTTGTCTTTTATGGTTCCAAAAATTGAATTTTGGCTGAATTATAAAGATTGAATTGAGTCATTTTACCATATATGTTAGCTGTGTGAAGCAGATACATCTAGCCTAGCACCAGTTTATCAGCATCCATTACATCATGCCTCTAGACATTTAGATTTTAGAATATCTATGGAAAATATTGACAAGAATGTTTTTTAAAAGCCCTTAAAAAATGTAGATTTATGATATTACATATCATCTGTACATTATTCATAATTTCTCAGGAATAGCAGGAGCTACCATCCCCAAATTTTATGCAATTATCAGACACATATCAAATGTTGATGGATTCAGCTTATTTTTGCTATCTGCATTTACTTAGATTTTACAGGGAAAAAGCTGATAAAAACTTCTTCTTCTTGTAAAGAGTCCAGCCAAATTGTTCAGTATTTTACAGAAATGATCCCAGAGGCGAGCCTTCTCAAGTTTGTTCAGTTCAAATGGTTTGTGTTGGATAAATTTTATCAGAGTTACGTAACAGGCCAAGATTGTGTATGTTTCTTGAATAGGTTGAGAAACTGCCAACTGTTTCAGATTTGGCAACAGATCAAGAGTTCATTCAGTGCAGCCAGATTTAGGCCAAGAGTTCAATCAGTGCAGCCAAGCACAAGGCATGTGATCACCTCATGGGCAGCATGTGATCATTTCATGGGTAGCATGTGATCACCTCATGAGTATCATGTGATCACCTCATGTTCATTCAGTGCAGTAGCCTGAGCCAGTAATTTGTCACAGTTCACTCGGGGCAACAGCCTTTCTCACCAAAGCCTGGTCAGCCCGGTGCATCAGACTCAAGGCCTGATATTCTGACCTGTCTATGTGTCTTTAATGGCTTTCTCGTTCACAAGACAGGTGTCACCATCTACAATGACTTTTGCAAAGTGTATTGCTTAATTCTATGGAGGAATTTGATATATCAGCCTGAAATTGGGCATATTTATACATGTCAAATAGCTTTGTCGTATACAAGACTGGTGGTGCCACCTACAATAATTTTTGTGTTGTGTGCACCCATGCCAGAATTTCAGCAGTGATGTTTGTGTATTGTTTCTTGTTCAAAATGTTTAGTACTTGCATTGTTCTTATACATGAAAAGTAGTGGTTCAGCACTGAAGAGTTATACCAGGTGTATATCCATTTGCACAGGTTCGCATTAGGCCTGTAGTTCTTGTTATTGTTTTCACTGTTTCTCCTTAATTGTGTAATCCAGAAGTTGCCATGTCATATTAATGCAGCATTTTTAAATAAATCAGTTTTCTTTTAAATGATTTTAACAAATATAATTTAACCCATCAGTATGCATAAATTTATAAAATATGAAGCAAATTATGGATAAATAAAGGCACAATTTAAAATTGCGAAATCTGAATCAAGTATTTTTGTTAGATATTAATTGTTTTGCAGATTTAAAAGATATATTTTTGTGGAAAAAAATAAATAAACATTTGTATGCATGATGTGGTGTTATCTGACAATATTGAGATTTATGATGATGCAATTGAGAATTATGAATAAACTTTTATATTCAGATATATATGTTATATTGGAAATGTATAGAAATATATAATTTATAATTAAAAAATTGATGTGATATGAAAAGAGGATCTAATACAAACATTTGTTAAATGTTTTCCTGCCTTAGCAGAATTGGAGATCAATCTTTGTTTGCCCTGTATGTATGTTGTTAATTAGTTATATTTCAACTGTATACATTTAATAAAATAAGAAAAAACGTATATATTTAATAATATATATATATTTATACTAAAAAAATATTCAATTGAACAAATGTGTAAACTACTGAAATGTCAACATTTAATCAAAAAGCCAATTATTGATCATGGTAATAGTACAAATCATTTGTTCACAAACTGCTCACATGCTTCAGTTTCCACAATGGGAAACACATGGTCAGGTCATAAAAAATTATTTGCAACAATTTCTTGCTCATCAATACAAATCAATCATATAAACCAACCATGGCCTACATTACCTCTTCCTCTTACACTTTATCTCCATTTGATATTATTTTAGATTTTTTAACCTCAAGGTCAACTTCAGCTGAGCACCGTGACCCATTGGTCCCTTGTTGTGTGTCTTCCATCTGTATATTTGCTTTAGGTCAAAATTCTTTCTATTTCTGGTGTCATTCAGTGTGTTGGTCTGAAATTTTGCATGTATATCCACCTTGGAGAGTTTCCTCATAAAGCAGACAGGTGGCACCACATATCTTACCCTTTTCATAGTATAAATAAATGCCTTTTTCACAGGAATAATTTTTCGTGTTGGTCTGAAATTGTTCTTGTCCATAGATCTTGGATACCTCCATCTCATATTCAAGACTGGTGGCACCATTTACAATAGTTTTCATGTGTACCTTACCATTTTAATACTATAAATTAATCCCTTTTCTCAGGAGTGATTCACCATTTTGGCCCCATATTTGGTGAAAAAATATTTGTTCTCAAGACAAATGGACTAAAAAAGGGCCTCACATCAAATCATATTACTAAAACAGTACATCAATGATATATTGGTTGTCAGTAATGTTCAAAATGACATCTTGACCTTTAATTGTGAAATGGCACTACTACATATAAATAAGAAATCATTCAAGGTGGACAAAAAAATCCAATTTTGATTGCCCTGTAAATTGAACCAGATTTGATTTCTCTTTGGGAATCAAAATAGTACCTAATGAAATAATCTGATCCTTAGTGAAACAAATTCCCAAATTATCATGCTTTTACTTTGTAACGAAAGTGATCATGTCAGAAGAAACCTCAAATGAAAAAAAAGTCAGAGGACCAAGCCCATTAAAGTTAAAGTGCTCATGACCTATGTAAGAGTGTTCTTGACCTTCTGATGTCAAATTCAGATTAAATTCATACATATGATTATGAATGGCTTATGGATTGTTATGAAACATAGTGTGTTTATGTTTAAAATTGTTAATTAATTTGTGTTTACAGTATATGGAAGTGACATGTAGAACGGCATATTACCAAGTTAAAGCTTAATTTAGGAGCTTTAGCGTGATAGATTTAAATTGGGGTCATGCCCTTTCCCATGAGTGGCCTTGACCTTGAATATTGCCATATATGGTGAAAATCACACAAAATCATTAATATCTCAATAAGGGATGCATGGATTGGTCCAAAAATCAACTTGATCAAAGATCTTGGATAGTATTGTCATGTACAGGAAACAGGTGGCACCACCTGTTATTCTTTTACTTGTTTTCTTGCCATTTAATACCCCCATCATTGCCACTTAACAGTACTGTGAGCATTATAAGTCAAAAACTAATGGACAGATTTCTTTCATATTATGCATATACATAGACATGGGTTATGGGATGATGTATATATAAATTTGGGTCATAACATTCCTATGAGAGTGGCCTTGACCTTGCCATATATGGTGAAAATCACACAAAAACATTAATATCTCAATAAGGGATGCTTGGATTGGTCCAAAAATCAACTTGATTGAAGATCTTGGATAGTATTGTCATGTACCAGGAACAGGTGGCACCACCTGTTATTCTTTTACTTGTTTTCGTGTCGTTTAATACCCCCTTCATTGCCACGTAACAGTACTGTAACATTATACGTCAAAAACTAATGGACAGATTTCTTTCATATTATGCATATACATAGACATGGGTTATGGGATGATGTATATATAAATTTGGGTCATAACATTCCTATGAGAGTGGCCTTGACCTTGCCATATATGGTGAAAATCACACAAAAACATTAATATCTCAATAAGGGATGCTTGGATTGGTCCAAAAATCAACTTGATTGAAGATCTTGGATAGTATTGTCATGTACCAGGAACAGGTGGCACCACCTGTTATTCTTTTACTTGTTTTCGTGTCGTTTAATACCCCCTTCATTGCCACGTAACAGTACTGTAACATTATACGTCAAAAACTAATGGACAGATTTCTTTCATATTATGCTTATACATAGACATGGGTTATGGGATGAAGTATATATAAATTGGGGTCATGAACTTCCCTATGAGAGTGGCCTTGACTTTGAATATAGCCATATATTGAGAAAATCACACAAAATCATTAATATCTCAATAAGGGATGCATGGATTGGTCCAAAAATCAACTTGACCAAAGATCTTGGATAATGTTGTCATGTACCGGAAACTTGTAGCGCCACCTGTTCTTCTTTTACTTGTTTTCTTGCCGTTTAATACCCCATCATTGCCACTTATCAGTACTGTGAGCATTATAAGTCAAAAACTAATGGACAGATTTCTTTTATTTTATGCATATACATAGACATTGGTTAGGGGATGATGTATATTGAAATTGGGGTCATGACCTTTTCTATGAGAGTGACCTTTTCTATGAGAGTGGTCTGATATTAATTGTTGCTGAAGATGGGGGGGGGGGGGGGGCGCGCTATTCTTAAAAGGGGGAGGGTTAATTGTCTAGGGATATTATGGCACCTGTGGTGCCAAGAAATATCTAGTTCTTTACTTGTTTTCGTGCCTTTTAATACCCCCAAAATTGCCACTTAACAGTACTTGAGCATTATAAGTCAAAAACTAATGGACAGATTTCTTTAATATTATGCATATACATAGATATGGGTTATGGGATGATGTTTATTAAAATTGGAGTCATGACCTTTCCTATGAGAGTGACGATGACCTTGAATATTCCCATATTTGGTGAAATTCACACAAAATCTTTAATATCTCAGTAAGGGATACATGGAATGATCCAAAAATCAAATTGACCAAAGATCATGGATAGCTTTGTCTTTTGCAGAAGACAGGTGGCGCCATCTTGTGTCGTTTTCTTGTTAAAATGATGTTAACGCAATAACTTTGTAAGAATTTGAGGTAAAGTCACCAAGCCCACAGGTTTGATGCATTTTACCAATGCCTAGGTCAAGTTTGAACATGGGTGACCTTGATGCAGTTTTTTAAGGTCATAGCAGTGATTATGCTAAAATGATATGAGGGGGAAAACTCAAAAAAAATTTGTGGTACAGTCACCAAACCTACAGTTTAGATGCATCTTATCAAGGGCTAGGCAAAGTTCGAATATGGGTGACCTTGATGCATTTTTTAAGGTCACAGAGGCGATAACGCTGAAATGATGTTAACTCTAATATCTCACTGTGGGGTGCATGGATTGGTCCGAAAATCAAACTGACATAAGATCTTTGATAGTATTGTTTCTGCAGAAGACAGGTGGAGCCACCTTATGTTGTATACTTGCTAAAATGGTGTTTAAAGGGAATAACTTTGTAAGAGTTTGAGGTACAGTCACCAAACCCACAAGTTTGATGCATATTATCAACGGCTAGGTCAAATTTGAACATGGATGACCTTGATAAATTTTTTCAAGGTCACAGCAGTGATAATGTTAAAATGAAATTACGGCAATAACTAAAAAAAAAATTGTTGGTACAGTAACCAAACTTACAGGTTAGATGCATCTTATCAAGGGCTGGGGGGGGGGGAGAGGGGTTAATTGTCTGGGGATACTATGGCACCTGCAGTGCCAAGAAATGTCTAGTTGTATCCCCAGACAAAGTCTGGATACTATGGTTTCACAATGGTCCTGCCACTGCCGCCGCAGAAAAAAACTTGTGAGCGGGATAACTCAAAAAATATTTCAATGATCTTTTTCAAACTTTACATTTGTATGGATATAGGTAAGGGGACGAAGCCTATTTAAAATGGGGTCATGACCTATGTTAGGAGAGTGACCTTGACCTTGAATAGGTCCATTTTTGCTGAAAATAACACAAATTCTTAAATATCTCAAGTAAGCTTGCATGGGCTGGTCCAAAAATCAAGGTGACCAATGATCTTGGATAGCCTTGCGATATACCAGAAACTGGTGGCACCACCTATTATCCTTTTCTTGTGTTTACGCCTTTTAATACCCCCATAATTGCCACTTGACAGTACTGTAAGCATGATAAGTCAAAAACTAATGGACAGATTTCTTTCACATTATGCACATGTAGAGAGATGGGTTATGGAATGAGGTCTATTAACATTTGAGTCATGACCTTTACCATGAGAGTGGCCTTGACCTTTAATGTATCCATATTTGGTGAAAATCACACACCTCTTTTTATGCATGCACCACCAACATGACAATAAGTGGGCTTGACTGTATTGATTTCAAACTTGACTTATATATGTCCCATTGAAAAAGCAAGACTCCAATTGATTTTGGGGTCATGAAGTCAAAGGTCAAGGTCACAGGACACATCTTTAAAAAGATTGTGGATGCATTTTATTCTTTACTTGTTTTCATGTCGTTTAATACCCCCAAAATTGCCACCTTACAGTACTGTGAGCATTATAAGTCAAAAACTAATAGACAGATTTCTTTTATATTATGCATATACATAGGTATGGGTTATGGGATGATGTTTATTTAAATTGGGGTCATGACCTTTCCTATGATAGTGGCCTTGACCTTGAATATTGCCATATATGGTGAAAATCACACACCTCTTATGATATCTCCAGTGTTGATAGCCATATGGATTTCAAACATGACTTATGTATGGCCCACCACTTAAGTAAGAACTCTATAGGTTCTAGGGTCATGAGGTCAAAGGTCAAGGTCACTGGACTGGTATTTTAAAGATACTGTGGATGCATTTTAAGCCAAACTTTCATCCCAGGTCTTCCATCTTGAATATATAGCTCACTTGCCAATAGTGGATGATCCATATAAATTTTGGGGTCACAAGGTCAAAGGTCAAGGCCACAGGAGCTATCTGTCCAAAAATTAGTTTCTGGATGGTAATTCCTGCTTTTATTGATGTAATGATTTCAAACTTGACTTGTATATGTCCCATTGAAAAAGCAAGACCCAAATTGATTTTGGGGTCATGAGGTCAAAGGTCATGGTCACAGGACACATCTTTAAAAAGATTGTAGATGCATTTTCAGCCAAACATTTCATCTCAGACCTTTCATCTTGCACATATAAGTCATCTGCCAATAGAGGAAGACCCCTATCAGTTTTGAGGTCACAAGGTCAAAGGTGAAGGTGACAGGAGCCATCTGTCCAAAAATTAGTTTTTAGCTCAGCTGACTATAAGTCATCTGAGCTATAGTCGTGGTCCATTGTCCGTCGTCCGTCCGTCTGTCCGTCCGTCCGTCCGTCCGTCCGTCCGTCCGTCCGTCCGTCCGTAGATGTGGCACGTTTTGAAACCGTAAGACCTAGGAATCCAAAATTCAGCATAATGTTAGATGTCCCCAAGATCTCCTACCAAGCCGAAAACTGGGTCTCTGCGACTTCGTTCCTTTGAGAAATTAAGGAAAAACCTCAATTTTTTATTAAAATCCTATTTTCACACTTCAGGACTGCCTAATATCAAAACCACTCATCTGTTTTTCCTCATATTTACCATAAATATTCTTCTATATAGTTCCTATGTACATGCCAGAAATTAAGTCTGTTAAGTATAAATTCTTTAAGTTATGGGCCCAAACATAATGGACTTTGTAAAAAATCAGGAAAAATATTTACTCACTTAACATGAAAAATTTTGAAACTAGAGTCTGTTTTCCCAAGTATATAACTATGTTTAATTAAGATTCAATTGTTTACCCAAAATTAGATCTGAATTTTGTAAATTTTTTAAGTAATTAGCATAAAAATAAAATCAGGACCTTAAATTTTGCCCAACTTTGACCATGGCACGTTTTTTTCCTGTAAGCACCATTGATTTAATTTTCACAGCATGTGAACATAAATATTTAATAAGTTTAAATCTGAAATTTGGAAGTAAAAGCTTGAAAATTAAG